>CM057389.1:28797500-29997500 GCA_030015415.1 Cynopterus sphinx | reverse complement strand
TTTCTCTCCAGGTTAGGTCCTCCTCGAGCCCGCGAATAACTAAGGTCCTGCAGGTCGGGACAATTTTATGGCTATAACTCTGTGTGCTAAGCTTCTAAGCAAATCAACCATTGCAATAAAAATCACATTGCCTTAGAAAAGAGTAAAGTAAATATACAGCTAATATCCTGCCTTAAGCAAATTAAGTAATCTTGGAGCATGTGCAAAGGAGACAAATAATATCTATCATGTAGAATGTGGTAAAATATGGGCTTTAATGACAACAACAACAACAACAACAACAACAACAACAAAACATTTCAGAAAAAAATTAATCATCAGGTGTTTCTGAGCAATTTAGACTGTGAAAACTCTTTGCTGTGGAATATTAAGTTCTTTAATTAAAAAGTATTTGTAGTTACATAGTGTATGAGTGCTTTTTATATACTTCAACAGGTTCTTGACAGCCTGTGAGTCATTCATAATTTTTTAAAAGAAGGTATTTTCTATTAATATCAATTAACTATTGAGAAGCAGATTTATATCTCTAATTTCCCAAGAAAACAGAGAAACAAGAAATATTTAAGACAAACCACAACACTATTTTTGGAAAATAAATACACACTTTATTGAGCATTTCATTCATTAATTCATTCATTTACTCAAGCAGTTAGTCAATATAGCTATATTGGGTGCTTACAATGTACACTGTCTTAAGACATGCCAGTGTAATGGTAAATAAGGGAGGTGATATGACCTACCCTCAATAGACTCACAACCAAGCCAGTAAACCAACCAATTGAATTAGTAATGTGAAATATAAGAAGTCTAGAAAAAATATGCAGAAGTTGCTAAAGACATATAGGAGTGACCTGGTATGGCAGACAAAATAATGGCCCCCAAAGATGTCTATATCTTAATCCCTAGAACTTGTAAACGTTTCCGTACTTGGCAAAAAGGACTTTGTAATTTCATCAAATTAAAGGAGACTGAGATTTGGCCTTGGCATAGGGAGATTATCCTAGATTATCCATCAAGGGGGTCCAATGTAATCACAAGTATCCTTATGAATGAGAGGCAAGAGGATCAATCAGAGAAGGGGACATGGTGCTGGAAGAAGTCAGAGAGTGATTTGAAATGTTACACTGCTGGTTTGAAGACAAAGGAAGGGAACATGAGGAATGCAGGGGGCCTCTAGGAATTGTAAAGGTGAGAAAATAAATGAATTCATCTCCAGAAAAAATTCTTCAGAAAAAAATCAGCCCTCCCAAAACATTTATTTTTCTCCTGTAAGATTCACTTCAGTTTCTGTTCTCTAAAATTAAGATAATAAACATATTATTTTAAACCACTAAGTTTATGGCAACTTGTTATAGCAGTAATAAGAAACCAAAATATTTGTATTGCTCTTTTGAGTAGCAGAAGGTGGTGGTGAGGGCAGGGAGCTTATTTTAGATTTCAGGATCCATTATGGCAGAAACCATGCCCATCTTTTTCATCCTTGAATATGTAGCACCTATCATTATGCTCATGTCTCAGCAGATGTTCAACAAATTATATATATATATATATATATAATTTGCTAAGTGAACCAGGGCATTCACAAATTAATTTATGAATGAAAGGAAAAACGGGATGTATGAGCTGAGACCTGGAGGAGAATTTGAAGTTAAGTAGGTAAGTAGGTGGTAGAGATGAATCTGGAAAATTAGAATTCTAAGAGAGATGTTGACAGAGTGCCTCTTGGTACTAGCATAACGGGATTAAAGTATTTTGGGACACAACTCACTAAACATGGTAATGAAAATTTTCTCCTCATTTGAGTAACTTTTGTTTTCATTCAGAGAAATACAATGATTTCATCTTATTATTTACATAGTCTGTTTTATATATTTTGATATTAAATTATGTACTCAACTTTAAATCTTCCCCTTCTGTAAGGATTGTTGGAAAAGGAATATTTTGTGTTCTCTTTCCTCTTTCTCACTCCCTTGCTTAGCCAATATCTTCCTTTGCTTTAGTTACTTCTAGATCTATTCAGTATTCCCCCAAACCCATTGGATGTCTTCTGGATGACTTCCCAGTATCAAATTTACTGTTTTCCAAATTAAACATGTCTTCCCTTTTAGCTACCCTCCTGGGTTCCCTGTTATCCCAGTTTGAGAGTTTAAATGCTTCAAAATTATCACTTATATTGCCCTCTCCCTTCCCCCAACACCCAAAGAGTGCTCAATACATGATGAAATCTCTTTGAAGTTCTTCCTCTTTCTCCATTTTTATAGCCCTGTAACCAAAACAGAGGAAGATGGCACTATCACCTCTTTTTATCTGGATGAAAACCACCTGACCTTTCTTGCTTGTGTTCCTGTGGACTACATTTTGATCAATACTCCTGAATTGCCAGCTTTAAGCACCCCTTCCTATATGCATGCCTGCCTTCAACAAGAACTCTAATTCTGCCTCTGACCCTAACTGCATGATCCAGAGCAGGTTAGTTATCCTTTATAGGCCTCAACTTCTTCATCAGTAAAATGAAGAGTATATTATTATCTATTTGAAAACAGAAGTATAGTATTTACCTATTTTAGAATTACCAAAAAGAACATCTTTTGAAAACTATAAGGCGCTAGATAAATATCATCATTGTAATTTTCATTCACTGACCAAGTAGGGTTCATTGGTCAATAAAAGATAATGCAGTGGAAATTAAAAATTCATTCTTTGTCTTAAAATATAATTAGGAAAAAATATGCATAAATAAAAGAATTGTATAAACACAAAAAATGATAAGTGATTGAGTGAAGCATGTGGCAGACTATTTTACTATTACTATGATCTCCATTTTATAGATGAAGATACTAAAATTAAGTCTGCTCTTGACTGTATGTATACATGAATAGATCTCATTGACTAATATTTGTACTTAAAAGGATTGCCCTTTCAATTTACTTTACTCTGTTAAATCTCAAAGAAAGTGTAAGATTTAGAATGGCAAAGAAGAGAAATAGTTCTATTTAGGAAAATCCAAATAAAAGTTCAGAATCAGAAATGATTAAATTAGATATAGGGGGCATTAACTGATTTACCTAACATGATGGAGAACTTGTGTAATGTGTAGTAAAAGGAAAAGCATTTTGAGAAGATAAAGAAGGGTTTTAGGTGCCATGCTGAAGAGTGGGCACTTGATCCCCAGAAAAATAATTTTACCAATTTTAATCATAAGAGAAATTTTAAAGTAAAGGTGGTTTAAAACTAGTCTGTCATTACATCACAAAATAGAATAAAGCTGAAATTACATTTCAGGTTATGTATCAATGCCTACCACTTGCAGTGGCTTCTCTCAGCCTCTTGTTTAGAAGATTATCAGGCTACTTTGCTTCATGGGAGGAAGTGCCTTGACCTATTAGGTCTGTCTGATGCAAGCTCAGGAAACTAGGTATTTTCTAATCATGAAATAAAACCAAGAATATCTCCTAACAGGAAAATCTTTTTCTTTTAATTTAAAAATCATACTAATTCACTTTGAAAATGGCTGAGGACAGAATCAAAGTCACATCAGTGAAAAAGTACCATTGATAAAACCAAAAATTATAGGTAATTAAATTGTAATTTTAATTAAATTGAGAAAGAAAATCAAGAACAAGAGCATTAAATGTAACCTTAGCATTTAAAGCACAGAGAGATAGGACAGAATGGTGTTCCCAAACAAGAGGGAAAGATGGGAGAACCCAAGATATTTTAATGTCAGAAGAGGGGAGAAAAGAAGAATGACAGAAGAAATATTCTGGTCAACCAATCTGACTACTATAAAAGGGACACTGGGTGCCAAAGGTTTCACAAGGATACTGCAAAGGTGAGCATGCCCATCAGCAAACAATTCTTGTGTAAAGTGAGTTTGGTCTACTGAGTCTACTGATGCAGAAGTGAAAACACCTTTTAAAAAAGTTTTCAGTTCAGCAGGATAACATAACGCTTCAGAAAAGATCATTAAATTAGTACTATACCAGTATTATATAAGCATTCTTTGAGAGCACAAGGCAGGAGAAAGTAAATTTCCTACAAGAAGTCAGAAAAGACTAGAAAAGGTAACATCTGAGCTGCACTTGTGTTGATGTGGGTTGTGCAATCAATTCAAATATTTGTACAATACTTATTTTATTCCTTTATTTTATGTCATATATTTATTTAGATTATATTATATGCAGTATTATAATAGATATCATCACATATATTTTGTCCTCATATAAACATTCCACATAATCTTGTATCATTAATAGTTATTTTAGTTCCTTTCAGATTTGGGAAAATTATAAACAAAGCTGCTATGAGCAGTCCTATATATGTTTCCAGGTATAAATAGTGAGATTCATTTTATTATTGGCTTCAGAAGTCCAAAAATTAACATAGCTCAGGCTTTCCTGTTAAGTTTATGTAAATGCAATTGGAATTTTAAAACATGCTTTCCTTTGTCTTGCTTTTTATCCCCAATTATGTTTATAAGACATCCAACTTACATTGTTTTATAAATATACCACGCAGTAAATATACCAAATAAAAACTCGTGTATAAATATACCACAGGTTTTCTTTACCTGTTATTTATTTTGGAACTGCAAACTGTTTTCAGGTTTGGATAATTACACACAATACTGTATGAACATTCTTGTTTAAGCAACTTGCTATATACATAAGCTTTTGTTTATTTAAGATGTATAACTAGAAGTGAAATTGCTGGCCATAAGACATGAGTGTCTTCAATTTTCTACCATAGTGTCAAACTATTTTACAAGGTGGTTGCAACAATTTACACCCCCACCCACATTGTAAGAATGTGCCCTATATTCTCATCAACCCTTGGTATTGTCAGAATTTTATTTTTTGCCATGTGTGTGTGTGTGTGTGTGTGTGTATGTTTAAGTTCACAGTATTATTGTGAGTTTAATTTACATTTCCTCAATAATTATTATGAATAATAATAGTGAAGTTAAGCATATTCTCCTATATTTATTGGTTAGTTTGAAAAAAATTTTTTGAGAAATGCCTATTCATGTGTTTCGCCTACTTTTCTATTGGGTCATCTGCCTTTTTACTCACTGATTTATTAGGAAGTGCAATTGTTTTTTCATTTTATATATTAAATCTACCTTCATTCACTTTGATTTATCTTTCATGCTTTATTTGATGCTTTTTAGTAACCAAAAGGTTTTAATAATAATCTAGTGAAGTTTAATAATAGTTCTTTATGTTTAATGCTTTACATTTATTATATATATTATTTTATATCCTCTTCTAAATTTATATTTAGTCTACCACTTTTAGGCCTTTGATTCATTTGGTACTGATTTGGAGGTATGGTATGGGACAAAGGTCTAATTTCATTTGTTATGGATACATGATTGTCTCATGTATATTAGCAAGAATATCTTTTTCCCATTGCTCTGCAGTGTCATGTTTGTCAAAAATCAAATACTACTGTATGTGAAATTTTTCCTCTTCTGTGCTTTACTCTGTCCTATAGGATATGTTTATTTATCTATGAATAAATATCATCTTTCATTGATTATTAGAGCTTCATAAGACATCTTGGTCTCTAAGAAAATATATTGTCTCCTTTGTTCATATATTTCAAGAGTCTTGTCTATTCTTGGCCATTTGAGTTTCTATACAAAATTTAGAATGAGCTAGTCAATTACCATTAAAACGTTCTATTAATATTTTAATTGTGGTTAAATTTATAGCTATAAATAAATTCAAGAACTGACATATTTTTGATATTGAGTATTCTATCAGTAAACATTGTATTTTCTTACATTTATAAATAACATTTATTTAAGCATTTGAGGTATTTTTAATGCCTGTAATAAAGCTCTAGTTTACATCTTCGTCCTGTGTAGGTTTATACATCTTTACTTAAATTTACTTCTAAAAGAAAGCAGGAGGCAAGAGTATGAGGATAAAGAAGAAGAAGGAGGAGGAGTGAGGGGAGGAGGGGGAGGAGGAGGGGGAGGGGGAGGAGGGAGTGTAGGGGGAGGAGGGGGGAGGAAGGGTAAAGAAAAGGAAGAAAAGGAAGAGAGAAAACAAAAGAAGAAGAAGAAGAAAAGGAGGAATAGGGTAAGGAGAAAGTAGAAGGAGAGAAAAGAGAGAATAGATAAGAGGAGATTAGTGCAGAGGAGGGAAAGAAGAACAAGAAGAGAAAGTAGGAGGAGGGAGGAGTAGAAGTTCAAGAGTGGAAGGAGGAGGAAGATGAGGAGGAGAGGAGTAGGAGGAGGACAGAGAAGGGAGGCAGAGAGTAAGGAGAGGCGGGAAAAGCTTTTATTCTTTGGTCTATATTCAAGTCAAAACATTTCAATTATTTTTAAAAAACTAACTTACCATTGCAATTGCCATTGGATAGAGAATTGAGCAATATGTTTTGTTCAGTCTGAAATGAAAACAAATATATATTAAAAACTAACATTGTAAAAATTCACCTCTGTGTAAAAGGTTCCTCATTCTTTTATCTATAAATAACAAAAACTTGTGTCCAATCATTATTTTCCCTAGCCTTTTTTAGAATGGTAACTACAACAAACTGTAATAATAAAATGATAGCTCTAAGTATAAATTCTCTTAGTAGATAATTTATGTTATCAAGTAAGACTATCTTGTTTAAATATTTTGTGCAAGACTTTTTTTTTTGAACAGAAATTAAGCATTTGTATGTGTTTGTCATGTAGCATATTCAATCAGAAAGTAACCTCATTAACACAGCATTCTCCAAGAGAGAGTCATTAATCATATATTTAATATTATACAAAAGTTAACTGTTCATCTGAAGTTCCATGAAAATACCTGAGAAACATTCCTGATTTAGGCAAATGCTGAAGAATAAAAAATGACTCTGTATCCTACAATTAAACTTCTTTAAAATTAATAATAATTGAGGACCTAAAGAGATAAAATGCTATCTCTCAAAAATGTTATTGGTATTATTGTTAATGATAGTGATGATGATACAATAAGTATTTCTTGTATACTTACTGTATTTCAAGGACTTTACATTAATTATTTAATCCTCAGTACTAATCTCATTTTTATACTAAAATTGGAAAGTTTCTATCTTCTAAAATTGGAAAGGTTAAATAATTTACTAAGTCACAAAAGCTCACGCCTTTACATTTTGAACTTCATGCTTCAAACCATTAAATTATACTGCTTCTCCCATGAAATCAGTTTTCATCTTAGAGGTTGACTACAGAATATCTAATTATTTCCCTTCTTGAAACCCAAGGGTACAGCTTATATATTTTAAGTCTAGTTCTAATAGTTATCAAATAATTCTCACAAGGTTATTTTATATTCCTAAGTCTCAACCTTCCTTTTTTGTAACATTCAGATAATGACTAAGTTAGATAGCCTAGTCAAAGAGACTAGCTCTTGAAAGTTATTCAACAAATGTGAGATTTTCCCCCTCTTCTTAACTTTACTTTGTCAGAAATATTTCACGGTGAAATTTTTCAAATAATATATGTAGATACCCCCACAAGGAGGTAGAAACTCTTTAAGTATGAGCTGCACTTAGAAACTTGATTCCAAAGAATACAGTGGAGAAGCCTGACAAACACTCTCATCCCGGTGATTAAGGTCAACATCAACAGTGATAAATCATGTTGATAGTATGTGCCCTTGATATAATGTGATGAAATGGAACTTTACCTCTATATTTTCCTTCTAAAGCCCAGTATCCGTCATATTACAGTGAGAACACCAGAAATATTCAAAAGAAGAGAATTCTACAAAATACCACACCAGTACTAGCAAAACTTGTCAGTGTCATCAACAAAGGAAACTCTGAGAAACTGTCACAGCCAAGAAGAATCTAACAGGACAGGACAACTAGACACAATGTGATATCTTAGATGGAATTTTAGAACAAAAAAAGGACACTAGGTAAAACTAAAGCAATCTGAATAAACGTGGACTTTAATGATAATGTATCTATATTGATTCATTGTTTGTAACAAATATATCACACTAATGCAAGATGTTAATAATGGAGGAAACTGTGGTGTGAGGTATATTGGAAATCTCTATACTAACTTTTCTTTTTTTTTAGTAATCCTAACACTGTTTTAAAAAATAAGGTCCACTGAAAAATATATCTTATCTGAGGAGAAGTAAATTTGAATAAACAGCAGGTTGAAAATGCACTTACAAAGTAAGGTCACAAAATGGTAATTAATATTATTATTACCTGCAACCTATATAATAATGTGCACAAATCTATTCAAACACCAGCAGTTTTAAATCCTCCTAAGCATTCAGGGAGAAACTTAATGGTGATATCACCACAATATAACAAAATAGAGGATACTTCCTGCCCTGGAGTATTTTAAATGCCCTTCCATTGTTACCATCTGTTGAAAATTCAGCTGTCAGAGAAGAGAAGGTTGAGGTCCCAGCAGGGCACTCCAGTTCAAGGTAAAACTGTAGACCACCAGGTATAGCCCAATAAAAGGAAGAAACATTGCAATAGACATTAATTGATTGCAGACTCATTACTCTAAAACTGAACTTAGAGTAAGTGCATAGGCCTAATACAAGTAGATAACCTAGACAAACAATGTGTAACAGGAACAAAATGAAATGCCCAAAAGAGCATCCATGCTACTCAAGACCATCCAATCCATACAACTATTTTAAATAAAAGTTTATCCAGTTTTCTTCATGAGCAAGGCTTCCAGACCACCATCTGAATTCTTGGTGTGGCCTTTAAAATTCACAGTATACAGATACATACCATATTTGCACTATTCTCATTAGAGTGGAACTCAGTTCCAACAAATTATTTATCACAATTTTAAAGTTTGAGTTAAAGAATTTTTTTGGGTGCCATTATCCACCAATAACCTAGATTCAATGAACTCTATTTGACAAGACTCAAATTTTTGAAGTCCCAAGTAGGTAAAATCATATTTGTAGAACTTCTTCACAAAAGGCTGTGTTAATGAAGTTTATTTCTGATTTGACATGTTACAAAATAGACCCATGTTAATTTTAAATTTCTGAAAACAAGTTGGAGCAACCTTAGTCTTACAGGAATATATTTTAAGAAAAACATTATCGACTTTTAGTAAAGAATTAGTTATAAAAATCTTCATGTCAGGTACACTACTAGACATAATAAGGCCCAAAAAGCAGTATATCATTTTAGAAAATAAATTTACATTTTGGTGAAATAGACCACAAACTTCTTGTGGGTTAATTAGTTTATTTAAACTCTAAACAAAAATCTTCACAATATTGTTATGCATGATGGTCGTGAGCTTAATGTCAGCCAAGAGAACCTCTCACATAACAAAATGTAACGGTGCCAGGAAGTATGGCATAGCTATGGGAGGAAAAAAAAATAGGCCTAGTATCCAACTTAAACAAGTAGAAAGACATCCCTCCTTTCACATGAGAGCAAGTTCTTCTTAATACAAAATCATGGGTGGTGTTTTCTAGCATTCTAATGAAAATAACATCCTAAAGAGCACAGTGAGGGATAAAGACAGGTCTGGGGATATGTAGGCAGGGCCATCTTTGTAGACCTGTGACCTGTGAAATCACATAGGCTTTCTATTTAGAAGGGCTTCCCATTTGGTTTAATATTCTGTTGTCACCATCCTGAAATTTTTTTTTATCTTGAAATTCTTAATAATTGTTGAACAAGGAATGTCACATTTTTATTTTGCCTTTGCCCAGCAAATTTCAGGTCTAATATTGTATATAGAACCTCTGTGATATGAGGTAGAAATATTAAACTGTAAGAGAAAAGAATGTAGTATTAGAGAGCTATTGAGATACCAGAAATGGAAAGGCTGAGTTCCCTATGGAACTGAATGATTACATAAGATAGTGTGAGGTCAAAGATATAAGAGAAAAGAACAAGCTTTGTCATCTAAAGCAGTCAAGGAAAGCTTCATAGAGAGGGTACTACTTACACTAAACCATACTAATAATGCTAGTTGGAATTTTATAACACTGAATAGGCCAGACACTATTATAATTGTTTTGAATATATTAATTCATTACTTCATTTCAATTACCAATGAGAAAACTGAAGTAAAAAAGATTCAGTAACTTGGTTAATGTCCCACAACTAACCCAGGCAGCTTAACTCCAAAGTCCATGATTTTAACATTGCAGAGGGCCTAAGGATTTGAATGATTACAGATAGCTCATTTACCTGAAATCATCTTGATGTACATTCGATTCATTACCTCTGTTAATTGAGATAATTTGTGGAGATAAAAATGCTGGCATTTTATAGTAATGTTATCATAATGATGGCAACAGTTTATGTTTCTCTGAGTCATTTATCATACTCTATCTCTTTCAGAGTTAGATCCAACTCTTCTTTGATTTAAGTGATTTTTCTTATTTATTTTTCTCAATGCTGTAATACCTAGTACACATGTCCGTTAGCATATACTTAATTATTTAATTAATTAATTAATTAACTAACAACTGGATAAACAAATAAACAAATAAGAGTGATTATCTAAGAACTAACTGTAAGAACCAAATAAAAATTATAATACTATATAAGAGTTTGCTGAGGGGAGAAGTCTTTAAACACTTTTATAATGTATTATATAATACATTATATTATATAATAATGTATTATATTATAATAATGTATTATATGTGATACACTTTTTAGTATCATTTTATAAGGTTATGTAGCATGACATAATCATGAAACAGTTGGTCCTACCTTGCTGGTATCATCAAGTGGCTGGTTGCTGACATTTTCTTTTTGGATTATGTTCATTAGATCAGTATAAAACTTCTTTGCATTCAGAAAAACAAGTGGGTTGTTTATTGAGATAATTTTCACCTGCTGAAAGTTTTCCTTTTGGAGGAGAAAGGAATAGATTCAGAGTCCTGAATAAAATAAAAAAGGATAACTCCATCCAATGAATTTAAACCTTATAAGTCCAGATGACACTCAATTGTATAAGTAACTTCTTAGCTAATGTTTTAATATTAAAATTAATTTGGATAACTTTATATACTATCATGTTTTTTAGGGAAAATATGTACTTCCTCTTTACTGAGAAACATTAATAACCATGAGACAAGTCAAACTTTTCAGAAAATGGCTCTTATTCATACATACTGGGTTTTGGCAAAGTAACACTCTAGAATATCCAATGAATACTGAGAAGGTTTATCCTTCCAAAATTATTCCTTCCTTTCAATCTAAAAATTATAAATTTATTTATTTAACCATCAATATTTTAAAAAATTAAAATATGTCCTAAAAGTTCAAACTGTCAGTCATTTACCTCATAACAATATAACTTTCTTTTAGAATATAACCTTACAAGTGACTCTTAATCCTGATTTGGAGAAATAAAAAACATAGAGGTGGTATTAGAAATGTAACTTCACTTTGGATAGGACCCTAGGTTATGCTGGATTGCCAGGATGTAGGTAAGGAATGCAGAAAAAGAGAAGAAAAAGTTTTAATAAAACAGGTATGTGTTGGCTATTTGCCCAGGTCTTCCTGGCAGGAATTGGTGGTATGGAACTAAAACCATCTTCTCCATGACCTTTGGTGAAGAGGTAAGACCTAGAAATTGAGAGGATGACATGTTCTATGAAATAATATCTCCTTACCAACTAAATAAAGCACTACTCCTTCAGACTTTAGTACTCACACAGAAAAAGAGACACAGAGAATAAAGAAGCATACAGGCAAAAAAAAAAAAAAGATAAAAGAAAATATTAAGTGTGTGAATTTGAACAATTCATTTAACCTCAGTCTCCTCATATTTAAAATTAAGTAAATATTTAAACTAGATAATCTCTCATAAAATTCCTGTAGCTAGAAAACAGATTATATTCTGGAAAGTGAGGAGATTTTCTGCAAATAACTTGAGAAAGCAGAAAGCTGTAAGTTACCAAATGAACTTAAGAGGAAATCCCTTACAAACCAAAAATAAAACAATATTTGGGCCTGAAATACTTAATTATTACAAAACCACACATAATAGATCAATCCACTAATAACATCACAAGATTGTGCCAATATATTGTTTTAAGTTAAAATAGTAATTTTTTTAAAAGATAGGTATTTGTTAAATTATAAAGATTAAAATTGCACCAGAAAAGATATTTTCAATGGGTTTAGATTCAGTGAGTGGGAAGAGATGTCCCAAACTGAGAATGAAAATTTCATGTGAAAAAAAGAATGGATGAGTGTATGAATAAAAGAGAGGAATGACAGAGCATCACCATAATTCAAGTTAGCTAAAAATATCAGCTAACAGTTTATATTCAAATCATGCTCTCTTAGTCTTATTCCCTCTTATGTTTTTATACAAATAAATAACTAGTGAGATGTAGTATTCTAATAAAATTAAGATTTTTCATGTGATAGAGTTATTGTTCAGGTGGGTGACTAGACTATAATCAATCAGAGTTTAAAGACATAAAGTTTTAAGCATTTTCATCTTCCTATAAATCTTCTGATCTACTTCCCCAAATGTTTAGCCTAACAAGAGGGTAAGGATTCAATAGATTTTTTTAACCAATAATCTCTAAGCTGAAAAATAATCAAACTCAAATTTTGTTTCAATGTATACAGCTGTATGTATGGAAAGGATATGCAGAGGACTTTAGGGGCCCAAGAGTCAGTTTAAGACTTTGTGTAACTGCTAAATTCCCACAGAAAAGTTGAAGAAAAGAAAAAAAAATACAAGAAAAAAAAGAAAGTCAGCAAAGATGGAAAACTTGAGCCTGGACACTTTTAATGGCTCTGAACTTAAATAGCTATCTATGAAGCACTTTTTTTTATTTACTAAAAATATAAGTCATTCTTCTTAATGTCATGGAAGGACTTCTGGTGCTACTAGCTACTTTCAATCTACTCAGAAATACACTGACAATATTACTGCTGGTGGAAGGTAAGCTCTCTGTTCTGAGGGTAATTATGAGGTACTATAACAAAGAAATGTGAATAATAACTTTAAAGTGAGATATTTCAAATTGCTTTGGTCATCTCTCAGAGTAAAAAACTAGAATTGCCTGCTAATCATGAAGAAATCAAGACAAGTAAACTGTTTTCTTAAAACGGTGCCCACTGTACAAGAAACCAATTTTATTGGCATTCGGTAAATATTGGACTTAGTAACCATAAGCTAATAGTAATCTCATTGTTCATATTTTTTTTTAAATGGAAAAAGAAACCTCCAATCAAGGAGAGAGTAGAAAATGCTAATCTCGCCTTTTCCTGTGACATCAAAATTTCAAACGAACTACAAAACAACCATCACTGAGAACCACTTGAAGACTAGCTGAACAGTCCTACAACTAAGATATACAAAAGAAGACACATGAGACTGGTAAGAGGGGCAGAAAAGTTGAAGAGGTTATCCCATACCCACATGTTGCAGTTAAAAATCGAGAGAGCAATCTTAGTTGCGGATGTCCCCCCTGAAGAGCCAGGGTTCCCAACCCCACACCAGGTTCCTCAGCCCAGAGTTCCAGTGCCAGAAACAGAAGTTCCCATAACTTTTGACTATGAAAACCAGTGAGATTGTGGTTTGAAGGGATTGTGGCTCAGTGAGACAAGGGTTTGCTGGGGTCCCAGACGTTCCTTTTATAGGGCCCACACACAAACTTACTCAATGATAAACTCACTCACTCTGAGCTCCAGCACAGAGTCAGCAGCTTAAAAAGCGCCAGGAACATATGGGGAGTAACTGAATTCTCTGGCTTCAGGGCGAGGTTGGAGAGGCAGCTTTCTTCCAAGAGAAGCACTGAAAGAAAAGCCTGTGTCTTTTTTGAGCCCTCCTTCACCCAGCCTGCACATGTAAATGGGCTACAGATCTCAGTCTCCATCATCCTGGCTAATATCATTCATCCCTCCATGGTGATTCCCTAGACTCTGCCCCACCCAACATGCAGTCCTACCCAAAGTGCTTCCAGGAAATTTTCTAAACAAATGATCTGTCTTGGTTCATTCTTTAGACTTTCCAAAACTCTCTTAAAAGTTCAAAAACCCCAAACAAGCAATGTGTGTTCTAAGTGTGCCCTGAACCTCTTGATAAGCAGCCCTAAATCTGGAACTAGTGGCAGCTGGGCTTGGTTCATAACTTAGACTCTCCTAGGTACCTCCAAACCTAGCACAAGCAGAAGCCATCAACATATCATTTTGTAGCTCTTAACACATGGCCCTGGGCAGAGCACAGGCAGAGGCCCTCACCAGAGCCCCTCTCAAGGGGCCTCCGAACCAACACACCTGGTGGCCACTTTCAGACCACACCAGAGTACCAGGCATCACTCAAACACAGCCACAAACACACACCTAAAGGGTGTGCAAGGCAAATACCAGAGTCCCACAATGTTTTGAATGTAGCACCTAGAAGTGGAAGTGCTGGGTCTTTCCTTCTCTTTTGTTATATAGCCTTTGTCTAGTTTATTTCGTCAGAATTGGTACCTCAGATTATATTTTTATTTCCATTTTTGTGAAATATCTTTTTCTATCATTTGAATTTAAGTCTGTGTGTGTTTTTTGAAGTGAGGCTCTTGTAGACGACATATGTAAGAACTTTGTTTTCAAATCAATTCATTTACCCTATGTTTTGATTGAAGAATTTAATTCATTTATATTAAAGTAATTACTGATAGGCATGTAGTTATTGCCATTTAAATATTCATATTTGATCTTATTTTTTTTCTTCTTCAAAAATTCCCTTTAACATTTCTTTTAATACTAATTTTTTGGTGATGAACTCCTTTAGTTTCTTCTGGTCTAAGAAGCTTTTTATATTTCCTTTGATTCTAAATGATAGCCTTGTCAGGTAGAGTAGTCTTAGTTGTAAATATTTGCTTTTCATCACTTTGAATATTTCATGCCTTCTGGCCTGAAAGATTTTGTTGAGTAATAAGCTGACAGTCTTAAGGGAACTCCCTTGTGGGTAACTAACTGCTTTTCACTTGCTGCTTTTAAGAGTATCTCTTTGTCTTTAAATTTGGTATTTTAATTATGATGTGTCTTGGTGTGGTCCTCTTTGGGTTCATCTTGTTTGGGACTCTCTGTGCGTCCTGGGCTTGTATGTCTATTTTCTTTACCAGGTTAGAGAAGCTTTCTTTAAATAGAATTTCAATTCCTTGTTCTCTCTCTTCTTCTGGTACCCCTATGATGCAAATTGGTACACTTGATGTTGTCTCTGCTTTATCTAATATACTATTAATTCCCTCTAATGTTCTTCACTTCAGTTATTGTATTCTTCATTTATACCTGGTTCTTTTTAACTTTTCCTATTTCCATTTTTATGTTTCTTATGTCTTCATTGAAGTTCTCACTGAAATCATTGAGCATCCTTATAACTATTGTTTTGAACTCTGCATCTGAATAATTGCTTGCCTTCATTTTGTTTGGTTCTTTTACTGAAGCTTTGTTTTATTCTTTCATTTGGGGCATTTTTCTTTGTCTTCTTATTTTGGCTGCTTCCATGTGTCTTTGTCCAATGTTTTAAGTGGAGCTTTTATGTCTCCTGGTCTTAGTAGAGTGGCCTTATATAGTAGGTGTGCTATGGGTCTCAGTGGAATAGTCTTTCCTGATTGCATGAGCCAGATGCTCCAGGTGTGTCCCTTATGTGAGTTGTATGTGTCCTCCTGTTGCAATTGAAACTTGGTTTCTATTTGCACTTCAGTTGGTCTAACCCTTAAGCTGATTGGTTGTGAGATCTAGCTACTATGGGGCTGACCATACAGGGAAGGATTTACCTTAACAGGTCTCTGGTGTCTATTCAGTGTGCCCTCTGGGTGTGCCATTCTTGTATGCAGCCCTGACTGATTCTGAGTCCAAAGCTGGCCTCTGGGCTTGCCAGCCTTGGGATCTCCTAGAAGAAGCCCCACTGAAGGCCAAGATCAGCCTCAGCCTGTGCCCTTCCTAAAAGTCACCAAGCAATCCAAAGGTGGCCACTACCTGTGCTGGTCTTGGAGGTTCATCAAGAGGCCAAGCCTTGAATCAAGGCTATCTTTTACTTGTAACAGGCTTGGTGCTGCTCAGCAAGAGGTATAAGACATGCAAAGTTCAGATGCTGTTTGTTTCTGTTTTGAAATCCTTTGAGAGATTTAAACAAGTCTGCAGCATGGGCCAACACAGGTTTTTTGTATGGAAAAGCCACTGAAAGCAGCTTGGGTAGGCCCACATTGGCAAAATGAGGCTTTAGAGAATTTTCAGGGCAGGGCAACCAGTGTTGGCCAGGTTAATGGAAACTCAAATATGGTGCTGACCTGTGTTCATGTGCTTGGTGAGGAAGGGCTCAGGAAAAGAACAATGGCTTCTGCCAACACTTATATCTAAAGAGAGCTGCCCCACCAGCCCTCACTCTTAAGCCAGATAATTTCGTTCCTCCATGTACGTCCCTGGAGCCTTTCAGGTTGCTGTCCCACCACTGTAACTCAGAGCAAGAGAGTCTGTCAGTAAATAGGTCCATGTGTGGACCATTTAAGAGGAAACCCTGGGTCTCCAGCCACCCTCCATCACACTCAGCCACAATCTCTACTGTTTTTCACAGTCAGAAGATGTGGGGACTTCCCTTTCTTGCACTGGAATTCTTGGCTGGGGAGCTTGGTGTTGGGCTAAAACCTCTTGTCCCTCAGGGGGAACCTCCAAAGCTAAGATATCCATCCAGACTTTTAACTACCACACCTGATTGTGAGACTAGCCCATTCTGCTTATCTGTCCCTCCTACCAGTCTCAAAGTGGCTTGTTCTGTATATCCTCATAGGAATTCTGTTCAGCCTGACTTCAAGAAATTCTCAATTATGGTTTCTTTATACTTTAGTTGTAATTTTGATGCGGTCATGAAAGTTGGCAAGTACAGCATTTTCCTACTCCACTATCTTGCCTGAAACTCAAAAAATAAAAATATACACATTAAAAAATCCTGTTATCTAACTTTGACTTATTCCCTTTCCTATACCATATTTTCTTCCATAATTTATTTTGGAATAACTTATTAGTTTAGTTTGACTGTTTTATGTAACTTGATTAAGAAAAAGAGGCAGCCAAATGCCTGAGTTAATTTGGACTATGATTTTACCGTGGACTGTAGTTCTAGGATCTATGGTATCATCTTATCTGAATGCTAATACAAGATTTTTGCTGCTGTTGTTCTATTGATTTTTTCTGTATATTGAATGCCACATGTATGGTCATCATGTTAACACCATTTAAAGTTCACATCAATTAAAAATACAAGTATTGTGTTTTCAAATGTCATAGTTTATTTGCTTCTAATGATATCTCAAAACTATCTGACTCACAAAAATTGTTAACAATTGCACAAAGTAAAAGGAACCTAAACTTACATCATTCATTTCTGTCTTCACTTTAAATTCCATTTCTTTCATGTTTTTTATACTCAGAGTCTTTGCTCTAGAATTAAGGCAGATAGAAAATAAATGTTATTTCCTACTCACTACATTAACTATGAAGAAGTAAAAAGGGTAAAGCAATTTATCTTAACAATGGAAACATATATAAAGTGGTTAAGATCTTATATCCTATTTGTTTATGAAACATTGATAAATCTGTTTTTTCTCTAGGATCCTTAGGAATGGAGGGTAACAACAGAAACATCCAAATAGAGATTTAAAAATGTAATTTACTCCATCTAGGCTCCTAGCTACAATATATCCAAGCCACAAGAGTGAACTGACAAAATAAAAGTTATAAGAGAGGCAGCTATACAGTATCTATTATTTGAGAAAATCTTGTTTTAGAAAGTAAAGAATCAGTGACAAGATAGAACAAGATGCTGAATCTACACAGATGTATTCTGTAAAAACTCTCTAAAGGTAAAACTTAAAAATTTTTTAAAGACTATATTATTTAACAAAAAATGTCAGTGTAAGAATGAGAAGTGAGTAAAATCATTATTGGATAATGAGCACTGGGAAAACAGAAAAAGAATTGGTCAAAATATTAGAATGGTTCACAGATAGTCAATAAAATGACAAAAATGTATTCTTCAACAAATTATCCATCAACAAAGTATATAGTTAGATTAATATGACTTATGAAAAATTAAATTTGCTGAATTTAATTTTCCAAATGATTACATTATTATATGTTTTGTATCTCATTGCATATTATATCTCTTTAGTTAATTAAAAATACCTCTGTGGACTCATGGGCATGAACTATAGACTAGTGGTTATTATTGGGGTGGGGAAGGAGGCGGGAGGTAGATGGAGGAAAGGAGGTCAAATATAGGGTTTAAGGGGAAGGTGTAGTGAATAAAGAGGATCAAATATATGGCAGCTGAAGAAAACTGGACGTTGGATGGTAACACACTATAGAAAATACAGATGTCAAATGATTATGTACACCTGAAAATTACATAATTGTATTACCCACTGTGACCCCAATAAACAATAAAAAACTTTTAAAAATACCTCTGTGATGCAGTATATGGAAATAGAGTTAATTTATTTACTTCAATAGATTTTGTGTATTCTATTTTATAGTGCTGACAAAATATTTTTCTTCATTAAGACTAACATTATATGTATAGATGGATGATAGATAGATAGATAGATAGACAGACAGACAGACAGATGATAGATAGATTGATAGATAGATAAAAACCTTTTCTTTTTGTCTCTAATTTTCCAATACCAAATAAAACAGAAATAAAAGTAACTGACAACACTATATGCTTTGCCACTGTGTCAGAATAAACAAAGTGTTTAAATAAGGTTTTACCTTGGGAAGCGACCAATCATAATAGCTGTGGTACAGACAACCCCAAACAGCAGTCCCACATTGGCAGCAAAACATATTGTAAATACATATGTACTGACCCATATGCCCTGAAAGAGAAACAACAACAAACAAAACAAAATAGAAAATGTGAGTCCTTTGGTAATTTTGTCTTTCTCATGATTCCTAAGTTCATCACAATTTTATTCTATACATTTCCGTGACCAAGTCTCTCAAAAAATATATTATTAATGAAATAGTAAGCAGAAGCCCAGGAGCACAGAAACAAATCCTGGCACCCTCAGATCTCAGTAGCAGATGTGAATAAAAATAACATTATTTTATTTCTAGACAATGCCAACTCTTAATTCAATCCCGAACTATCACCTTATTTAAGATCTGTAAATAGTTGGTTCATTTGTATTGTTCAGATTATGCCATAATTTCCCACTGTTTTCTCATTTAGTGTAATAATGTTATAAGCAATTGTTTACAAATTTTTGTTCATTCTTGATAATATTCTATTTTCTAGGCTTGCTATAAAAAGAACTAACATAGTTTATTACACATAAGACTCAAAGCCTAATGTTCAAACAACTGAATCTAACAACATGATCAAAGACATTTTTAGATAAGCCATTATAAAAGGTTGATGGTGATGACAATGAAGATGATTTTGGCAAGGGGCCACTTCTTGTGAAATTGAAAAAGCTAAAAAATCAGGACTAACTTAGTTCTTGGAAACATTTCAAAATATTACAATAAAATTCTATTTTCATTAAGTGGTAATTCCAAAATTATTACAGTTTTGCTTACCACTTGAAATTGCAATTTGCAACAAGATATGGCATCATCAGTGGCATTTCTGTTTATTGTTGGCAAAAATATTTTAAAACCAAAATAATTTCTGAAATCCAAAATGATATATTTTATAAACATAAAATTCTTCACTTATCAAATAGTAAACCAATAAAAACTTTAAATTCTCTCTTTTCTCCAAAATTATCTTCATCATGTTACTTAGGCATACAATTCTAAGTCAATATCCTTCTGTCTGAATAGGTATACTATCGCTTAAAGATACTTTCAACCTAATTCAATCCATACACAAATGAAAGATTTAGAAACTTCTATATAATCTGAAAATAGCACAGATTCGTGTGTGTGTGTGTGTGTGTGTGTGTGTGTGTGTGTGTGTGTGTGTGTTGGAGCATGGGGTATAACAAATGTTTCCAATGGGTCTTTTGTATTTTTGTATTATTTATCTACACTAAGCTTAACTATGGGCTTTTTCTTGTTTTCAAAAACTAAGCCCTTGGAAGCAAATGAAGGGGTTTTTATCCATAAAATTCCTTTTGATATAGAAGAAACAAACATTCTAGATTAAAAGGAAAAATATAGTTAGTTTAAGTGTTCTCATGTTAAGATCCACCACTTACAAACATAATGCTAGGTTGGCACTTACTACATTATTTTCAGTCTGTCATGCGGTTGTCTATTCAAGTGCATAGACAGTCAATGGAATCTTCTATTTGTATGTAGTATGTTTTTGATTCCTAATGTATTGCTTACATTACTTAATTATACACAAAACAAGCTTGCAAGTTTTTGATTATTGCTTCAACTTGCCATAATTACTCTGCTTCTCACTGAAATTTAATGCTGACTTAACCTGCCTCAATGTGACAGAAAAAACCTCACTAAAAGCTTTCTAAATCCAGTTTTACCTAATCAACATGCATAATTTAATACAGCATAAGAAACTGAGGTTCCTTGTCCCTGCCATCCTGAAAACCACAGAGCCTGGAGGCCATTATTTTTCAGAGTAACTCAAAATTTGTATAACATTTGGTTCTAATTTTAAAACATATTTACTCTCCTATAACATCATCTATTGTAAGCCAGGGTTATAATGCTTAATTATTTCCTGGGGCTACATTTATAGCTTTGAAAAAATATCAAATTGTAATTAATAAAATAGACCAGTGTTTGGTTAGAACAAATCTCAACACTATTCTGTAACAATTCTTATTTGAGATCCAAATGCTCATTGGCAGTTATAAGAAGTTGGTTAGCTCCTTGGCCCCTAATTTTTTTATTATGTATTCCCACTTGATCCCTTCCTTATTTTGTGCTTACAATCCCTAAACACAGGCCAATTGCAAAGTTGATCTCAAGTAAGGAACACATAAACCCTTGTTTCTTATAGAAAATGTATCAATGTAAAGAAAAATTTAGCAGTTACTCAATTACTTTGCCTCTGCTAGCCTATCTGTTTTGGTGATTAATCCATATTATTAAATTTCTATAGGTCTGAATTCCAACTCACTGTTTAGTTACTCATATTCAGGCCCATGAATTAGGCCTCTATTTCAGGTTCTTATTTTTTCGCGACTTCAACAGGATTTTGATCTATGACTCAAAGTAAAATTGTTATTCAACTATAGAAATTTTAAAGAAATAGACCACATCGAAATTACAACTAAACTACAGAATTACCATCATTGGGGGAGGGTTTTATCCCTCAAAAAGAGCCAGGGACATATGGGGGAAAACTAAATTGTTTGGCTTCAAGGCCAGGGCTGGAGGGGCAGCTTCCTCACAGAAAGAAGCTCCGGCAAAGGGCATTGTTCCTTTGTTAAGCCCTCCCCTTCTCAACTTATAGACCCAGGATGGTGTCATATCTGGGTGTCACAGCTGAACAGAAGTCTTACAACTGGGGTCACACAGAACAGGCCACCTTGAAGCTGGTAGGAAGAGCAAGACACAAAATTCGTATGATGGTTGAGAATCAGAAGAAATATTTTGGTCATGGAGGTCCTTCTTGAAGAGTAATGGGTTCCAGCCCCAAATCAGTCTCCCCAACCAAGAGCTCCATGCTAGGAAAAGAAGTCCCACTTCTGGCTGTGAGAAATGGCAGTGTTTGTGTCAGAGTGAGACAGAAGGCTGAGGGAGTAACAGACACTCCTCTTAAAAGGCCCACATGTGGACTTAGTGATAAACTCATTAGCTCTGAGCTCCAGTTCCAGGGTAGCCACTTAAAAAGAGCCAGGGACACATGGGGTAAAACTGAATTGTTTTGCTTCAGGACAAGGAATGGAAGGACAGCTTTCTCCCAGAAAGAAGTTCTGGCAAAGGGCATTATTCCTTTGTTAAGCTCTCCCCTGCTAGACTTGCAGACCCATTGGGGTGTCATATCTGAGCCTTGATCACCCTAACACTGGTCACCCTGCCCTGGTCACACTGATTCCCTGAGACTCCACCCCTCCCAACATGTTGGCCTCCTTAAACTGGTTCCAGTGGATTTTCCATATGCATGGCCTGTCTAGGCTTATGCTGTGGACTTTCTTAAAATCTCTCAAAGGTTCACAAAACCTAAACAAGCAAGATCTGGTCTCAGTCTACCCTGTACCTCTTGATGAGCACCTCCATGCCTGGGACTAGTGGCAGCCATGGCTTGGCCTCTCCAGGGGTATCCAAGCACAGTGTGGATGGTGGCCATCTGTGAATTCCTTGGTGGCTCACACCAGGTAGCATTAAGCAGGGTGAAATCTGCAGCTAAACTTGGCCTGTGGCAAGGCCTCTCCCAGGAGGCTCTGGCCTGCACACCCAAGAGCTAGCTTTGGTCTGAGTTGGAGTACCACACCTGAGATCACATCTGAGGACTACATACCTAAAGCATAGAAAGGACAGGCACCAGAGCCCTATTAAAGCAAATCCAGCTCTGGAGGGTCAGTCACTGCAAAACAGCTCTTCTATTGATCATGGCAAGTCATCACAACCAATCAGCCTGAGGGTCAATCCCTCCCACTGATGAGCAAACAGCAGCCAAAGCTCAACTACAAAGGAGAACACATACTACTCACAAAAAGGACACACCTGGAACATCCAGCTCAGGTGACCAGGAAAGATTGTGCCACTGGGACCCATAACATACTTACCATAGAAGTCTACTCTATCAAGACTGAAGACATAGCAGCCTCACTTAATACATAGAACCAAACCCACCGATGCAACCAAAGTAGAAAAATAAAGAAAAATGTCCAAAATAAAAGAATAGAACAAAACTCCAGAAAAAGAACTAAAGAAAATGAAGATAGCAATTTACCAGATGCAGAGTTCAAAACACTAATTATAAGGATGCTCAATGATTTCAGTGAGAACTTAAAAAATAGGAAGCATAAAAATGGAAAGAAAAAAAAACATTAAAAAGAACCAACTAGAAATAAAGAATATAATAACAGAAGTGAAGAACATTAGAGGAAATTAAGAGTAGATTAGATAAAGCAGAGGCTAGAATCAGTGATTTGGACAGTAAGGTGGCAGAAAACACACAATCAGAACAGCAAAAGAAAAAAAATTGAGGATAATTTTTTTTAATTCCAAATAAAGGTGATTTTGAGACAACATCAAGGATAATAATCAATGTTTGCATCACGCACACCCATATTTTGTAACTTTATTTACATATTTAGGTTTATTCTATTTACTGAGTAATCTGAACTTATTCTATCTGCTGAGTAATACAGCCTTCATCCACAAAAGTCTGCATAATGTTTTCACTATAAATTCTATGCTTAAATCAGTTTCTTAGCAACAAATACCTGTTCACTTCAACCATAGGAGGCCATTGTTTAGTTAAACTCAGTCACATTTAACCATAATATATCTGTTATATCCATGTCATCTTTCTCAACCCTACTTTTTGTCCACACTATATTGCCTACTTACTCCAACTTTTCAACTACTACCTCTATGTAGAAGCCTAGCAATTCTGAGCTATTAACCTATTTTTTAAACTCTCTACCAAATATTTTCAAACTTTATATATTTAAATGTGAACACATTTTCTTCAGATCAAAATTTGCCCTTCCTCCCATGTTTCCTTTCAGTTATAACAGTATTTTTTTTAAGACACTACTATCAGAAAGCTTAGAATCATATTTTACTATTTCTCTTTTTTCAGGTACTTGTCCAAACTTTTTCCAAATTCTATCAATTATTAATAAAAATATCTCAAACCATACCCTCATCTCAATTCACTAGTAATACTCTAGTTCATACTTTACAGTTGTTCCCTTATACCATTCTGAGAGTCTCCTACTTAACTACCTGCATTTGCTATCAGTATTGTAAACAATTTGCTGTACTACTGCCAGAATTACCTTTCTATGGTAAAGATTCAAATATCAGATTTAGGGAGTATATTAAGGGCATTTTTTCTCCTCTTTCCTCTATTAAAAACCCACAAAAATAACTATTTTTAAAAAATAAATATATAAAAAGGAAAATTCAGTTTCAGTGAAACAAGAACATAGTCACAGCCCATAATAAAAAATATGGTCCAGATTTGCCAAATACTGTAAAATTTGGAAGCTATCAAGGAGGACACTGGAAGTCAACAAATTTATCCTGAAAGTTCAATTAATTCTAGACTTCTCTATAAATGTCATGATTGGAAAAATCTATACAAAAATCTTCTGATAAGAGCTTTAGCTTCTAGGGGCAATGGTAGGCCATCAGAGGAAAAGGAAATGTAAGAATATATTATTTATTTGATATCATAGAAAGATAAGCAGTGAAGTGAATCACCTGAAACTCAACTTCCTAACCAAAGGAGACTGATGGAGGTGAAGTAAGGTGAAGAGTGGCGAGGAGACAGCAAGTGTCAGATCACCAGAAAGCCTGTGATTTGTGAAGCCTTGTTTCAACTGAGAACAAGTCTTCAGATTACCTACCTAAAAATCAGAGTTATAGGCTATTATAACTCACTTGCTACCTATTGTCCTACCCCCATTATTTTCAGCAAATAGCTAGGTTCATTTAAAATTCATTAAAATCATACAGAAATCAACAAGAGATATATTCACAGAAATGGGGAAAGAAGTAAAAAATAATGAAACACAGGATAAGCCTAGACATGTGATAGGCAATATAATCTTGGAAAGAAAAACCCCTCAAAAATAAATATAAAGTTTCAAAGAAAAAGCCTGATCATGGAACTAAGCAGGGTTGGGCCTAGTTAGTACCTGGAGGGGAGACCACCTAGAAAGACCAAGTGCTGTAGACAAAAAAAATAAAAAATAAGGGATTGTAAACTGATAAGGTTCTTGCAATCTGTGAAGTCAACCAAGGGTTGCCTCACATAAATAAATAAATGAGTGAATGAATGAATGAATGAATGAGGTAAAAAGCAGGCTAGAAAATTTTAGGAAAGGAAATAGAAATAAAAACATTACAGGATAGAAGATTGGGAAGAAAATGGTGGACTATTTAAAGCAGGGTTTGTCTCCTTCCAGATCTACATTGAAATTGCAACTAAATTATAAAATAATCAACATGGAGAACCACCTGAAGTCCAGGTGATTGTAACACCTACATTTGATAACATAAAGGAGCCACACCAAAGCCTATAGGAGGGGCAAAGTCAAGAATTGGGACTTCCACCTGTAGGAGGTAGAGAATCACAGAGATGGAGGGCAAGCTGCAGGGGCTCTACTGAAGGAGAGGGGTTGTCCTGGTCTCCTCTGGGGCCTCCTCAGTGCAGGGTCCTAGCCAAGGGAAGAAAAGATTCCAATAACAATTGCTGCAAAAAACAGAGTGGATTCTGGCCATCTAGGTGAGATGGAAGGAGACTGAAACCCTAAATAACCCTTTGAAAAGCCCGCACACAGGCTTTCTAACCTTCAAACACTGACCCAGGACACTGGCAGTGGGTCAGAGGCTCACACAGGATTCACACTGAGAAAATCTGCATTACCTAGCACCAGAACAAGGGCTGGAAGGGCAGCCACCATTGTGCCTATTCCAACCCACCTACAGGCAATCTACATGCCACTCCAGCTTGACTATGCAGATCCCTCTCATAGGACTATTAGGAAGCACTGGCCTGAGGAAATCAGGCTGCTGCACCTAACCCTCAGATTACCTGGGACTTTTGTTGCTGGATGGCTGCCATGCCCTGCACTGATTCAGGGCCAAACATTTACAGCTGGCAGTCAGAACTGTGAGCAATATCTCCAAGATAGGGTCAGGCAGATGACTGCTGCCAATATGAACTTGAACAGATCTTGGGGATCTGTGGGCCAGTACCAGACAGCAGCTGATCTTTCTGTGATCTGGGACATCAGCAGGAACTGGGCCTGTTAGAAAAGCTGCTGAAAGACTGAGGCTGTATTGATCTCACTGCCATTGTCTCTCTGAGACCCCACCTTATCCTACAATTTGCCCCAGGCAGCTCACTAAGAGTGAACTGCCAGAGCCCTGCCCCTCATCCTTGGCTCTCCCAATCCACACAGGCAACAAACATTGGCTAGCACAGGGCGGGCACTGCAAGGAAATCAGTAACAGGCAGACCTCTGTTGCCTGCAAGAGTTGCAATATTGCATATGGGGAGTGTAGGGATCTGCGGAACTGCCCCAGAAGGTAGTTGGTCTCACTGTGATCTGTGACTACAGCAGGAATCCACAGGCACAAAAGTTGCAGCAAAACAGGATGTAATGGTCTGACGGTTCTTGTCTCCCTGAGATCCCACCTCTCTGAAGCCACAAAATGCCTGTAGCCCATTGACAGGCAGCCTCCTGTGCCCTGCTTGGCTCTGGGGTTGTGCAATTTGCATAAGCAACAGACCTTGGCTAGTGCAGTGAGCACATTTCAGGGAGAAAAGTTGTGGACAGACCACTGATGCCTGTACGAGCTGCAGTATCTCTTGAGGACATCATAGGGATCTATACTGGCCTGACAGCCCTTGACTCCCTGAGTTTTTGTCCTATCCAATACACAAAGTGCCCATTACACATTGATAGGTAGCCGACCCTGCCCTCCAGTATTGCATTCAGGCCTAAGACGGGCAGCAGATGACTCTGCTATGATTGGAAATTTGTACAAGGAGTCACAGAGATAGCATTGGCATATAAACTGAACTGCAGTGGCAGGGGAAAATTTATTCAATAGATCCCGGAGATTTCCTGGGTCCCTGCACCACACAACTTGCCTTTCATCCAGAGATTCATTCAGTTTCAGAGACTTTCAGGCAACTGACAGGCTGTATCAGGCCTTGAGGAGCACTGGTCCCTCTCCTAAACTGCATAGGCAACAACCATCCACGGATTGCTTTATAGTTCTCATGGAGTAACCTTAAGCAGTCAAAAGCAGCAGCTGACCATGGCCTACCGGGGAACCCTTCCAACACATCTGGAGGCTGGCACCAGACCACAACAAAGCAACTTCTGACTAGTTCCATTAGTGGTACACACAAAGGGTGGTTGCAACAAGTACACAAACCTGCGAGGACAAATCTCACTCAATGATGTTATCTCTCACACAGCAACTCGTACCCTGTGGGTGCAGCCAATTCTCAAAATTAGTCAGCCTTAGCATTAAACTCCTCCACTGATGAATTAACAACAGTAAAGGTTTGGTGACAACAGAAGATCACACACAACTCACACAAAGATCACATTCAATACCCCTAGTGTAGGGGGTCAGAGAGAGTATGACAATAGGTCACACAGGACACCTTCCACATTAGGCCATCTAGCTAAGGCTGAGAGAAGAAACAAATATTCCTGACAAATAGAAATGAACACAGAGAAGCTAATAAAATGAGAAAACAAAGAAACATACCACAAATAAAATAATAGGAAAAATTCCAGTAAACAATCTAAATGAAATGGGGGCAAGCAACCTAACAGAGACAGAGTTCAAAATAATGGTTATAAAGATGTTTATGGAGAGAATTGGATGAGTACAATGAGAACTTTAGCAGAGAGATAGTAAGCATAAAAAAATGGCATAGAAACTATAAAAAAAGGATGACAGAAATAAAGAATACAATAACTAAAATGAAGGATACACTAGGATTCAACAGTAGATTGGATGAAGCAGAAGATCGAATCCACAAACTGAAAAACAAGGTAGCAGAATACACTCAATCATATAATGAAAAAGAAAAAAAATTCTTTTTTAAATGAGGATAGTTTAAGAGACCTCAGAACAACATTAGTGTAACAATATCTGGATCGTAGGAATACCTGAGGTGAAAGAGAGAGAGTAAGAGATTGAGAATCTATTTGAAGAAATTATGACAGAAAACTTCAGTAAACTGGCAAAGAAATTAGACATGGAAAAAAAGAGAGAGGACTCGAGTAAATAAAATAAAAAATAAGAGACATAATTACGGACTCCACAGAAATACAAAGGGTTATAAGACAATACTACAAGCAATTATATGTCAACAAATTGGACAATCTGGAAGGAAGGAACAGATTGTATATTTCCTAGAAATATACAATCTCCCAAGACTGATTCAAGAAGAAACAGAAAATCTGAACCAACTGATTACCACCAATGAAATAGAAACAGTAATCAAAAACTTCCAAAAAACAAAAGTTCTGGACCAGGTAACTTCATAGGCAAATTTTAACAAACATTCAAAGAAGAATTAGCAGTTATTCTTCTGAAATTTATCCAAAAAGTTAAAGAAGAGGGAAGGCTTCCTAACTTCTTTTATGAAGCCACCATTACCTTGATTCCAAAAACAGACAGAGACATTACAAAAAGAGAAAACTATAAGTCAATATCTCTTATGAATATTGATGCAAAAGTCCTCAACAGAATATTAGCAATATGGATTCAGTAACATATTAAAAATATCACCAACAATGAAATTTTGGAAAAAGAATTTAAGAAAACAATCCCATTTACAATTGCATAGAAAACTATTAAACACCAGGAAATCAAATTAACCAAGAAGGTAAAAGACTTGATCTGAGAAAATTATGTCATTGAAAAAGAAATTGAAAAAAATACAAATAAATGAAAGCACATACTGTGCTCATGGTAGGATGAATCAACATCATTAAAATGGCCATACTACTCAAAGCAATCTATGATTCGATGCAATCCCTATCAAAAAACCAATGGCATTTATTCAGAGAGCTAGAACAAATAATCCTAAAATTCATATGGAACCATAAAAGAACCTGAGTAGCACAGCAATCTTGATAAATAAGAACAAAGTTGGAGGTATCACACTACCTTATATTAAACTATACTACAAAGCTAAAATAATCAAAACTGATGGTTCTGGCATAAAAAGAGATACATTGATCAATGGAATAGATTAGAGAGCTCAGAAATCAATCCTCGTCTATACGCTCACTTAATATACTACAAAGGAGGAAAGAATATACAATGAGGTAAAGACAGTCTCTTCAATAAATGATGTTGGAAAAATTAGACAGATACATGCAAAAAAAAGAAACTGGAACACCTTCTAACACCATATACAAGAGTAGACTCAAAATGGATTAAAGACTTAAATATAAGACTCCAAACCATAAAACTTCTAGAAGAAAATATAAGCAGTAAACTCTCTGATATTACTAACAGTAAGTTTCTTGGGGGGATATATCTCCCTGGGCAAGGGAAACAAAAGAATATATAAACAAATGGGACTGCATCAAACTCAAAAGTTTTTGTACAGCAAAGAAAAACATCAACAAAACAAAAAGACAGTTTACTAACTGGAAAAAAAAATTTGCTTACGATATATCTGGTAAGAGCTTAATATCCAAAATATATAAAGAAATATAATTCAAGAACAAAAAGCTCAAACAATCCAATTTAAAAAAATGGTCAGAAAACCTGTACAGATACTTCTCCAAAGAGAAAATACAGTTGGCTAATAGACATATGAAAAGATGCTCAAGGTCACTAATCATCAGAGAAATGCAAATTAAAACCACAATGAGGTATCACCTCACACCTGTCAGAATGGCTATCATCAATAAATCAAAAAACAACAAGCATTGGAGAAGATGCAAAAATAAGGGAACCCTCATACATTGTATGTGGAATTGCAGATTAGTACAGCTGCTATGAAAAACAGTATGGAGGTTTCTCAACAAATTAAAAATGGATGTACCTTTTGACCCAGCAATTGCCCTTCTGGGTATTTATCCAAGGAAAACCAAAAGAATAATTCATAATAATCTATGCACCCCAAATTTCATGACAGTACAATTTACAAATAGTCACGATATGGAAGCAACTTAAATGCTCATCATCAAATTATTAGATAAATAAGTTATAGTTCATATATACAATGAAATACTGTTCAGCCATTAAAAAAATTAAATACTACCATTCACAATGACATGGATGGATCTAGAGGTTATTATGCTCAGTGAAATAAGTCAGACGGAGAAAGATAAATACCATATGGCTTCACTTATATGTGGTATCTAAGGAAGAAAAAGAACACTAATCATAAATGGACACAAATATAGTGGACAATTTTGTGACAGACAAAAGGGAGGAGGGTTGGGGGCTAGGAGAATGAGGTGAAGGGTTAAAGAAGTACAAATTAGAGGTTGAGAGATGGTCACAGGGATGCGGAGCATGGCATAGGAAATGCAGTTAGCATTAATATATTGGCTAGGTGGAAAGTCAGAGGAAAGAAGGAGCAATTAGGGGGATAGTTTTATAAACTATATAAATGTCTAACCAACATACTGTATATTTGAAACTAATTAAAATTAATTAATTAATTTTAAAAAGAACATTACAGAGTTAAAAACCAACTTTAAAGCTAAAAATGGAATATTCATAGCCAGAAATACATAATTAGAAATACAGTGAAAAGTCCAGAGAAAACACACACACACACACACTAATTATGGGAAAATGCATATATGTGAAGAAAAAAAAAATGAAATTGATAAATACATATTTCATTAACAGGACAAAACAAGTATATTTGAAAAATATTTAAAGATTTACTTGGAAAAAATTTCTATGCAATTATTGATTCTGAGATCAAGATGATATGTCGCTTTCATAGAAATTTGATACTGGGCATTCAACTAAAAGAAATATTCTTATTAATACCAAACTTCATAGGCAAGAAAGAACTTCTTGATCATCCCTTTAGAAAAACAAACTCACATAAGGTAAAAAATATCATGTTGATATGTGATTTCTCTGCCTTATCTTTCAATACCTAATTGTAATACTAAGTCTAAAAAGTCCTGAGGGAAACATTTTAGACAGAGTCAGAAACTTTCTTGCTGTATAAGAAGAAAACAGGTGGCTGTTTTCACCATCCTCAGGGAATATAAACTATATGAGCCTTCTTGGTGATGATATAACTCAGGAATGAGAACCTATATTTAGAAAAAGGACTAAAGGTAACCACTAAATTCATTTAAACAATATTCTATATTCTATAACTCAGTGAATGATGTCATCTTCCTCTTCCTTTAGTTAGTTGCTCCTAACTAAAACTTAGGTCATTCTAGACTGCTGCACTTTATATGATGAATCGGTGGTGAGGGCTAAATAATGCAACATTTTTAATGTTTGTCCAACCTACTTTCTCCTCTTGAATCTCACGATTATTTCAGTTTTGGTTCAAGTCTTCCTCATTTGTTTGCCCCAATTACTACAGCAGTGTTCCAACTGCTTCATACTTCATCAGTTTGATCCATCTTCCTCAAATTACATAAGTAACTTTCTACCAAGCAAATCATATCTCTATTTTCCCTTTCAGTGATACCTCACTGCCTTCAAGAAGAAGTCTAGTCTTCTCTGTAGGACACAGCAACTTTTCTAGTCCAACAGATTCTTAACTTTTTCAAACCTGTCTGTTTTCACTACCACCCTCACACTGTATGTTCTACCCATAATTTCCTGGAAGAAACCTCTTGGGACATCTTTCCACTTCATATATGGTGTGGAAATGTGCTCCCTCTTAGGTGATTACTGAGTTTCTTAGAAACACCTTTATTATAGGATTATCAAATAGCTTATTGATTAAATGTGCATCTATTTCCATGTGCTACCTCACATATATCACTTTTAAAAAGTCACAATCCTCTAGTAGCCTGGCTTATTTTGACCTCTTGGCCTCTCTGAAAAATACTGTTCTTTCAAGTCACATTTCAGCTCTGTTGTGAGAGTCTTTCACATTAACCCAGTCCAAATTAAATGTCCCAGTCTCTAATTCCCCCCATCACTAAGCTTGTACTTCTGCTTCTAGTTCATGTTGTAGTATGCTTTGCATAAGTGTCTGCTTCCTGCACAAACATAAATAACAGGAGTGGGTAAGTAGTTCTTTATTCATCTTTCTTTGTATTACCCATGGCACCCAACATTATACTTTGGTAGGAGCAAAGTAATATTAAGCCTTAGAAGGAATATGAAAGTAGGCACCAGCATAAAGAATCCCCCAAAGTCTCAGAGCAAAAAAATATGAAGAAGAAATACATAAAAAATTTTATTGCAATATGGTGAGCTTCATAATAGAGCTAAACAGAGGGTACTCATGAAATACTTCACCCATAGTGAAAAGGTAAAGAATTATAGATGTCTTGCATAGATGCTTTTCTCTAGGATAAGCAGTTTAAGCATTTCTGTTAGTAGAAGCCACACTTTATCATTCTGCAGTATAGTTTAATCTGTTGCTGGCAATATCTATTAACATAATGATCTTCTCAATGTAATCCATTTAAAACACAATTCATGAGAATTTTTGTATTTAGAATAAATATGGTCACTATTAATATGTTCACCCCATATCAATGTAGTACATATATCTTAGCAATTAATGCTTATTTTTCACACATGTTATTAGTGGTAATATTTCTATTAGTCTACATTTCTTTGATTAGCTTCACTGTTAAAATCAATTCATAGTAAAAATTAGGAACCCCAAATCCACTCATGTTAGTTAGCATTTCTTTAAAAGTTCTCAAACAACACATCATTCAAAATTTGACAAAATTCCATTTCATATAAGAATAAAGATATTTTACATTTTAATGTTTTTATTAGGATTTTAAAAAGGTAAATGGTAGTTTGTAAAGTGTACAAGTCTCAAATGGCTAAAACTTATTTTCCTAAAATTAAAGTATCAAAAATTATTTAATAATATGTGTTTAAGCTAATGAAGAAAATTCTAGGTCAAATTTCTACTTACCCAATCGATTTTATCCACATTCCAATATTTTTTTAAATCCCGAAACTGTATTAACATTCCCTTCAGTCCCACAACAATAATACTTGCAAGAACACACTATGAATAAGAAATAAGTTGATTAACAAACAAGATAAAGATTTTAATCTAAATTTAAAAGACTAAAGTTATTTTTATTTATTTGTTTTTAAAATACTTACTAGAGAAAAACAATCACCATTTAGAAGAATAAAATATTTTTTTGTTGTTGTTTAGGACTAATCTATTTCAGGAATATAATGACAATTCTATAAAATCACAGCACAGAATTTATGTCATTCTATAAAATTAGGAAGAAGGAAAAAGAAATAAATGATAAGGGTGAATGTCATAATGATTGGTGTATGTCCTCTTAACTTTATAATAATTATAACCATTTGTTTGAAGTTTGTCGGTTACAAAAATTAAATATATCATGTATTTCTTTATAATTATCTTGAGTATCAATTACGTGGTTTCACTTGAAGGTATTTTAACTCTCTTGAAAAGTGAACTTAATTATTGAAAGATCCTCTAGTGGAAATGATTTAATCTCACTATATAAATGAAGAATTAGAACAGGAAAGGATTAAAACTGTCTCTGGCTCTAGGAAGACCGGGAATTACTTGTGTAACTTTCATGCCTCAGATTTATTAAAGGCAAGGTGAACCACTGGTACTAGTGTTCTGAGTCACATTTTATAAAGATATGCCAAAAGTAGCAAGATGCATTCTGTTCCCTACTCTCTTGCCCAGCACACATTTTATAACAGCTCAAGTTCTGATAAAATTTTTCTAAAGTCTATTTTTTATAACAGAGATTTCCTAGTTATACTCTCCAAATGAGCAGAGACTAAATCTAATAAATCTAATTCCACTATGGTATTTTTATACAAGAGCCTAAGAATTACAAAATAGTCATGGTACCCTAGCATTCTTTGTCTATCAAATGCCATCTTTTTTCACCTCTCCTTTATTAACCCATTAGTTTTGTCACATGAATGACACTTGAATCATTAATGGGTGACACATTAGGATCACTGAAGTTACTCTTTTAAGAAATTTCAATACACAATAATTCTCATTAAAAGTAAATTTAAAAAGTAGATCATGAAAATGCATTACTGTACCATGGGCAGCCAATAAAGCAAAGGTCCTACTGCATAAATAACTGTCAGGATGAAAATACAAGATATTAGACAAGCCACCTGTAAAATACAAGACAGACAAAGAACCGTGAACTTTCTTATTATTCCAAAGGTATAGGGGGAAAATATAATTATTAGTTCATCTTGTTTAGAAGAGACTAGCTGTTGGCATGTGATTGTTAAACTGCATAGACTATCATTATCTATATTTTGCAACAGAAAGAACCCAAACATAAGAGCTGACAAACTAGTACAATCAGATTAAGTCAATGACAAGAGATAAGTAATTCCACACTAAGAAATAGGACATCATCAACTTTTATCAAACATTACATTGATGGCTTTTTGTAGTTGTTGTTTTATAGTGAAGGTGGCACTTTAATTAAAAGCCTTTTAGCCAGTTGTTGTTCAGCCTGACTCCTCTCCTCACTTCCTAGGGAGTTGTTTGGGTAATAAATGAGTACTCAGCTTAGGGTTTTCCTTTGCCAATGATAAATTTTTTTTTTTTTTTGAGAGAAAGTTAGGAAGCACTCTCATATGAAGCAGTTATATAGAATATGGGAGACGTCTCTGCAGTGAAACAGACTTAATTTTATTAATCCTGAAAAGCCACTAGTATCTTGTTCTAACCAACTCAACCTGCTGATAAAAGGCAGTTCAAAACACATGACTCCTAGCTGTGCTCCACTTGATGGAGAACCTGATTTCACATAAGCAAATATTCATGACTAAACAAAAACACTGGGCCAAACTATCAGTCTAACAGGAGAAAAAAATAAAAATAAAAAAAATAAAACACAAAGCTGCCTAGAATATCATTATAAAGAAATAAGAGGGAATCAGGACCTATTCAAATGGCTAACATTAAAAATAAATACATAAACAAATAAATAATCAATTAATACTAAGGTCTGGCAAGGGCTTAGAGCAACTAAAGTTCCCAGACATTGCTGATAGGAATGGAACATGGTACAGCCACTTCAAAAACAGTTTAGCAGTTTTTTATGAAGTTATGCATACACTTACTGTGGACCCCAGAACTATTTAAGAAAAATAAAAACATGTGTCTATGAAAATATGTATATGTGAATACTTATAAAAGCTTAATTAATAAACACTAAAATTTGTAAAAAGCTGAAATGTCCATTAATTGGTAAATAGAAAAACAAATTGTGGTATATTATTACAGTAGAATACCATTCAGCAATACAAAAGAAGAGGCTATCCGTATATGCAACAGCAGGTATGAAACTCAAAACTATTAACTAAGTGAAAGAAGCTAGACACAAGTTTCTTTCATATTTAGTGGGACTCATTGCCAGCACTCCCAGGTATATAAAGGAGAAAAAATCCCTTAGTGAGAAATAAGTCATTAGAAAATTAAAGTTTGTCTATAAAAAAAGTTACAATGCATAACAAACTGACACTAAACTGGTAATTTAGTAATAACTGGTGATTTTATATGATAAGAACTTTTAGACAAAATATGATGCCTAACAAGAGACTCACTTTAGACTGAAAGACACTCACAGACTGGAAGTCAAGGGATAAAAAAGATATTTGTGAAAATGGAAATGAAAAAAAGATCTGGGATAACAATACTTATACCAGACAAAACACACTTTAAAAGAAAAGCTTTAAAAAGAGACACAGAAGGACCCAGTAATCCCACTTCTGGGTATTTAACTGAAGAAACCCAAAATACTACCTTGAAGAGACATGTAAACTTATGTTCATTGCAGCATTATTTACAATAGCCAAGATATGGAGGCCACCTGAGTGTCCATCAATGGATGAATGGATAAACAAGTGATATATATGGGTATGTGTATGTATACACACACACACACACACACACACACACACACACACACACACACACATTGGAATATTACTCAGCCATAAAAATAAATTTTAAATTAATTAATTAATTAATAAGTGAAAAATAAATGAAACTTTGCTATCTGCAACATGTGGATGAACCTAGAGGGTATTATGCTGCATGGACTAAGAGAAAGACAAATACCATATGATTTAACTTATATGTAGAATCTAAAAACAAAATAAAACAGAAACAAACTCATAGAAACAGAGAACATTTTGAGGGTTGCCAGTCAGGAGGAGGCTTGGGGAAGAGAAAAGGGGTAATGATTAAGAAAAACATATTGGTACTCACAAAATAGTCATGAGTATGTAAATTATAGCATAAAGAATATAGTCAATAATATTGTAATAACTGTGTAGTGTAAGCTGAGAATTAGATTTATCAAGGTGATCACTTTGTAAGTTATATAAATGTTTAATCACTATGTTGTATACTCAAAATTAATATATTTTATGACAACTATAAAAATAAAAAAATATTTTGAAAAAGATAACTTTTATTTAATGAGTCAATTAGTGAAATAATCAACAAATATAAGGTTCTTTAGTTAGTTGTCCTTAGCCTAAGAGTTGAAGAGTTTTTAATTCTTCTAGATTGATTTACTAGGTATGTCTTTTAAGGATATAGAGCTATTTAAGGAATCGTTTTATGAAATCTTGACTCACAGAAACTGGTTTCATAAAGAGCCTATTTAGAACAAAATTTTCAAGACTTGGTTTACCCAGTGCCTTCATCAAACCATTTCAGTTCAGTTACTAGTTATATCCACATAAACTTAACAGTTGCAATGCTAAAAGTCTGAAATGATTACTATGGGAAAACATTCTTGATTTGGATATGCTCATAACAAATTCCTTCTCTGTGGAATTTTTTTCATCTTTATTGAAATTTAACAGACAATTAGTAGCTTGTGTTTACATTTTACAATTTAATGAGTTTTTCCATTATAGTTGGGATACAATAACATATGTTTCCGTTGTAAGCATAGTGATTAGAGACCCACATACTCACAAAGTGATCACCCCACTTAATCTAGTACTCCTGCTTCCCCTTACATATTTATTACATTATTAACTATTCTCCTTATGCTACACTTTATATCTCCAGGTCTATTTTCTAACTATCCCTTGTACTTCTTAATCCCTTTGCTCTTTTTTTCTCTGTGCAATTTAATGGAAATTGTTGAATAGATTAGTGACCATCTCAACAAGCGGAACAGTATAAAATACTCTGTTGCCAAGCTTTATTCCCCTAAACTAGATTTCTTTTATTTCTTCAGAAATCCGATGAATAGAAAACCATGCAGAAAATAACTCTTAAATGGAAAATCCTTTAAAAAGTTCTGTTATTCTAATCATTCAAATATATGGCCTTTGGAACAGAGAAGGCTTCTTCTCCATTCTTATCCTATTAATTAGACAAATGGGAAAAAAAAAAGAAAGAAAAATTCCAGATTTAAAAATAACTGCATGTTTTCTCAACATATTATCTTTCAAAATTAAGTATTGAAAGTTACAAAGATTAATTAGATGGTTTTGTTACTAAAATAGTAACTAGAAAAGCAATAAATGCCTAAGGAAACCCAAATATGGAACACAATCAAGGTGGAAGACACCTTACAGATTCTATTCCAACCTTCTCTGTTCATGTGATCGTGAAGATGCTAACTTACTCAAGCTAGCTGAAGGAGCAACTTAGACTAGAAACTGCCTTGCTGCATCCAAAAAAGAACAGAATATCTTAACATTAAATGTTGAACAAAAAATTTGGAAAATATTTTACTATAATATTCATTATAATTATAATTATTTACTATAAAAAAGTAATAATAAAATTAGCGATAGTTAATTTTGAAAGAACATTTATTTGGTGCTTAGGCATTATACTAAATAAGCATGTATTAATGCATTTAATCCTTATATTAATTACTTTAATTTAACCCTTATAATTTAATCCTTATTGTAATTACTTTAACAGCCAAGTCCTTTTAGCTTAGAGAAGTCAAATTATGTAAGCTAAGTCACCAACCACCAGTGGCGGAGCAAGAACATAGGCCCAGGCTCTGCAATTCAAGTCTTTAACCATTTACTGTACTTATCTAACCTGAATATGAAGAAAAGAAATCTAATATACTTATCCTCAGGAGAAACCAAGTAGAAACTACTACAGAACACCAGAATTTTATAGACAAAAAAAATCTTTAAAGTAAGGGATGATACTTGAGTACACTACTTACTAAACATTTAGATTTAGGTCTGACACATTAGAAAGTACAGTTTGTAAAATGTTTATGCCGATACACGTGACAAACCTATGTTTGAAGTCACTAACTACATTAAATTTGATTAAATTGTCATGTAAAACAAGGATGAATGAGGATTTCACATCATAGCTGATGAGTTGCAGCAATTATTTGACAAATCATTATAAATTCCCCTCTGCTCCATGAATTATTATTCATCAATAATTTATTAGTTTTATGTTATATTTTAACATCTATTTACCCATATTTTTCCTGCTACTTGCTTCCCAAGGTCAAGAACTATATCCTTTTCAAATTTATTCTTCCAACTACCCACAAAAAGACTTACTATAAGTTGGTCTCCTATAAATGTTTTAATTGTCACATAAAATGTTTCATAAATTTTTATTTAATTTTGATTTTAAATAAATGTGGATTGTTTTAATAATAGATAGCTGTTAATGTTAATTCCTATATTAACACATACATGAATTTTCTTGTATAGAACAATAGTTAAGAATATAAGATTCACTATAAATCTGTCTGAGTTCAGATCCTAGCTCTGTCAACTCCTTAGCTCTGTGACCAGAGTAATTTACTTTAACCCTCTTTTCCTCAACTTTTATCATGTGGAAACTGAGAATAACAATTATACTTCCTTCAGAGTTGCCTAAAGGGTCAATGAGTTCATAGATACATAAAAAGTATAATAGGCAACACCTGGCACAAAACTCAATATATGCTTCCACAAACATCAATACCATTATCATCATCACTGCTACATTTTTATTATTATTATTCTCATCTTATCAGTACCCAGCATAATACCTGGTATATAGCAGCCGCTCAAATGTCAAAATAAAAATATATAATTGTTTCTTTAACCTCAAATGTGTACAGACATCTTATTACTAATTTACATACCTGTACATCTACATATACCTGAATTTCAATGTCAATGACTAATTTAGCACATAATTTATTTCATTTTATTTAAAGGAAGAGCACAAAAAATGGCAGTTTAAAATTGGCTAGCTTAGCAAAAATCAAGTTCAGAGTACCACTAGAGAAAGCTCTAGCTCAAAGGTTGCCATAATAAAGCTGCCATAAGTACAGAATTTTTTTTTTTTTAGAGCTAATGGAAATCGTCGAGTTTCTGGAAGAAAAACAAAAGAGACAGACTTCTTTGAAACTTGTGAGAAAAAAATTAAAGAAGTAGAAATATTTTCAGGACCTTAGAGAGAAGCTCACTCAACCATTCTCCTGGAAGGAGAGAAAAGGCATGGCAGTTATTTTGTCCCTGCTAGACAATAAAGCACCTGTGTCTTTGCTCCTGTGCTGTATAGTCCAGCAGTCCTTCCCATGGCAGCAGCACTTGGTATACAGAAGAAAAATGAAGAAATCACATTGCTGAGACCATGAGCCAAAAGTTCCTAAAAGATTGATAATAAGAGAACATGTGATTTCACAGTAACAATCAACATTTAGACACCACAGTTATAACTTTTCAATAACTCATTTGTGTTAAATTTCTATTCTCTCCACTAGTTGTGATTTAACTATTGTAAATCTATCTCTATCTCTATCTCTATCTCTCTCTATCTCTCTCTATCTCTATCTCTATCTCTATCTATCTCTATCTCTATCATTTCTATCTCTATCTCTATCTATCTCTATCTCTCCTCATAATAACCTTATTGGAAAGTACAAGATATTTGTTATCTGTTGCCATTTCTCTCCTATTTTTTAAATCACTATAATCAAGGCTGTGGTTTCCACCACTCTGTGACTTCCACAATGTGAAATCCAATGGTCAATTTCTATGTTACTTGGCTTAAAAGCAGGATTTGACACAATTTCTCACTTCCTCTTTCTTTAAGTCTCCTTCTAGGTTCTTCTAGGACCTCATATCTTCCTGGTTTCTTCCCACCTCCTTGGCTACCACTTCTCAATACAGGTTCTTTCTCATCTAGCCAATCACAAATATTGAACCACTTCTCTATATCTTAGCTACCAAAATACACACTGATTACTCACATATTTCTATCTCTAGCTAGACCATTTTTATGAACTTCAGATTCATATAGCCAACCTGCTTCTCAGCCACCTCCATTCGGATGGTTAACAGGTATCCCAAACTTAATCAAGTGTACCGCACCCTAACCTGATCCTCTCACATTCTTCCACATCCCAAATTCCAAATGTTTGAACCTAAGCTTTACAGATAAAGTCTTGTGCCTCATAATGACGTTTTAGTCAATTACAGATCACATACACTAGAATAATCCCATAAAATTATGTAAAGCAGAAAAATTCCTATCATTTAGTAATGTGATAGCCATTGTTACATTGGAATGCAACATACTACTCATGTCTGTGGTGATATTGGTGTAAACAAACCTACTGCAATGCCAGTTGTATAAAAGTATATAACACATACAGAATGCAAAACCTGAGAATGATAATAAATGGCTATGTCCCTGATTTATGAATTTTACTATACTACACTTTTTATCATTATTTTAGAAGGTACTCTTTCTACTTACTAAAAAATATTTTGTTGTTAAACAATATACCCTCTTATGTCCTTAGCAACCTCATACATCTCATATATACCATGTCTCTAGTTTGTGTCATTTTTTTCTTGTGCTTGATTTAATTTCATGTGGTCATGTATACTAACACGCTATACAGATTTGTAGCCTAAGACCAATAGGCTATACCATATAGCCTAAGTGTACAGTAGACTATACTATCTAGGTTTCTGTAAATGTACTTTGTTATATTTGCACAATGACAAAATTGCCTCACAATATATTTCTCTGAATGTATCCTTGTCGTTAAGCAGCACATAACAATATTCTCAATGCCTTCCCTTTTTCTCAGGTAGCGTCCATATACAATACAGAATCTGTCTACTACTCATTTCTTCAATCGCTACATCCTGGTCCAAGTCAACAAATTTCACCTGGATTATTGTAAAAACCTAATGTTTTCCTGCCTCTCTTGTTGCCAGGTAGCAACACAAACATTCCTGCCCTTACAGAACTGGCCTTTTAGTGAGGGAAGGCTGATCATAAATAAGATGAATATGGTAAGTAAAGCAGAGGAGGGAGTGAGAAATCTATAGTGTAGTATAGTGTAGGACTTTAGCTTACCAGTGAAGGCCTCTCTAAGAAAGAAACATTTGAACAAAGGAGGCATGCAGATATCTGAAAGAACACAGTTCCCAGAAAAGAGAAGAGCAAATGCAAATGTCCTGAGCTAGAAACATGACTAGTGGGTTCAAGGAAAAGCAAAGCAATAAGTGTGACTAGAACAGAATATAAAAAGGATATGTTGTCAGAGATAAAAAGGGGTGGTGGAAAGATATGTAGGGCTTTATACAGTAAATCTTGGTTAGTACAATAGGAAGCCACTGGGAGTTTCTGAGATTAGGAAAGACATAACTTGTGTTATACACTATTATATTCCCTGTTTCTAGACCAGTGCCTGATACATTAGTGAGGATCAATACACATCTGTTGAATGACGGAAACTGCTTTTCTACAGATGTCAAAACTGGAGCACAGAAACAATTATGGACACATAGTATCAGAGTGAGATTTAGACAGAGGTAATTGGTATTTGTAACCAGGATTCTGCAGCTGCCTCTGCAGACATACTATACTTTAAAATCCATACTTTTTCAAAGTATGCAATGAAAAATATATTTAGATACACTCCCAGAAGCAAATTAAAAATAAAATAAAGATGTCTCTTTTTCTAAAAATAAAATTACACACCAACCCATGAAGGCCAGATTTTCAGCTTTCTGTGAACATTGTAGAGATTTCTTTTGTTTTGTTCTACCCATTTTTTCTATACATGTAGGCAAGTTATATTTTTCATAAGTTCAACATTTTTAGTAACTTGGAATACACAGTACAATGATACAATGGCTATGGAGAGGCGCTGGGGCATACTCCACCTGGTTATCATCAACTGAATATTTGAATTTTTTGGCAGATCCTTGAGCAAGAGCCAGTGAAGCCACATAGCCTACAAGTGCCACTCCCAAAGCTTCTATGATTACTGCAGAGAGGACATTCATTGAAGGAGCTTTAGGTGGAGGAATTCTGTGTGAAAAGAAATATTATAATGAAAGCATCAACTTTCATGAAATTTCTGTAACAACTTGAATTCAAGTTGGGTAATGACCCTAACATTTACATAGAATAAGTAACATAACCATGAGAAAACCAAGCAGCCATGCCCTTAGGAGTACTTTCTTTTCAACATTAATTAGAAAAGCAAACTCACAAGGAACACTACAGGAACAACTCCATGCATTCATTGGTCATTTGCGCCCAAGGAATTCAGGTTATGTTTCAGAAACTCAGACTAGACAAAAATTTCCTGAATCAGAACAAAAGCACATCTAGAAATTACTTTTATTTGAAACTTTCCAAATATTTATTTGGCTGGCATTAGACACTGTATTCCCGGCCTTGAATACTATCATGCTGTATGCAAATACTAGTTGACTATGAGCTACAATTTTCAAGTTTATCCTTAAATTTTCTATTGAGTTCATAATCTTAATTATGCTTTTAATGTGATCCTTTCACAGCACACTTAACTATATATCACATATGTTAAGAAAAATATGCATAAAGGTTCCATCTACCCTCTGTTACAAAACATGGGACCACACTTAACTCTCAGTTTTAAAGAACTATTTAAAATATTTCTTTTAACTAATACCTGGTCATCGTCTTATTGTCTTTTGAAAACCACTTGAGCCAAACTAAGTATCATCATCAATTTATCCCCCAGTGATGCTTTGGGAGACTTACTTCCCCTAAAAAAAAATAAAATTCTTCTGGGGCAAAATAGAAGAAAAAAGGAAGAGGATTAAAGTTTATTTAAAACCTAGTATGTAAATAGAATGCTCTTTCATATTAGCTGTGTAAAGGATAAAACATATTGAGAAAGGTTAGGTAATATATCTAAATGACAGATTAAATGGTAGAGTTGGGATTCAGTCTCAGCTCCATCTAATCTCAATGTCATGCTCTTTCTCTGTTTCCTTAATTGGCTGGGTCTGAAAAGGCAGCACTCAAAGTAAGGGAGAATTAGAGCGGATGGAAGAGAGGCATAATTTTTTTACTCACAAAAGTGTATTTCTAAAACCAATTAATTTGTATCATTACAGGTCCTAAAATATATGCTATACAAAAGTGCTACCATTCCAAAGTGTAAGAATTTTTGTTGTATGAAAATTAAGCTTGCTTAATTATTAATAACAATAAGCTGACCTAGAAAAAACAATAAACAATTTTTTTAAGGTGAAAAGGTAGATAACTCTTGAGAAAACCAAACTTGATTCAGATAGTCATCAATAGCCTATAACTACAAAAAGGCTTGAGAGATATTTTTCTAATTTTTTCTTGTGATAAGAACATTTTATATTTTATTTTATTTTTCTTTCTGAATTTATTGAAATCTAATAGACAATTAGCTGCTTGTATTCACATTGCATAATTCAAAGATTTTTTACCCATTATAGTTGACATACAATAATATATCAGTTTCAGTTGTATAGCCTAGTGATGAGAGATCCACAAAACTCACAAAGCGATCACCTCACTAAATTTGGTCTTCCCCTTACATATTAATTACAATAATATTAATCATCTTCTCCATACTACACTTTACAACTACATGTCTGTTCTGCAACTATCCATTTGTACCTCTTAATCCCTTTGCCTTTTTTTTCTGTCCCTCCAATCCACCTCCCATCTAGTAGCCCTCAAAATATTCTCTGTATCTATGAGTTTATTACTGCTTTTGTTGTTGTTGTTGATTTTGTTCTTTAGATTCCACATGTATGTGAAATCATTTAATATTTGTCTTTCTCTATCCAATCCATTTCATTCAATGCAAAACCTTCTAGGTCCATGAAGATAATATCTTTTTCCATTCCCTTCTTTTTAGCCTGTGTATATCTTTTAATCTGAAGTGAGTTTCTTGAGGCAGCATATGTAGGGGTCTTGTTTTCTTATCCATTCAGCCACTCTGTCTTTTGGTTGGAGCACTTCATATTTTTCCATTTGAGGTACTTGTTGATAGGAATGTAGTTATTACCTTCTTTATTCTTGTTTTTGATACATGTTTTTTTTTTATTAAAAAGTTGCTCCAACTTTCCTATAATACTGGCTTGTTGCTAATAAATTCCTTTAGCTTATTTTTGTCTGGGAAGCTCTTTAGCTATCCTTCGATTCTAAATGATAGCTTTGCTGAATAAAGAATTCTTGGTTGTAGATTCTGAGTTTTCATCACATAAAATATTTTGTGCCTGTCCTGCATGATTTCTTTTGGGAAATCAACTGCCATTCGTATGGATGCTCCCTTGAAGGTAACTAACTGCTTTTCTCTCATTGTTTTTAAGATTCTGTCTTTGTATTTAACCTGTGGCATTTGAATTATGATGTGTCTTGATGTGGGCCTTTTTGGGTTCATCTTCTTTGGGACTCTCTGTGATTCTTGGACTTGTATGTCTATCTTTTTCATCAGGAGAGGGAGGTTTTCCATCGTCTTTTCTTTAAATAGCTCAACTTATTTTCCTTCCAGTACCCCTATTACATGGATATTTTTACATTTAATAGTGTCTCGTAGGCTTCTTAAATTATCATTATAGTCTTGACTTCTTTTTCTTTGCCATTTTGATATAGTGTCCTTGGCCCCCCATCCTCTATATTGGTGGTTTGAGCCTCCTCTAATTTATCCACTCTGTTGATTCTGTCTAATATACTCTTTATCACAGATAATGTTCTTCATTTCTGATTGGTTCCCTTTTTTAATTTTCATTTCCATTTTTGTTTTTTTATCTCTTTGTTACAGTTTTTACTTAGTTCATCTACACTTCCCTTAAGTTCTTTGAGCATCTTTATAACCAGTATTTTGAACTCTGCATCTCTGCATCTTAGATTGCTTGTCTCCATTATTCCTAGATCTCTATTCTGTTCTCATATGGTTTCTTCTTCTTTGTCTTCCCATTTTGGCTGCCTTTCAATGTCTGTTTCTAAGTACTAAGCAAAGTTTCTAAGTCTTCTGGTCTTATTAGTGTGCCTTTGTGTATTAGTTGTTCAGTAGAACAGTCCTGAGAGGGGTTCATCTGCAGACCAAGTTTAGCCCCAGCCTGTGCCCTCTAGGGCCACCTGTTAAGATTCAACAATAATCCATAGATGCTATGCTTATAGTTGCCTCAAGAGGTCACACCAGAAACCGAGGCCAGCTGCCTGGTGTGAGTCTTGGTTCTGCTCATCAAGGAGCACTGGACTTGACTAGGATACATCTGAATGTGGCTTGGGTAGGGCCACGAGTTGGGGGAGGCAGAGTTTCAGGGATGCCCTGGGCACAGCAACCTCTGTTATCCAGTCTGATGATGTCTCAGCTATGGTGGTGCTGGGTTCACACACTGGGAGTGGAGAGAGCTCAACAGAGGAACAACGGATACCACTGGCACTTCTGTCTAGTAGAGATCTTTGCCTTGAGTCCTCACTGCAACAATTCAGTGCACTCCTGTAAGTACCCGGTGCCCCTCATACAGCCTATCTGGTGCTGGAGCTCAGAGCAAGCAATTCCGTCACCATGAAAGTCTGGTTGTGAATGTGGCCCCTTTGGGAGGTGTCAGCAGTTGCTGGCTGTTGCTGTCACAGCCTTTGTCCCCCTCAGCCACATGGAATTGGGCAGCCTTGCATCCTCGCCCCACCCTACCTCTTCCTATTGCAGGGTGATTTCTTATTTCTCTCCTAGTTATAGGGCTTGTTCATCTAAGTCCCAAGTGACATTGCATGCTGTTTGTTTCAAGTTTCTGTCACAACTTTGATTTGGTCACAAGAGGGATGAACAAAGCCTCTGTCATATATGCCTTTTTTTTTCTCAAAATGAGATGTTTTTGTCTTTTTAACTTCTGAAATTTTTCTACTGTTCCTCCATTTTAATGTAGTTAGAAACCAAAATCTGGGACTCTAAAATAAAAATATAGAGGACTCAACAAATATAACTCTGCCCAAATTTATAAATATTGGTGTATATACAGTCCATTAAAAAAGAAATAAACCATAACACTCCCCTTCTTTCCAAAAAATGTCTTTGTTTTCTTTCAGACTATATTTGAAACAATCTCTCGCCCTTTAGAGTAAACACTTCTTGTTAACCTTCCCCTTAGTGAACAGAGAAAGGCTTTAAGACATATAGTGAACTATGCCCTCTCCTCCACTGCACCACCTCCCTGACTATTATCTACCACCCAGGCCTATGGGTTTTCTATTTCAGATAATGCATGTGTAATTTTACTACGTTTCAAGTAAAATAAAAATAGTCATTAGAATATTTGAGTGAAATAAGGAAGACTAAATTCCAGAGCATGACTCTAATTTGGAAGTTCAATGTCCTCCATTTCTTTGAAATCATACTCCTGTAAATTTCTAAATCTTTGACATAAAGTAATTCTGTATAAAATAGTTATCAACTTTCCTAGTTATTGATAAGCAGTCTAAAAAGTTACTATTTCTCTATATGTGTATTGGTTATATCATTTAAAAATAAAAATTCATTAGAATTTTGTCCACACAGAATTTTGAAAGAAAATTCATACCACTTACCACCAATCCCTCCATCAAAAGCAAACAAACAAACAAGCAAAAAGTAAGAAAAAATGGCTACATTACCCTTTTGGAATATGACCAACTACTTCTAATCCATATGTGTTTTCCATATCAGCACAATAACAAGTAAATGATGCAGCAATAATCTGTTTCCATTTTAAAAAAGAAAAAATTTTTTACTATTTGAAAACATATTTTTAAAAACCATTTTTAAAAGTAAAAATTTTTCTAAAAACTAGAAATTTTTAAAAATCAGAAATCCCTCTGAGATTTAAGAGCTTTTAATTTTTAGTCTCAAAAATTAAATGACATTTTAATAATGTCTTTTAAAAATATTCTACCATATGTCAACCCAAATATGTTTAATTTTGAAGGGGAGCAAAACACAAACTATTTGAGTGGGGAGTGTGTGTGTGTGTGTGTGTGTGTGTGTGTGTGTGTGCGCTTGCGTGCGCAGACATCACAATCCAACCTAAATCCTTATCTTTTGTTACATAAAAGAATGCTTTATAAAATATCATGCTTTGAAATATTGCATCAACATTCCTAAATAGGTTAGTAATAAATAACAATTTGTATTCTCCTTAAATATTTTAAAATTTTGAGCTTTTGCTGTTTTTTGATGTAAAATATACTCCAAGAAGTCTCAGGTGCTCTATACTTCATTTTATGATATATTGATATATGACATAGAATATATGACAAGCAAGATCACATGTTCTCTTCCTGCATCTCTAATCACCTTTAAATGTATGTTAATCCAGTTCAGCATTTGTGTGACCAGCCATGCCACCCTAATGTTTTTCACCACTTTCACAAACCCCTTTCATTCTACTGATAATTGTAATAGGTACTAGAAATTTCAAATGGTTATGTTATCAGCTTAATATCAACTTACAACTATATATATACTATACATTTTTGCTAAAAAGAGACATACCAATTATTTATTTAAAGTAAAAATTTATAATATTCATAGCTGGAAACACAATATGGCAAAATCACACTAACAGAATAAGAAATATTCTAATAATTAATGCCCAATAATATTATATTATGTTTTTCTGTTCTCTGTACTGATATTTAACTGGATTTGCAAAGATTTATAAGCCATTAAATAGATTTAAAAAGCAAAATACACTTAAGGATATTTTAAAAAGATAATAAGACATTACAGGTAATACTGTTAAAATTTATAAATATTGTGATATAATAGTATTTTCTAAATGTAGTAGGTAAAAATTCAGGTTATTAGATTAGAAGTATTAATATATTAAAAAATTCCTAAGCCAATTAATATGTTTAATTGCTAATAATTTGTATAAAATATTTATATGAGCTCAGAAAATATTGTGAGCTCTAAAAGAAGATGTACTATAGCCTCAAGATACCTGACCCTTATTGAAAATGGAAAAAGGCCATCTATCTTAGTTCTACAGAAATGAGTCATAGAGACAGGTTTTAATGTGCTAAACTGTTATTTCAATAAGTAAAATTATTTAGATATAATTTGTCATATGCATGTATAATCCAAAGACCATTAAAAAAAACTAATAAGTAATTTAGTAGACTATGGCTGTATTAACATTTCCTTTTCAACTTAATGCTTTTAGTTAAATGTTCCCAGTAGAGGCTCTTAAATGTTTTAATGTATTTTTGAATGCCATTAATTTTAGGAGCAAATTATAATTTGTTGCTTTGCCAGGTACAACAAAAAAATATCTTCTGTAGCCAGCCCTGACCAGTGAAAATCATGAGTAGCTTTTCAATAAAGCAAAATTAGGTCAGTAAAAGAAGTGTTAATAAATCTACCAATCATTATGGACATTTATAAATTGATAATATTTCTATGCATATCCTACAGATGCCACATCAATAGAATTTAGTATCACTTTTTATTGCTTTAAAGAAAATCATGACAAAGATCTTTTAAGTCTCATCCTCATCCATATTCAAATCTTAGGCTATATGTTCTCTTATTTATGTAAAAAATTATGAAAAATGGAGAAATGGTGTGTAAATTGAAAACATGTGTGCCTACTTTTTAAAATTATTGACTCAAAATGATTCCTGTTCATAAATTAATATGTAGCCACACAAACTAGCCCTATTTTAATGAGAGACAGGACTGGTTGTGGGTTACTGTAGACAATGTAGTGAATCTCTGCAGGTACCCCCAACAACTGGCAAACATTGTAGAGTGGAATGCTAAATGTTGATTTTATACTTACCAATATTAAATCGATAGGGAGAACAACTTTAATTTTCCTTTTAAACTGTTCATTCAACTCTTTAACCAGAACAAGCACCACAATGCTCAGCAAGGATAAGAGCAGTGCTTCCAGTTTAACAGACTTGATGTTTTCAAAGACATATGCATAAATCTACAGTGATGAGAAAAAATATAAACAAAATTCAAGGTTATCTACAATATAATGACATTGAAATCTGGCCCCAAATGAACTCAATGATGTCTTACAAAACATCTTAATGGTTGTAGGATGGAAAGGTGGAGTGTAGAATGGTGATCTGTGCAAAGCTCTAATTCATTTTCATGTACTAAATTCCTTTTCCCTTGATTATTCCATCAAACCCAGGGATTGTTCCTTTCTGTATAAGGATACTACTAGAAAGAATGACTTTTCTCCTTCCAGCCACTTCAATGGGCAAAGTTGCTAAAATTCATTAATTACATGTAAATTCATCATTAAGTGCACTGAGGGAACTATAGGCAACCATGAACCTCACTACTTTCCCTCAAACCTGAAAATCAAACATACACATGTATAACCCACAAACAAAGGAGTTAGGTGCTGATATCAGATATTTGACTTAATGTAAAATATTACTATATTCTCAGTCATTCAGTATTTTATTTGTTTATTGCCACACACTTTACACCAAACATTCAGTTCAAGTTCTACAACAAAGAAAAATTTAGTTTTAAGTCTTAGTATTCATGGAGCTTATAGTCTAGTGTATAAATTGCTGATTAAAGTAAAATTAGTGCAGTATGATGTTATAGAGCATCTGAAGTATATGTGTCTTAGAGGTGTTAGTGGTCAGGAGAGACTTCCCCAAAGACAATAAACAGGAATTAGCCAGGTTGTGAATCATATGAGAATAAGGGGAAGGATTCTGGGGAAAATGTGTTGTATAAAATGCACATTCTAAAATTTTGAGCATAGAATGTAAGGAGAAGAATGTATAACTTCCTAAAAAATATTCTTTAAATGTAAGCAAGTCTATTTGAAATTAGGCCTATGTCAAAAAGTTTGCTTGTAACTAAGAAGAAGATATTATATATTAATATGACACTCAATTTTGGTAACTTGGTAACTTTTCTGACTGCAGAAAAATAGAATAAATGTGGGAGTGATGTCAAAGAAAAAAATAAAGCCCTTTTTAAATCTGAAAACCTATGTATATGTATTCAACTAAGCACCAATAACATTTTGGTCAACAACTTAAGATCTAGTTCATAATTATACAAACATATGATCTCCTCACATAAAAAACAGGGTGATAGATTCTTAAAGAACCTTAAATTGAATGCCAAAGGGGAAATATAATAATTAGCCTAAATCCAATCTTAGGTCCATACGATAGTTTAATATAAAAAGAACAAACTGGTATTTTATTGTCTAGAAATTAACACAAGGCTACTTAAATTTATATATAATATTAAATGCACAAGAAATTTTGGAAGAGAATAATATAGATGGGTTTATACTACCATATATATGATACCAACATGACATGTAAAAAATATATAAGAAAAATTAAAAAAACAAACAAACGCCCAGAAACATAAAACAGTAGTGTTGTAAGAAAAATTATCCAATAGACCATGTCTAAAAAAAATTAAGCAAGGTTAAAAAAATCTAAATAAAAGGGGGTTAAATATTAAAATATTGAATTTAGAAAATGTAAATATTAAAATGGGCAGAAAATATAGACTATCAACCAAAAAAGTTACAAATGGTCAATACGATGAACAAAGAGTTCAACCACACTGGTAAGGAATTGTAAATTCAAACAGTAGTCTTTTGGCGATCTGATAAAATGTATCAAAAGTTTTTGAAATATTTTATCCTTTGCCTCATGAGCTCCACTTCAAGAAGATTAAGCTCTGAACATAGTTAAACTTATGTGACAAGACCTTGTTACAAGGCTATTCACTGAAGCATTGTTTAAAATAGCAAAAAAAGAAACTGAAACCACTTATACTTAATAGTAGAGCAATAATGGAACTGGTTCAATTCACTAGGTTACATATGCAGTAGAAGCATCTATATCCATTAAACACACAACTTTAGATAATTTGCATATTTATTGACACAGAATGGTGTTCCTGTTATGATACTAAGTAGAAAAAGCAGGTTTTAAATAAGTAGATATGGTTTGATATTGTTATGGGCTGAATTGCTCCCCCCACACAAAAGGTGTATGTTGAAGTGCTAATCCCCAGTATTTCAGAATGGATACAGGGCTTTAAAGAGGTAATTGAAGTAAAATGAGGTCATATATGTGGGCTCTAATTGAATATAACCAGTATCCTTATAAAAAGAGATTAGGACACACACACGCCTACACACACAGGAAAGAAGGTGACCATCTGCAAGCTAAGGAAAGAGACCTCAGAAGAAATAAAACCTGCCAACATTGATCTTGGACTTTTAGCCTCCAAGACAATGAGAAATATATTTCTATTTTTAAGGCATCCAGTTGTTTCTGTTTATTATGGCAGCCATAGAAAATTAATAATGGTATCATTTTAGTGAAATAAAATTTCATACTTTAAATATCTATGGATATAAGTGGAATATTAATAACTATGTAAGGAGATGTTTATGCTTATTTGTATCTTCTATATTCTCTCTTATGAAGACACATCATTCATATAATTTTAAAGGTTTTAAATAGGCCTTTGTTTATCTTCAAACTTTCTTCCTCTTGGACTTGCTAAATCTGACTTTTGTAACCATATTTCTAATTTGCCACGGCATATTTCTCAAGTCTTGTTTCAGGGAATAAAAAGTAGTTTTTACTTTAGCTCACAGACTATTCTTATAGCAGTCCAACTTGTTAGTGTTCTTTGTCCTCTCTTTGTAGGGTATCAAATATAATTTGACCACAACTAAAAATATTGGGTCAAAAGAACTTATGTAGACTATGTTTCTTAGTATCTCTTAAAATTCTGCTCAGTAGGTTTCCAAATCAAAGGACTCAGTACACCTGGTCCAGAGATTAGGGCCATACTTGGTGCATCAGGCTATCCAAGCATGAATTCTATACATTTAACTTTATCATTAACACTGTATGTAATTAGTTCAAATGAAGCCTCCCTAGGTGAAAAGGATCAACATAATGTGGGGAATCCTTTTGTCAACACAGTTATAACAACAACAACAGCAACAAAACCAACAAACAATTAAATACATCAAGAAACACATTAGGGGTTAGATAGCTTTGTTATCTAGCTTTTTTTTATTTGTTAGATAGCTTTATTTGTTTTTTTTTTTTCAGTATTCTATCTTATTTCACACCATTATTTGGAAAGAAAATTAGATACTACAATATTATAGTTATCCAATATGCAGATGATATTTTTACTCCTTATCTCTTTATGTTGTGAATGATAATTGTTCACAGAATTCTAACAGAAAGTGAATGAATAGGTTCCATTTCTCATATTTACTCCTTACTGAAAATACAAAAAAAAATCTAAAATGCTACTGTGAAATATATTCTAAAGGGGATGAGGTTAGAAAGATGTCAAGAAAAATTTGGCCAAATGCATAGTTTCTGATTACATCTTGTGATCTAATAATAAAATTAAGAGGACCATTCAGATGATTTATCAGGGAAAAAATATTCAAATGTTTTAAAGCATATTGAGTACTATTTCTTCTGTTTTATCTGTGGTATTAAAAGTATGCCATGGCAGTGCTTGCATAAGAAAAGGGGGAAATATGCAAAACTCCCAAGCATGCCAAATAAGCTGTAATGTGCATTTCGGAATGAAAGAAAAGAGAAAAACGCATAGGGTTTTTCAAGATTAAACTATAATTTGTCGAGCAAAGCATGCCTCACAAGATGCTCTAGAAAAACATGAAGGTGGGCAGATGCTTGTTACAACCAACATGAAGAACACACTAGAAAAGCAGATTAGTAAGGAGTGACTGTTACATGGATTCACACTGAGAATTACCAGTTAAAACAGGCTCATAGGAAAGGGGTGGCATATAGAGATAGAGAAGAAAAGACATAGGGGCACACACACACACACACACACACACACACACATATACACACACACATGCTCATATAATATAAATCTAGGCATCCTAAGCACACATTAAAATTCCTCATGTCTAGTATTAATAGAGCTGTCTGACTATACTATCACATACTAAATTCCAGTAGATAAAAATTCCTATTGAGGATTTCATTCACTTTCCACATCTCAGAGAAGCAAAAATAGTTTATGTCTGTATAGATACATAAGTAATCTATTTCATTAGGAATGACTAATCCATTTAATAAAACAGAAGTTAAGCTCATTTTGAGACTATAATATTAAGCCATTCAATTGACTATTTATTGTAACCTGATATCAAATTAAACAATTCCATATGTATAAATAAGTCCATTCTGAGATATTTCAAAGAATGAAAAAGCCTATTCATAGTACATATATTGTTTGTTATTATTTCCTTTAAAAAGGAGACTTTCTGGGAGTACTTAATGAACATTTACATAAACAAACACACACACAATTTATTTATATAATGTGTTTTGATTTCATTTTTTTTTACTGACAGATTCTCAATTCCTAAAATAGTGTTGGGGAGATAGTAGGTACTCAATAAATATTGTTGAATAAATGATTTGGTCTAACACTGTAATAATAACAATGAATCTATACATAAAAGTAGATCTTACCCTGAATAAGCAGAATGACAAGGAGAGTAAGGATACAAATTCTTCTCCCACTATCAATACTTGGGCTATGTGATATTAAAAGAAATTGTAGTCATCGTTTATTCATGCACTCACATGTTTATGGTGGTTCTATTATGTGTAATGCATTGAGCTAAACATCAAAGCTGTTTTTGCAGTAAATTTTAAGTAATCCATCTTTGACATAGTCTATCTGATCCAAATAATCAGATTTTTAATAACTCTATCATTATAAGAATGAAGCAAAATCAAAGCTAAAGAAAGCTTATATTCAGCATTTATTTTAAAAGGGGATAATTATACCCTTTCAACAATTTCTGGGGCTATATCCATTCTATGGTTTCTCATCATATAACTGATTGAAGTTCTAAACAAAACCCTGCATAGAAACACTTGTGCATAAAACAAAATTTAAATTGTAAAAATTCTGTTAAATTTAATAAGGTAAAAAAAATATTTTAAATGTTTAGAAATATTAATAAATGTTAAAAACTAATTGGGCTTTCTACTCAATAGTCAATTAATCAGAAAATTCTATTAAAATAACTCCTTACCAACATTCTGGTTGCTCTAGTTTTTGCTATAATGAAATCTCCATCAGAGAAAAAATATTTTCAGTGTAATGATATTATGATAATTATTCAATAGTAATGAGTATATTTCTGGACTATCTATAATATGATATATCTACAATATTTCAATATATATATTTTATGCCAAAAAGAACATGTAAACCCTTTAGTATTATTACTTATCATTCCTATGTTACTGTTGTATTAATAATCTTTTGTAAATAAGTTTGTATTTCACTAGAGAAACAACAGAATGATAGTACAATCAACAAAATTTAATAAATCTGTCAGTATGCTATTTTATAGTTGGTATAGTCTGGAATCTACAAGTCTTAATTCCAAATATATGAGTCTGAATCAGTTATCAACCACAAAACCAGGAATATCTCCAGAAAAAAGAATGGTAGCACTTCATACCAACTTACCATGTTTTCCAACTATGGTCTGAAAACACTTTGGGCATAACCTATGCACAGATATATAGCTAAAATCCAATGACAAGTACTCTTACAAGAGACAGAAGTAGAGAAGATGTGAACAAAGAGGGGAAGTTCATGAAGAGAGAGGCAGAGTTTTATGTGATGTAGACATGAGCCAGAGAATGTCTGGAGCCACCAGAAGTCTGAAGAGACAAGGAAGAATTTTTCCACTAGAACCTGAGAGAGAGCACAGCACTGCTGACACTGTGAGTTTGGAGTTCTGGCTTCTGGAAATCTGAGAATACATTTCTCTGTGTTAAACAACCAGATTAGTGGTAATTTGCTACAGTAGCCACTAATACAGTTACCAAGTCAAATGCATCTCACTTCTGAGACAACTCAAAAAGTGTATTATGAACTTAACTGTATTCCCCTAAAATTCATATGTTGAAGCCCTAATTATCAGTACCTTATAATGTGATTTATTTTATAGATAGGGCCTTTAAAGAAGTTAATAAGTTAAAATGAAGCCATTAAAATGAGTCTTAGTCTAATCTGACGGTATCCTTATATAAAGTAGTTATTAAGGTATACAAGGAGACACCAGGGATGTGTATGCACAGAGGTACTATCATGTGAAGAAGCAGGGTGGTGGTGAAGAGACAAAGTGAGGAGAGTGGCTTCAGAGAACACTAACACTGCTGGCACCTTAATATTTTACTTCCAGCCTCCAACACTGTCACTAACACTGACAGGGACTGAGACTGATGGTAGCGAATGTAATTGAATATCTGTAAGGGAAAAAAAGGCATTATTGAGACTTTCTATAGCACAGGGATCCAAGAGGCTTACACACTACCAACTGAAGGTCAAAAGAAAAATGTCTTCTTCACAACAGATTAAAGACAGACTTTTATATAATAAATCTTTCTGAGATAAAAAAGCAGAATACACTTCCATTAATGCCCAGATGGAGAAATAGTCCATTAAACACCATGAACAACCAAGATGAAAAGGCAGCTGAGAAAGAAAAAGAAAAACTCCACAAAATAAGTTTAAAGACATAGAAATGTGTGACTTAAATGAAAGAATTCAGGATGGTACTTCTGAAAAATCTCAGGGAGATCAAAACAAATCATATCAACAATTGCAGAATTAAAAAAACAACTAGATCAACAGAATGAGTTTTTAAGAAGGAGATTAAAACCCTCAAAAAGAACCAAATGAATCTTTTGGAGATGAAGAACACACTGAAAGAGATGAAAAATTAAATAGAAAGCTTGGAAATAAAGTTGACCAAATGGAGAAAATGATCAGTGATATCAAAAACAAAATCTAGAAAAAAAGAGAATGAAGAAGAAAGAAACCAAAGAATGAAAAATGATGCAAGAGTAATACAAGAACTAACTGATATCATCAGAAAAGGGAACATAAGAATGAGCATTCTTAAAGTGGAGGGAAAGGAGTAGGGATTAGAAAGCATTTTCAGACAAATAGTTGATGAGAATTTCCCAAATCTAAAGAATGAGCTAGAGCTTGGAATTCAAGAAATCAATGGAACACCAATTATCTCAACCCAAAAAGGCCTTCTCCAAGACATATTGTATTAAAATTATCAAAAATCAATGACAAAGAAAGAATTCTCAAAGCAGCCAGGAAAAGAAGATGGTAACCTATAAAGGAAAACCCATTAGATTATCCTCAGACTTCTCAGCACAAATCTTACAAGCCAGAAATACTGGAATCAAATATTCGAACTAGGAAATGAAAGGAACTACTGTCCAAGAATAATGCATCCAGCTAGGCTCTCCTTTAGATATGAAGGAGAAATAAGGACCTATCCAGACAAACAAGGCCTGCCTTACAGGAAATACTGAAAGTGGTCAGATCCCCTAAAACAAAATGGGGGAAAAAATGCATAACTATAAGTAAGGTGACTAGCAGGAAGAGAATAGGGCATTATAAGCTTAAACAAAAGAAGATATTTGCTGTAGCAGGAGAGTAATGAACATTCAGCAACAATAACAGAAAAGGGAGGATTCAAAGATCCAAATTCACAAAGGAGAATGGAGAAAAGGCACAAGCAGAAGAAAATGGAAAAATATAACTATCCTCCACATATTTGTAATGGTAACTGCACACCAAAGATTCCACAATAAAGTATATAACTTAAAACCAGGACCAGAGGGAAAATCCAGAAATCACGCCAAAATAAAAAAATAAACAGACATACAGGGACAAGAAAACAATGGAAACGCCAAGCTACCAGAAAACAAAAGATAAAATATCTATAGGAAAATTTCATATTTAAATAATCACCCTAAATGTAAATGAATTGAACTCACCAATAAAAAGGCACAGAGTTGATGAAAACTAAAACCTAATCATATGCTGCCTCCAGGAGACACATCTTAGTTCCAAAGACAAATATAGACTCAAAGCGAAAGGGTGGAAAATGATATTTCAAGCAAATAACATTCAGAGAAAAGTGGGACAGCAATATTAATATCAGATGAAATAGACTTTAAAATAAAAAAAGGTAAAGAAAGATACTGAGGGACACTTCATAATGATAAAGGGAGTCATACATAAAGAAGATATAACACTTATTATATTTATGCTCCCAATCAGGGAGCCCAGAAATATATAAAGCAATTATTAACAGAACAAAAGGGAGAAACAGACCAAAACGCTATTGTAGTAGCGGACGTAAATACCCCACTATCAGTTACAGACAGATCATATCAACAGAATATCAGTAAAAAAAATAACATTCTTAAATGATATGTTAGATCAGCTGGACCTATTTCACATTTACAGAGCCTTCCATCCCAAAACAGCTGCTTATACATTCTTATCTAGTGCACATAGGACAGTCTTAAGGATTGACCACATACTGGGACACAGAGATAGCCTCGACAAATATAAGAAGATTGATATTATACTAATCATATTCTCTGATCATAATGCCTTGAAGCTGGAGATCAACTGTAAAAAGTAAAAGGAAAAAACAAATACATGGATATTAAATAACATGCTACTGAAGAATGGCTGGGTTAGAGAAGAAACAAAAAAAATTAAGAGATACATAGAAATGAATAATAATGATACTACAACATATCAAATCTTCTGGGACATGGCAAAAGCAGTAATATAAGGAAAGTTCATATCATTACAGGCTTATTTCAAAATATAAGAATGAGCCCAAATAAACAACCTAATGCTTCACCTTAATAAACTAAAAAAAAGGATGAACAAATGAAGCCTAAAGTCAGAAGAATGAAAAAATGATCAAAATTAAAGCAGGATTAAATGAAACTGAAAACAAACAAACAAACAAACACAATAGAAAAAATGAATGCAACAAAAAGCTATTTCTTTGAGAAGGTTAATAAAATTGACAAACGCCTGGCTAGATTCACTAAAGAAAAAAAAAGAATGGACACAAATAAACAAATCAGGGATGAAGGAGGATAAGTTACAATGGACACTGCAGAAATAAAAAGGATCACGCAAGAATACTATGAAAAAGTACATAAGACCAAATTTAATAACCTAGAAGAAATGGACAAGTACTTAGAAAGATACAACCTTCCTAAACTGAATCAAGGAGAACTGGAAAATCTAAATAGATCAGTCAGCAGGACGGAAATTAAAACAATTATCAAAAACCTCCGCAAAAGTAAAAGTCCAGGACCAGATCGCTTCACCAGTGAATACTACCAAACATTCAAAGAAGATTTAATACCTATTCTCCTCAAACTTTTCCAAAAAGATGAAGAGGAGGCAATACTTCCCGACTCTTTTTATGAGGCCAATATTACTCTGATACCAAAACCTGGTAAAGATAACACAGACCAAAAAAAAAAAAAAAAAAAAAGGAAAGAAGAAGAAAGAAAGATAGAAAAGAAATGCCAATGTCTCTCACGAACAAAGTTGTAAAACTCCTAAATAAGATACTAGTGAACTGAATACAGCAACATATTTAAAAAAACTATACACCACAATCAAGTGGGCTTCATCTCAGAATCACAGGGGTGTTTCCACATATGCAAATCAATTAATGTAATACACAACACAAACAATTTTAAAAATAAATAATTATATCAATGGATGAAGTAAAACCTTCGACAAGATACAGCATTCATTTATGATCAAAACACTTAACAAAATCGGTATAGAAGGTAAGTATCTAAACATAATAAAGGCTATATGTGACAAACCCTCAGCCAACATTATACTTAATTGTGAAAATCTAGAAAACTTTTCTCTGTGGTCAGGAACAAGACAAGGTTGTCCACTATCGCCACTCTTATTTAATATAACATTAGAGGTCCTGGCAAGTGCAATCAGGCAAGAGAAAAATATAAAAGGCACCTAAATAGGAAATGAAGAATTCAAACTGTCACTATTTGCAGATGACATGGTTCTCTCTAAAAAAAAAAAAAAAGAAAATCCTAAAGACTCCACAAAAACACTACTAGAAAAAATAGCAAATACAGTAAAGGTTTTGGATACAAAATCAATGTTCAAAAATCCATAGTGTTCCTATACTCTAATAATGAAGTGTCAAAAAAAAAGAAGTGAAAAAAACAATTCTTTTTACAAGTGCAACAAAAAGAATAAAATACCTAGGAATTAATTTAACAAAACATTTGAAAGACCTATATAATGAAAACTATAAAACCCTCTTAAAAGAAATCAAAGAAGATACAGAGTAATGAAATTATATTCTGTGTTCTTGGATTGGAAGAATCAATATAAGCTAAAATTACTTATTACCTAAAGCATTATACAGATTTAATGCAATCTGCATCAAAATTTCATCAGCATTTTTTAAAGAAATAGAACAAAAATCAGATTTGTATGGAAGCACAAAAGACCCTGAATTGCCAAAGTCATCCTGAGAAAAAAGAACTAGGTAATGGCATCACACTGCCTGACTTCAAATTATACTACAAAGCACGAGTAATCCAAATGGCATGATATTGACAGAAAAGCAGATACTAAGACCAGTAGAACAAAATCAAGAGTCCAGAAGTAATACCATGTTTGTATGGGCAAATAATTTTTGACAAAAAAGTCAAAAACATACAGTAGAGAAAGGACAGCCTCTTCAATAAATGGTGCTGGGAAAACTGAAAAATTACCTGCAAAAGAATAAAACTAGACTGTTGTCTATCACCACATACCAAAATTAATTCAGAATAGATTAAGGACCTGAATAAAAGACCTGAAACAATAAGTTGCAGAGAAGAAAACATAGAAACTAAACTCATGGATCTTGGATTTAAAAAGCATTTTATGAATTTGATCTCAAAGGCAAGGGAAACAAAAGCAAAAATAAATAAATGGGACTACATCAAACTAAAAAGCTCCTGCTCAGCAAAAGAATCCATCAACAAAGTAAAGAGACAACCATCCGAATGGGACAATATATTTGAAAGCAATGCCTCTGATAAGAGCCTAATAAATATTCAAAGAACTCATACAACTCAATAACAACAACAACAACAGCAACAATAAAAACAATCCAATAAAAAATGATCAGAGGACCTGAACAGACACTTCTTCCTAGAGAACATATGAATGACCAACAAACATGTGAAAAGATGCTCAAGATTGTTAGCTATTAGGGAATTGCAAAACAAAACCAAAATGAGGTACCATCTCACACCTATTAGAATAGCTATTATCAACAGGATAAATAATAACAAGTGTTGGAGAGGATGCAGAGAAAAAGGAACCCTCATACATTACTGTTGGGACTGCAAACTGGTATAGCCACTATGAAAAACAATATGGAGGTTCCTCAAAAAACTAAGAACTGATTTACCATATGATCCAGCAATCTCTCTAGTGGGTATATTGAAACCCATATTTAAAAGACATTTGCACACCGCTGTTCACAGCAGCATTATTCACGGTGGCCAGGACATAGGAGCATCGGAAGTGTCCTACGATAGATAATTGGCTAAAGAAGCTGTGGTACATCTATACAATGAAATATTACTCAGCCATAAGAAGAGATGAAATAGTGCCATTTATGATAACATGGATTAACCATGAGATAATCATGCCAAGTGAAATAAACCAGACAGAAAAAAATTAAAAATCACATGAGATTACTTATATTTGGGATATGATCCTAAAAGTAACACATAATGAGGACAAATAAACAGAGACTCATGGACATGGACTTTAGACTAGTGGTTACCAGAGGGTGGAGGGGGAGGGATAATGGGAGAGGTAGATGGGTAAAAGGGGTCAAATATGCAGTGACAGAAATAAATCAATGCACAATGTAATGTACATATGTATACCTTACTGTTGAATATACCTGAAACTTACTGAATTTGTTAACAAATGTCACCGTAATAAAAAAAAGGAAAAAAAAATAATTAGTGATGCAGTAATAACATGCAAATAACAAGGATCTTCCTGGAGCTGCAGATAATGGTGAAACAACACAAACCAACTCAATATCAGACATTAGGTAGCAAATTATTGTAGTTCCATATATTAAGCTAATATTCAACCATTAAAATCAAGAAAATTAAGGAAATGTTCTTATTATAAAATATTAATATTATTTATATACATTATATATAAATGTTATGTATGCAATGCAGTATATAGTATCACATTGTAGGAAATCAGAATGTGCCATCCCAAAATATTCCTGTTTGACATAAGGATTATTTTAAGTATACCGTTTTGAAAAACAGCAGACACAAGATTTGAAAACAGAGCATAAGTTAGGAAAATTTAAATCAATAAAGCAAATATCCATTTGCAAGTTGTCTCTCTCTCAGTACCAGGAGGAAAAGGATGACACTAAATCACAAGAGACTCTCATCAGTGGAGAAGGCAACAACTTAAATCTGCATAACAAATGTACCTTTGTTTACTATACTTTTCCTGGTCATCTTTCCATAATTTGCCTACCCTAAATCCTTCTTCCTTTGTTTTAGTTGAAGATGTTATACAAGCTCAAATTCTAGCCACCTCCTTTGAGTTACTCATCTTTGAGTTTCTCTTATGTATATATAAGGTATATACATTAACAAAGTTCTGTTTTGTGTTTGTTTTTCTCTTGTTAATCTGTTTTTTGTTACAAGGACCATACCTGAGAACCTATAAGAGTAGAAGAAAAATGTTTTCCCTTTTCTACAACATAAAATTACATAATAAAAAGTTTGGTTAATTAACAAGGTGTAGTTTTCTTATAAAGCTTCAATAACCTACAGTCATAGATTTTAGGCAAGCTTCAAAAAGAGACCAACGACCATAGACTATCATGAGGGTAATATGTTGAAACTAGTCACATGTTCCTCTCTCAGGTTCCTCTCACATGTTCCTCTCTCAGGTTCAAGCAGCTTTTAGTAACTGATTTTTATTGAGGCTCCAGACACCAATTTGGATCCATGCCAGGGTTCACAATATTGAAAGGATGTGGTCAAGTGCATGGTTGTTAAACTCAGACACAATCACAGAAGATGGCTTCCATTAGAAGTTGGCCATGCATCTGGCTCAAGAAAATTTAAGTTATTTTTTTCTAAGCATGCCTAAATTAATATCATATTCAATTTTTACAAAGACCTACTTACAAAATTAATAGATATTGCTTATTAAACTATTTTAATATCCTAAACCACATTTTAAATATTCTAAGAAATTATATTTAAACCCAAGTTGCTTTAATATAGAAATATCTCAGTATTATAATTAGCCAAATTTTACTTTGTAAAATACATACCCAAGATACATGAACAAAGACATATGGAAAACTTACGTAAAAGAATCCAAATGGTCCAGATATATAGGGCATTTTCATTCCCAAAAGATACTTGACTTGTGAAGTCACGACGTGTGTGGCAGCCCCAGTTGTCATTGCACTGATCACAGGCTCTGTAAGCAGAAATGTAGCACTGCCCAGTTGTAGCACAAAGATGGCCACCTAAGAGGACAAAGGAAAATGAAATTTCCAAAGGTTCCTAGATAGATTAATATCTGATCTATTGTCATTTTTCATTTCACACAGACATAGAGAACTGATATGAAATGGGTTTCTAAAATTTTACATATTTAATATCTCAAGTTTTCTTGATAACATTACCAGGTTTCAAGACTCTAATTTTTATTAGATACAATATTAAGTGCTTTAATGAAAATTAACTTGTAATTTTTTCCTAAATATTGACTATTTTTCTTGTCCTAATCATACATGTGACCCAAAAAAAAGGGGGATGTGAAAATATGCTTAAATCAGTTAATATATTAGGCTCTGTGGAGAAAATACAAATTTGCATTATCATATCCATAATTAAAAAATATCAAAAGGACATGATTTACTACTTTACACCTACTAAACTTAAAAACATTGAGAATAAAAAACCATTTTTTGAGTTTCTCCCAGGTTTTGAGAAGTGAAAACACACTGTTTTGACTAAAGATTCTGTCAAATAGCTCTAAAGGGTCAATATTAATAAGACGATATTAGGACTTATTTGTAGACTGGGAAGAGCAAAAGACAAAGTTAAGTTAAAAGGATATGTCTTAAGAAACACAAGAATCAGTAGAAAAATTAAACTTTTTTTGTTATGACTGTCATAGGTACAGAAAAAATAAAATTTAATATTTTGAAATTAACATTAAGTTACATTCATGAGTATCCACACTGGAAAAAGGACATAATATTAGTCATGTTGATATTCTCTCAATGCATTAATTACAATATTCCTGTTTGATTAAGATTCTTATTGGAAAATAAGATTAATTATTAAGAAAATCAGAGGAAAGAATAGCAATGAGATTTCCTCTTATCAAGAGGTCACAATGATAAAAATGAAAAGTAAAAGTGCTATCAGGTACCATCACAGCCTAAATTGCAAAATTTATAATTGCTATGATATGCATTGCTCCTTCACCACAAGTAATAATGCTCTGAATTCATATTAGAATAGAGTATCCTGGGTTCAAATCTGAAAACTTAAGTTCTGATTCTGTCTCCAACACATTTAGCTTTGTGACTACAGAAAACTAATTGAAATTTTCTGAGCCTCATCATCATCTAAAAATCATTAGTGATATCTGTGCTATCTTACAGAACTGTTATAAATTAAATGTGAAATAATATATGAAAGAGCTTTGAAACCTGTAAAATGTGCAACATATGCGATGCACTAAGAACATCATGAGGAGTCATAAATATTTACCCAGTATGAAAAAACCAACCACCATCTTTGAAAATGTAGAAAAGGCCATACCACATTTTCCAATTCTGGAAAACTTGAAAGAATTCATCAGTGCAGAAAGAAATGGATTTGAATAGTTTGCAGTTTAGTAGCCTCCTTTTATTCAGTATGCAATAAAAAGAAAATAAAGTGGATTGCCAATGGAGAAATCAGGCAATCTGTTTCTGTTAGCATAGGCAGCCAAAGCAGCAACTTCCGTTACTAGCATTTTTTTCAGAAACTATGTTGGTTTGTCAAAGTAAAATGTCCTAAGAGAATTGCCCAATCAATAAATGGTATAGATGCAAATGGAAAACACTGATCTTCTTGGCAATTCTTGATGCATATAGTCTGTTGATTTTCATCTTTAACAATCAGTTAAAAAAAATTGAACCAATTTTTCCCAACCATATCTCTATTTGTAAGTTCATATCAATTTATACATTAATTCTTACTGACCATGAGGATGGAATTAGCATGTTACTGAGGTAAGATGAACACTAAATACAGCATACAAACAATCCAAATCTTTGAGCTGTGAAACATGTTTCTTAAACAAAATTTTATGCATTCGTAGAAAGATGGAAAGTTCTTATCTGTATGCCAAGAAATCTTATCTTTATTTATTCTGAGAAGCAAACTTTTGGGAGTTCTTGTATAGACCATCACCGTTTTACCTTCTACTTTTATTTGTTTCCTAAATCCTAGCACTTACAAAGAGAGGTTAATGATTTGTCATGCCTGAGAAACAAAGTTCACCTAACCTGAAGCGAGTCACCAACACTTTTAGATAACCACTATCTTCTAATAGCAGCTTTATGTCATTTCTACAACTGGAATGTTACAAATAGAAGGGACCAGGAAAAATACAAGATACAAAAAGAGTTCAACCATTTCAAATGTTGAGAATATGGGTATCTACCTTGCAACAGAAACCAGAAAAGATCATGTACCCTCTTTTAAAACTTATCCAGAGTTAAGATATTTTTGTAATATTCTACTTGTACACATTTTTATGCTTTAAAAATAATTATTTTAGCAAGTGACTAATCCGTAAAATAGGGAATTCTGACTCTGAAAGATCAAGAAACCTCTTAAGACCTTATTTCTAATGTGTGAAGGATGGTTTTAAACATGTGAGATTTAACTGAAGTGAAATTACCCTCTTCTGGATGATGGCATTCTCCACAACTTAAGACAATGGCAAATATTTTAAGAAGAGGAAAGAGAAAGAGGAAGAAGAGAAAAAAAAGGAAAAAGGTGGAGAAGGAGAAGAAGGAGAAGAAGAAATTACAGAAATCTTCTTTCCCCACCACCTAAAGTGCAACATTTTATACACATCAAAATTAGGGATCTAATATACAGAGGCTAATATCACAGCTTAAAGGAAGCAAATACTTATGCAATACAGGCTTTGTAAGAGGGGATAACAGATAGAATTGTGGTTTCCAAGTTTATCTTGGAACTTAAATATGTGAAATAAAGTTCTTTCAGGAATATTTTGTTCGGAGGCCCAGTATTTAAATTTTATACCAATGTTAAGAATTCTTTTAAGTTAATGACTTAATAAACAGCCACATAAACTCATTTTACTAATAATATGGATGATAATAATTATGATCTGTCTAGCCAACTCCCCAAATTTGGCCATGCAATTTTATGAGAAAATAAATTTCATACATGATATTACAGCTATTTAGAGTGTGGATGAGAAAAAGGCCACATGAACCTGACATGCTCAGCGAAGGCCAGCATGGAGGGTCCTACAAACTCAGAAACTGTAACTACATAAGTTAGTCAGAACCATAAAAATTTCTAAAAGCAGATCATGGTGGGTAGTCACATCCTGGACCTGTAGCCCTCTTGACAAAGGTCAATCTTTACCTTAGGTAAGCCATCTATTTGCTTTTTGTATCTAAGATAATATACTGTTGGAATGTCTTTTTTCCAGATCCCTCAGGGAACAACCCATTACACCAGAGCAGGAGACCACAGAATCCCTCATGGTTATAGTATTCCCCACATACCATCTCTATGTGTTTTAAATGTTAATTATTAACTCTCCTGTACCTACCAGTGTAAAAGAAGTGTATGTCCCTACCTTCATTTTACTTTTCATCCAATCCCAGATATTTCTCCACTTTGCTTTCTCCTGCCTCCCTAATCTGCTACCAGTTGATTCCACATAACCCTTCTTATGTCTCCTCCTTTGATTCCAATGTATAAAATAAGCTGCAAAACTGCCATTCTCTAGAACAGTTTCTTAATCCACTAAGATTTTGCTTCCTGGCAACAACTATCGTCAGCTTGGCTCAAATAAACTCATTAAAATTCTCTATAGGTTTGGACATTTTTTACACTGACAATAGTAATGCTAATGTTCTTGGCTAATGCTAAAAATTAGGCAGATATTGTCAAGGTTCACTAGCACACTTCTATAAACACCAAGTGAGCTCTATAAATAGAATGTATCTCAGATTTCAGGCTACCTTTGGAAATGAACTTCAAATAGTGAAAAAAGAAAGAGTGCATAGCAAAAAACTATAGTACCTAAGTGGATGGAATACAGCATTCATTTTGGGTTTTGTCAGTTTATCTGCAGTCTGGCTCTTACATTATAACAAATTATTTATTAATTAATTAAATGAGTATTTATTGACTGTCTCCTAGGGGCTAGGGACAGAGTTGTTGTAAAATACAGAATGGTTCAAAAGAAAAGTGTAATGATGATGTTAGGAGGAAGGAATGTTAACCAGAGGCATTAAAAACTACAATGTAGGCAGTACTAGAAAGGAGAAGTTGTTTGAGTAAGGACTAAAATTCAGGGTTGGGAAAGAGTTAAATTGTTCATACAACAGGAGAACAACTGAGTGCTACATAAGGACATGCCAGAAAATCTTCTGTATTACCAGAGGACTTGGGAGGAAAAAAATGTCAAATGGAAACCTATGAAGTTACCTGCCATGGAACTCAGAATTTAAAAACCTCTTCCATATTATTCAGTGGTAAAAAACAATGAGCTATCAAGCCATGGAAAGACATGGATTAATCTGAAAAAGCTACATACTGCATGATTCCATTCTATAGACAAAATTACAGTTAGTAAGCAGATCAGTAGTTGCCAGGAGCTTGTGAGTGAGAGAATGTGTAATAGGTGAAACATAGAAAATTTTTAGGATGGTAAAACTATTGTCTATGACACTGTGATAGCAGTTACAGGATATTGTACATTTGCCAAAACTCAAAGATCTTTACAGCACAAGAATAAACCTTAATACAAGTGTATTAAAAAAAACTGGAGATCCTAAATGAAATGCAGAATGTGACAAGAATCTGACAACAAGAGTTGTGTTTACTCTCTCTGTACGTTCTGCCTGTTCCAGAGTTTCATTTAAATAAAATCATGTAATACATAGATTTTTTAGACTGGCTAAATGTATGAAACAACCTGAGTGGCAAAAAATGTGCCAATATAAATAATTTTGTAAATAAGTCTGTAAAACTAAAGAAATATTGCACACTAGTTGATAAAGTTATTTCCCATAGAGGTAGCAGTTAACAATTCTGAAACCACTATATGTATATATGTATATGTATGTGTATATATATATATACACACACACATATATATCTATATATCTATCTATATATATATATACACATATACACAGATGTATGCACACACACATACACACACACATACACACACTGAAATTGAAAAATTAAGTAAATGGATGATGGATGGTGGGAGGTAAATTTCTCACTACTAAAGAAGTTACAGACTCTCCAATATTGGTAGGTTACAGACAAGCAAGGGGAGAAGGCTAGAATGGTCAAGTGGTAATGGATTAGAGATAGAGATATCAGTAGAAACTCACGTTTAACTTAATATAGATGAAGATAGATACATATAAAAATCTATATAAATATGTTTAATTTAGAGTGGAGGCAAGAGAACTAAAATGTTAAATCAATCTATATTCAGAGACTCCAATATGCTCATCAGTCCTACAGCCATACTAGGAGGAAACCTGCAGAACCAAAGGAAGACTCCTGCTGGGATTGCTAACAAACCTTTTCCCATAGTGTGAAGGAAAAACACAGTCTTTAAACAAAACAGTCTTTACGCAAAATAAAATAATTCATCCCCTATATCTAAAATCATGAGAAACCTATGGTTCAAAGGCTGGGAATTGCCAGCAGACCTTTCATGCTACATATTCTTACCTTTCTTGCTACATACTCATCCTTTCTCACTATATGCCCATATCAAAGCAAAATGGGTACACAAAGTCCTTAAATTGTAATTCCTGTGAATAAAACTAAGAATGAAGTATAAACTGGATTCCCCAACACTCAGGGCTTTTTTCTCATGTTGGCCTTTTTCTTAGCTTTTTTTTCTTTTATGTCTTGGCTTTTTGTCTTTCTTTGTCTTTGTTTTTCCCCTTTTCTGATAAACATTCATTTTGACTCTAATTTTGGAGTGCGTTTGAATTCTTTCTTATGCTAAGCCAAGAACTCTTCGTGCAGTGCTTGAGTTTCCCCACGTAGGGGAATTTACCCTGTCCTGCATCATGTTTACACACATGGGTTAATATATACACATATATTCCCTTACTCCATCAGTTGAAACGGACTGAAAGCAACAACACCTCAGTATTAATGATAACACCAGGTGCCCAGACCTCGATTTCTAATACCATTCTCCAATAAGAGGAACTGGGAACAGCTGACTCTAGGTCTGGGGCAGGAAATATACACTATAAGCCCGGATCATCTTGTAATGCCATGAAGTAAGAAAATACTTCAAAAACAAACCAACAAGTGGGAGTATGTCAATGAGGGACACAGGGGCCAACTGAAAGAGCTCCCAAGGGCCAAAGTTAGAAAAATTTGAGAAACAACATTAATAAAGATTATAACCCAAAGGATAAAATAAATACCCTAGGGTTCGTACTGATATAAATGATTGAAAATGAAAGTTTGGAAAATCCTGTATAGAGTTCCAATAACTTAGTAGGTACTCCCACTCCTTTTCTTAATGCCTCAATTAACATAACTCCCACCTCTAAAGTGTAGGCAGTGTATATTCTTTTTTTCTAAAGAATACAGTATAAAAAAGGGGGGTGGGAGGAAATAGAGTAACTTCATATTAGAGAAACCTGATAAACACTAGTCCAGCCAGGTGATCAAGGATAATATCAACAGGAATAAGTTCTGTTGATAGTCTATGCTCTTGATATAATGTGATGAGAATGCCACTCTACCACTCTAGTCTCCTACCTAAAAACCTATAACCCCAGTCTAATCATGAAAAAAAAAATATGAGACAAATTCCAACTGAAGGACATTCTACAGAATACCAGATAGATGGACCTGAAAACTGTCAAGATCATCAAAAATAGGAAAAATTTTAGAAAATTTCACACTTAAAGTAGTTTAAAAAAAGACAGGCCAACAAAAAAAAGAAAAGAAAAAAGAAATGTAATGTAGTGTACAGGATGTGATCCTGAAACAGAAAAAGAACATTAGGTATAAAAGTTAAGAAAATCTGAAAACAGCATAATTATGACTAATGTATCATACTAATGTATGATGTTAATAATAGGGAAAACTGGAGATGTGGGGGATGTGTGTGACAACTCTATGTGCTATCTTTGATTTTTACTGCGAATCTAAAATTATTATAAAACAAAAATGTGCATAGAAAAAAAGAAGAAAGGAAGGAAGGAAGGAAGGAAGGAAGGAAGGAAGGAAGGAAGGAAGGAAGGAAGGAAGGAAGGAAGGAAATAAAATCTTCTCTACATCTCCTATACTCACATAGAATCTTCAGATAAGGCTACATTTTTCCCGATATGTGTGCTGTGCATGAGAAGTTCATTGTTGGGAGCCAAGGCGAAGTAAGATCCTTGTTCAGGATCCACTTCCTGGTGAATCGGGCACGCCGCGAAAAGCCCCCGCGCCAACTCAAGGCACAACCCCTACCCACCCCCATTTGCATCACTGCTAATCGACTCACTGGTGCGACCAATGAAATTATGCCAAATACCTCCCCATGTAAGCAGTCCTGCCCCCCTTTGTTCCCCTCGTATATATGCGGCCATGAAAAAATAAAACTTGGAGGCTTGATCAGAACTTTGTCTTTCTTCCATTTCTTCATATCTCCTGTCTCTCCCCCCGCCCCCCGCCCCATCCTCCACAGGTTCCTCTTCAACCCGTGTTGTCCTGCCCCGCTGGCCGGGGCAGTTCATGAGTTCTGCCTACATGGGCACAGAGCAAAAGAAGGGTTCTCTATAAGGAGCTCCAGAGAGTTGAGTTTCAGAGGTATGATGTGTATGCAAATAACCATAACAAGACAAGTATGCACACATACAAAAGAGAGGAAAAGAAATTATGTCATTATATTTCAGAGGGAGAAGGGAACACTACTGAATAAGAGTAAAATTGTGCCTTGACACTTAAGGAGGAATTCAAGAGAGTAAAATTATTAGAAAGCATTCTAGAAAGAGGAAAGCTTATAAGCATAAAGCAGGACATCAAAGGACATGTTCAAAGGACACAGGGTTGCTAGTTTAAAAGGAGCACAAGTAGCCAGAAATTGTAATAGAAAATAAGCAAAACATTTTGAAATCAGAATATGGAGAATCTTAAAAGTAGTAAAAAGGGAGTTTTGCAGGAGTGACATCACTCTTACATGCATTTATTAAACATCTAATTTTGCCAAGAAGTATGCTGTACACTGGCTCATAAATCAGAGCTGTGTTTTGGTAGGATTAATGTGATGACAGAATGTGAAACAATTCACCATTTTTAAAAGTAGCATAAGAGGAGTAGCTAAAGGAGTAAGCCTCTAAACCAGAAACGTCAGGGATGGAAAAACAGAGATGAGCCAAGTGTTTGATTATCCTGTAGGCAAACTGGTCATGTGCTTAGGAAACAAACACAATTTATATTTTATTTGACTTTTTTTTTTCTATTGGGGAGTATATCATAAATTCACTGGGCTTAAAAACTATTTTTATTTGGAATTACATGGTCAAAGGGGACACCATAATCTTTTCAGTTCTCTGGCTTTCCTAGAAAAAATAATAACCTCTCATGCAAGAAGCATTGGGAACAAAACTGCCAGGAGTAGACAATGATTTGATTCTCCTGCCTATCTTTCTGTCTCAGCTAAAGAAAACAAAGCTGTAAAATGGGATGACTGGAGAACGATATTATTAAGCTTTAGAGGAGTAAGAAGTGGCAGGAGTGATTGTATTTTGATTTTTCATCAGGTGAGGGCTTGGGGACAGTTTTGGAAAGAAATGGGAGATTTCATTGAGTAGGTCTCCATGTTTGCACTGGACAGATTTGACAAAATCCATGACCAAATTATAAGATTATAATATATTTTCTTACTGTTTCTTCATTAAGAACAGTGCTAAAATTTAAACAGATACAGGCATATTCTCTATTCTGGTAGGGAATAGAAGGAGAAAATGGTAATTCATAAAGGGTAAAAACAATCTCAATTTAAATTTGATTATTTAATAAAGTGATACTACTAACATTTAATTGACTTTTTTTCCTATTCAAATCATCAAACTCACATTTATTAAATACCAGCTGCTGAAATTATAGAAATAAATAGTCTGTCATACTGAGACTCAGCCCAGAAAGGAAAGTAAATATGTAGAAAATATTTCTTAGCAGATGGAGAAATCCTATGCAGGAGCAATGTTTTATTCAAGAAAGTGGGGGGGGGGGGCGAATCACTCATATCCATGTTTAAAAGAATCAGAGAAAGTTTCTCTGAGATGATTACAGTTGAACTGAGCCTTGAAAGATAAGGAGGAGATGTCTGAGCAGTGTGGGAAAGGGCCATGAAGATTTCAAAGATGGTAGGCACACAGTTGTGAAGCTGAAGCCATTGCTCAACCACATAACTCATGCTTAACATAGAGGCTGCTGCTACTATTAAGGAGATCAAATGTGAGAAAGAACTTGCACAGTGCCTGAGCCTAGAAATTTTGGAATTGAGTAGCCTTGTGTCCTTTTTCAATATTAATTTAGAAAACTGTGTAGTGCAGCAGTTCAGACTGTTTACTGAAATAAATCCTACTCAGCCAATTCCTAATTACAAGATTCTAAATAAGTCACTTTACATCTCAGTATCGTCATCTGTACAATAGGAAGAATAATATAACTTATTTTATAAAATGTTGATGGGGATCGAATGTATGAATAAGTGAAGTAAACTTGGAATGGCACTTAGTACATGGTAAGATAAATATTATTGCTATTAATGTGAGGAATTTTTATTTTTATAATTTTAAGAATGTTACAATTCTAATTTTATTAAGTTTATTACTTTTTGCTTCTCGAGGTACAAACACAGCTGAAAAGATTTAGATTAAACAGAGTAATGACTTCCTGACTTTGATTGTAAAGAGTAAAACATCAAAAGATTTTAGTTTGTCCTCCTCCTACATTACAAAAGGGTGAAATCAATGATTCTTCTGGAAAGAGTATTTTGTGTTGAATAGAAAGTTAAACCAGTTTACATCTGAAATCCTTTCTATACACATGATCCCATTATTTAATATAATCCAAAAAAATGTTTAGTACAAAACCATTAGTAATTAGTAATTATTAACAAAATTGAAAAGCAAAAAGATTTATTCATTTGGAAATTTAAAGCCCTTTTTCAAAACAATTGAGTGAAAAGGGAAATAGAAACTAAAATCACAAAATTTCTGAAAAACAGTGAAACACTAACTTATAGTGAAACACTATCAAAATCTATAGAATGCATTTCAAAAAATTCATAGCACTAAATACTTTTATCAATAAAAATGAAAAAGTTATAATGCATTGAAATTCCAGTTCAAAAGCTAAAAAAAGAACAAATAAACTAAAAAAAAAAAAAAAAATAGCCAAAGAAAGGAATAATAAAGATAAAACCAAAAGTAGGAATAAAAAAAGTAGACCTACTATTTCAAATCCTGAAATTTTAAAAAAGAATTAACAAAATTGACAAAATACCAGTTAATTTGACCAAAAAAAGAAAAAAAATATATGTAAAAATAGACAATGGCAAAGAGTAAAACATTAAAACACGAAATCAATTAAAAAGAGAGTACTTTAAAATCCTATATACAAATAAATTTGAAAAACTAGATAAAAAAAGTAATTGTCTAAGACATTCAGACTTTAAACTGACCAATATTTATAAAATATATAGAGTGATTTTTAAGAAATTATGCCCAAAAAGAGTGCAGAGAACCTACAATTTCAGTGGGAGAGTCTTCAAAGGAGGTTTCTTCTACAAATCTTTCAAACACTAGTTGCTTCAAAAGTACTATGCATTGCTTAAGAGTGTTGCAAAAGAGGATTAAGAAGGTAAAACACTGATAAACAGATCTAAAAGACAGCACATATAAGAAAACTACACTCCAACACCACCGAAGAAAAATGATACAAATGTACTAAATAATAAAAAAGTACTAAGTAAAAATTAATAAACAGAATTTCAACTGTATTAAAAATAAAATACATCATGACCAAGTGGTACTTATTTGAGCAATTTAAGGTTGTATGAATATTAGAAAATTTATTAATATAATATACTATATAATATATTTTAAAGGAAAAATCATGATTATCTCTATGCATGTTTAAAAAAGACCAGACAATATTTAACACTTTTTCTACTTGTTAGGTCGGCGGGGGAAGGGCCAGCCTGATGCCTGCCTGGAGACTCCCCAGCTTGACACTGGGAATCCAGACCTGAATAGGGCCCACCCTAAAGCCCTGTCAACACCCTAATCCAGAGGCTCAATTAGCATTCGATTAACGTTCCCCACCCTACACTCCTACCCCCACATAACCCATAAAAGCCACGCCCTCCCACCCCAGGGCGCAACCGACTTCTCTGGTCCCTGTTTTCTCCAGACCAGAGAACCTCACCTGGGAGCCCTCTCCCAATAAATGCTTGCTTTTAAAACTTCTCTCGGTGTGTCGCACATTTACCTTACACTAATTTCTATTAAAAACACGTAAATATAAAATAATAATTTTTTAATATGTTAAAATATATACACTTTATTCTTAAGACTAGCATCTTCATGGAGACTAATGGCATTTTGAGTAAATTCAGGAGGAGGCAAGAATGTTCACTGTTTTCACTATTATTAATATTATAATAGAGGTATCACCTAATGTAATTGGATAAGAAATATCATAAGATATTAATTTGTAAAGAATAGAAAACATCTCGAGAAAATACTAGAGAATCAATGAACAGTAAAACTAATTTAAATGGTGAACTCAAGTTATCAGAATATATAATTAACACACAAAAATTAATAGTTTTCATAGATACAAATGATAACCAGCTAGAGGACATGCTGGTAAAGAAAGCCCCATTTACAATAGCAACAATGATGATTAAATACTTATAAATAAGCTTTTTAAAAAGAGGAAACCCTATAAGAAATACTGAAAGACATAAAATTATATTTGAATGAAAGAAAAAGTATCCCTGTTCTTGCATAGGAAAACTCTATATCATAGAATTTAATTTAACACAATCCTGTTAAAATATCAAGTTTTTTTAGCAACTAAACAAGTTGCTGATAAAGTTCATAAAGCAAAACAAACATGCAGAACTAGTAAGAAACACACTAAGAAATAAAAACTACAAAAGTGGACTAGTCCTACCAGATATTAAATTATACTATAAATTTCTACTATAAGCCACACTATAGTTAAAACAAGGTGCTACTACCACAAGAATACATGTACAAACTAGCAGAATAGAATAGAAAATTCTGAGATAGATGTAAATAAATATGGAAATAATAAAGGATGCATCTTCAAGCAAGGAAAAAAAGATAAGCTTTTGAATAAATGCTGCTCACACAACTGGGCAACGACTTGGAAAAGACATAAAATTAGATCCACATCTCACAACATACATAAGAATAAATTCTACACTTATTTAGAAACTAAAAGAAAAAAATAGATATAATAAATAATCTTATAAATTTAAGTAAAAAGATATGCTAAATGGTAAATTCCTTTAAAAACTCAGTGTAGAAAAAGCTTTCGAATGCTGATGCAAAATCCAGGGGCAATCAAAGAAACAATTCATAAATTTGCATGCATAATTTTTTCTAAAATTTTTATGATAAAATAAAGTCAAAGAACTTCCAAATTAGCAGAAAAGGTTTGCAGCATATATCACAAATAAAGGGCTAATATCTGTAATATATTAAAACTTAAAATTTGAGGGAAAAAAAGACAAAAACTCCCATAGATAAATGTGTAAAATATATAAATGAATAATTTATAAAATTGATATAAAATGGTCTGAAACATATAAAAAGATATAAACTTCATTCATAATTACCCTTAAATATGAATTTCTCACCTACTTGACTAGCTAAAATTTTAAAATCTGACAACAGTAAAAAGGTATGAGGGCTATTTTTTTGAGCTGACTTGAAATGCTTTCCAGAATGTACTGTTAAGAAAAGAAAATATAAAAATGTAAGAAAAAAGAGCAAATAAGAAAATTTATAGGTATCTTCTCATTTTGCAGAAAGAAATAAAAGAAGTATAAACCAGAAATAAATGAGACAAGTTACCTCCAGGAGATAAATAAGAATAGAGCAGGAAGAATGAAAAAATAGGGGGGGAGGGGTGGAAAGTGTGACAGTTCTTTGAGTGTGCCTTTTTTTTTAAAGTTACCTCTCATTACAGTAATAAAATTATCATAGCAATAATTAAACTCAACAAATGTTAAACTCAATTAATTTTGTAAGAAATCACAAAATTATTACTTGTCATGATGTCTGCTATTTCTTGATTTTCAGATTTCTGAATTAATAGTTCATTTTTTAATTAAACAACTTTTATGAGACTCTACTATTTGTAGACTGCAATGGTAAGTAATAAAAACTTTGAAATGAATCATGTACTATAATTAACCTCAAGAATCTTATACTTTAAGTAATGTCTTATGTAGAAAAAAATCAAAATATTATGGATGTATAAAAAGTTGAAAAAAGGCAAAAAAATCAATTTCCAAAACAAAATAAGAATTTTTAAATTAAATTATTGGGGTGACATTGGCTAATAATATATAGGTTTTAAGTGTACAATTCAATAATGCATCACATGAATATTGCATTGTGTATTTACCATCCTATGTTGAATTTCCTTCCATCACCATATATTTAACCCCCTTTACTTTTATCTACCTCTTTCCACACTCTTCCCTCTGGTAACCACTAAACTGTTTTATATGTCTATAAGTTTTTGTTTGTTGTCTTGTTCATTTGTTGCTTTCAGTTTTATATCCCACATATGAGTGAAATCATATGGTTCTCAACTTTTCTGACTTATTTTGCTTCACATGGTGATCTCAAGTTCTTCCACATTGTCCCAAATGGCAGTATTTCATCTTTTCTTGTGGCTGAGAAATATTCATTGTATATATGCACCGCATCTTTATACAATCATCTATTGAAGGGCACTTTGGTTGTTTCCCTGTCTTGGCCACCGTAAATAATGCTGCAATAAACATCAGATTACATCTGTCTTTATATGTTTTTCATATCTTTGAGGTAAATACCCAGGAGAGTGATTTCTGGATCATATGGTAGATCAATTCTTAGTTTTTTGAGGCACCTCCATACCCCTTTCCATAGTGTCCGTACCAATTTTCAGTCCCACCAGGAGTGTATGCAGGTTCCTATTTCTCCACATCCTCTCCAACATTTGTTATTACTTGTCCTGTTGATTACAGCCATTCTAACAGGTGTGAGATAGTATTTCTTTGTGGTTTTGATTTTCATTTCCCTAATAGCTAGCAATGTTGAGCATCTTTATATATTTATGTCTTTTTTGTATATTTGTTGGCCATTTGCATGTCCTCTACAGAGACGAGTCAGCCCATTTTCTGATTGGATAGTTTGTTATTTATTGTTATTGAGTCTTATGAGTTCTTTGTATATTTTAGATATTAAGCCCTAATAAGGATTTTAGGCTCTTATTGTAGACGTTGCTTGAAAACATATTTTCCCATTTGGATGGTTGTCTCTACCTTGTTGACAGATTCTACTGCTGAGCAGAATCTGAAGTTTGACGTAGTCCCTTTCATTTATTTTTGCTTTTACACCCTTTGCCTTTGAGATCAAAATCATAAAATCTTGTTTAAGTCCAAGGTCCTTGAGTTTAATTCTTATGTTTCCTTCTATGCATTTTATTGTTTCATGTCTTAAATTCAGGTCCTTAAACCATTTTGAGTTAATTTTGGTGTGTAGTGATAGACAACAGTCTAGTTCCATTGCTTTGCTGTGAAAAGGCTTTCCTTTCTCCACTGTATGGTTTTTTTTTTTTCCAAAACTAATTTCCTCTTATAAATATGGGTTTAATCACTTTTCAGCCTTGTGACTAAGATCTAGTGTAGCATCTGTTCTTATCAGTTTAATATGAGTTTACTTCTGGACTCTTGATTCTGTTTTACTGGTTCATGTGTATGTTTTGCTGCTAATATCATGCCATTTTGATTATTGTTGCTTTGTAGTATAATTTGAAGTTGGGAAGAGTGTTGCCTCCAACCTCATTCTTTTTTCTCAGGATGGCTTTGGCAATTTGGGGTCTTTTGTGCTTCTATACAAATCTGATGATTTTTTGTTCTATTTCTTTAAAAACTGCTGATGGTATTTCGATGGGGATTGCATTAAATTTGTATTATACTTTAGGTAGTAAGGTCAGTTTAATTATGTTAATTCTTCCGATCCAAGAACACGCAATATCTTTCCATTTCTTTGTATCTTCTTCAATTTCTTTCAATAAGGTCTTATAGCTTTAATTATATAGGTTCTTCACTTGTTAGCTTTATTCCTAGATATTTTATTCTTTTTGTTCAATTGCAATAGGAATTATTTTTTCCACTTTTTTTTCTGACACTTCATTATTAGAGTATAGGAGCCTTATGGATCTTTGAACATTGATTTTGCATCCAGAAACTTTCCTGAAATTGCTTGTTGTTTCTGCTAGTGTTCTTGTAGAGTCTTTAGGGTTTTATGCATAGAGAACCGTGTCATCCTCTCAAATAGTGACAGTTTGACTTCTTCATTTCCTATTTGGATGCCTTTTATTCTCTTGCCTGATTTCACTCTCTAGGACTTCCAATGTTATATTGAATAACAGTGGCGATGGTGGACAACCTTGCCTTGTTCCTGATCTTAGAGAAAAGGTTTTAGTTTTTCACCATTAAGTATAATGTTGGCTGAAGTTTTGTCATATATGCCCTTTATTATGTTAAGGTACTTTCCTTCTATACCAATTTTGTTAAGTGTTTTGATCGTAAATGGATGCTGTATCTTATCAAAGGCTTTTTCTGCATCTATTGATATGATCATATGAGTTGTATTTCTAAATTTCTTTACGTGGTGTATCACATGAATCAATTTGCATATGTTGAACCATCCCTGTGCCTCTAAGATAAAGGCCACTTTATTGTGATATATATCTTTTTAATATGTTTCTGTATTTGGTTCACTAGTATGCTATTTAAGATTTTTGCATCTGTGTTACCCAGGGATATTGGTATGTAGTTTTCTTTTTTGCTATCCTTATCAGGTTTTGGTAACAGGGTAATATTGGCCTCATAAAATGAGTTGGGAAGTGCTGCCTCCTCTTTATTTTTCTGAAAGAGTTTAAGGAAAATAAGTATTAAATCTTTTTTGAATGTTTTGTAGAATTCACTGGTGAAGCCATTTGGTCCTGGACTTGTACTTTTTGTTAGGTTTTTGATGATTGTTTCAATTTCCATACTGCTAATTGATCTATTTAGATTTTCCAGTTCTTCTTGATTTGGTCTAGGAAGGTTGTATTTTTCTAAGTGCTGGTCCATTTCTTCTATGTTATTAAATTTGGTGTTATATACTTTTTCATAGTATTCTTGTTTGACCCTTTGTATTTCTTCAGTGTCTGTTGTAATTTCCCATTTTTCATTTCTGATATTGTTTATTTGTGTCTTTTCTTTTATTTCTTCAGTGAGTCTAGCCAGGGATTGGCCAATTTTATTAACCCTTCCAAATTACCATCTCTTTGTTGCATTTATTTTTTTCTATTATTTTTTTGTTTATTTTCAATTTTATATATTTCTGCTCTAATTTTGATTATTTCTTTCCTTCTACTGACTTTAGGCCATTCCTTTGTTTATTCTTCCTTTTCTAGTTTTTTAAGATAAAGCATTAGGGTGTTTATTTGGGCTAGCTCTTATGTTTGGAAGTCATCCTGTAATATTATGAACTTTCCTCTTATTACAACTTTTGCCATGTCCCAAAAGTTTTGATATGTTATACTATCATTATCAATCATTTCTATGTAACTCTTGATCTCTTTTTTTATTTCTTCCCTCTACCAGTTATTCTTCAGTAGCATGTTGTTTAATCTCCACGTATTTGTGGTTCTTCCTGATTTTTTTCTGCAGTTGATCTCTAATTTCAAAGCATTATGATGAGAGAATATGGTTGGTATAATTTTGAGCCTCTTATATTTGTTGAGGCTATTTTTGTGTCCCGGTATGTGGTCAATTCTTGAGAATGTACCATGTGCATTAGAGAAGAATGTATAAGCAGGTGTTTTGAGATGGAAGGCTCTGTATATGTCAATTATGTCCAGTTGGACTAATATGTCATTTAAGGACATTATTACCTTATTGATTTTCTGTTTGGATGATCTGTTCATATCCGAGTGTGGGGTATTTAGGTCCCCAACTATGATAGTGTTTTGGTCTGTTACTCCTTTAGTTCTGTTAGTAATTGCTTTACATATTTCAGTCTACCTGACTGAAAGCATAGATATTAATATTAATAAGTGTTATGTCTTCTTGGTGCATGATTCCCTTTATCATTATGAAGTCTCCCTCAGTATCTTTTCTTACCTTTTTTATTTTAAAGTCTATTTCGTCTGATATTAGTACTGCTACTCCAGCTTTTCTCTGAATGCCGTTTGCCTGATATCATTTTCTACCCTTTCACTTTGTGTTTATATCTGATTTTGAAGCTGAAATGTGTCTCCTAGAGGCAGCACAGGTTTTGTTTTTTGATCCATTCTTCAACTTTGTGCCCTTATATTGCTGATTTCAGTCCATTTACATTTAGGGTGATTATTAATATGAGGTCTTCTTACAACCATTTCATCTTTTGCTTTCTGGTAGCTTGGTGTTTCTATTTGCTTCCTTGTTCTTGTATTTCTGTTTTTGTTTTCTTTTTATTTTCGTTAGCTTTTGCGAATTTTCCCTCTGGTTCTATTTGTTTTATGTTAAATACTTCAGTTCTGAATCTGGCATGTGGTTACCATTACAAATATGTAAAGGATAGTTATTTATATACAGTTGTCCATTTTCTTCTGAACATGCCTTATCTCCACCTCCCTTTGTGAATTTGAATCTTTGAACCCTCCCTTTTCAGTCATTGTTGTCTCAATTTGTACCTATGTATACTGAACATTCATTACTATCTTGCTAATTTCTTTTTATTTTAAGCTTATAATGCTCTGTTCTAGTAAGGGTTGTACTCCTCTGCTTGTATCAGCCTGCTATTCAACTTACTCTTAATTATGTCTTTCCTTTTTGTCATTTTGTTTTAAGTGAGTTGACCCATTTTAGTATTTCCTGTAGTACAAGCCTTCTAGTGGAGAATTCCCTCAATTTTTGTATGTCTGGAAACGTCTTTATTTCTTCTTCATATCTAAAGGAGAGCTTAGCTGGATACATTATTCTTGGCTGGTAGTTCTTTTCATGTAATAGTTTGAATATTTGATTTCACTCCTTTCTGGCTTGTAAGGTTTGTGCTAAGAAGTTCGATGATAATCTAAAGGGTTTTCCTTTATAAGTTACCATCTTCTTTACCCTGGTGGCCCTGAGAATTGTCTTTTTTGTTGATTTCTGATTATTTTAAAACAATGTGTCTTGGTGAAGGTCTTTGGGGTTGAGATAATTGGGTTTTCTGTAACTTCTTGAATTCCAAGCTCAAGCTCATTCTTTAGATTTGGAAAATTCTCATTGACTGTCTGTATGTAAATGATTTCTAGTCCCTGTTTCTTTTCTTCCCCTTCAAAAATTCCTATTACTCTTATGCTTCCTCTCCTGATGGTATCAGCTAGTTCTTGATTTCTCTTTCATTATTTTTCATTCTTCAGTTTATTTCTTCTTCCTTATGATTTAGTTCTAGATATTTGTCTTCAATATCATTTATTTCCAGTAGGTAGCATCTAAGCCTCTTGACTCTGCTTTATATACAGTCTTAATAATGTTTTTTTTTTTCTTATAGATGTTTAATCATGCTTGCTACCCTCATTCTCAGGCCCTATCAGTGTTAGTGACAGTTTTGGTAGTGTTTGCTCAGATTCCCCTGGGCCTCTGCAGCTTTCTGCCTCTGAGGCTATGGGGTTAGAGGCCCTCTGAATTTGGGGATGATGTCTGTGGCTTAGCCTCAGCTTTGCAACTGCAACTGGTAAAAATCAACTGTTGTTTTTCTTCCATCCCTCCTTTTCTGTTGTCCCTGTTTCTCTGCCCTCTCCTCTTATGACTGGGCACTGCTGCCTGCCACATGGAGCTCTCAGTAGTCGGTAGTAGGAATGTTCAGGGAAGTCACTGCACCTTTTTCTCTCCCCCTCCTCCTACAGGGGGCTCTGGCAGCTTCAAGATGCATCTTCTTTGTTTTTCCAAGCCCACAGCCTGACACCTGGAATTCTGACCTGTGGTAGCTCTTTGTGCAGATCCCATGCTCAGACATGCTGGTGTGCAGTTTGGGTGTTTTTCGTTTAGTTTTAAATGTTTAGCTCATTGTTGTGTCAAGGGGAGATTTTTAGGTACGTCTTACTCTGCCATGTTTAATCCAATCTCTGGCCCTCTGCTCATTTTTTAATTGGATTGTTTGTTTACTTGTTATTGACTTGTATGAGTTCTTTACATGTTTGAGATATTCGCTCCTTATCATTGACGTTGTTTGCAAATATCTTCTCCTATTTAGTTGGTTGCCTCTTTGTTTTGTTGATGGTTTCTTTTGCTGTGCAGAAGCTTTTTAGTTTGATATAGTTCCATGAATTTATTTTTCCTGTTATTTCTCTTGCTTTTGAGGTCAAATTTATAAAATCCTCTCTAAATTTAAGGTTTATGAGTTCAGTACTTAAGTTCTTTTCTATGCAATTTATTGTTTCAGGCTTATATTTAAGTCTTTGATCTATTTTTAATTAATTTTGGTGTATGGTGACAGATAGCAATCTAGTTTTATGTTGTTACATGTGGCTTTCCAATTTTCCTAACATCATTTATTGAAGAGGCTTTCTTTTCTCTAGTGTATATTTTGGTTCCTTTGTCAAAAATTATTTGCCTATATATATGTGGGCTCTCAATTCTGTTCCATTGGTATGTGTGTCTGTTTCTTTCTGCCAATATCATGCTATTTTTATGATTCTACACAAATCTGATGATTTTTTGTTCTATTTCTTTTAAAAAATGCCATTGGGATTTTGATAGAGATTCCATTAAATCTGTATATCACTTTGAGTAATATGGTCGTTTTTACTATATCTTAATTTAATTCTAATTCTTATATTATATTATGTCGTACTTTCTTCTATAAATAACATAAAACCAGTTAAAGTTAAAGAGATCGATATGCTAGACTCATTAAAACTTTAAAGCATATGTACATCAATAAAGTAGTAAAGAAAGAAGTGGGAGTGGGAGTGGGGGAAATTAGGTAAATAAAAGCTAAAATTTAGAAAAAAAGAACACTTATTTGTGAACTACCAGAAGACAAAAAAGGAAAAGTTCTGCTAAGTCAGAGTTTTTATTATCTAAATAAAAAATGCACATTTGCAATGACATGAATAGACCCAGATGTTATTATGCTGAGTGTAATAAGTTACATAGAGAAAAATAAATACCACATGATTTTACTCATATGTGAAATCTAAGGAACAAGAAGAACAAATTAATCAAAAACGGACTCACAAATTTAAAGGAAAATTTGGTGATGGACAGAGCAAAGGAGGGTGGAACACTGGGAAAATGAGGAGAAAGATTAAAGAAGTAAAAATTAGTAGTTGATAGATGGGCACTGGGATAGGGAGCATGGCATAGGGTATGCAGTTAGTATTACTATATTGGCTTGGTGGAAACCAGAGAAGAAACAACTAAGGGGATCATTTTATAAACTATATAAATGTCCAACCAATGTACTATATACTTGAAACTAATTTTTAAAAATGTTATTGAAAAAAAAAAAAAACTTAGATCAATTCATCAGTTAGATAGGTTGCCAGACATTGAGGACCCTTAATAACATATTTCTATGCCCTCTTGTAACACAAGAAGCAAGAAATGCCTATATATAGTATAATAGAGCTCTCTGTTACTTGCAGCTGAAAGCATTTCCAATTGATACATAATTTGCGAACCAGACCAGATATGATTAATTCAAACACTTTAACAATATAATTGTGTTAACCTAAGTAATTCTATAAGTTAGACCTTTAGAGGGGAAAAAAATCAACCTGAAAAAAAATAATGTACCAACAAAACAAGACAAAATAAATAAATAAAACAAGGCAAACAACAACAAAAAAAACACCTTTTGTTTGTAGAAACTGGGCCTTGGCACTGCCCTCATATTCAGTGAATTTGAGGTCTGAGAGAGAAAAAGAAAAATTACTAAGGATCTGGATCCAAAAGACCCAGTCTACTCTAGAGTTCTAGTCGACAACAGACAGATGAATTTGGAGGTCAAAGTCTAGCCAGCTATTTGAAAACTGGTTAAAATGTAGGTCACGTATCCAGAATCAGCAATAAGATATTTGAAGTTGCAGCTCTCTGAATCAGATTTTACATGTAACAAAGGTCATGAAACCAAATTACTTTTATTATCTTCAATGATATCCTATTTCACTCTTGTAATTTTAGAAATTTTCATTCAGGAAATAAAATGTTAAATTTTAATGTCATTAAAGTTCTGGATTTTACTTTTATATTTTATCATTTAAATTCTTAATCCAAATATGGTGATTATTTTAAATTTATGGAAAATTGTTAAAATGAGGCTAAGCAGCAAGTTGCTAGATCCAATTGCTAATTATATATTCTCTTAGATTTTAAAGATACTAATATACCCCTGCTTGACAGAAAAAGAGAAAGTCCAAACCTTACAAAAATAATAAATTTAAAGAGAAATATAAATGCAAAAGAATGGGATCAGAAGTAATCTAATATTGTCTTTGCTGTGCTAATACAGAGATTTTTATTTTAAATAAACAGAAATCAGAGAAAAACTATACCAAATCTGTAGCAACATATCCATGTCTGAATCAGCAGTTCATATGGCTAATTATTTCTGAGATGGAAATAGATGACAGGTTCATAAGAGGGCAAGCGAGGAAGAAAAGTCCACTAAGCTTGCCTGTGCATGTCTCAGAAGAGGTTATTACCCATGTTAAAAACATATAGTGAAGGTTATAGGATACTTTGTCAAACAATTTGTATTTCATGAAAGTACAGACATCAGCCATAGAAAATATCTATTGGCCTTCTAGTGTGGTAATCTCCTAGGCAAAATTGCCACTCAAATGGTCTTTTTTCTAAAGAACTGTGAAGAGTTCTTAGTCATCTCACATTTTTAATTCTGATCTCCTTTTTACATAGCTAGAAGGCAATGTGAAGTTTAATATTTCTAATCTCTAGGTCACATCTTTTCTTCCTACTATCCAATTTCAGGCAATTATTAACTATTTTTCTCTCTTCTTGGCATTTATACCACATTTGACCTGTGAATATGTTATGTAAAATAGAGCCTCTACCAACACACACACACACACACACACACACACACACACACACACACACAAAGCCATCCAGGAAGCTTATGTAGTCATAATTCAGTTTAAAATTAGAGAGTAAGTAAGCCTAAATAGCTCTTAAACAGAAAATTCATGTCTAGGAGTCAGTACTTGTTGACATTTACTTTATATTTACTTTTGAGTTATCTAATTTTGACTACAGATTAGAAATAGCAAATGACACAGTCTGATATTTTGAAGAAATATACTAAAATAGGACTGGCAAAGCACACATGTCTGATGCTGAAAGGGGCAAATATTGGTACAGATCTGTGTCCACACACTTCACACCAGCAAGTCTATGGTGCAAACTACCAGTTGTTACCTATATAGTCAGTGATATCATAAACTCTACAAACTCTTTCAAACTAGATTTGAAATCTAGTCACATCTCTTTACTATTTAGAGTCTTATGAATTTCTCCTCTAACATCTCACAGTGAGGATTTTGTCACTGAATGAACACAAGAGCTGCCTCATTGCCTCATAAGGAGGCCTGTTCCATTTTGTAAAACATTTTTTAGAAAGTTTGTTCTTAAAATGTCAAAAACTGCTTACTTGTAACTTCAATTTATTGATTCCAACTCATTTACTCAACCAGCTCTTAGAGTGTAATTATTCTATATATTAGACAGTATTTTCATAAACACATCTGGCCTTATCCATCTACAGCAACATACCCATGAATGTGAATAAAAATAAAGCACCAATTGTCTTTCCTTTGTCACTGTCTCAATTTCTTCATCCTTAAGTCTCAGTACTACTTACCTGAATCAAACCTCCTAAGAAGGAAACAGCTGCAGCAATACCAATCCTTTGCATCTCAAAGTCAGATAAACCCAGCACGCTTTCATTACTCTGTGTGGTGAGGTTCTGGCTACTTGAAAAGACAAGGCGTTCCACTGCGTTGGCTGATATTAAGGATGTCAAGGCAAAAGTGCCTAAAAAAAGTGGGAAATCTTTAATTAGTAAAAGACTCAATTAAAAATGTTGGAGTCCACCATTAAAGTAGAATCCATGCAGATTTTTAGAAAAAAATCTCCTCTGTACCCCACTCCTCTTTCCTTCTCTTCACTTTGTGGAATAAACAGAAACTCACTTATATAGGTACATATTCCTTCAACCAGCTGCACACATCTACTTGCTATTTCCTCCTAGGCCATACATTTTTCCACCTCTGCAGACCTGCATAGAGAATGTTCTCAGGGGGATTAAGATCATGGAATGGATTTGAATCCAGTTCTTCTATGTATCACTAATGTGACCCAAAGCATATTACACTAGTCTAAATTGCCTCATCCATAAAATAGGAGTTATATATACCTATATTTCAAAGTTTTGAGGAATATAAATATAATGATAAATATGAAGACCTCAGTGGGCTCAGTGGCAAAATATGATGACCTCTTTGCATAAATCTGGAGCTCTGTGCTTGATATACTTGCTTTTCTAATATAAATTTATCTTTGCAAACTCTCTTATCTTTCAAGGTCTAGCTCCAATCCCATATTCAACAAGGATCCATCGCAGATCCTGCAAGCTAGGTTTAATCTTTCTATTCTCTGTGCTTTCATAGCAGAGCAGACCTTTATTATAGTATAACAACATAAATAATTAAATATCACATTTCTATCTACTATAATTAGATACATTTTAATGTATCTCCCAAGAATTGTCCTGGCTGCACACAAATGTGGGACCATTTTTAGTGTGGTCTCTTCCTTCCAGGAGTTCTGATGCTTGTCATCTTGGCATAGCATGTCTGAGAATGCAGCCACATGGACAGAAAAATGCAGATTCTTACAGAGAGGGCTCAGTAGATTTGCATTAAAGAAACAAACGGTGGTATTGTGCAGATATTTCCCCTGATTCAAAGACCTTACTTTGCTCCTTGTCATTTATAAAAAAAAGGTCTGTGGCAGGATGTAGATAACCCAACACAAAGCATACCACAGCATAGGGCAAGAGAAACATGAATCAAACAGAAATAGTTCTCAATAGAAACTCAATGCAGACAAACCTAACCTTAAATCCAAATGCTGATACCTCAATCTCTTTATAAGTATTCCACACCAATGGGGTTGTTATGAGGTATAAATAAAATAATGTAATACAGCATATATCACAGTATATGGCACATAGATAGCACCAGAAAAAAAAAAAGATAATTCTTAATTAACTAAGATCAGACTGCTCTGTCATGGTTTGTTATTCTACATTCTTTGTTGTTCCATTGAGTTGATTGCACATAAATGCATACAGCAAATTAAATACAGTTCTCTTAAGGAGCTAAGTCAGTCTCAATAAATCATCAATAAATATTAATCATCAAGTTCACTGTCCTCATCATAAAGTATGAAATTAAGAGCACATTAAGGAACAAATATATCTAATAACTGGAGACAAGATTCTAGCACCCAGGATAGATACCACCAAGTAGAGAATATTTGTCAAGAATCTGCTCTTGATAAGACATAATTTTTTCAGGATATATTACAACGGAATTTCTCAAAGTCTGATACTCTTGAGAGTCAAAATAAAAAATGCACTTTTTGTTTTAAATCTCATAGAGCATAGAACAAAATGATTTTACAAAATCCACAAAACAAATGACTATAAAATTAAAGAAGATATTCTGGAATTAATTTTTGAGTTTAGGCTTACCTTTCCCTGGATTTAGAGAAAGATAGGAGGAAACTGAATAGTAAGAAAGGGCAGTCTAAAATTTTTCCTGTCTACAGTCATGTTACCCTCAACAAGCCTGATCCCGTCTGATCTCAAAAGCCAAGCAGGGTCGGGCCTGGTTTCATAGGATGGGAGACCACCTATGAAAACCAGGTCCTGTGGGCATAAAAAATTTTTGTAAATGAGGAATTGTAAGCTGACAAGTTCCTTGCAATATGTGAGGTCAACCAAGGGTTGCTTTGCCTAAAAAATAAATAAATAAAATAATAAAATAAAATAATAAAGAAATAAAATGTTTTCTTGAAAGTAAAGTGAACCTCATCTGCATGTGAGTCATATCCCAAAAACATCTCCAAAGAGAGGCCTTGCCAGCCATGTACATGGAGATAACCATCTGTGTCAACATAGATATGCGAGTACTGCGTCTTTAGAAGGATGATGCTTTGCTGTTTCTTACATAGTTGAGAACAATCAAGAATGTTGGGGCTCTGGGTGACTATGTAAGGATACTCTGTATGACATTCTACCTTCTCTATCTTATAGGTTTCACCCTTGTCTTTACCTCCTCCCTACTACTTCTCTGCTCTTTCCCTCACTTTCTCAACTTTTTTTCCTGGTTGGGCTTTAAACCTATGAGTGCAAACCTTAAATACCACTAAATCCATATTGTAATTTAACAGTACTGTGGGTAGCAGGGCCTAATGGGGAGATAATATGGGTCTCTCAGATTTAGATAGACCCAAGTTCGAATCCTAGTTCAGCTGCATAGTAGTTTGTGATCTTGGTAAAATTACCTAACTTCTCTCAGCTTCCTTATTTGTAAGATGACAATAAAATTTTATAGTAATAAAAGTGGAGATTCAATGAGATTCCTTATATCAAAAAACATCTAGCACAAGTCCTACCACATTGTAGACCTTCAGTAAATAAGCGTTTCGTATTTTCTTTTCTTCTGAAACATCCCCACTACAGTCTTCCTAATGTTTTCTCTAAATGCTGAATTAACTTTGCTCTTTAATTTTTTTTTCTAATTTAGAAGATGAGTATGTCCCATAAGTGGTTGCATGTAGGTTACCTTAGACAATTCTGTTTCTACTGAATTCATACTCAGGTTTCTGTACTTGTGTGTTTTTTCCAAAACATGTTCTTTGTAAGTCACACAAAATAATGAATAATGTGTTCCTTTTTAAAGTGTATATATAATACTAAAATAAGAAAGTTCACCTTATTGAGCAAAAGATCACATCTGGAATCTTTCACTCTGGCTTTTGGATTATTTGCTTTTAAAGAAAGCTCTAGCATAAATTATTATTACACTTAGTAATTCAGTATTGCATTTTGACTACCTAAGTTGCAGGTAAAATCCCAGATAAAGTGATTTTTCCTGATTAAAACAATATCAACCTCAATAATAATGTAGAAGTAGGAATTCCCATGTACATATATACACCAAAATAAAATACAATAAAATGATTTTAAATGGAAATATGTTCTCTTATTAAAGGTTTGAAGAAACTTTTTGGTAAGATTCAGTTGGCCCTATTTTTAAGATTATGGAAAGGTCAAACAAATAATTAGTTTGTGGGGATCGCCAGAAAAAAAAATGGCATAAAAGAGGCTTTTTTATCCCTGTTGTGACCACTTCAAGGCTGGGACAGAAACACACAGAAGACAACAAGCAAAGTCACCTGGGATCTAGATGAACAGAAGCACTTCAGCTAGAAGGAGAAATAATCAATCAACATGCAATGATGGAATGTAGGAGGAGGCAAAGAAGTGAGGCTGCTCTGTCCAGAGCTGCTGAGTGGGACAGACACTATGGAAGCAGCAGCCAGCAGCTGCAGATGCCTCTGAAAGGGGCAACATCCATAACCAGGCTTTTGTAATGATGGACCTGCTCCTCTGAGCACCAGTGTCTGGTCATCTACACAGAGGACAACAAGGACTTAAAGGGGGACCCTGAGATGTAGAGTGATGATCAGAGGCGAGGCAAAAGTGATAGCAGTATCCATCTGTTCCTCTGTTGTGCCTTCCCCCTCCCAGTGTGCAAACACAGAGACACCATAGCTGAGACTCATTAACCTGAATAACAGAGGTCTTTCTGCCCAGAGGAGTCCCTGAAATTCCACCTACCAAACTCACAGCTCCACCCAAGCCACATCCAGATGTGTCTTCAGTGAGTCCAGTGCTCCTTGCTGAGCAGAGCCAAAACTCACTGGTAGCAGCTACTTCAGTTTCTGGTGTGGCCTTTGAGGCAACTATAAGCACAGCATTAGTGGATTGCTTGCTGAATCTTAACAGGTGGTCCCAGAAGGGCACCAGCTGGGGCCAAATTTGGCCTTCAGTTGAACCCATTTTGGACTGTGCCACTGGAGATCTACCACACAAAGCCACAATAATAAGACCGGAAAACATAAGAGCTTTGCTTAGTATATAAAAGCCGACACATAAAGGCAGCCAAAATGGGAAGACAAAGAAGCAAAAACCACATGAGAGAAAACAACAGAGATCCAGGAATAATAGAGTCAAGCAATCTAACAGATGCAGATTTCTAAACGCTGGTTCTAAAGATTCTCAATGAACTTAAGGGAAGTGTAGATGAATTCAGTGAGAACTTTAAAAAGAGATAAAAAACAAAAATGAAAATAGAAATTAAAAAAGGGAACCAATCAGAAATGAAGAACACATTATCGGAGATAAAGAGTATACTAGAGGAAATCAAAAACTGCATAAAGAAGAGGATCGAACCACTGATATAAAGAATGAGGAAGCCAAGGACACTCAATCAGAAGGCAAGAAAAAGAAGCCAAGACTATAATAATAATTTAAGTAGCCAGTGAGACACTATTAAATGTAAAAATATCTATGTCATAAAGGTATTACGGAAAACAAGAAGTTGAAGAGCTATTTGAAAAAATAATGATGGAAAACTTTCCTAACCTGGTGAAGGAAATAGACATGCAACTTCAGGAAGTCCAAAAAGATGAACCAAAAGAGGCCCACATCAAAACACATTATAATTAAAATGTCAAAGGCTAAGTACAAAGAGAGAATCTTAAAAGCAGCAAGAGAAAAGCAATTAGTTAGCTACGAGGGAGCTCCCATAAGACTAGCAGCTGATTTCTCAGAGGAAAATTATGTACGACTGAAGGGCTTGGCACAAAATATTAGACATGATGAAAATCCAGGATCTACAACCAAGAATTCTTTATTCATCAGAGCTATCATTTAGAGTCAAAGGACAGATAAAGAGCTTCCCAGACAAAAATAAGCTAAAGGAATTCATTACCACCAAGACAGTATTACAGAAAATGTTGGAGGGACATCTTTAAGAAGAAAAAAACATGTATCTAAAACTGGAATAAAGAATGGTAATAACTACATTCCCATTAACAAGTACCTCAAATGGAGAAGAATTAAGTGCTCCAACCAAAAGTCAGAGTGGCTGAATGAATAAGAAAACAAGACCCCTACATATGCTGCCTACAAGAGACTCATTTTAGATGAAAAGACACACGCAGACTAAAAGGAAGGGGACAAAAAAAGATATTGCCTTTTGGTCCTAAAGAATATTGTTCTGGATGAAGTAAGTCAGTTAGAGAAAGAAAAATGCCACATGATTTCATGTACACATGGAATCTAAAGAACAAAATAACAGCAACAACAAAAGCAAAAACAAACTCATACAGAGAATATTTTGAGAGCTACTAGATGGGAAGGGTGTTGAGGGGATGGCAAAAAAATGGCTAAGGGTTTAAGAAATACAAATGGATAGTTACAAAATAGACATGGAGGTATAAAGCATAGTATAAGGAAAATAGTTAATAATGTTGTTATAAATATGTAAGGGGGAAGAGGAGTACTAGATTTAGTGGGGTGAGTCATATAGATCTCTAGTCAGTATGCTGTACAACTGAAATGAATACATTATTGTATGCCAATTCATTAAGTTTTACAATGTAAATACAAGCAACTAATTGTCTATTATATTTCAATAATGCCAAAAAATCAGTTTGTATATATATGTTAATATTATTATTCATAATAATATTTCTTAAATAAAAATACTTACTTAAATGGATAATTACCTTACCATGAGGCAAAAGAATAATTGTTTCTAAAGGATTCTAAATATATTGTGATAAAAAAAATGCGAAGGACCAGCTGGCTCTATCTTTTGGAAACAAAGGCTGAAATTAAATACCTTAAGCATTTATTGTGTGTTAACATGACTATAGTTAAGTCTGTTAATTATATGCATTTTGAGGTGTATATTATTTACCCAATAGACTACATGCTTTCTATAGCTATTAGTAATATTGTTAAATACAGAATCTTATATAAATGACAATTTCAAAACCATGCCAATAGTAAAGGTTTATAGTAATTTGTTAGGAAATAAAGTGGTTTATATAAATGTATATTTCGGTATGTACCAAGTTGAATGGTTTTGACTTATTAAAGTAATTATGAAAGGGTTCTTATTTGTCTATTTCCATCCTTTGTTTAGAGAGCAGGATAATTTGCAAATGATAGACTTCAAGAACTTTCATTATTGTGCTTTTCTAATTTTATATCAACACAAAGGAAAATCTATTCTTGAGCAACTGGATATAAAGAAGACAAGTTTGGGCTTAGATTTGAGCACAACTGGGTTTCAATACATGCACCCTTAATTTTATCTGTGCTCTTAAAGAAAACTCTCTAAATTTGGAGTTTTTCTTTTCATTTTAAATATGCAGATAATAATGTCTACTTTAAAATGTGTTGTGACAAAATAAAATAACTTATGTAAAGTTCTCAGTAGAGCATCTAATGAATAATACATCTATGGTTCTCAATTTTAAATACATAAATATATATATACACATACTCATACATATATACATATTACATGTTATTTACATATATACATACATATATATTCTGAAGATCTTGTGAAAATGCTGATTCCGATTCAGTAGGTCTAAAGTGGAAACCAAGACCATTTCTAACAAGTTGCCACTAACGCTGAACTTGCTGATTCGTGGAGCATACTTTCAGTATTAGTGTTGTGAATGAATCATCACTGCGTTAATTCTATCACCCACAACAAAATTATATATCAACTAACTTTTTATATCAATAAAAGCCAAATTTACATAAATAAGAGATTATTTTACAGATTAATTTTTGCATAATAAAATGCATATATTGATGGGGTAGGCAGAATTATGGTTTTCTAAGTGTATCTATGTCCTAATCTCCAGATCCTGTGAATATATTATACTATATCGCAAGGCTGAATTAATGTTGCAAATGAAATTAAGATTGCTAATCAGTTTGCCTTAAAATAAGTTTATCCTGGACTATCTAGTTGTGCCCAATGTAATGTAATTAAATATGGGAGATGAGTCTATAGTCATGCCATTCTGAGCACACCCAATCTTGTCTGATCTCGTAAGCTAAGCAGAGTCAGGGCTGGTTAGTACTTAGATGGGAGACCACCTAGGAAGACTGAGTGCTACAAGTGTGAAAAACACACACACATATGTGTATGTGTTTGTGTGTGTATACATACATGTATGTATGCGTGTGTGTGTGTGTGTGTGTGTGTATGAATGAGATGGACTAAAAGATCAGAATCAGAGAGATTTGAAGATGCTACTCTGCTATTTTTGAAGTGGAGGAAGGTGCCAGGAAGCCTCTAAGAAGCTGGATAACTCAAGAAGGAACTCAGCCTTGTGAATATGTTCTGCTATATTAAAATTCATTTTAAACTTCTTACCTATGAAATAGTTAAATAGTAATTATTCATCTTGTTTTAAGGCACTAAACTTATGGTAATTTGTTACAACAGAAAAGAGAAAGTAGCACAATCAATAACACAAACTGACCACTGATGAAATAGACACAAATGGTAGTACTTACTTAAAGGCAGAGATCTTACAAAACACAAAATAAACAGAAATGCTTCTTTGAATATTTCTAATTACAAGTATTTGTATTATTACCTTAATATTTAATATTAAAGTATAATTTCTGTAATAATAATAGCTTTTATTATATATTATTTCGTAGCAAGTACTAAATCAGATACTGTACATCAATCATTTAAATTCGCAGTAGAATCATATAATTCTTTTTAAACTTTAATGTCAAGAAAGAAGCAAGTAGACCTTTAAAACTGCTCAAGGTCATGCAGATAACAAACAACAAATGAGAGATACACCCAGAACTAACTCCAAAACTCATGTTTTTAACCATCCTGCTCTATTATCAAGCTACTGTACTTGTGATAGTTCATTTTGTATTTGGTAATGAAGAGCTAAGCAAGGTAAGAGATATATTAAAAAGAACATTATAAAATCTAGCTTTGAAGAAACCTAAAAGATCATTTAGTCTAAATATCAATTACAAGAAAATATTTTTCAACATATGTCACTAAATTTTACACCGTCTTTTTTTCTACCCCTCAAATCACTCACTTTCTCTGTTTCACTATAAATTTAGAACATTTTTCCTTTTATGATCTTTTAACAACTAAAAGTGGCAAGTCTTTAATCATAATATGTATTTATTACTAGTACAGCAATAAATCACAATATGGACAGAAAGTTGAATGGCTTGCCCTAATATTGATGTTTTCATCAATGTTAGATGTTTTCAGTTATAAAGTTAGAAATGTAATCAATAACTAATAATTACTTCTGAGGTCCCTTTCATTAGTAAATTATTAGTAACATGAGAGGCATAAACAGTAACAGAAATTATTACCTGTGGCAACATGACGTCCCATTCCAAATATGGCATAAATGATGACAGGAAACAGAGACCCATATAAACCAAACACTGGGTGCACAGATGAAAGAATGGCAAAGGCCAACCCTGTGAAGAAGACCAATGTAATTAAGACCATTTTATAACCCCAAAATATAGTCTGTTACAGAGCAGAATGGACATTAGTTTATTTAATGGCAAAAGAAACCAGAATTTAATTATTTTACTTGCTAATGACAGATTAGCATTATTGTCCTAAATAACAGAAAATTTACAAGTTTAATTTATTTTTAAATAAACTCTAGTTATACATTAAATTGTTTAAACAGTGTAAGATATTTTAGCTATACTTAAAATACATAAAGTGTTTACTAATGACTAGTCCCTTCTTTATTTTTAAAAACCCACCTGTGTTGCTTGTTTGCTGGCTATGTAACATAAAAGTCTGGTGAAATAAATAAAAAGTGAGTATAGAAGAATCAATGGCAGAGGCTGCTCTAGGATTTCATACAGACAGATGAGAGGCAGCAATCTGTTTTTTGGGAAGGATGGTGTTAAGAACAGGTTAACTTTTGAATGCTAAATATTCCCCCATCCCCACCAAAAAGCACTTCCTGTCATTTATAGAATAAGCAACTTTGAAAAAAGTATTGTAGTTATTGTATTGGTCATGTGGAAAGCTTTTAAAACAACTTTTCTCACCCATTTTCAGATGAGTTACCTGATAAAAATTACCTATCAAAAATCAGAATGCCAAGTGTTTTCAAGTAAAATGTGATCAACATTTCAGATCACCCAGACCTACTAAATCAATGAAAGGAGAAAGGGAAAGATCATGCAGCATATTTAACAAAAGCATCTTAGATTAATCATATGGACACAAAATTTTGAAGAATGTGATAAATACCAACAGGAGAGGAGTTGGGCAGAGGTAGACCTATTTGGCTACTAGCAAAAGGCACATGGAAATACAAAGCTAAAAGCAGCCAGATGACCTCCTTTTGCTTTCTGAATGCTTACATTCTGTTTATCTGTTTGCATTATGACAATACTACTTCCCTATCTCTTTCTTTCAACCCCCAAAAAACTATAACAAAATTTGTTCAAAAACTGAATTTTTGTAGATCACATATTGACACTCTTCTCTATGCTTAGTAAAACAGGGCATTCAATTCATGAACAGAATTACAACCTTCTAACTCTATTAATTTGGGGGAAAATTGCTGTAAATGCTAATAAATATTTGTATTACTTAATCTCAATATCTAAAAACAACACTTACTCTTATTTAAGTTAGATTAAGTAATACAAATATTTAACAGTATTTACAGAATTCCCCTCCCCTACCACCAAATTAATATAGAGTTAGAGAGTTGTAATTCTGCTCTTGTTGGAACAAATGTCCTATTTTATTAAATATAGAAAAAAAAAGTACCAACGAATGGGTATTAGTGTGTATGGGGTGAGAGAGACGAGAGAGAGAGAGAAAGAGAGAGAGAGAGAGAGAGAGAGAGAGAGAGATTGGAGAAGGGAACAAATGCTTGAGATGTTTAGATGACTGATTATTTTTAAAGATCAAAAATCATGTATTGGTAATGCAAGTCTGAAGTCTGATATATCCACACACACAAAAAAGAGATCTCTAGAAAACTTTGAAAGATGCCACTAAAAAACAAAACAAAAAAAAAAACATGTTTTGTAGCTGTAGAAATGGTTAATATAGTGGAGGAATAAAAGAGACTCTATTTTCCCAAATCAATATCATCAGTGTTTTCAGGGCCTGTGAACACTGCCAAACTTTCAAAGGTCTCTAGGTATAAAGTTGGACATTAACCACCAGCACCCCTTGCCCCTCCAACCCAGATTGCAGTGAAAATAGCTTCCCTAGATAGATTGTCTGACCCCTGAACAAGAAGGATCATGAAAATAGGCAGCTCAGTGTCTGCCTCTGCTCCTACTATGATATCTTTGTTGAATTAACTAGAGAGTGACAAAGTAGTTACTGGTAAAAAAGAGAAATATTTATCACAGAGAAGATGATGCTTTATATTTTAAGATACCAACATTCATTTCACTTTCAGGACAGTTTTATCTAAATTTACATAAGAAAAATTATTCAGAATATCAAAGAAAACTGGAACTGCAAAAGACTGTGTCTAGAAATTGAATAATATATCCAAAGTTGGGAATTGTGCTCAATTACATATAGAGAGCAACTCTTTTGAAGACTTCATATGTTGGCTTAGTGACTTCACCTCTTAATTAGGAGGTCAGGTAGATAGGATCTATAGACAGTGATTTTACTCCCCTCAGGCATGACTACAAGAATAACAATATTTTATAGACTGTAGTCTTTGGTTATGAAGCTTTAATTATTATCCAGAAAACTATAGCTAACACAACTCAATGGAACAAGTATTCCAATAGAATTCACTGGCCTAGATGTCAATCCTTTTTGTTTTAATTTTTATTTTTCAATTAGAGTTGATGTTCAATATTATTTTATATTAGGTTCAGGTGTAGAGCATAGTTTTTAGATGTTTACATAACTTACAAAGGTACCACTCAATTAGCATAGTGCCCATCTGGCACTATACATAGTAATTACTATATTATTGACTATATTCCCTATGCTGTTCTTCACATCTCTATGACTACTTTGTAACTATCAATTTGTACTCCTTAATCCATTTACCTTTTTCAGTCAGCCTGCCAACCACCCGCCAATCTGACAATCACCAGTTTGTTCTCTGTTTGTGTATAATTCTGTTTTCATTTTTTAGTCATTTATTTTGTCCATTGATTTCACATATAAGTAAAACCATATGTATTTACCTTTCTCTATCTGACTATTTCACTTAGCATAATAGCCTCTAGGTCCATTCATGTCATTGTAAATGGTAAGATTTTATTTTCTTGGCTGCATAATATTCCATTGTGTGTGTATATATGTGTGTGTGTGTGTGTGTATGTACACACACACACACACACACCATTACTTCTTTATCCAATCTTTTATTGATGAGCATTTAGGTTGCTTTTGTATCTTGGCTATTGTAAATAGTGCTGCAGTGAACATTGAGATGCACATATCTTTTCAAATTAGTGTTTTGGTGTATTCGCTGTGTCATAAGGTAGTTCTATTTTAAATTTTTTGAGGAACCTCCAAACTATTTTTCATAATGGCTATACCAATTTGCAATCTCACCAACAGTACACAAGGGTTCCCTTTTTTCCACATCCTCCTCAACACTTATTGATGTTTGATTTATTGATGAGGCCTTTTTGACAAATGTGAGGTGATATCTCATTGCAGTTTTAATTTGCATTTCTCTGATGATTAGTGACTTTGAGCACTTTTTCATATATCTATTGGCCGTCTGTATGTCCTCTTTTGGAGAAATGTCTACTCAGGTCTTCTGCCCATTTTACAATTGGATTGTTTATTTACTTATTTTTGTGTTCAGTAAAATGAGTTCTTTGTAAATTTTGGATATTAACATCTTCCTAGATGTATCACAGGCAAAGATCTATTCAATATGCTCTTTTCATTTTGCTGATGATTTTATTTACTGTGCAAAAACTTTTTAGTTTGATGTAGTCCCATTTATTTATTTTTTCTTTTGTGTCTCCTACCAAAGGAGATATATCAGAAAAAAAATTACTAAGAGCAATGTCAGAGAGTTTACTGCCTATGTTTGCTCAGAGGATTTTAATGTTTTTAGGTCTTACATTTAAGTCTTTAATCCATTTTGAGTTTACTCTCAGATACCATATAAGAAGTTGATCATTTCATTTTTTTGCATGAATCTGTCCAGTTTTCCCAACACCAATTATTGAAGAGATTGTCTTATCACATTTTATATTCTTGCCTCCTTTGTCATAGATTAAATGACCATATAGGTGTGGATTTATTTCTAGACTTTCTATTGTTCCATTGACCTATATATCTGTTTTTAAGCCAGTACCATGCTCTTTTAATTACTATAGTCTTATAGTATAGTTTGATATCAGGTATTATGATATCTCCAACTTTGTTCTTTCACAAGATTGCTTTGGCTATTCAGGACCTTTTATGGTTTTATATAAATTTTAGGATTATTTGTTCTACTGTGAAAAATGTCATTGGTTTTTTTATAAGGATTGCACTGACTCTATAAATTGCTTTGACTAGCATGGACATATTAACAATGTTAATTCTTCCTACCCATAAGCATGGTATATGCTTCTGTTTATATGTGTCTTCTTCATTTTTTTAATGATATAATTTTCTGAATAAGGTCTTTTACCTCCATAGTTAAACTTATTTTTGGACATTTTATTGTTTTTAATGCAATTGTAAGTGGTACTGTTTCCTTAATTTCTTTTTCTAATAGCTTATTATTGGTATATAAAAATGCAACCAATTTCTGAATATTAATTTTGTAACCTTCTACTTTTTATCAGTTCTAACACTTTCTGGTGAAGTCCTTAAGTTTCTCTCTCTATAGTATCTTGTCATCTGCAACAAATGACAGTTTTATTATTACCTTTTCAATTTAGATGCTTTTTATTTCTTTTTCTTATCTGATCGCTGTGGCTAGGATATTCAACACTATGTTAAATAAAAAATAGTGAAAGTGGACATCCTTGTCTTATTCTTCATCTTAAGGAAAATTATTTTAGTGTTCCCCAATGAGTATGATGTTAGCTGTGGGTTTGTCATATATGGCCTATATTATGTTGAGGTATATTCCCTCTATTCCCGCTTTGTTGAGAGGTTTTATTAGAAATGGATGTTGAATTTTGTCAAATGCTTTATCTACATCTACTAATATGATCATATGATTTTTATCCTTCATTTTTTTAATGTGGTGTATCACATTAACTGATTTGTGGATACTTAATCAACTTTGCATCCCAGGAATAACTCCAACTTGATTATGGTATATGAACTTTGTAACGTATTGCTAAATTTGGTTAACTCATATTTTGTTGAGGATTTTTGTATTTATGTTCATCAAGGTTATCAGTTTATAATATTTTTTATAATGTCTTTGATTTTGAATCAGGGTAATGGTGGCCTAGGGTAATGAGCTTTAGAGTCTTCCCTCCCCTTGAAATTTTTGAAATAGTTTGTTTCTATTTATTAAGTAGATGTGCTATGTCTCCCAATCTTGGCAGGGTGGCCTTATATAGTAGGTGTTTCATGGAGCCCAGTGGCACCATCTCCCTAGTCAATAAAGCTGGAAATTACAGGAGTGTCCTTTGTGTGGGTTGTACATGAGCTCCTATTGTACTTGATACATGATTGTTGCTGGCACATCAGTGGATGGGATTGACCCTAAGGTTTACTGACTATGAGGATTGACCATAACTGTAGTATGTGAGCTACTTTGGAGGGCTGACCCCCTGGAGTGGGATTTGTACCAGCAGGTTCTGGTGCCTACTGAGACCCTCCTTTAGTGTAGCACTTAATGCACTAATCAGGTGGTGCTCTATTTTGGTCTGAAGTGAACCCCCAGGTATATTGGTTTTTAGGGTCTCTTGGGAGGGGTTGCCATGCAGATCAAGATCAGCCTTTCCCTGTGACCAGCCTGAGCTCCTGGTCAGAGATACAAAGGAATCCAGGTTGCTTACTGCCTGTACTGGATTTGGAAGCACATAAGAGAGGCCATGCTGCAAATCAAGACTGGCTGTCACCTGTACTTGGCCTGGGGCAGTGTGGTAAAGGTGCAGGGCACTGGAGGCCCACCACCACCTGCTGGCTTTCTATAAATCTCAGCTGCTAAAGAAGCCTCCTGATGTGTGTGAACTGGGTAGAGTCAGTAGATTTCACTAGGCCAATAAAAATTCAGATTTGGCCATGTGTGGGAAGGACTTAATACAGGAATGATGGTGTCTGCCCACCAGCTACACAGGAGAAGGGCCCAGCACAGAGAAAGTGGCAGCTCTCTCACCAGCTCTCGCACAAAAGCCATTCAACTCACTTTCTCTCTGTATGTCTCTGGCACCTTTTAAGCCTCAGTTCCTCCCACGGAGCCCAGGATGAGTGCCTGGGAGTGAAAGAGTCTTGTGCAGGCCCTTTAAGAGAACACCCATGTTACCAGCAGCCTTTTGTCTCACCCAGATAGACAGAATGATTTTCACAGTCAGATGTTAGGGGGCTCCTATTCAGAGCACTGGTGCTCCAAGCTGAAGAGTGAGGTGTGGGTCTGGCAGCCCTCGCTCTTCAGGGGATACCTCTTGACCGCCAGGTGTGGGTACGGAACCGCCCATTTCACATCTCTGCCCACTCTACTAGTCTAAAAGTGGCTTCTTTTATATATTTTTTAGTTATAGGACTTTTGTTCCACTAGTCTTCAGTTGGTTTTCAAGGTTTATTTTTTATAATTTAGTTGTAGTTTTAATGTGGTCATGGGAGAAGGCAAGCACAGTGTTTACCTACTCTTACATTTTGACTGGAATGCTGAAGATCATTTATCAATGGGAAAAGGCCATGTCCACATTTGTATATGTTTCTCTCTTCTATATCTTCACCCATGTTACTGAAATGATATAAAGATCAGGTCTTGTCTCAAAGTAAGTTTTTATATGTCTCTTTCTCTTTCATCCAAACCTTAGCTTTATATATATAAAAAAAAAAAAAAAAAAAAAGGAGCACCTCTTTGATCTCAGGCCTAGATTGTTTTGCTCTGCTCCAGTTTTACTAGAACTATGGTGGGACACTGGTTGCCATTCTCTAAATGTTACCAGTATATATTGTTCCCTTCAGATCCTCTCCAGAAAAAGAGTGGTTATTAGAACCTGATTTTTTTAAATGACATTTCATATAATACCATGTATCTGTAGCTAAACAAGTCTTGCCAGCTTTTTAAGACTTTCACTTTGTTCTCTATATTGATCCAGTTTTTACCACCAAATATTTATTTCATATTTTAGTATATAGATAGAATTATAATACTCTTCATGTTCCTAAATAAAAACACAGAATTTTTTGGCAGCTCTCTACTGAAAATGGCTGAAACCAGTACTTCACAAATTTTAATAAAGAAAATGTTCCCACCCTTACATACCCACACCAGACAAATATAGTCAACTTTGAAGTGACAAAATCATATTCTTATATACTTTTGTACAAATTTTTGAAGTAGGAAACATAACAAGTCACTTGTTCTACACTTTTCTGTCTCTTCAAGAACAGCAAAAGACTGTATATTCTTTCACATATTTTTTAAAATAGAAATAAAGAATTCTAGAAAGACAGATTAATATTCTTAAAAATATATATAATTTGATGGCAGAAGGCACTTCCAAGAATTGAATATAATATCTTTGTGTGGGCTATGATAAAAATTATTTCCCTCTGGTAACTGTTTGCTGTGGTCTTAGCATGGTTATCAGCAAACTACAGTGTAATTAATTAGCTGTCTGGTTCACAGCACCAGCAGGTTCAGGTTAAGTGATATTACAAGCAGGTCTTCCAGGGTAAATTTACATGTATTCAATACTACAACCATATGAAAACAAAATTTCCATAAACAAATTTTCTTGTTTCACAGACAAATATTTTTAATCAAAGAGGAGTAAGCCTGATTACAGATTCACTGCACCCTATTGTTGCTTCCTTTTGTTGCTCCCTAGCTTTTAGTAAAGTCTCATCCAAACATTTTATCCATGTGTCACCTCTGACACATGATAAAAACTATTATTCACTGATGTTCAGCCAGTCTTAAAGAGAGTCTCCTCTCCCTCTTTCATCCCAAGCTAGTCTAGCAGAGGGCAGTGAGAGGCTCTCAAGGGACAGAGGAGCTCTGGTATAGGTAATTTTTCCCATTAGCAGAGTCCTCTTCTTCCCTCAACCAGAAATTTTATCAAGGAAAATTACATGTCTTCATGAGATAGGGCAGCCTGAGAAGTTGATTTGAAAGGAGGCTCAGGAGTTTCATTGCCCGGAGTTAGCCCCATTTCCACTTAGGTTATTTCTGTTATACTCAAATCAGAGAAGAGAAAGCAGTGAGGAATGAGAAATGGAGCCTACCAGATACAGTTCTGAATTCTGCTTAGCAGTACTAGAATTGGGAGCAAGTCACCTAGTGCTATGAGCCTTAAACTTCTCTTCTCATGAAAATATACAGTACAATATATCTATCTTGCTGTGTTTTATAGAATTAGGAAAAATTAGTGTATCACATTTAAATTGTAGTAACACTCAAATGTATAGTTAAGATGATTAGAAGTAACCCAACTTAAACCTAATTAGGCAAAGAAAAAAATGTGTTTGTGCATGCAAGTGAAAAGCCAGGGGTATACTAGCTGTCATAAAGATTCAGTTTCTCTCTGCTATGTCCTTTGCTGGGTTGGCTTTATTTTTAGGCTGAGAGGCCCTTGGAACCTGTAGAGGTGTATCATCTTTACAATCAATAGTCCCAGCACAAAAGATGTCTCTTCCTAGAAGGTCCCACATGTGTCTTGGGATCTAGACTAATTAGACCATTCAAGTCACTTGCATCACCATTATCATTTTAAAATAAGAAATGGCTAACTTGTTGTATAGTAAATCCATATTTTTGTGTCTGCAGTGCAAATCTCATCCCTGAACCAGTCACTGGTCAAGTGTATGAAAGTGAGCTAATTATTATGACTTGCACCACAAGCCTTCACCGGAGCCAATGACTGTGTCTGGATCTAGCTATAAATACTGTTATCTATTAGAATCTAGAACAACTGAGGAAGAAAGAGAGAGAGAGAGAGAGAGAGAGAGAGAGAGAGAGAGAGAGAGAGAGAGAGAAGGAAGGAAGGAAGGAAGGAAGGAAGGAAGGAAGGAAGGAAGGAAGGAAGAAAAGAAAGAAATACAATGGCTCAGTGTCTGGTAACTGCTTCCAGAAAAAATCTGATTTGAATTACTTGAACTGGGACTCAGATACCAGTGTTCTTTTAAGCCCCAAGTTGGTTCTAATGGATCCTCAAAGTTGAGGATCTTGGTCTAGGGGTACTCAATCCACTGATCAGCCTGGACTCCATCACTAGAGCCAAAACACATGCATTAAAAATGGAAGAAGGATTATTCCCCCAAAACAATATGAGACATAGTTACAGAAATGGAGCCTAGCTGGCAGAAACAGAAGTCTACTACTATATAAGCCATATATCTTCACACTCACTGCCTATCTATTTTGTTGCAAATGTTACCAAAAAGGTAACATTTTTGAACACCCTAAAAAGGAAGGTCATGATTTTTCCATGTGAATAGGTCTAAATATTATAGGAAACATTATTCTAAGTACAGAAATATATAAATGGTCCTTTAATACATAAATTTCCATTAATTACATTTATTAAAAATGAAAAGGAATCAGAAGTGTAGAGTGAATCCTGGAACTATGGTGAAAGATGGGTCATAGGACAAGGGGTAATGGAGAAAAGGGGAAAATCCAGCAGAGTGTCGCTAGCTCCTGGATATATTTTTATGGGGGTCAGAGCTAGTATAGGTTAGACTTATTTTGCAATATTTGGCTGCCTTTGTTCCTGGAGAAAAGTTACTGTCAGGGAGACAGTGATTAAGGGAGTCAGGTTAGAGATATATAGCTAATGCTAGGATTCTGATTTCTCAAAGCTGAGACCATGCCAGGAAAAATTCTTGTACAAACATTTAAGTTTTGTAATGCGATGTGCTTTACAGATTTCTACTTATTGTTCCACATGTCACTAAGTTGCCCTTAGGAGTACAATAAAGCTAGCTTCCACACATGTTTTGTGCCAGTAATGCCACACCTTCTACATAATTATAAGGAATATTGATCTTTTGTCTGCAGCCCAAAACGTTGTGGCAGCATAAAATTTTCATGGTTTAGGAACAAAATTCTAGGTGATCTCTTGGAATGCAAGGCAAAACATTCTTATATTGCTCCCTAGTTGAGTAGGTTCTTACATGTCAAGTCATGCATTTTAGATCTCTATTCTGTCTCAATGCTTGATTTTCAGGTTGGAAACAAACAAACTCTTTTCCCTTAAAGTGGTTATTCAGGCTAGAATGTGACCTAAATACTCTAGAGACCAGAGTTTTATACTACTTAGTTTGACAACCATGTTCGTGAAATGTTTTAAGTCAATGACATTTTCTAGAATGTTCACTCATCTTCAAGATACATTGTGTAGTGATATCCTATAAGATGTCAGTTAAAGAACATTGTGGTTGATAATGATTTTAATGCTTCTTACCTGATATTAGTAATGAGAGATCTCAATTTTTTTAAAAAATATTTCTAAAAATACAAAGTTTCTAAGAAATATTTGAACATAGTGAAAGAATTATCTAAGGTTCTTTTCTTTTTTTCTTTGAAATGAGCATATCTACATTTATATTTATTTACTTTGGGAAGGGGCAATCACTTCTACATCAGTGTGGTATAGCCTATGGACTCCTTTCTAGAATACTTTTAAAACTAAGTAACAGAAAATACATAGGATTATAAATAAATAAAGTATATTAGAATATATTAGTGCAGGTTCACAAATGTGAAGGTTCTATAAATCTAAGTTGAGAATCTAACCTTATGCAATCTCTCTATAAAAGTTTCACTCACAAGTGAGTTCAAAGCATTTCAAAAAAGCCTGTTAGAAGGTGTGTTGGCAGAGGATACAAATTTAGACATTCATAGAGCTAGTCAGGTAATGGGAGTACTGGCAGGCAGGATGGCAGTGCATGTATGATTGGTGGGGATTGTGACAAAATGTGAAGTGCATGCCCTGTATAAAGTAAGTAGCCTCTATTAAGGTCTGACAGATTTTTGCTGCATGAGAATGGGCTCTCTATATAGCTATATATTCTCCTTCTTCAAGAGAAGCCAAGCATCTGGATTTTTATATGGGCTATACTTGTTAATGGTGGCTAAAGAAAAAAATAATAATGGGAAAAGGAAAGACATCTTTTACCAGATTTGCTCAGAGGGCTGCAAACTCATAACTTCAGAAAAGTAAGAGGAATTAGAAGAAATTAATTACTCATATTTTATGTATTTTTTTACTATCAGTATCTTTATTACATTTATTTTGAAAACATAAGAATTAATATGTGTAATTCTTTCCTAGATTGGTAGCATGCTACCCAAGAAAATCACAGGCTTCAGGAGCTAAATGGTTTTAATTATTCCACCAAACAATTATTGAAAACCTGCTTCTATGTGCCAGGCATATACAAGTTGGTAAGAATATGACTATTAAGACACTGTCTTTGTTCCCAGAGCTTGCAGACTAGTGTGAAAAGAGTTGTATCAAAAGATTATAATGTAATCTGTTAAGGCCAATCATAGAGACATGTAAAAAAGTACAAAGGGAGTAGCAAGTAAGAAAAATATGTCTTTCCAGAAATTTGAGAGAGATTTTCAGAGGAAAAATTTCTTTAAGTAGATCTTTGTACTAAGGGGCCCAGATTATTAATGATTCAATAAATTATTATGAAGAGTTGGGCAAGAATTCTGAACAGGGAAGAGGAAGGTTCAAATTTTTATGATCATTCTGGCTGTACAACAGAATATGGCCTAGAGGAGGAGACAGAGTAGAAAATGAAGCCCTGAAAGATGATGATTTCAATAGTTTAGACAGTAAACTATAGACACAGCAGGAGGCAGGAAGGAAGATTCCTTGGTTGGAAAGATATTTAGGAATAGAAACAACAGAAATTGGTGGTTGGTTTCATGCTAGTAGTCAGAGTGGCAAGAGAGGGAAGAGTTGAGAATGACTCTTGAGACTCAATGAGAAGTAGTCTAGAAGAAAATTTAGAGCATAGTCCCTGGAGCCAGACTACTTCAAAACAAATCTCAATTCTTCCACTTATTTGATTTGTGACTTTAAACAAGTTATTTATCCTCTCCGAGCCTCAATTTTGTGTAAATGTCAGTATTCTTATAATAATGTTTACAATTGTGCTTGAACTTACTATTATTATTATAATTCTGGTTAGATAGTGATATCATTCAGTTTGTTTTAGAAGATTAAATGTTGCATTTGAAGTGCTTTTAGAAGATTCTAGCTTTGCATAGTGAATATGTGAATCTTAGGTTGAGAGAGAACTTCATTAGCACAGTGATAAAGGTTAGAGCCTCTTATTTGTAAAGATGAAATAGCCTTAGGCATTTGGAGAGAGATCAACAATTCTGCATAATTCAATTGTACTGAGTAACTGAAAAACTGCTTTATATATCAGTAGAGAGAAAACAGGTATTTGTTTCTATAGTTTTGATATGATGCGAAAACAAAAATTTTTTCTACTAATTTTCCTAAAGAAATGAAGCTGGTAATATTGTCAATATTGTATTCACATAAATGAAAGGTAATATCTAAATGCCTTCCTTACTCTATATTCTACTGTAGTTATTATTTTCTTTTTTTACACTTTACCTTTGAGTCTAAAAACTGCGGGGATAAAACCTAAATGTAAAAATAATTTTAAGAAAAGGATATTTGTATCTTTCTAAAGAAACACCTGTTATTAGTAACAGTGGTATTATGAATAAGTCTAGTTATTTTGACACTGTAGAGAGTAAAGTATAAAATGTTAAGAGTGTTGGCTTTGGAATCAAGTTCTGACCCTACCACTTACTAGATATGAGGTCCAGGGAAAATCACTTAACATCTCTAAGCCTCCATTTTCTCATATGGATAAAGAATAGACTGCTGTCTCTTGAGATTTTGTTAGGATAGGGGAAGATAATGTGTATAAGAAGCTTAACATAGTGCCCGCCCCTTACAACAATGTTATGATATTTCACCTTTTATCCCTCCCTAGTGGATAAATAGTATGAGAACGTTTAAAAGAATTGTTTTAAAAAGAATAGGTACTTTTAGAAGGATGAGTCTTTTTATATACCAACAAAAACCTTTAAGGTCTTTTAGTGATGAAGCCTTGTCCAAGCACTAATAGACTTCCAAGAGAACCAGCAGCCAGAGCCATAAATTTCTAAGACACAAAGACTAAGTCAACTTTGTGCTTCTCATAGTTGGGGCCTAGCCAATGTATTTCTTCATCAGCAATAAAATAAATGAATCATAAAATAATATTTCTCAAAATCTATATCCAAATAAAAGCCATATAATTAACTACAAATGACATGCGCATAAATGATTTTACTAATGAAATATCACAGGTATCTTTATCACATTATCAAATTTTTTTATTGACATGCTATTTTACAAACATGAAAAAAACAAATTATTTTAAAAATATTTTTTCTTTCATTTCACATTAAATTAGAGCAAATATTTATTAAATATACTGAAATTATGTGGTGAAAAAAGCTCTTATAAATTCATCTAAGTTTCAAAGTACATCATAGTTTCTCATTTTTAATTTAAAATTGAATAAAAACAAGACTGAAAATGCCTTATTCTGTTATTTGCATTGCATTTTTATGAAATATTACTATGTTTTGATGTTGGCAAAATAGTCATTAAGAATGAAATATAAGACAATTCAGAAAAATGGAACCCCATAAAATATGATAGTATTATGGATCTTAAAACCTCAGTATATATTTTTCTTATCACACTAAAAACACAAATATACAAACCACTTTGTTTCACCTACAGAATAATTCTATTAAGAGTGCTTATAATTTAACATCAGGAATAATAGTTTAAGCCAAGGGGGTAGTAAACTGCAAAGAAACATAAATCTACAAGTATGTGCTATGGAAAGTATTCCACTCTCTCAATCCTGAAAAGGCAGTTCCTTTGTTTACTACAGAGAGAAAATTATTACCTAAATTAGTGGAAAAAAATATGAGTTTACCTTCAAGAAACACACACACACACACACACACACACACACACACACATTCACACAAGTGCACACTAGTAAACTAAGAGTTTTTCTCAAGAGAAACACCTATCTGAACCTAGAATATTATTTAGTATTTGCCTTGGGAAAATTAAAATTAGGCTTCTCAACAGTTTAAATTTCTTACTGAGAAATAAATGCAGTGCATAATGTGTTACAGAATAAAATCAAAATGCACAGTGAAACACATAAGGACATACAAGATTCTCTTTCCAAATAATGATCTTGGCAAAGAGCCTTCTTTATGTACACAAACTGTGTTCCTTGCTAATAGCAGCTCTCAAGGTTGCAACAGGTAATTCTGTGCTGCTAATTCAGTTTAAAAATGAAGTGTTCAAGCCCGGAGATATTTTATAGTTTAATTCAGTGAAATCAGAAAACTATATTAGCAAGGTCAAGCTATAATAACTCATTCTCCAATAATTACTGATCTTGTACTGTTATACAGTATGAATTTTAACATTGCAAATATGTAATGTCATCAAAAATTGGTTCTATTACTAATAGCTATAAAAATAGCAAAAAAAAAAAAAAGGACAACTAGGAAAACATACATAGCTATGCAGATATTCAGTACACAAATATTCAATATTTATTCCCCCAGAGTCAATAAATATTCATTTCATTAGCTCAGTTGTAGATATGAGGTTACAATACTCTTTCACTAAAGCAAAGTAACATTTATTCTGCATAAAATGGGAAAATCAAATGTGGTACATTACCTTGTGTCACCTGTTGAACTGCCAACATTATCCCAGACACGGTATCTGGAAGCAAGTTTTCTTTCAGATTGTAATGTGGCGCCCATTCCAAAATAGGTAGCCGCCTTATACACCACTGTTTAAAGTCTTCACAATGAGGGCTATGCATCTTGTTCCAGAGCACACTTTTCTTTTTCCTCTTAGCCCCTGTCATTTTTCAGATTACTTCTTATAGAAGTAAACTTTAGACAAGAAGACAATCGTTGCAGAACACCTCCTTTCGGTACCAGGCTCCAATCTGTCTGTGGTTTACAATGTCAAAGCTATCCAAAAAATAAAACAATGTAAGAGGTCAGAGAGAGAGAGAGAGATTAACAGAAGCATTTAAATATATGCAGCCAGGCTGTGTGTATTATTATGGTGCAACTAATTACTCTAGATAAAAATATAGATTAAAACCTTGAATTCTTAATTGAATGAGGTGGAGAAATGATCCCTGTTAGCATAATATTTTTCCAGTCTTGGAAAAGAAATGAATTCAGTGTTAAGTTGGTCTACAGCTTTCTCACCAGTAAGTTCCCTTATATTCACTCAAGACTTATTTATTTAGTTATTTATTTATTTATTTATTTATTTACTTACTTACTTACTTACTTACTTACTTACTTATTTATTTTGGTGGGGGGACTCCAATCCCACTGTCAAATGTAGTTTTGGGCCTGTGTTGGAAGTGGGCTGGGTTATGCTAATGATATCAGAAAGCATTCAGCTAGTTCAGTCTCTCTCTACCAGATATGTAAAAACATAAAACTGCCAAGGGAGTCTGTTCTGAAAAATAAAATCAGAGAATCTGGACTTATTTTTTTGAGAAGTGTATATTTTCAATATTATCAAATGACTACCAGTTCTACAAAATTCAGAAATATCAGAGAGCCTTGCTAAATAGCCTTATCTTTTATATTCCGTGGGAGATGAGATTTTCATTCATACAGAAACATTTAGCCAGTTCTCATAAACAAACTGAAATTTCATCTCATAAGCATCACGATGAACAAATATTGGTGGCATCTATTCTTCCCTGTCTCTGAAGCTGCTTATTCAGTTTTCTCTGAATATTTCTCCAAGTCATACAATTCTGTCACTTATGGTTTTGTAAGTAAATTTCTTAAGGATTAACATATGGTTGAAACTATTTTTTGAAGTATCTTCAACTCTTTTGTGATGCTGCCCCCTTTTCACATAACTTTTTTGGTGGGAGGGGGTCCTTTTTTTTAGAAAGGATATTACATTTTACAATAAAACAGGCTATCAGGTTTTTATTTTATGATAGTTACTTTCAGATTCAGAAGAAAAACCATAAATACAATTATGAGCTATGCTATTAAGCCAAAAAGCCAACATATTAACTAAATTTGTGAGGCCAAGAAAAAGAATACAATGTTTATAGTTTCCTGCAGCCCTTTTGATGCCTATTTGTCCAGACAATAGAAGATTTCTGGAAGCCTTTTGAATAACAAAGTACTTGGATCTGTTAGCTACTTCCAAGGTCCCCTGCTCCACATTTTCTCATTGCTTTTAAATTAAGATGAAGAGCCTCTCTGTCAGCCTTCCAAAGATGGTATCTCCGGTTTTCTGTCTGTGTAAAAATACTTTTCTTTTTAATCCAGTGAATCCTAAATATGTATAGCAATATATTTATACTTCATTCATAAGTGCAGGATAGAATTTGCCTTTTATATTTTCAATTGTTTGCACTGTGTTAAATTTACAAACTTTTCATTAATTTAGATTTGGAGTCTCATTAAAGACTAAGTTGTATGAATTGGTATAAAATGTAGACTCACTACATAAGTAAATCTACCTTTAGTAGAGATGTTATGTTGATTTTTCTTCACAAACAGCAACACTTAACTTTGTATTATACACTTCGTTCAGTACATAAACAAGAAAAGTTAAAAACTACATGTATACAGAGTATATATTACTTTTATAATCAAAATTAACAATAAAGATATTTTTTCAAAACATCTAGTTCATAAGTTCAAATCTATGCTGACAAAATGAGAATAATTGAAAGTTTGACTGAAATCACCAATCAACAGCAATGATTTGTGTAATATCAGTCATTTTTTTAAAAACTTTGTGTTATACCCTGAACATGCTCAATCCCATCTGATCTCAGAAGCTAAGCAGGGTGGGACCTGATTAGTACTTGGTTGGGAGACCACCAAGGAAGACCAGGTGCTGTAGGCGTAAGTAAGTAAGTAAGTAAGTAAGTAAGTAAGTAAGTAAATAAATAAATAAATAAATAAATGAAAACTTTGTGTTACATGTTGGTAATAAGAAATTCACAAAAATAGGATTATTAGATCTGAAAATGAATTTATATTGAAATACCTAAACATATTAGTGCCAGCAATTATAAAACATCCTAAGACTAGGAGGAAGCAAAAATTACTTCTAATTCAAGGCAGAATGAGATAAATTAATAATTAAGTCACGCAATAAGTATTATGGGAGCTCATATGAGGAATAGTTGGATTTCCACTGAGGAAACAGGCTTCCTACTCTGCATACACCCTCTGTTCCTACAAATACAGTCACTATCTGCTTCATATTGACTCTTTAGTATATCTCTATACTAATTTCCCTAGTTCCCTTGTCTTTTTCCTTGGGCTAAACATTTACCCAATTCTCATCTCTTTAATGAAACTTTCCCTGACTTCCCCACAGTTCTGTTATTGCTGTACACTGTGGAGCTATTCATAGGTGTACAGCTGCAGTCATTCTCACTATCTATTAGTTTTCTTCCTTGAAATCTATTTCATGTGATTTTATCCAGTCAGGCTGATGAGATTGTAACTGCCTTGTGAGTAGGGATTGATTATTCACATAACTTGCTTTGCCGCTTTCCTTAAGACTTAATATAAGGTTCTGCAGACATAGAATCTACTCAGTAAGTATTAATAGATGAATCGAATATCTCTACTCCAGAAATTATTCAAGAATTATTTAATCTATTTAAGTCTGGTTCCAGGCTGTGCTGTTGTGTAAAGAATCAGAAAAAAATAAGTAGAGTGAGAGAGATATAGTAGCAGGGAAAATAAGTAGAGATTTTATCTTTACTTGGTCAGCTTCTTCCCACTCTCTCACAATCTAGGGAAGCATCTACATTTTTTCAATATAATTCCTTTTTCTTATACCATAGAATCCAGTAAATGAAAAGTGGAAAAACTAGATAGTGAATGTAAGAAAAAAAAAAGAGAGAGAGACAAAACAGATAGAAAACCTCATAGACTGCAGTTTGAGAGAGTTTTAGATGCTTGTGAGAGCTGGTAGGGCAATGATGAAGTATGAGGGAACTGAGCCAGGCTTGAATAAGGAAAGATTCTTTTAAGAAATATCATTTAGGTTATAAATTGGATGGCATTTAATGGTTTTTTAGAGACACTAGTAAGGGCTGAAATTCTTCTCACATTTCTTTTGATTGTGGCATTGTGCTTCTTTGTATATGGTCTGTGTGAAGACTGGGATACCTAAAATACTGATTTATAGCCAGATTACATGTAGAAATATAGACTCATAAAGCTTGGAGGCCATCAATGCCATATCCATGAGTACTTCAGGAAGTTGATCAACAGCATTTCTAACAACAGGACACTACGAAAGGTTCCCATCTCAAGAGGAAAGTGGAGGATGTTACTAAGGCCACGTCTGCTCACCAAGCCATGTAATTGGTATGGGACTACATCCACACAGAGGGAACATCTTTTACTACGTTGAACACCAGATAGGATACCTTTTCTTAATTTATCCAAAATTTTATATAGGCTAGCTAGCACAGCCTTTAATCCAACTTCTGGTTTAATTCTTCCAGGGACTAAAAGTTAACAGGCTCAGAAAAATGGCCCATTCCAATATTCAGACTTTCTAATTGTTAGAACATTTTCCCAATTATTGAGCCAAGATCGCTACTTAAAATGTCTATCTTTTAGACGTTATTTTAATCACCGGGGCCCTTCAATTTTAAGATCAATTCATTTAGAGTTATCCCCAAATTCTGATATTTTTATGTGCTATTTATTTCAGAAAGTAAGTTATGTGTGAATGCACATATATAGGTTGATTACAATTTTGAACAGTGTAATTCATGTTTTACTCCTGATAAGCCAACTAATATAGTAGAGTGAGCAAAAATCTTGTGCTTCCAGTGATGATTCTTAATGTGTCTTACTTTGCTTTCTTTGAATTAAGTAGAACTTTTCAGTATGTTTCTTTATCGTGTCTTTTTTTTTTTTTTTCTGGCCATTATTTTACAGTCTGTGACTTATTTTAATTCATAATAGGGGCCAACAGGAGTTAGCCTAGGTGAAGTAAAGAAAAGCCTAGGGAAAAGAATTATGTGTACATTCAATGTATGTTTTACAATAATCTAAGGCATTTTCAAAGACATAGGAAAGAAGAAAGAAAGGAGAGAGCGCGAACACAAGTGTGACCAAACGAGAGAGAGAGAGAGAGAGAGAGAGAGAGAGAGAGAGAGAGAGAGAGAGCATGAGAGGGAAAAAGAAAGGAAAGAAGGAAGGAAGGAAGGAAGGAAGGAAGGAAGGAAGGAAGGAAGGAAGGAAGGAAGGAAGGAAGGGAGGGAGGGAGGGAAGGAGGGAGAGAGGGGAGAAAACAAATAATAAAAGATATTTTAAAAAATAAAGAATAGAAGTTCATTGAAAATCATTTCTAACCAACAACTGTTAACAGTGAGTAAAATAAATTATGTCTGGGGACACACCATGACTTAAGATTTGAAGACACCAAAAAAGAGAATTACCCAGTACAGTGCTAGAAATTCATCTCCCTAAGTACTACATGATTATGGCCCTATAATTGCTGCTTTTAGTTGCCATATTTCTAGGAATGTTAATCTTCTTGCTAAAGGAAATATGTGTTACTTGAAAGATTATGATTGTATGCCTCATGTATTTGCATTTTTTCAACTATACATCCTAAGTTCCTTCGATTATTGGCCATATCTGCTTTTCATATCTGTTTTCAGTTTTAAACCATTTGTATCTTTATATTTAAAGTGAACTTCCAGTAGGCAGCATAGAGTTGGGTCTTGCTTTCTTAATCCAACATGACAATCTCTGCTTTATTTGGAAGCTTTAGATCATTTATATTTATGTGATTATTGATATGTTTAGGTTTAAACCTACCATTTTGAACTTATTTTATATTTATCCTATAAGTTATTTATTTTTACTCTTTTACTAGCATCTTTTGTATTAATTATTTGAATTAAATTTCATAGGGTAACATTGGTTAATAAAATTATGTAGGTTTGAATTGTATAATTCAATAATACATCATATGTATATTGCATTGTGTTTTCACCATCCAAAGCTAAATTTCCTTCTATCACCATATATTTCAACCTCTTTACTCTTACCTACCTTCCCCCTCCAACTTTGCCTATGCCAACCACTAATCTGCTGTCTATGTCGATGAATTTTTGTTTGTCTTGTTCACTTATCTTTTTCAGTTTTATGTCCCACATAAGCGTGAAATCATATGGTTCTTGACTTTTTCTGTATGACTTATTTTGCTTCACATGGTACTCTCAAGATCCATCCATTTTGTCACAAATGACAGTATTTTACTTTCTTATGGCTGAGTAATATTCTACTGTATATATGGTACCACATCTTCTTTAATCAATCAGCTATTCAAGAATACTTCAGTTGTTTTCATGTCTTGGTCACTATAAATAATGCTGCTATGAACATCAGAGTGCACTTGTCTTTAAGAGTAGTTCTTCAGTAGGTTGATAAGAAAAGATTTTTTTTTTCTGTTGTTGTTTTTTAGTAGGTGGTACAAAAGCCTTCTACACTGCCAGGGCCTCCCAGATCTCTGCTATGTAACCAAAAAAAAAAAAAAAAAGTCCTTTAATTACTTTGGGGAGGTGTGTATCTCCTCTGTGACCAGGTTGTATCAGTCTCAGGATTCTACCTCAGTGGGAGAATGTGATGAGTGATGAAGTTCAGAACCCCTGATTTCCCTGTGTTGTCCCAGTAGCCAGATGCAGTATTGTGCTACCTGTGGTACCCCAGTGCCTCTGCCAGGATCAGCCTTGATGGGTGGGTGTAGGGTAGTTTGGAAGAGGCCACAGGTGTGCCTGTGGCTGATTACCTCCTAGTAATGGTGACTGCCAGGCCTTAGCTGCCTCAGCTCTAGTCCTGTTATTGCAACCAATCGCACTGTGCATCTGAAACTCAGAAGCTGTTTCCTCAGTTCCTAAGCCTGCAGACTTCCTGCTTTGTAGCCCAACACTTGATACTACAGTTTTCCCAGGGGCCCAAGGCTAGTTCTGGGAAGGAGGATTATAGCTGTTCAAGTTGTAATCTCAAAGTGAGAAGATTAAGGGGACCCCTCACAACACCATACTTCTGATGTCACCTCCTAGATTAACTATTTTTTATGATTCTATTTTATTTCTTTTGTTGCTTTATTAACTTCAAGTTTTATTTTGGTAACCATTTTAGAGTTTACAGTATACATTTTTACCTTATCAAAGTCTATCTGCAAGTGATAGCATACCCCATTATAAGGATCTTATAACTATATATTTCCATTTTTCTTTGTGTTATTGTTGCCATATTTTATGTCTACGTGTATTATAAAACTTAAAATAGATTTTTTTTGCCTTAAATTTCCTTATTTTCTAAAGACATTTAAATAATTTAAAAAGTCTTTTACATTTACCCACAGAGTTACTGTTCCATTGCTCTTCATTTTTCCTTGAATAGTTTCAGATTTTCATCTGGTTATATTCTCCTAACTGAAGTATTTTCTTTAATATTTTTTCTAGTGCTGGTTTGCTGGATGAATTCTTTCAGGCTTTGTGTATCTGTAAAAAGTTTTATTTTGCCTTTATTTTTAAAAGATATTTTATTGACTGTAAAATTCAAGTTTAACAGGGATCTTTGTTGTTGATATTATCTATTTTGTTTTAGTACTTTAAAGATGGTGCTCCATTGCCTCCTAGCTTGCATTGTTTCCAATAAGAAATTTTGTTATGATGTGCCTTGGTGTTTCTTCCTCCTAACATAATTTGTTCTTTTTGTGTGTACGCTTGGTGTTTGTTGAACTTTTTAGATCTGTAAGTTTATAGTTTTCATCATATTTAGAAAATGTGTGGCAGTTATTCAAATATTTTTTCTGTCCTATATCCTTTAGAAACTCTAAATAAATATATAACAGTCTTGATGCTGTCCCATCGTTTGCAGACGTCTTGTTATATTTTTTCAGGCTTTTTAATATTTCATTTTGGGTGTTTTGGATTACTATGTCTTCAAGTTCATAAATCTTTTATTCTGTAATGTTTGATCTACTGTTAGTTCCATCCAATGTGCTTTTTATCTCAGAAATTAAAAGCAAGACCTCAAAGGATTATACTGATAAGTGGGACCAAAGCAACATTTATGTCCACTACTGAGACAAAACCCAAAGTTATGACCTCTGTCGACTATAAGTTTCACTCTGGCTGAAAGAAACATAGTATTCCTGACCCTGTATGGACTCTGCATGAGTCCCTAGGACTGCTCCTTCTAATCATTTCCCCATTGTCTGTAGATTCCTAACACTGATGTGTTGATATTTATTTAGCCTAACATTTTACATGTGCAGATTTGGGGGGCTCTTTCTCTATGTAGCTCACTTCTCTGCCATGTGAAATTTATTTGTTTTGGCCACTTCAGACTCCTGGCTTCTCCTCTTCAACTTAGAAAGACCACTGATCTCCCCTTGGGTTCTCCTTCACCTCCATGCTGCGCTGCACTGTGGCCTGGAAACTCTCCCGGCAGTAAGCTGGGACAATCATTGGGCTCATTTGGTTTATTTCTATTCTCTTCAAGATTATTGTCCTTTGTTGCCCTTTGTTAAAAATATTGGCAATATTGCTTCATATATTTTCTTAGGTTCTTATTTATTTGGACCAGGAAGGTAAATCTAGTCCATGCTATTTTATTCTGGCTGAAAATGAAAGTTGTTCATCATATAATATGGCTTTCAAACAGTCTAACATTATCTTCCTTGTGATTTTCTATAGTTTGCCAATTTTCCTTTTAGAATGTGATATCAAGAATTAATGGTGTTTAGCTATATTATAACTTGAAAAGTCAAAGCAATATACAATTAAATGCACTTTTAAGACTTACTCTGTTATGTGATATATTCTCCATCCTTTACTATAGAGGAACATTTTATAAAATTCTAAGCACAAAGTTTTATGTTAAACTATTATGTGATCTAGGGAATCTGGTCAATTAATTCATTGTTAAAATCTTCCTGAATCTGATATAGTCATTACTACTACTGATAAATATGAGCTTCAATTCAACATATTTGCTATTCCTCTAACAATATGATACCTGTATTAGTCAGCTTAGGCTGCCATAAGAAAATACCATAGACTGAGTAGCTTAAACTGCAGGGATTTTTTTCTCACAGTTCTAGAGGCTGGGAAGTTGAAGATCAAAATTCTGGCCATTTTGGTTTCTGGTGAGGGCCCTCTCCCTGGTTTTCAGATGGCTACCTTTTTGTTGTGTCTTCATGTAGCAGAGAGAGAACAAGAGAGAGTAACCTCTTTGATATCTCTTCTTATATGGGCACTAATCCTGTCATAATGACCCCCTTTTCTTGTGACCTGACCTAAACCTAATTATCTCTCAAAGGATCCATCTCCAAATGCCATCATTTTGGGGGTTAGGGCTTTAACATATGAATTTTGGGAGGACAGACCTCATTCTACAGTATTATCCAAAAGTTGATTAAGCATGCTATATAAGTCTTTTTCAAATCAACAAATAAGAAAAATCAGGCACATCTATCAGAACCTATTCTTCAGATTAAAATTAATTATTTAGTAGAAATTATTTGAGAAAAGTTAGTCAAACAGAATTTTTTTCACTTTGTCCAAAACTCTTTGTATCTTAAGAGTTTGTATCAAACTTATTACTGAAATCAAATATACTATGTCTTTAGCAGACATATAACTTTTAATCTAGTACTTCTGTTAAGAGATATAATAGAAGTAGTTTAACAATTTCATTAAACTCTCCCCCTGGGTACAAAGTCCTCATCTAGAAATGATCATAAGAACAAAAAGAATAGACTTTGTTGTGTTACTCAGAAGAAAATGGCTAGAATACTCTATACAGGCTATACTGCTACACAGGTATTAGTCCAAAAGAGCATATTTCCTCAATATTACCAAATAGTGTTTTATAAAATTACTTTTAGTGAAAAATCAATACTAGCATGGATCTTGTGTTAGCCTTATTAAATCTCATCTTAAAGTTGAAATAGTACCTATATGTGACCCCTAATGAAGTGGATTTAAGAAGTATAGAAACATTTTTATAGCATTCCTGAGAGATGGCCTTTATGCAGGAAATAATTGGCTATTCTAAGATGCAGACTGGTCATTACTTTTAAGATTCTCACTTATAAGAAGAGGTATTTTTATTAAAAGAAAATATTTGGAACATAATATATGAATTAACTTACAAAACTGAAAAATCATGAAACTGCTCTTATACACATGTATGCATTATAATATCAAAAGTTAAAACCCAAGTTTCTATTTATTCCGTTGCTTTTATTTTCATGATCAACCTTCATAGCTTTATATACTTTATGTCAAGGATTAATAGAGCAAAATGCAGAATACCTGCACTTTGATAAAAATTCAAGAGCCATTTATTTTTCCCAATGTTATTCCTTCATTTTTTCAGGTTATTAAATAATCTAATGACTATTATAAAATAGAAAATTTTAGAAAGTATAGAAAAGTATCAGAAAAAGAAATATGTTTCACAATCACACTGTTGATCTTTCTATTTTTCTTTTCTATGAAAAGTTTTTCTTTACATAATTGAGACATTACTGTACCTATAACTTTTGATTTTGCTGGTTACTATATCATTAGCCTCTGCCATATTATGTAAAACTCCTACAGAATGATTTTTTAATGACTGCACAGTACTCCTTTAAAAAGATGTACCATAATTTATGTATACATTTCCTGAGTAGTAAATACTTTAGTTCTTCCATTTTCAGGGGGAGGGGTGCTAAGGAGGTGTTCTTGTTTTTGTTTCTTGTTTATTTTGCAGATAACACTGGGATTCATATCTTTAGACATAAATCTTAGACCAAATGTTTTACTATTTTCTTAGAAATAGAATTATTAGAGCCTAACTAGTACAGATAATTACTAATGATGTCATTTTTATTGGTAGATATTTTCCCCATGCTCCAGTGGGCTTTTTGGGGTTAATATCTAACACCAGGCCAAATGTATAATAAATTCATATTTTGAGTAGTCTAATTGAGACATTCTTCAACCTGCCACATGTTGACTTCCACAACACTTAATAATGTCTAGTTTTATGGATCAATTAATTTTCCAGTTAAATTAGCACACAAGGAATAAAACCAGAGTTCTTTTTCTTCCCTTTAATTAGTGGCATAATTAAAATTTACACTAGAAGTTGCAAGATTTACATATATTTCAATGAGATTTTGTACCATAATCATAATATAACTGGTGGTAAAATATACATATATTAAAGCATGTAAACCAAGTCCCAAGGACCATTACTTTTTATTCATATCAAAAGAAAAAAAAAACACAAAAGAAATATTCAAAATGTTGTATTATAAAGACAACTACCCAGCATATTGGCAAGCAAAGCTGAAATTTCATGCCAACTTTTCAAGGTCTCTGAGGAGAAGATTTAGATAATTAAGATATCAAGGACAATGCCTGGCATATGAGAGAATCACTGATAAATGTTAGTGTTAGTACCTATAAATTTCTTTCAAGAGTTGCTAAGATAATCTAAATAATGTGTGTATTTCAACAATTTTAAATTGAGCTTTTAATATGCCTTAATGCATTAAAAGCATAAAGGAAGAACATGAGCTATGTCTTACATTCCATCACTATTCGATTAGAGTGGAAATTTTTATTCTCCTGAATAGACAATTTTATCCAGTTTATAATTTTTTGCAAACTGGTCTAATTGAATAACAACCCAAATCTATTTCCATCTTCCTTGCTTGAACCTGAAATTCTGATTTGCTCTACATTATTCATACTCAAAAATTGGTCATTTTTGAGGGTGAACCATTGGTCACTCCTGTCTATTTTAGGAACTTGCATGCCAACTCCATTCTCCCTACTCAAACGCAAAAGTAGGCTGTGTCCTCAAGGTTTTCCTGAAATTCCTAAACTCTTGACTTGATTTTTATCTTCTGATATTTATCGTCTATGTTCTGAATATGATTAACAAAAAAGCCATCTATATTCTCTGCTAATGCAGATAAATCAGTTCTTCAGTTGAATTACTAAAATGAGTTGAAAATAATTCTGAAGCTGTACCTCCATGCTCAGCAAGTTTGCATAGATTTATTAGTGATATCTGCTATGGGCATTGGTGGGAGTGTAAGTTTGCCATTCTTGCTCTAAGAGTTTATAATCTAAGGTGATTCTTTATGAGAGCTAGCAGAAATATTTCCTCATTTTTTGCATCTATAAATCACTTTTAACAAATTGACTGTGAGTCTCAACCCAATCTACAAAAACAAGATTTTATCCTACCTAGAAACTTAAAAGTAGTCCGAAGTAAGAAGTAATAGGTATGCTTAGGAGCATACGGTATTTAAACCTATCAATTCTTTTAGATATCTATAGAGTAGGAATTACTTTTGGTGGGCTGTCTAATAACCTATAAATTAAAAGAAAATATCCACCTACTTGAGTAATATTCTAAAATTCTCCAATCTAATGAACATTCTTATTATTTTAAGCCACCAATTTAATGAGTTGCTTTAAAAATTACATGGGATGATTATAATGTTTTGTGATATATCCCTGTGGGTTATCCATCTCCAAGGAAGTCCCACGAATGAAGGAACATTATATTTTAGAAGACTTAACATAATTAGTAATTGTGAAACCAAGGATAAAAGATTACAAGTTCAAAGTCTCACCTGCCCTTCTGGAATTGATTCCTGAGATTAGGAATAAGGCAGATTGTATATAGGATATTTTTCACATTGTAGTCAACATCTTGAACAGATAATACTCAAAACTGAATGTGAATCTGATGACCCACCTCAGGTATAAGATAACAAAAGTATTTTCATACCCCACCTTCATTCAGATGAACCAGAAGATCACTGTCAAAAAAGTGGCCAGTTGAAAGCAGAGCACTTATCTGCTTATCCATAAATCCAGAAAATAACCCCACTACCAGAAGAGAATTTTTATTTTTGTCAGCTTCAGGATAATCATCAGTTAAGGAGACTAAAGTGAGAAAGAAAGATAGCATACAATTTCTATCCTGCTAATCTTAATTCTTTTTGAAGAATCCTCTTCCTTTTGCTGATAATTTAATCAGATTGAAGATTAAAAGAAATGGGTAGATGCAAGATGTGGTGGAGGTAGAAGTGATATAAAATAACAGAAGATTGTCAAAAAGGAATGTTTTACTGTGGTAGGGAATATGGTGGTATTATTATTACAATGGAGATAGAGATTAAAAATTTCAGAATGTATCACAAGAAAGTGATGATCTGTCACAAAAAGGTAAATAATACAGAGACTGCAATATGGGATTAAAGATGGAACACTGTCAAATACAGAAGGGGGTAAAAAAAGAAAGATGAGGGCTTAGAAAAGTTTGGAAGTTTAGCAACTAAAAAGTTGTTGAATGACTTTTGGTAAAGAAGTAGTGGGCACAGAACCCAGAGTGCTGTTATTTGAAGAGTAAATGTGTGATGAGAAAATAGGGGCTACTCTTTCAAAAAGTATAACCAAATAAAATGCAGAGGAAGCTTGAGGTTTCGTTTTTGTTTGTTTTTGTTTGTTTTTGTTTTTGTTTTTTTTTTAGGTAAAAATCTCTAGTCACTTTTATAGATGGGAAAAGACACAGTAGAGAGAAAAAGTGAAAATGAGACGAACATGATGATACAATATAGAATAGGTCTGGAAAAAAGTAGGAAAAAAAGGATAAAGGACATCATAGGATCATTCTTTAAAAGGATAAGTATATATTCCTCATAGAGGAATGAAGGAGATATAGAGAAAGAAGGAAGGGAGTCACCATAGAGAGAAAGAAATTGAGTGAGTTTTGTTAAACTGCCCCAAATTAATTGGAATAATAGGTAAGGTAATATTGCCAGATTTAGTAAGTTATAATATATACACTGAAATTTGAATTTCAGATATATAAAGAATAATTTTGTTTTTTAATACAGATATGTTCCAAACAACATTTGTAAAATACTTACACAAAAAATAAATGTATTTATTGTTTATCAGAAATTCAGATTTTTGCATGGGACATATTTATGCTAAAAAGTCATTTATCTAAAACACAAAATTAAATAGGTATCCTAGGTTTTACCTAGCAATCCTAAATTAAAATTATCTACTGTGAAAAATAATTATTAGGTATATCAAATAGACACATAGTTTTTCACAAATATGTATTCCCAAGAACACCTTTTAAAAGTAATGAAAAGAAAACCATATTATGTTTTTATTAAACACATGCCACTATTTTCTTCTACATTCTCTTACTTTGATATAGGCAACTGGATTGGAAATACTATCACAAAACTCATGTCATGACCAACCACTAGCTTGCTGTGTGATCAGTGACCATATCTGTCAATGAAGGAGTCAGGGTAGCAGTCACATAGTGTTTGAATTCCTGTTCTGCCAATTCTTAGTTTTGTCAACTTTAACAAGTTTGTTTGACGGAAGGGTTAAAGAAAATAATTCACCTATAATTCTAAGCACAAATGTACTTGCAGAGTAAGCAGTTGAGAAATATTAGACATTAGTGAGGTGGCAAATGGCACTAGGATTAGCAGTAGTGTTAGTAGTTTGTTTTATTCTAAGTGTTTATAAATCTTATATAGTAGAGAGTTTTGTCAGAACAATTTATAATAATGACAATCAGCATTAGTTCAGTTTCAGGCTGGTAAGTTGGATATTCATATTTAAACTATAAAAAAACATATTTTAAAAAATTATAATAATTCTTCCTGCATAACTTTTTCATGGTTAATGGAGCTTCCAGTAGTAACTCTGTAAAGCAACAGTGTCACCTAGTGGTTGTCAAGTCAATAATGAAAAGTTAAGAACATCCGGATATAGGTTGCTGGGGCTTGTATCTGCACAGAACTCAAATTTAGATCAATGATGACTATTGATGATAATTAATATTTTCCATATATATTACATAAACTTGTCTCACTTTGTGTCATTAAAATGGTGGACACTCTACCCACAGAAGGTGTTGGCTATCTGCTGCTTTTCTCTACCTTCGCCTGACAGTCTAACACAGATTGTTAAAGAAACAAATTTCTGCTGTACAGGATGTTTTAATTATAAAGTTACTCAAATGGATTTTGTACTTCTCACAGCTTCTCCTAACTCTATTATTCTCTGAAAACCCCAGAAGGGGAAGGGTAGTGGGAAGAGCTGGAAATACAAAACTTGAGGCTTATTCAATTGCCAGCTTCATTTTTTTCTTCTATCTAGGAAGTTACTATTTTCTTTCTCATGCAACCAAGAGGATCTATACTTTTCTTTGTGAAAAGAAATTTATTTTCCTTAAACTCAAATTGAAATATAAATATTCCATTACAAATTTTCCATCTGTATTAATTGGGGACCAGTGTCTACTCCAGATATATTCTAAAGCTTCTGCCTGAGAGGGCTTCTCATGCATTTAAGCAAAATTTTGAAAACTAATGAATAGCGAGTTTTTGTTCATTTTCAGAAATGTCAAGAGAAATGAAGAATTCCAAGTAGCCTCTAAGGGAGTAAGAACCTTTACTTTGACTCTATTTAATCTATCTCTTATATGACAATAATATAGAAGTCCTAAACCTGAATTCTATGGCCTAATGGCCAGCAGATGGTTAAATCAAGTAAACTTGGCATTTAGATTGGTAACATGTCAACTCATACATGACACAAAGTTATTAATCAATGATTATTAAAAATGTTTTCTGAGTTTGTTAAAAATATGTGTATTTTAAACATCCATTAAGAATCTATCCTTTTTAATCTGAGGATTGCCAGAGGGGAGGGGTTTGGGGGGCTGGGAGAATGGGTGAAGGGTTAAAGTGGTACAAATTAGTAGTTGAGAGTTGGTCACCAGGATGAGGAGCATGGCACAGGGAATGCAGTTAGCATTAATATAATTGCTAGGTGGAGAGCCAGAGGAGAGAAAAAGCAGTTAAGGGGATCGTTATATAAACTATATAAATGTCTAAACAATGTACTGAATACTTAAAACTAATAAAATAAAATTTAAAAACAAACAAAAATATGTCTTTTTTAAAGAACCATCTTTTTTAAACATATTTTTTTAATCCTTAGAAAATTATTTTCATTACCAAAATATTTCTGTGTCTCCTCAACTTTTCACAGTTCTTTTCTCCCCTAAACTCTTTTCAACTAAAATCTCTCATGAATATTTCATGGCTGACTTTGTTTCACAAGGTTCTTAGACTGGTGGAAATCTGATTTTTCTCTTTTCCTTTGATAGAAATGAGTAAAGATATGCGCATGGGTAATTAGCACAGGCCAGAGTCCCTAAACATGAGCAAGAATATGTTTTATTATGTAATTTTTTTCTATTTCTTCTAGTTGCATCGTGTCTTGATACTTATTTTTAAAACTTAGAACTTTAGAAATTTACAAATATATATATATATGTGATATATATATGTTTAATATATATGTGTGTGTATATATGTGTGTGTGTATATAAAACTAATATATATATTAGTTTTAGATTAATTATTTACATATATACATACACATACACATACACACACACACACATATATATATATATATATATTAGTTTTAGTAACAACTTAAGAGTAAGCAACTCAACTATTCTATTTCATAATCTACTACCTAGGAGACTTATAAGAGTTTCCTAATACACAAATTGACTATTGAAGTTCTTTAGGGGCCTTTCTGAAAAATAATGGATTTAACACATTGAACAAGAATTAGAAAGAAAAGTTTGTGATGTGACCAACAGGTTTAATTAAAACCAATTAAGTTATAAAGCCAGTGAGCTCCAAAATATATTTCTGACTAACATTCCACACCAAGAGGTGTGTGGTCATACTTCGAAGAGCAAGAAAAAAAACAGATACTGAAACTTTCAGAGATTTGATAATTATACCAGTTGAAAATAAATTAAACTAAATTAAATATAAAAATGAATTCCAGATTCACAGCAAACAAGTATTGAATCTATTATCTTTATTCTCACAGTTTTCTACATCTGCCACCTGGTCTATTTGGAGTAAGTAGATGTTTCTGAAAACTCAAATTTAGAATAACATCCTGAAGTATGTTGGAGAAGAGAAGAGATAAAGGACAGAGTGAAGGAGAATGACAGAGCTGGAAGGCAATAACTGATTTTCAGGTTTAGAGAATAACATTTGTGTAGCAACAAAGAATACGAAAAGATACGTTGTAGGGATTCTGGTTCTCTGGAAGACTCAATGGGCAAACCATAAACATCAATGAAATAAAACACACTGAATTAAGCAGGGAACTAAGACTTTAGGCTTTTCTACTGAGACACTGTGATTTTGGACAAGTTACATTACCTTTTCAGGTTTCAGGAAGATATTTGTCTGAAAAGACAACATCAGGCTACATATCCCTCTCCCACATTTTTTGAGGGGATAGCTGCCTACCGTCTTTTTTACACTTCAGTGACCAACTTCTCCAATCCTTTTCTTCCACATTTTCTCTTCTCCCCTTCTGGGTTCACCCTGCTTTACATTGATACAAGGGTCAATTTAACTATCATGAAATAAATTATCCTTTGTCGCAAGGTTACTTTGTCATTAAAGTTTCAAAGGGATACCAGAAAAGCACAATTTAAATTCAGTTAGGTAAGACCATGCAAACATCTTGAAAATCCAAAGCATTCTCCACCAACTTGGAATTATTACCAATATTTCAGTTCTCACATGAGCATTAAGCAGTATTCTTGGCTAGAACTGTCAAAACATAATTTGTCAGTAATCACCAACGTTAGAAATACATAGTGTTTCTTAGACTCACAGGACTAGAAGGAACCTCAAGAGATTACCTCATTCAATCATCTGCATTGTCTAAACAGTTTTTCCCTAGAAATAATAAACATTTAGTTTAAATTGAGTCTTCACAGAGGCATATTTTAAACCCACAAGGCATAGGCAGTGCCTGATTCTTTTATGCAGTGTTTAGAGTCTTATGGACGTTCTGTCAACAAACACCAGCACTACAAAATAGGCCAATTTAGGATGGAAACATCTTCATTAATTTTCTCTCTTTTTGTTGCATATTCAAACATTTTGACACTGTTTCTATTTTCATGCCATACCACTGTGATGGCCTTAGATGCTTCTAAAATTCAGCAATATATTTTCAATCAGAAGAACTAATTAAGGGGCATGTTCAGTAGAAACTGTATGAATACTGAGCAAATTGGAATGTCTTTAGCACTGTAAGAAATGTAGTATATTGGAAAAATAACTTTCTAACAAGAAATAATTCCATTCATGAAAATAGAACTTTAGAATCAGCAGTAAAATACCTGGTGTCTATGACATGAAAGATTCTCTTGGATTATCTAACTATCTCTCTAAAAACAGAATGTATCAGAATTCTTGTTCATAATACAGATAGAATTCTGATTCATAATACAGATCTTCATATAAACAAAAATACAAATAATATATTGTGAACAGATTCATTTGGTAAGAAATGATTTCTGAAAATGCTTAGATTAAAAGAATTTAAATTTATAAATATTTATATCAGGAAGATAGCACTTGTTTATTGTTCATGTATTTTTAAAATACAGCCAGAGCAGGGAGAAGAAAAACTAACTACAGACCAGTTCCTTTTTTCTTAACGAGCAATTCCATCCTAAGAGGACTTTTCAGCTTGGAAATCTTGGGTAATTTTTGTTACTTTATACTTTAATAAAATTATACACCGTAATAAATTAAGATTAATTACACCTAATTTTCTAAAAGGTGACTCAAAGTCTAAGCATGATGACTAAAAAGCTTTTATTAGATCAAAGGAAGATCCATAATATTAATGTCAGATGCTTCTCTGACCTACAGTTCCTTCCTAGTAGTGAAAAAGAATCAAAACAAGAAAAAAAGGCAACACACACACACACACACACACACACACACACACACACACACACACATTTCCCAGCATCAAACAGTGCTTGACTCTTGCCTTGAAACCAAGAACCTAACAGCTACCTACTGGCTCTATCTCTTTCCTCACTATTTTAAGATTTAAAATAATCTACCCTGAATGGATCCTGAGAAATATGGTGGCATGTGGGTGCCCTTAATCTCTTCCCTTGAGACTACAACACGTTGAACAGCTATAATCCAATGGATGATTCCCAGACTAACACACAAACACTTCTGAGAGACTTGTATATCAAAGCATCTGAATATGGGCAAATCAGGTGAGCAAGGGAGAAAAAAAAGGGAGAGGAGAGGAGACAAGTGTGCGGACACAGCCCAAAGCTCCCTACAGGACTCGGGAAGAGGGGAGGAATCAGGTTGTGGTGTGTACTTTCTATAGCCCCTGAGCATACCTGCTTGAGGGATCAGCAACACTATGGCAGAACCAGTGATGAGAGCAGAAACAGAATACAGAGATGCAACAGAAGTGTTCTAGCAACTGTCATTGCCAGACTGAAAACAAAATCACGAAGCCTGATGACTCCCCACATACTCCCAGAGCTAGTAGCAGGTCCCAGAGGAAACTACAGCAGTGAGTGTCAGGCTATAAAGCAAGGAATATACAGTTTTTGGAACTGAGGAAACAGCTTCTGAGTAGCAGATGTACACTGCAGCTCATCCAGAGACAAGGGGGTTTGGGGGATACAGAGGTGATTATGCTGAGATCTGGCAGCCACCATTACTGGAAAGAAATCAGCTACAAGCACATCAGCAGCCTCTCCCAATATTCACCACTCCCACTGATCAAGGCTGATCCTGGCAGAGACACCTTGGACACCTCAGGTAGCACAACACTGCATCTGGGCACTAGTGCAGCACAAGAAAATCAGGGCCTCTTCAAGAACTCAGAAACCCATCTCTCATCACATTCACGCATGGGATTAGAACCATGGGACTGATGCAACCTGGTCACAGAGGAGACACACACCTCTCCAGGGAATATAGGAGATATACACACACACACACTTGTATATACAAATGTATATACATATGTGTATACATATGTATATGTATATACATATATATAAGTATATATACCTATATATATAAACAAACAAACCCTTTTTATCAACCTGCTAAAGAGGGATCACTCTTAATAATAATGAAATATTTTAAAGCCTAGTCAGAGTAATAGTCCATCAAACACTATTAACAACCAAGGTAACAAGGCATCTCAGAAAAAAAATTTTATAAACTAGAAAATAAGACGAAGCAGGAAAAACTGGTGTAGATAATAGAAGCTGTGTTTTTCTCTCTTGTGGTCATATCAAAGTTGTGACAGAAACAGAGTAAACAGCAAGCCAAGTCATCTGGGATCTAGATGATTAGAAGCACTACAGCTAGGGAGACAAATAAGTAATCAATCTGCAAAGGTAGAAGACAGGAGGGGGTGAAGACACGAGGCTGCTTGTCCCTAGTGAATGAGAGGGACAGAGGCCACAGCAGTGGCAGCCGGCAGCTGCAGAAGCCTCTGATAGGGGCCATGTCTGCAACCGAACTTTCATGATGATGGACCTGCTCACTATGAGTACTGTGCCTGGTCAGCTGCACAGGGGGCACTAAGGAATTACAGGGGGACACTGAGTTGTCAGAGTGAGGGCCAGAGGTGCAGCTCTTTCTTGGGCAGAAGTGTAGTGTTATTCATTGCTCCTTTTATTGATCCTGCCTCCCTCCCAGTGTGAGAACTCAGCACCACGAGAACTGAGATGTCATCAAACTCAATAACAGAGGTTGCTCTGCTCAGAACAGTCCCTGAAACTCTGCTTACCCCAACTCACAGCCCCATCCAAACCACACCCAGTAGTGCCTTCAGCAAGTCCAGTGCTCGTTGCTGAACAGAGCTAAGGTTTGCACTGGTGGCACCTGGCCTCAGTTTCTGGTGCGGCCTCTTGAGGCAACTATAAGCATAGCATCTGTGGATTGCTTGCTGAGTCTTAACAGGTGGTCCCAGGAGTGCACAGGCTGGGGCCAAATGTGGCTTGCACCTGAATCCCTCTCAGGAGTGTGCTACTTGGCACCTACTACACAAAGCCATGCTAATAAGACTAAAAGACTTAAGAGCTTTCCTTATTACATGGAAACGGACATAGAAAGGCAGCCAAAATGGGAAGACAAAGAAAAAGAAATCATATGAGAGAAAAGAACTGAGATCCAGGAGTAATGGAGTCAAGAAATCTAACATATGCAGAGTTTAAAACACTGGTTTTAACTGTTATTCAATATAACATTAGAAGTCTTAACAAGTGCCATCAGGCAAGAGAAAGATATAAAAGGCATCTAAATAGGAAATGAAGAAGTCAAACTGTCACTATTTGTAGAAAAGCAGACATATGGACCAGTGGAACAGAATTGAGAGTCCAGAAGTAAACGCATATTTATATGGGCAGATAATTTTTGACAAAAAAAAACGAAATCATACAGTGGAGAAAGGAAAGCCTCTTTGATAACTGGTACTGGGAAAACTGGAAAACCACCTGCAAAAAAATGAAACTAGACTGTTGTCTACCACCATACATCACAAAAACTCGAAATGGATATAAGACCTGAATATAAGACTGAAATCAATAAAATGCATAGAAGAAAACATAGGAATGAAACTCAAGGACCTTGGACTTAAAGAGGATTTTATGACTTTGACCTCAAAGGCAAGGGAAGTAAAAGCTAAAGAAAAATGAATGGAACTACATCAAACTAAAAAGCTTCTGCACAGCAAAAGAAACCATCAACATGGTAAAGAGGCAACCATCCGAAAGGGAAAGTATATTTGCAAGCAAGGCCTGCAATAAGGGCCTGATATCTAAAATGTATGAAGAACTCATACAACTCAATAACAACAAAAAACAAATGATCCAATCAAAAAATGGGTAGGGGCCTGAACAGACACTTCTCACTAGAGGACATACAAATGGCCAACAAATATTTGAAAATAGACTCAACATCACTAACTATTAGGGAAATGCAAATCAAAACCACAACGAGATACTACCACACACCTGTTAAAATAGCTGTTATTAACAGGACAAGTAATAACAAATGTTGGAGAGGATGCAAAAAAAAAGGAACCCTCACACACTGCTGGTGGGACTTCAAATTGGTACAACCACTATGGAAAACAGACTATAATAATAATTTAAGAAGCCAGTGAGACCTATTAAATGTAAAAATATCAATGTCATAAAGGTATTACAGAAAACAAGAAGTTGAAGAGCTATTTGAAAAAATAATGATGGAAAACTTTCCTAACCTGGTGAAGGAAATAGACATGCAACTTCAGGAAGTCCAAAAAGATGAACCAAAAGAGGCCCACATCAAAACACATTATAATTAAAATGTCAAAGGCTAAGTACAAAGAGAGAATCTTAAAAGCAGCAAGATAAAAGCAATTAGTTAGCTACGAGGGAGCTCCCATAAGACTAGCAGCTGATTTCTCAGAAGAAAATTATGTACGACTGAAGGGCTTGGCACAAAATATTAGACATGATGAAAATCCAGGATCTACAACCAAGAATTCTTTATTCATCAGAGCTATCATTTAGAGTCAAAGGACAGATAAAGAGCTTCCCAGACAAAAATAAGCTAAAGGAATTCATTACCACCAAGACAGTATTACAGAAAATGTTGGAGGGACATCTTTAAGAAGAAAAAAACATGTATCTAAAACTGGAATAAAGAATGGTAATAACTACATTCCCATTAACAAGTACCTCAAATGGAGAAGAATTAAGTGCTCCAACCAAAAGTCAGAGTGGCTGAATGAATAAGAAAACAAGACCCCTACATATGCTGCCTACAAGAGACTCATTTTAGATGAAAAGACACACGCAGACTAAAAGGAAGGGGATGAAAAAAGATATTGCCTTTTGGTCCTAAAGAATATTGTTCTGGATGAAGTAAGTCAGTTAGAAAAAGAAAAATGCCACATGATTTCATGTACACGTGGAATCTAAAGAACAAAATAACAACAACAACAAAAGCAAAAACAAACTCGTACAGAGAATATTTTGAGAGCTACTAGATGGGAAGGGTGTTGAGGGGATGGCAAAAAATGGCTAAGGGTTTAAGAAATACAAATGGATAGTTACAAAATAGACATAGAGGTATAAAGCGTAGTATAAGGAAAATAGTTAATAATGTTGCTATAAATATGTAAGGGGGAAGAGGAGTACTAGATTTAGTGGGGTGACCACTTTGTGAGTCATATAGATCTCTAGTCAGTATGCTGTACAACTGAAATGAATACATTATTGTATGCCAACTATAATTGAAAAAAACTCATTGAATTTTACATTATAAATATAAGCAACTAATTGTCTATTATATTTTGATAAACCTGAAAATAAATTGATATTTTAAAAAAATCTCCAGAACATAAACTTAGCAAAATAAAAATAAATAATTTAAATGACAGAGAATTCAAAATTACAGTTCTGAAAATAACTCCACGAGATGCAAGAAAACTCAGGCAGATAAATGAACTCAGAAATAAAAACTGTGAACAGAAGAAATACTTTACCAAAAAGACTGAAACTTTAAAAAAGAACCAAATAGAAATTCTGAAGCCAAAAAATCAATAAAAGAGATAAAGAATGAAATATCAAGCTTAGGAAATATAGCAGACCTGATGGAGAATACAATTAGCTATATCGAAGGCAGAAATCTGGAAAGGACACAGATAAAAGAGAGAGACTTGAGGTTTAAAAAAGTGAAAGAACCCTACAAGAACACTCTCATTCCATCATAAAGAGCTATATAGCTAGATCCTTGAATCCAAGAAGCAAACAGAACACTGAATTATCTTGATTTAAGAAAGTCACATCATATTAAAGGCACATCATATTAAAACTGTTGAAAACTAATGACAAAGAAAGAATTCTCAAAGCATCCAGGGAATTAAAGACAGTAACCTATAAAGGAAAACTCATTAGGTTATCATTGGATTTTTCAGCAGAAGCTCTATAAGCTAGGAAAGAGTGGAACAAAGTATTCAAACTATTGAAAGAGAAATTACCAGCCAAGAATAATATACTCAGCAAAGTGTTCTCCTTTATATATTTTAGATAAGAAAGATGCCTATAAACATATAGAAGCTGAGGGAATTCTATATCACAAGGCCTGCATTACAGAAAATACTGAAGGGGTTTATCCTATATGAAACAAAAAAGACAAAAGGATACAAAACTATAAGTAAGATGATTAATAGATAGAAACAGGAAATTGTAACCATTTTTCAGAATAGGGTTTTATGAAATTAAATATTATATAATGGTTAAAGAAGTTAAAATCATTTTTAAAAAGAGAAGATGACAATAGCGACTGAAACTCAGAAATGAATTCACAGCATAAATAGGGATAATATGAACCAAGAAAAACGGAAAGGAGAGGGGCTAAAGGTTTGAATCTTCAAAGGAGAATAAAGATGAGATGCACACAGTAAAAAAAGGACTACTATATGTAGGAAAATTTCTTTCACATAAACTTAATGGTAACTATATACACAAAAAGAAAATTTAGAACTGATACACATAACATGAAAAAGAGAAAACAGAAGGAAAAATTTTAGAGTATTACCAAACAAAAATGACAGAAATACAAGGAAATAAAAATAGAAAAAACAGCTACCAGGAAACAAAAGATAAAATGGCTATAGGAAAACATCATGTATCAATAATCACCTTATATGTAAAAGGACTGAACTCACCAATAGAAAGGCACAGAGTAGCAGATCGGAGCAAAAAATAAAACCCAACAATATGCTGCCTTCTAGAGACACATCTCAGCTGCACGGACAATCATGGACTCAAAGTGAAAGGCTGTATGTAATATGATACTCCAGGCAAATGACATCCAGAAAAATCAGATGTAGTTATACTTATATTTGAGGAAATAGACTTGAAGATAAAAAAGTTAACAAGAAACAAAGGGATAATACATCAAGAATATGTATCATTTGTTAATATTTATGCTCCCAAACAGGGAGCACCAAATTACATAAAGCAACTACTAACAGAACTAAAGGGAGAAACTGACAAAAACACAATTATAGTAGGGAAACTAAATACCTCATTGACAGCTGTTGATAGGTCAACCAAACAGAAAATCAATAAGGAAATATCAGCCTTAAATAACACATTAAACCAACTGGACATAATTGACATTTAAAGAGTCTTTCATCCCAAAACACCTGATTATACATTCTTCTCTAGTGGAACATTCTCAAGATAGACCATATTTTGGCACACAAAACTAGCCTCAACATATTCAAAAAGATTGAAATCATACCAAGCATATTCTCTGACCACAATGCTTTGAAACTCGAGATAGATTGCAAAAAAAAGAAAAAAAAAGGCAGGAAAACTCACATGGTACTAAAGAATGACTAGGTCAAAGAAGAAACTAAAGGAGAGATTAAAAGATACATAGAAACAAATAAGAAGGAAAATACATGTCAAAACTTTTAGGATACAGCAAAAGTGGTAATAAAAGGAAAGTTCATGCCATTACAGGCCTATCTCAAGAAACAAGAAAAATCACAAATAAACAACCTAACATTACATCTTAAAGAACTAGAAAAAGAAAAATAAATGAAGTCCAAAGTCAGCAGAAGAAAGAAAATAATAAAACTTAGATCAGAATTAAATAAAATTGAGAACAAAAAGACAACAGAAAAAGTTAATATGACGAAGAGCTGGTTTTTTGAAAAGATAATAAAATTGACAAATCCCTGGCTAGACTTGCTAAGGAAAATGGAGAACAGACAAATAAATAAAATGAGAAATGAAAGAGAAGTTATGACATATCACAGAAATACACTATACAGAATACTAGAAAAGAGTTTATGTCACCAAATTAAATAACTTAGAAGAAATGACAAGTTTTTAGAAATATACAACCTTCCTAGACTGAATCACGAAGAACTGGAAAATCTAAATAGAATGATTAACAGTAAAGAGACTGAAACAATCATCAAAAACCTCCCTGAAAATAAAAGCCCAGGACCAGATGGCTTCACTAGTGAATTATACAAAAAAATTCAAAGATAATTTAATACCTGTTCATCTCAAACTCTCCTCCCAAAAATTGAATTAGAGGCAATATTTCCTAATTCATTTAATGAGGCTAACATTATCTTGATAATAAAATCAGGCAAGGATAACACACAAACACACACAAACACACACACACACAAAATACAGACCAATATCTCTGATGAATATAGATGCAAAAATCTTAAACAAAATATTAGCAAATTAAATATGTCAATACCTTAAAAAGATAACACATCACAACAGAGTGAGATTCATTCCAAGGCACAAGGATGGTCCAACATATGCAAATCAGTCAATGTGATACACCATATTAACAAAATAAAGGATAAAAATCATATGATTAAATCAATAGATGCAGAAAAAGCATTTGACAAAATACAATAGTCATTTATGATTAAAACACTCAAAAAGTATTAAAAGAAAGTACCTCAAAATAATAAAGGCCATATATAGCAAACCCTCAGCTAACATTATACTTAATGGTGAAAAACTGAAACCTTACCCTCTAAGATCAGGAAAAAGTCAAGAATGTCCACTCTCACTACTCTTATTCAATATAGTATTGGAAGCCCAAGCTAGAGCAATCAGGAAAGAAAAAGAAATAAAAAGCAACCAAATTGGGAATGAAGTCACTTTTTGCAGATGACATAATTTTCTATATAGAAAACCCTAAAGACTCCACCAAAAAACCTCCTAGAAAAAAAATAAACAACTCAGTAAAGTTGCAGTATACAAAATCAATGCTCAAAAATTCATATTGTTTCTATACACTAACAATAAAATTTCAGGAAAAGAAATGAAAAAGAAAATCCTTTTGCACTTGCAAAAAAAAGGATAAAATACCTAGGAATAAACTTAACAAAACATATGAAGAAGCTATACACTGGAAGCTATGATTTTATTAAAAGAAATGGAAGAAGACATAAAAAAATGGAAAGATATTCTGTGTTCATGGATTGGAAGAACCAACACAGTTAAAATGGTCATATTACTCAAAGCAATATACAGATTTGATGCAATCTCCATCAAAATCCCTTTGGCATTTTTTAAAGAAATAGAATAAAAAATCAGATTTGTATGAAATCACAAACAAACCTGAATAGCTAAAGCAATCTCAATAGAAAAGAGCAAGGCTGTATGTACCAATCACACTGCCTGACTTCAAATTATACTACAAAACAACATAATCAAAATAGCAAGGTATTGACAGAAAAACAAACACATAGACCAATGGAACAGAACTGAGAGGCTTTGTATATATGGGCAAATAATTTTCAACAAAGGATCCAAAATATAAACTAGAGAAAAAGAAACTTCTTCAATAAATGGTGCTGGGGAACTTGGAAAGCCACATACAAAAGAGTAAAACTAGACTGCTATCGTCATACACCAAAATCAATTTAAAATAGATCGAAGATCTAACTATAAGACTTGGAACAATGAATTGCATAGGGAAAAAAAAGTGTACTGAACTCATGGACATTGAATTTAGAGAGGATTTTATAGATTTCACTTCAAAAGCAAGAAAAGTAAAAGCAAAAATAAAATAATTGGACTATATCAAACTAAAAGCTTCTGCACAGTAAAAGAATCTATCAACAAAACAAAGAAGCAACCAACTAAATGAGAGATGTTTCAAACAATGTCTTTGATAAGGAGCTAATATCCAAAGCATATAAAGAACTCATACAACTCAATAATGAGAAAACAAACAATCCAGTTAAATGGGCAGAGGCAGAGCCCTCATGGCCACTGAAGGTGAGCAGGCTATCATGGTGCCATCGGCTTCCACTGCCTACCTGACCCAACAGCAGAAGGTGTTGTGGTTTTATAAGCGAGTTCTCTGCCGCCTGGAGTCATGATGCATCCACAGGGATAAATACCGGTACTTTGCCTGTTTGATAAGAGCCTGGTTTGAAGAATATAAGACTGAAAGGATATGGTGAAGGCCACCCAGCTGCTGAAGGAGGCAGAAGAAGAATTCTGGCACAATCAGTATCTTCAGCCATACAACTTCCCTGACTTTCCTGGGGGTACCTCCTATGAGAGATACGAAAGCTACAAGTTTCCTGAGTAGTGCTTACATTACTGACATCCTTTTGAGAAGGCAATATATCCTGATTTCTTTGCCAAGAGAGAACAGTAAAAGAAACTGTGCTGAGAGAGCATATTGTGGCATATTTAAACCATGCCCCAGAAGTGGCCCATGTAGAAAAAAAGAGAGGGATAAACCTCACTAGTCATGCTTACAACTGAAATGTTACAAAAAATATACATACTTGCCCTATTAAAAATAACTCTACATAGTAAACAAATAAACAAACAAAAAAATGCAAAGGACCTAAACAGACACTTCTCTCAAGAAGATATACAGATGCCCAAGAGACATATGAGAACATGTTCAGCTTTACTAGCTATTAAGGATATGCAAATCCAAACCACAATGAAATACAACCTCACACCTGTTAGAATGGCTATCAACAACAGGATAAGTAATAAATGTTGGAGAGGTAATGAAGAAAAAGAAACCCTCATATACTGCTGGCAGGAATGTAAATTGGTGCAGCCACTATGAAAAACAGTATGGAGTTTCCTCAAAAAATTAAGAATAGAGTTACCATATAACTCAGCAATCCCACTTCTGGGTATCTACTCTCCCAAAACTGAAAGTCTGTATCCGTAAAGATAGATGTAATCTGATGTTTATTGCAGCATTATTTATGATGGCCAAGACAGGAAAACAACCAAAGTACCCTTCGATAGATGATTGTATAAAGAAGTTGTGGTACATATATACAATGGAATATTACTCAGCCACAAGAAATGAAATATTGTCATTTGGGACAACACGGATGGATCTCGAGATTACCATGTGAAACAAGTCGTAAAAAGTTGAGAATCATATGATTTCACTCATATGTGGGATATAAAATTAAAACCAAAAGTGAACAAGACAAATAAATAAAAATTATAGACACAGAAAACAATTTAGTGATTACCAGAGGGAAGAGTGTGGAAAAGCTAGATAAAAGTAAAGGGGGTCAAATATATGGTGATGGAAGAAAATCTGACCTTGAATGGTGAACACACATATTCATGTGATGTATTATTGAATTGTACACTTGAGACCTATAAAATTTTATTAACCAATGTCACCACAATAAATTAAATAAAAATAAAATAAAATAAATCTACCCTAAATTGAAATTGGTATGTTGTGATTCAAAGCTCCAAAGTCTTAATTTTTCAGAAGAAATGAGAAAAGGAGAAAAGAAAGACATTTTATCACAGCCATAGTCAGACCTTAAGTGATTTCCTAGTGTTGCTTCTTTTTAAACAGGCTAATTATGTGTACCTTTGGCCTTCTCTCACTAATAAAGCCTTCTTCACATGTCCCTATATCTGTTATATGAGACTGTAATGTAGAATACAACAAATTGTATACTTGTTAGAATCCAGTCTAAGAGGAGTCTAACAAGATTTGGTTTGTAGGAGAACAGCAATAAAAGCATCACTTTTTGTTTTGTTGAAAACATAATCTTCAGATGATATGAGAATATATTTCATTTCTGATCAAAATCCATGCCTTTGATTATAATTTCCTTTCCAGTGATCTGCTGGACCTTTACACTGATGTCCAGTTAGCATCCTTAATTTATCATGTCTAAGGGCAAACTCATTTTCACCAAACCCAGCCCCTCTTCCAGAATTCCTTATATTGGTACTTGGCACCAACATTAATACAAATAGGTGAGAGACATCTATGTCAGCACCTTTTCTTTTGCTCATAACATTCAGTCAGTCAGTCAGTTCTGTCTCTAAATTAAATATCTTCTGAATCTTTCACCCATTTTCAATTCCCAGTGTCATTAACTCAGTTTCCACTGAGTATACTCATGTGGACTATTACTATAAACTCCAGTTTGGTCCTTTCCCTCTTGGGTGCTTTGTATCCCTTTATTCATTTTTCACTCTGATGCTGTTACCTCCTATTTTTCCCTGCTCTTTATTATGCAGTATACATAAAGCGTAATAAGCTTCTAGAAATCCAAGGTTCTCCACAACATCAGCTACAAACATTGACTAAACACTTATTGCAGTGCTTTTCATATGTTAATTCATTTAATTCTCATTATAAGCTCCTGAAAAGGGAACTATAATTATTCTATGCCTTAGAGAGGGTTACATTTATAGCTTCAGAGAGGTTAGGAAATTTGCCTAGAGTCACTTGGGTAAGTAAAAAGACATGAGCAAAATGTGTCAGGCAACCAGTAGGAATAGTGTTCCTTCTGGAGGGCATTGCATATAAAAGGCTCAATTTGGATAGTGTGGAAGCTTCACAGCGCTGAAAGGAATATGACTAGAGAGCAAAAGAAAAAAGTGGCATGATGTGAGAACAGGGAATATGTAAGAAAAGCTAAAGTATTAGGTGCTTGTGAGGCATGGTAAGGAGTTTGGATTTTGTCTAGAACTAGTTTACCTGATAGCCATTTAATATTGCTAAGTATGCTTTGGTTAATAGCAACTTATTCATAATAGAAACTGGAAAACATCCAAGGTGGAGAACAGATGAATGAACAGTATGACAGTTATATTGTAGGATATTATTCAATAAAAAGGAAAAACTTATTATATATGCAGTGATATAAATGACTCTCAAAAGCATTATGCTGAGTGAATAAAGCCACACAGAAAAAAAAATGTATTTTATAAAGTTTCAATAAGGTAAAATCTCTGATGAAAAAAATTGGAACAATGGTTGCTTCTGGAAAGAGGGGGCAGGAAATGCTTGCAAAGTAGGGTTGCTAGATCAAATACAGGATTCCCAGTTAAATTTAAATTTCAGATGAACAACAAAGATTTTTTTTTTAGTATGCCTTATGAAATATTTGAAACATTATACTAAAAATGTATTCATTGTTTCACTGAAATTCAAATGTAACTCTGCATCATGTATGTTTGTGAAATTTGGAGATCCTATAAGGAAGGGACATACAAGGACTTTTTGGGGTGTTGGTGAAATTTTTTATTTTGATACTGAAAGTATTTGTTGAAGTCATGTAAATGTGTGCTTATAAATTTTACCTCAGAAGTATAAAAAGAGAAACAGTATTAAATACTTGTTAGTGACACATATGCTGAAATATTAGGAGGGAAGTACACTGATGTCTGCAACTTCAAAATATATCAAAATTAATATAGATTACTGGCTGAATATAGGAATGAATAGATATGTAATACAACAAATATAGTAAAATGTTAACTGTAAAACCTAGATAATGGGCATATGGGTATTCACTATAAAATTCTTCTAACTTTTCTGTATGTTTGAGATTTTTATAATAAAATGTTAGGAAAGCAAAAATTTCTGCCCTGTTCTCATGGAACTTACCTTATAGTGGAGGGAGACAGATAACAAATAAAATTAATAAGTAAATTATAGAGTAAAATAGGAGGTGAGAAGATATGGGAGACATAGAAGAGAAGTCTTAGTGTATTGAAAGTAGAACTCAAAATTTTAAATATTATGGCCAGGGAAGCATTTCCTGTAGGATATGGGGGAAAGAATAGTGGGCAAATCTGAGGGAAGAGCAATCAAATGGGGAAAAGAGTAAAGAGAGAGTGATACTGGTGAGAGAAAGGCTTGATCTGATCAATTTTAAAAGAATTCTTCTCTGCTTATTGTGTTAGGAACACATAGAAGCTCTCTGAGGCCTCATTTATTCTTAAATTTAGAAAATATCTCCCCTGTCGAAGGTGTCAAGAAATATTTGTTTGATAAACAATCATAAACATAAAATGAAACTCTTTCAGTGAAACATGTATAATTTATTAAGTACTTTTTCCTTTCAAGCCAAAATTACTTTACTGAGATTTTAAATGTTAAGTTTTAAAGCATTTTAAATGCTTCTTCCTTCATTTTAGAAGATAATGTAAACCCTGATTTATGCCAGACAGAAATCAAAGGTTTAGATTATAATTCAATGGAATAGAGATTTTTATTTCTAATTGTACTAGGAGGGTCATGGTTATTTATAATCCTCTTCCCCCTGCATCCCGTTTCTCCATCTTTCAACATACCCACCTTTTTCCTCTTTCCCAGTTTTTAGCAACTTACTTAAGGGAATGAAACATGTAGATTTCCCATGAGCTAGCACTTGCAAAAACCCTTCCCCCACACAGTGCCTGCTCCATGCTATCTGTCTGTGAGCCATAACTCAAGGTTAATTAACACTGACCAGTCCCTCATCTACAGTCTGTAGATGCTAACTAGGTCCACCTCTCCTCTTGAGACCCAAGCACTTGCCTTTGAATGTGCCATATCTTTCAACTGCCCTTGGAAAACCTGACTTGATGAGATTATAGATCCTTTGTTTTCCCATCCAACATTCTGAAGCAGCCTTGCTTCTTAAATTTTGTAGCTCATTCACCCACCAGCAACCTCTTGTCCCATTTACTTATAGTGTTGCCCTATTAGACATCTTTACTCACTCCAACCCTGTACCTGGAAACATGGCATGCATCCTGAATTACCTTCCATCTCAGGTGACTTTTCTCGCCCCTCAGGATACCTACATTAGAGGGATGGAAATTACTTAAAAGTCCCCTCATTAAACCTGGTATGCTGTAGCTGGTCTATGAGTCTCAAGGTCCCAGCAGGTCAAGAGCCTTTATAAGATTTGGAGACCTGTGGCTTGCAGAGGCTCCCAAATTTCCGGTAGCAGATTTGTGGATTGAGCTACCCAGGGATTTTCTCTGCACCAAGAAGCAAAACAAATTTTTAGCAAGTGCAAGTGACTTACAGCCATTATTTTCTCAATGCTGCAGTTGGCAAATAACCTAGACAAAGAGAAACACATAAAGAGATATTTTATGAAGAAATAGAAATGAGAGTTTCAAGTGTCACTTGGGAGTTTTTTGAAGCTTCATCAAGTGAAAAATAATTAAATCTACCTTCATTTAAAACCTCAGTAATCTCCATTAATAAATACTAGCATAAAGAAAATATTTTTAACATAAAGGTCAAAAGAAAGCAAATATCCTTTATGACATATTGCTTTAATTATAGAAAAAATGTTAGTGCTCTTAGCAAGATCTATCAATTCTTTACCCACTGGATTCCACGAACACCATTTTGGAGGTTGTTAGAAATACTGAACAATTAAATGAAGAAAATCTTGAATCATATAGACAAAGAAAATATACAAATATGAATAACCAGAGAATACGTTTGAACTCATATTAACTAGGTTCATTATAGAAATTTTCCTTGTTGCAAGCACAGATATTAATGTGTTATGTCTTCTTGGTGCATGATTCCCTTTATTATTATGAAGTGTCCCTCAGTATCTTTCTTTACCTTTTTTATCTTGAAGTCTATTTCTTCCTATATTAGTACTGCTACTCCTGCTTGGCATTTCCATTGTTTCTTTGTTCTTGTGTGTCTGTTTTTGTTTTTTGGTTGGATTTGTGGATTCTCCCTCTTGATTTTCTTTCTTTATTCTATATACTTCAGTTCTGAATCTTTGACATGTTGCTACCATTACAAATATGTGGAGGATAGTTACATATATATAGTAGACCATTTTCTTCTGCACATGCCTTATCTCCATGCTCTTTTGTGAATTTAGATCTTTAAATCCTCCTCTTTTGTCATTATTGTCTCAGTTAGTACCAATGTTTGCTGAATGTTCATTACCATCTCACTACAGCAAATCTCTTCTTATTGTTTAAGCTTATAATGCCCTGTTCTTAGTAAGTTTGTACCCATCTGCTTCTATCTTCCTGCTAGTCACCTTACTCATAGTTATATATATTTTTTTGTCATTTTGTTTTAGGTGAGCTGACCCCTTTTAGTATTTCCTTGTATTGAAGAAGGCCTTGTATTGAAGAAGTCCCTCAATTTTTATGTCTGGATGGGTCTTTATTTCTCCTTCATATCTAAAAGAGAGCTTAGCTGGATGAATTATTTTTGGCTGGTAGTCTGCTCTTTCTGGCTTATAGAGTTTGTGCTGAGGAGTCTGATGATAATCTAACAAATTTTTCTTTATAGGTTATCATTTTCTTCTCCCTGGCTGCCCTGAGAATTCTGTCTTTGTCATTGATTTTTTATATTTTTAATACAATGTGTCTTGGAGAAGGCCTTATTGGATTGAGATAATTGGGTGTTCTGTTGACTTCTTGAATTTCAAGCTCCAACTCATTCCTTAGATTTGGGCAATTCTCATCAACTATTTGTCTGAAAGTGCTTTCTAGTCCCTATTCCTTTTCCTCGCCTTCAAAAATGCCCATTATTCTTTTGCTTCCTCTCCTGATAGTATCATCTAGTTGTATTTCTCTTTCATTATTTTTTCATTCTTTGGTTTCTCTCTTCTTTCTTATGATTTATTTCTAGATTTCTGTCTTCAATATCACTGATTCTTTCTTCCATTTGGTCAACTCTATTTCCCAAGCTTGCTATTTCATTTTTTATCTCTTTCAGTGTATTCTTCATCTCCAGAAGTTCTATTTGGTTCTTTTCTAGGGTTTCAATTGTCCTTGCTAAATAACTCATTCTGCTGATCTAGTTTTTTTTTAATTCCTGAAATTTTTGATATGAATTGTTTTGGATCTCACTGAGTTTTTTATTTCAGAAGTTCCATCTTGAATTCTCTGTCATTTAAGTTGCATATTTCTATGCTTTTAAGTTTAGTTTCTAAAATTTTTTCCTTTCTGAGCTGCCTTGTCTTTTCGGTTGTTCATGGCATTTAGTGGACTATTTCTCCACCTGGGTATTAATAGAAGTGTATCCTGCTTTTCTCTTTTTTCTAGAAAGAAAGTTTATTATAGGTCTCTCTTTAGTCTATTGCAAAAAAGGCATTTTTATTTTGTTTTCCAGTAGGTGGCATCTAAGCCTCTTCAATTCTTGCTTTATACAAAGTCTTAATAATGCTTTATATATAGATATAGATAGATGATTAGATGTAGATGTAGATGTAGATATAGATAGATATAGATAGACATAGACATAGACATAGACATAGACATAGACATAGATATAGATATAGATATAGATGATATAGATATAGATAGATATAGATAGATAGATAGATATAGATATAGATGATATAGATAGAGATAGATACTGATAGAGAGAGAGAGAGAGAGAGATGATAGAAAGAGAGACATAGATAGATAGATGATAGAGATAGAAAGAGATGATAGATAGAGGTAAAGAGATAGATAGAGATAGATATATATATATATAGATGATATAGATATAGATATAGATGATATAGATATAGATATAGATATAGATAGATATAGATGATATAGATATAGATATTCAATCCCACTCACTACCCTTAGTCTCAGTCCCTGTCAGTGTTAGTGACAGTTTCAGTAGCCTTTGTTTAAATTTCCCTAGGGATCCATGGTATTCAGTCTGGGAAGATATGGTGGGAGTGGTCCTGTGAGTTGGGGTATGGGGGCTGTGGCTCAACCTCCACTTTGAAACTGCAGCTGGTAATTAATCAACGGTTGCTCCTCTGCCATCCCCTCTTTTCTGCATTCTGCCCTGATCTCTGGGCACTGCCTCTGCATGGAGCTCACAAATCTCTCAAGCACGGCTATTCAGGGAACCTACTGCGTCTTCACCTATCCCCTTCATCCTGCAGGGAGCTCTGGCTATGATAGGCAGCTTCTTTGTTTCTCCCAGTCTACTGACTCAACTCCTGGGGGTTCTGACCTGTGGTTGCTCTTCTGCTCAGATCACACGGTCAGATGTGCTGTTGTACAGGTTGGGTGTTTTTGTAGAGTTTTAGATTTTCAGCTCATTGTTGTTTCAAGGGGAGAGATTTAGAGACATCTCTCACTCTGCTATGTTTCTGATGTTGAGATTTTTTTAAACAAATTTCTAGACCACACAATCCCCCATTTTTGATTCAGTAGTCTGGGGTAGGGCTAGATCATTTGCATTTCTAACAATTTATAAGTGATTCAAATGCTGCTGGAAAAACTTCTAAAACCCACTGATCTATGCAATCTATACTATATATTTTCTAATTCATTTTTCTCACTTTTCTGTTGTCGTTCAACAACAAAAACAAAAAAAGCCAAATTCTCATTTCAGCATTACTGCCCTGCCTTCCATCAGTTTCATTTTTGAAAAAAAAATTAAAACTTTAAAATAGGAACAAAGTGATGTTAGGAATAACCAAGCTGGGTTTCTAGCCTCCTAATTCTTTTTAAGTGGAATTAAGGTTTCTTCTTAGTTAATAAGGTGTTGGTGTCTCTTAAAAAAGAAGAGCTCAACTGAGATCATATAAATATGATATGATACAACTGTGTAGCACTAAAAAGTGGTTCTTGCTCAACTATAAAACATGCATTAAAAAAATGCATGTCTTCATCAAAGTCTCTTAATACTAGAAAAGGGAATAGTGGTCATAAAATGACAGGAAAAAAATAACATTCACTTTCCACACAGATTTTTATTTTTTCATTCGTTATTTTGTTTCCAAGTCGAAGAAACAGCATATCTAGAGTCTAAAGAATCTAAAGATAGATTGTAATGCTTAAATTGGGATCTTTACCAGTAAATTATTTTTCTTCTTTTGCTTAATGTATTAACAAAGAGAAGAGACACAGCATGGTATCTTAATTCGGGCATAATCTGTGTGTATAGAGTTGACAGCAAAAGTCATATGAGGCTCTAAATGAGCTCTCACTTGCTCTAAACTTGAGCAATTCCAAATAGGTTAGGGCCACGTTGACTAAAACATTTGTAAGAACAAATTAATATTCGAAGAGGTACCAGCTGTAGATTTCTGCTTATCTTCCAGTTCTAAAAAGTAACAATTAAAAATAAAATTAGGAAGTGTTCAGCAAATATTTTTGAATAAAATAAATATTAGTTTTGATTGCTAAAGGATATGCTATTCTATTTATGCTTGATTTGCTGTTTCCAACACAATAAACCTAACAAATAAACCTAACTTGATAAGAAAGACATATTCAATACTAAATAAAATTCAAATGATAAAAGATCATATATGCTTTTATCCAAACATATTAACATACTGTCTAGTTATAAAGTGTTAGGGATGAAGGCAAATTACAGTACAGAATCCACACAAACCTGACTTCAGTCCTATAGGGATGTTAAATGGATCAATCAACAGACATTTATTGAACATCCCAAAAGACATCTTGGTTTTGCCTGTGCAACATCCATTTCTCATGAAAATCAATCTTCCTAATACTCTTTGTTCACTGTCTGCAATTTTCATTAAAATCTTCACTGGCTGGGTTTCAGGTAAGTTGTTCAATACGTGGCTTGTTTTTGTCCTTCAAATATTTCTGACCTTCTCAATGCACAAAATAGGTAACTGAAAACTGTATAATCCAAATTAGTGTATATGACCTACTAATACTGGAAATAATGAGCAGCCACAAAAACTTACAATTTTTATGCTTTAAAAACAACTTCTGAACTCAACACAGCTCTCAGAGAATCCAAAACAGTCACATAACTACTAGTTTAAATGGTTGATAATGATACTTAGTTTTATCATCACAATCCAGTGATTAATTTTATTACCATTCTGTTCATTCTTCCACAAAAAAAAACTTTGGGGACCCATTTAAAGGTTCAAACATCTAAGCACAATTATTAATCCATTTTGGAGAGAGTAACAGCCTTCCAGCCCTGGTGATAAGTCAGTTGGGAGCCAAAGTCATACATCAATTAAATCACCTTTATATCCCCCTCCAGTAGTGACCATGAAGTGCTCAAAGAATACATGACACTATTCTAATGACAAAATATTTTAGATAAAGTTGGAAAAATGATAAAGAATCAATATAAATCTGACTTCTTTCCTAGAAGGAAGTTTAGTTTATCAATCAGCATTTACTGAAATTCCCAATGAGCACATTATTTTTTCCTGTGTCGGAATCTATTTCACACTCTGCTGGAACAAAAGTCTACCTCTCCTTTGGAAAACCACCCCCTTTCCAATTTTAGTGCACATATCATAGGAGGGAGAAGACATCTGATCTATCTCTCTGGTTCAAGAAATAGACAAATAACTCAGGCCAGCACATGACCCCAGACAGTCCAACAAAGTCAAAGAGCATCAGCAGTAGGGCTTTCTATGGGTCTATTAAGAGAAGAAAGCTCACCCTCTACTGCCAAAGGGAATAATTTCAGGAACCCCTACTTGAAAGCAAAACCAAAAATAAATAAATAAATAAAAGCTAGGGCAATACGTAGAGAAGGACAAAAACCTGCTAATAAATTTGGGTACCTTAGACTCATGCCTGCGCCTTCTTCATTACTTGAATTAGTGTGAGTTGCATTTCTTAAATTGCAACCAAGAATTCTGACAAAATAAAAACAACCTAAATCCTGAACTACAGAAATTGGCAAAGTCCAAAATAAAGACATATAAAAAACAATACCCAACTCTAAGTTTCTTTTTAGCATCTGCTTAGAAAGATAAGACATAAACACACACACACTCACACACACACACACACACTAGAAACATAGGCTCAACACAATGATAGGTTTTATATGAGTGTTGAGAAGGGAGACATGACCATAGTCTGCATATTTAGCAAGATTTCACATTGTAAGAAAATGATGAGCCAGGTTTTGAAGGATGACTAGAATGTGACTTCCTGGAGAGGACATGAAAAGACATTTAGAAAGGGTGAACTATGAGAGCAAAATTTAGAATGTACATATTGTATTAAAGAAACAATACAGTATAAATGCTAAATAAACCATAAAATGTTGAATCTTGGGATATCAATACAAATACATTAGTGCAGGAGTAAAAAATTCATAAGTAGTTTTCCAATGACAGACATATTATATATAGTATTTCCTTAATTTTACTTTATTATTAGTTTCAAGTCTTATTAGTTTGTCTTATTGCTGTGGCTGAGACTATCTAATATATAGTATTTTAAATCTACTCTATAAAAGATCATATTGATTAATTAGATTATATTTAACTGTTGAAAAAGTTTATTCATATGCTTTTTAAAGAATGATGTTGAATATTAAATTCTTATGTCATTATTTTCTAACATTTATTTTTTTATTCCCATCTGCCTACCCTTCTCCCCTTTGGCAACCATCAGCTTGTTTTCTATATCCAAAGATTTGTTTCAATTTTGTTTCATTTATTCAATTGTTTTGGGGTTTTTTAGATTCCACATATAAATGAAGTCATATGATATTCATCTTTGTCTAACTTAATTCACTTAACATAATACTCTCTAGGTCCATCTATATAGTCTAAATGGCAAGATTTTATTCTTTTTTATTGCTGAATAAAAGATTACATATATATATATATTTATATAGTGATATATATCACAAAAATATGTCATTATATATGTACATATACACAATTATATATGTGTATATATATATATATACTTATATATCTGCATATATAATCTTCTCTAGTCATTTGTTGATGAACATCTATGTTGCTTCCATATCTTGACTACTACTAGTAATGCTGCAATGAACATAAGGGTACATATAGCTTTTTAAATTAATGTTTTTGTTGTCTTCAGATAGTTACCCAGAAGTGGAATTGCTAGGTCTTATGACAACTCTATTTTCATTCTTTCTGAGGAATCTCTATATTATTTTCCATAGTGGCTGTAATAATTTACAGTTCTACCAACTGTTCCCATTCCTCCGTATCCTCACCAATATTTGGTGTTTATTGATTTATTGATGACAGTCATTCTGACAGGCGTGAAGTTACATATTATTGTGGCTTTAATTTACATTTCCCTGAGGATTAGTGATGTTGAGCATCTTTTCATATATCTGTTGGTCATCTGTATACCCTCTTTGGAAAAATATCTCTTTAGGTCCTCTTAATTTCTCCTTCTGATCATTCATTATTGGTGTACAGAAACAACAGATTTTTGAATATTGATTCTGTATCCTACAAACTTACTGAATTTATTTATTGGTTCTAATAGTTTTTTGTTGGTGTCTTTATGGTTTTCTATGTATAGTATCATGTCATCTTCAGATAGTGAGAGTTTTACTTCTTTTCTGATTTGGGTGCCTTTTATTTGTTATCATGTCTAATTACTGTGGCTAGGACTTCCAAAACTATGCTGAATAGAAGTGTGATGGTGAGAATGCTTTTCTTGTTCCTGACCTTAGATAAAAGGCTTGTTTTTGGTTGTTTTATAATTCTCCTCTCTTTCTTTGTGGTTTGCTGTTTTTTAGTATTTTGTTTGGGTTCCTTTTTTCTTTGTTTTCTGTGTATCTTTGTAGATTTTTGGTTTATGGTTACCATGAGGGTTATATATATATATGTATATCATTTTATATTTATAGCAGTCTATTTAAGCTGAAGGGCATTTAAGTTCAAATATGTTCTATAAGGACTACATTTTTACTCCTTCCTCCTCCATGCTTTATGTTATTGATGTCATACTTCAGATCTTTTTGTGTTGTGTATCTCCTAATTATTGTAGTTTGAGTCGAGTTTGATACTTTTTTTCTTTTGACCTTTTTAGTATCTTTTCAAATGTCTGATTCGCTGTATTTATTAAATATTTGGGTTTACCTGTGGCTGAGTTTTGAAATTTTGCTGGGAGAACTAATGACAACAACTGAATGCTAAAAAGGGTCTTTTCCCCTTTCTCATTCAACTGGTTATTCCTGTCTAATTTCATCTAGAAATTTCATCTACAGAGCCATCAAAATAAATTGTGCTACATACACTTCACTTAGCTCTCATTGAAGAAACTAGTGCAGAGATTAGAGCCATTAACCAAGAGGAGAAGGTTATAAAAAGAAAGATAAACATAAACATATGCAAAGTGTCTGTGTCCCTTTCTTCCTTTCTTGGGGGTATTATTGTTTAACTAAATAGAATAAAATGCTTTGTTTAACTTTTTAGGAGATTATTTTACCACAGACCATTATCAGTTTTGCATTGAATATGTCACTTTGCTTGTGATTATTCTCTAATTTAATAATTATATTCCTATTATATCTCTCAGGGCTATGAATTGTTTCCTGGGAATTTTACTGAGAAAAATGAACTCAACATAATTTCTTGGTGACATATATTTCCATATATAGTTACTGGACTCAATAATGTTTGCATGTAATAAAGGAGTCTCTAATACCTTATCTCTTGATATCAATGAAATATCTATTTTTGTTCATACCATCATCACAAGAGTATTACTGGTATGACATACATCCATTTGAAATGGGCATGTTATAAAGGGATAATGACATACCCTCTTATAAAGGACATGTCTTCACAATCCTCAATTAACAAAAGTTCATGACTCTGTACAAAGATAATTACTGCTTTGGTCATTATTTATAGATAGAAATTGAAACACCAAAAGATACTTTTTGTCAAGTCAAGGTCAAAGGTCTATGATTGGACATACTTTCATTTTGAAAACATATCTTTTTAGCAAAAACCTTTAAATTGTGAAAATGTTATATTAAAGTCCAATTTTTACTCTTAATTATTTACAGTGAAATACAGGAATTAGAAAATAGTTTCTAAAACAAATAAACATACAGTTATAATCTCTCTCTATTTTAGGGAAAAGCAGTTTTACGCTTTGAGTTTAAATATGCATGTTTACTAAATTTTATATTTGTTGAATGGTATAATTGAGAGATTTAAAAAATCATTCAACATATGCCTTGGTGATAATCACTGCCATATTTTAAAGTCTGAGAAGTCAAAAATTATCAAAATATATATTTTTATCACAGAGTATAAAGTAAACCTTTGGATAAGCATGTTGAAATGCAAGGAATAGAAAAAAAAACAGTAAGATTGTTTTTCTGTTTTCTCAGGTAAAAGTATCATGGTAAGCAGGATAACGGCCCCCAAAGATGTTTATGTCCTAATACAAACCTGCAAATATGTATGTTACCTTACATGGCAAAAAAACTATGCAGGTGTGATTAAGTTAAGGACCTGGAGATGGGAATGATTTCAAGGTGGACTCAATTCAATCACAACAATTATTAAAAATGGAAGAAGGAAGCAGAATACAAGGTCCAAGTGATGTGATATGAGAACTAGATTTATCAATACTGGCTTTGAGGATGGAGAAAAGAGATTGTGAGCTAAGACATGTGGGTAGCATTTAAAAGCTAAAAAGAAGAAGAAAATGGAGTTTCCTCTAGAGCCTTCAGAAAGGACTGTAGCCCTGCTGACATCTTGATTTTAGCTCAGTGAGACTCATATTGGACTTCTGATATACTAAACTGTAAGATAATACATTTTTGTTGTTAAAACACCAAGTCTATGGCAATTTGTTATAGCAGTATTAGAAAGCTAATACTGGTATTATGTTCCAAATTAACAGTACCATGAAAAGCATGACTATTATAGCCTTTCTCCCCTTTATAAAATCAAGGCATTTTGAAGCTAGAAGAGACTTTGATTTAATTTCTTTATTGTACAGATAAAGAAACTAGTCCACATATAGTGAGAAGGAATGTGAATTACCTTATGCCTCATATTTCAAGGCAGAGACAGGACTAGAATCTAAGTTCACTAAGTTCTGGATCAGTGTTAGTCATAGTATGTCTCTCAGCTTCTTTCACCAATGTAGGGTTTTGACTATAGTTTAATAATTTGCAGAACTGTTTGGAAGAATGAACAGTTGTTAGAAAGTGCACATATTTTCAATAATGCATAAAAGTATATTGCTTTGCTGTTCTCATCTGTCACTAATTGTGAGTTAAACATGTTCACTTAAACTACCCACACATCACTTAAAACAACCTAAGATTAAACTTGGGGTCTTGCTTTTTAAATCAGCTCCCTCTGGAATTTTTTGGTTTTCTCCTTTACAGCTCTCTGAGGTTTCACATATCCAATCCATCAACAAGATCTGATACCCTTCCTTCCTCATGGTGCTTCCCTTTTCTTGCATTTCTACTGCTACAAATTACACCCACGCTAGGCAACCACTCTAATAGGTCTGTTTACTTCAGCTTCTCTTCTCTTCCACCTCCAATTAATCCAGAACAGTACTACTAAATGATTCCTTCTAAAGCACATCTTTACATAATTGACTTGTCCCCACACATTCAGTAGGACTCCGTTTCCAAACAAGATCAAGTTCAAACTCTTCATTCTATTTGACAGGTTTATAGGATTTTTTCATAATATCACCTCCTCCTACTCCCATTTACAAACCAACTTAATTAATTCATTGCCCCATGATTCGTTCTCCTACATATTATTCTCTTCTCCTAAAATATTCTCTTTGCTTCCTTTTCCATGTATCTGAACTCTACCTATGTCAAAGCCCTGTACAACAGGTTCCAGCATCTTTTGGCAGACAACTTACAGTAATCTCACCTTCCTCTTTAAAGTCCCAAGGCAATTGATCTCTACTATTCATTTAAAATTCAGTTTGCACTGCTAGTGTCTTTTACATCTTTAGAGTTTAAACTCTTTATTTTAAATTATTGGATCAAGCTAGATCCCTTGCTTATTTGCATTATTCTTCAAACCCAGTTTCCTGCTTAACCAGGCCCTCAAATATTTATGAATAGATGGAATTAAATCCAGGATAAATGTTCATAATGACAACTCTTCTATATCAGCCATGATAAGCATCAGCAGTTAGCACTTTTTTAAAGTCAACTGCTCTATTCAGGAAGTATAACCATACATTCAGCTTTGCCCAGGACTGTCCTAATTTCCTACTGTTTTTCTGGGTATTAATAATGTTCACTTTCACTCTCAAAAGCATCTTGACTTAGATAATACATTATGTGGTCATTCCACTCTTAAGGTAGTTTGGACTGTGGTAATGGCAGAAACGAGAAAGAAAATCCTGCTCATGTTCCAGTCACCCATACAGCTAAGCAGTATTTTCTCCCATACAGAATGATCATTCTCTCCGATATTACCTTTGCATAATTATTGTTATTTAAATTCCACATGGAAGGTTCAAACATTTTGGTGGTACACAGCTTTAGATTAATGTATTGAAGGTAAATAAACTTAAGATAAAAACCATAGATAATATAACTGTGACTACCAGCAGTTTAGAAATCCTCATATACTGCTGGTAGGGATGTAAATTGGTTCAGCAAGTGTAGAAAACAGTACTGAAGTTCCTCAAAATTTAAGAATAGAATTATCATATAACTCAACAATTTCTCTTCTGGGTACCTACCCAAAAAATTTGAAAACCTTTTATAAGTAAAGATATATGCACCCTTATGTTCACTGTGGTATTATTCATGGTGGCCAAGACATGGAAACAATAGAATTGTCCTTCAATAATGATTGGATAAAGAAGATGTACATATATATAATGGAATATTGTTCAGCCGTAAGAAAAAATGCTGCTGTTTATGACAATATAGATGGATCTTGAGAGTAGAATGCTAAGTGAGATAAGTCAAGTAAAAAAAGTTGAGAACCATATGATTTCACTTATATGTGGAATATAAAACTGAAAGCAACAAATGAACAAGACAAATAAATAAAAACTCATAGACACAAACAACAGTGTAGTGGTGACCAGGGGAAAAGAGGGTAGGGGGAATTAGAAGTAGTCAAGACATAATGTGTGAGTTCATTAATACTGTAATTGTTTTGCCATTTTCTGAATAAAATAAGGAACATTCATACCATTTCAATTTTTCTGAACAATAAATGCACATTAATTTTGTGACTGTTTAGAATTAGAAATGTGATGTTCTCTGATCCTCTTAGTGCCTAATGCATATTAAATTCACTGACTACTGCATACATGTTTTAAAACCTACATTTATTTTCCCAGTTGACTGGTTGAAGTGATCAGTTTAGCAGATGAATGTCAACAGTATCTAAACAATAATAACTTTTTAATGCAAAGTAAGATGTTTCTCTATAAATAATCAGTAAAATTATTAAATGCAATCTTATATTATGTTTTATTACTGGCAGCTTGTCATAAAAAAGAATTAAACATTATAAATTTTCATTTATTTTCATAAAGCAGATCAGATTTTCACTCATCTGTAGTAAACCCTACTCAATCTAATCTCTTTCGAGGATAGTTATAATTATCTATTCAATACATGTTCCAAACTGTTCCCTCCCTAAATCTTTCAATTTTAAAAGAATCCTGGGAAATGTTAAGCTCAACTAATGTGATTACACAAAATGAAAACTATCAAATGCATATCTTGGGCACAGGATCACTCAAGTGTTTGGGAAAATTTTTATGCAACTATTTAGGTTACCTCTAAGTCACTAATTCAAATATGGTCCAAGTTGATAGTAACCAAAAAGGTTTAATTTTTGCTGCTCTTTCAAAATTTACATATCATTAGTAGTTAATACTTAAACACTTACATTTAAATTATTGATAATTCTGTAATGGCTAAGAACTAACTGAACTCAAATGGCTATAATGTTTGGAAAAAGACAAGCATCTGGATAAATTATAACAAATGTGAATATCTGAGATTGAGTAAAATTTTTTATCAACGCTTTTCCAATTCTCATCTCCTTATTTTATAACATAAGCATGACATAATTTCACATTAGCCTAAATAAAAGCAATTATAATTTGATTTTTTTTGGTTGTTTCCTGTTATTTTGTGTCAAGAATAAAAACCCATTTGTTATCAAGTGCTTCCCTCCTTCAACTGTTCCTTCAGGTGATAGGCAAATCCTGTCAGAACAACATTCTGTAAAGCTCAAAAGGATAACCAATACTGGCACTATCATATGGGTTCTTTCTTCATGACAAAGTATTTACTCTAAAGGTTAACATTTTTTAAGTGAGTTACTAAAAAAATAATTTTAAAATCAATTTTTTTTAATAGCAAGGAGGCTTCTAGGCAACTAGCTTTTGTATAATCTCTCTCTAGTTAACTGGAAAAGCAACATAAAACCCTAAAGGTATATTAAAGCATCTATTTAACAACATGGTTAATCTGATTATCATACTAATGCATTTTGTGTGTATTTTCACTCTAAAAACAGGGAACTAAACAATATCATTAAAGTAACATATTTCAAATGCCAAGCACCTGGTAATGTATTTTCCAGTCTAAAATTTCTTTACCCAACTTTTAATAATTTTGAAATATTCTTATATTTATTTAGCATAATTTATAAATTCATACTGTACACTTATTCAAATTCCATTGTCATATACTTTTACCACTGTCATATACTTACTAGTTGTTACTTTTGTTTAATTTTTAAACTGATTTTAATATGGCTCAAGTTGATGGTTATTCCAAAGCAAAACAAGTTTCCTTTAAAATTTTTTCTTCTCACTATTTTTTGACACTCCCATGTGTTTGCCTATCAATTTATAGAGGCATATAACTCTAGACTTTGAGTCATTTTCTCTTAGTGCTTTGATGACATTATATCACCTTTCTCTGACATCTTTTTCATCCATTGTCATTTTTTTTGTACATGATCTAGTTTCTTAAAATTTTATCTTTAGCTCTTAATACTTGCTCTTTGGTAGTTTGCAGTTTTACCAAAAAAAAAAAAGTGTCCAGGGATGGATTGGTCTAGGCCTTATTTGTTCTGCTTGACACTCATTGTGCTTTTTCAGTGCGAAGTGTCATATTTTCATCAGTATTTGAAAATTTTCTGCCATTAGTAAGAATTCACATACAGGTCTCTGATTAATTTTTTAACTACTTATTTTTATATAGACTTATACCACTTTGTTGCTGCTTTTATAATGTACTCACATTTAATCAGTAAAAAAAATAATCTTACTTCCCTTTTAGTTTTTAAAATGAAATTATAAAGATGCCAAATCTCCTTATTTTTTCTTTAGTGATGACTAATGTTAACCTGCATGTATGCTTGTGAGTCTATGTGCATGTGTGCACAAAATCCTGCAAGAAAATTCTTCCATTTATGTAGCTTGAATATCAATGTTCTGTTTCTACTCCACAAGTCAACAAAGGAAAAGCCTCATCTTTCTTTCATATGACAGTTTTTGAAATACATGAAGGGAACTGCTGTAAATAATTGTATCACCATCAATAAATTTATTTGCATTTTCTCTTATGGTTCAAAATTAAAATGTGCATACTATTGTGCTATTGTGATATCAGGAAGCATAAGCTAAAGTCCTAATTCTGTTACTTCAAAGATTTTAAATATATGAACAAGTTACTTAACAAAATTAGTTGCTTCAATCGTGAATGGAGACAATGAAAACCAAGTCACGAAGTTAATATAAGGATCAGGAACTCATGGTACTCAGAGGTTGCCTCCTCAGGAAAGTTTCCCCAAGCTTCCTTCTATAGCCTTAATCCTTGTGCCCTCCCAAAATTTGTATGTTGTAATCCTCATGACTAACATGATGGCATTATGGTGTGGGCCTTGGGAGGTTATTAGGTCATGAAAGCAAGGCCCTCATGATTGAGAATAGTGTCCTTATAAAAGAGACCCACAGTGTTCCTTATCATCTTTAGCCATGTGAGGATACAAGAAGTACATGATTCAAAAGAGGTCTTCCACCCAAACATGCTGGCACCCTGATCTTGGACTTCCAGTCTGCAGAACTATGATAAATAAATTTCTGTTGTTTATAAGCCACCCAGTCTGTTGTATTTCATTTTAGCAGTCTGAATATACTAAAATACCTAAGTATCCATTTTCTCTGTCTATGACTCTATAGCATAGGTATATAATGACTTACTATAATCTTATGACATTGTATTTTAGGAAACAGTCTGTGATCTCCTCAATGGCATGGACTGCATCTTATTCATCTTTGGATCCCAAGAGCCTAGCATAGTACCTTGTGTATAGTAAATACCTATTTAAGGTATTGAAGGCCAAATATATGTAAAAGTAATTTTGTAAGTGAAAAGCACTACCATAATTCATTTTAAAGTTGTTTAAAAACTTTTGTACCTCTCTTTTTTACTTATTCAGTCCTTTCAAGTAATAGAACAGATGAGGCGCATCATGTGGTGAACAAACTCGTCTTTTTAATTCCTTAAAATAGGTAGCACATAATCAAAACATTAAACTCTTCCTGAATTGACATACAACACAGATTATTCTTAAGTTTTATCTTCTACTAGCTCCTTTCACAGCCTACAATCATGCACATATTTACCCATCCTCAAAACCTTTCCTTAAGTCTTCCTCACCCTTTAGGGGATAACCTGTTACTTTCTACATTTTACTTTCTACATTTTACCATCTACATTTTGTGGAGATTAGTCCAGACTTGCTAGCTTTACTTTTGTGTTCCCAGTTAGCCTTCTGATCAATACGACCTGCTTTCAATCCTCCCTGTGAATGACACAGAAGGATACCATCTTCTTCCTCCAATTTACCAGCTCAGTTTTTCCTCCTCAACTTTGACTCTCTCAAGTTGGAGCCTTTAATTAGCTCATCTTTGAGTAGTACTATGGAAAACAGATTGCAGGTTCCTCAAAAAGTTAAAAATAAAACTAAAAATATGATCTAGCAATACCACTTCTGAGTATATATCCAATAACACTGAAATCAGGATCCCATGGAATTATTGCACTCTTGTGTTCACTGCAGCATTAAACACAATAGCCAAGATACAGAAACAGCCTAAGTGTCTTGTCAATGAATGAATAGATAAAAACTATGTGATATTTATACCATAGAATATTATTCAGTCATGAGAAAGAAGGAAATACTGCCATTCACAACAACTTAGATGAATCTTGAGGGCATTATACTAAGTGAAATAAGTCAGACAGAGAAAGACTAATCTGTATGATCTCACTTATATGTGGAATCTAAAAAGACGAATGCAGAGAAATTGTAAAGTAGTGCTTACCATGAGTTGGGGTGGGAGAAATGGGAAAATACTGGTCAAAAATGACAAACTTCCAGTTATAAAATTAACAAGTTTGGGCATCTATTGTACAGTATTATGATTAGAACTAATAATACTGCATCATATATTTGAATATTGCTAATAGATCTTAAGTGTTCTCACCATACACACACACAAAAAAAAAATAATAACTCTGTGATGGGAAGGAGGTGGAAGTTAATACTATGGTGGTTATCCTTTTGCAATTTATAAATGTATTCATTCAACGCATCATACACTTAAACCTACATAATGTTATGTGTCAATTATATCTCAATAAAGCTGGGAACAAACATTATACTATCATAGAAGTCAATTCTTAGATACAAATCTAGATAGTGTTGGTTAATTTAGATAAAGATAAGAGTAGCTCTTATGCTCATATTCATACAAAAAGCACCATTTACCTTTGATGGTGGAACAAATTCAACACATTCCAACCATGTGGTTAAAAAGGACTTTCCACATATTGTACATTTTCTTCCCCGAGAGATTGTATTCCTGACTTGTGGATACCATGCTATGGCTTGCATTAGGAAAGGATTCTTTTCTGCTAGCTGATTCATTATAAATCTTGATGTTATTTCCTAGATTCAAAAAGAATATAGTTCCTTAGATAATTTTCAAAATAGCTGTTTTGTATCACATTGATTCTCATTTCACTGATTTGTATTTTTGTCTTATTCCTCACAGTTTCTGTTATTTTTTCATAGTATATACAATAAATTATATTGTCAATGATTAGTATTTTTAATAAGTTTAGTTTTTGACAATGTAAGAAAAGCTAAGTACTTCCACTATAATATTTCTGTCTCTTACATACAGAAATCCAAGTTATAATAAGTTTACATTATTAAAGTTTAGTTCAAATTTTGTACAAAGGACTGTACAAATATTTAGACTGAACTGGGAAACTGACTATCATATTTACTAATGTCTAAATTCTTACTGCTAAAATTGTTGATCATGGACCAGTAGAATTTGTATCACCTGGAAGCTTATTAAAAATTCAGTCTTGACTGCATTCCAAACCTACCGAATCAGAATCTGCAATTAATAAGGTTCCCCCATGTAATCCTTTTGCATATTAAAGTTTAAAAAGTGTTAGTCTACATTAGCTACTGTATTAAGTACCTCAATAGAGCCATGTTGGTAAAGACTAACCATTTCTATTAACCACATTTCTGAATTAAATTAGTATTAAACCTATCCACATAGATATTCCAGAAATTTCACTTTAGGTAATAATAATATTAAATAATAAAAGGGGTGATGAGGAAATATAAGCTGACTTTCACCATGACCATCAACAACATCATTATCTTAAAGTAAACTCTAATTATGTAATATTTAAAATAAAATCTTCACTGACCAAGCAAACAAAATAAAGAATTAATTTACTCCATCAATGTTCCCCATTGTTTGTGCCTGTAGCTGGAAGCCCCATATGAATGTTTCATAAACAGTGGATAAATTTTAAATGGAAATAAGTGTGTCTCTGATGGGAATCTTTGGGAATACCTACATATGTACATAAATTATCTTTCACTCATTCACCCCAATTAAAATCTTTTAAAAGAAACAACAAAATCATGGATTGCTGTCTCTTGTTTCTTATTACTTTATCCCTTTCACTTAACAAGCATCTAGGAAAGCTGCCTTTATACAGCAAATGCCCTGAGCATGGGTTCCTTAAATGTCTGATCCTTCAACAACATAACTTCCTACTCATTTTAACTCATTCTCCAGGGTGGTTGGTTATTTTTTTTTTCCAGAAAAGATGACATAACGGAGGTCATCCTTTCTGAAAAAATTACCCTTTCATGCTAATATTACCTACTAAATTAGATGTCTATTATTACCCTTTCTTTACCTATTTACACAGAACATAGCTTGTGATTCTAAATGAGGTAAGTTTTTAGCCATAAGAATTCAAAGTTTAGATCTCACTATAAAGCTGCAGAAAACTAATAGACAAGGATTCACTCCCCCAAATATTAGATGATAGAAAAATTTGCTGAAATATATGGGACCTATAAATAAGCAACAATTCACACAGTTCACATTTTTCATTTATAATTCTTGACAACTCCTATAGTACCCATTATTTATATTCTCCTAGTTGCTGCCAATGTGTTACTTTGGAAGAATAACATATACCATTGAAATATAAAGTTATTATTTGAAAACGTAAGTATATATAAAGATTCGAATGGCATGACCAATAATATTTTTTAAGGTACCTCTTAAAGATATGTGCAATGCAGTTTTTGTGAATATACAACTTAATGGTTGCCTAATACCAATGTCATTTTAAAATCAAAATATCTCTTATGGACAAATAAATCATACCTCTTGAATAGTTTGTATGCTCTTTTATTAGAATATTTTTTAGTTAACTATATGTAGGTAACTACATATAAGTATGTTTAAGCTATCAGATTAAAATTAGTTTCAAGTGTATTCTTTTATTTTTTCTAACATATAATGATTCAATTTGAATTATAAAACTATTTATACATAAATTATATTTACATAAATATAAAATACATAAAATTTAAAACAAATATGAATCCTTAGAAGGAATAATGAATTTCAGAAATGTAGTATAATCAGTTGCCACTTAGTGTATGTTAGACACTAAAACATAGCATCAAGAGCAAAGATTCTAAGTCACAGTCATATCAATAAATAGGTGCAAATCCAGGCTCTATGACATACTAGCTCTGTTACCCCATTTGGACAAGTCCTTAACTTCTCTGATCTTGAATAATTCATCTATAAAACAGGGATAGATAGTCTTCCAATATTATCACATAAGAGTTCAAATAATTAAATTAGATAGCATGAGTAAAACTTAGTCTGGCATCTACTGATGCAGTATATTCTGGCTGATATTTTGTTATAATATAGTTATCAAAATTAAATTAGTTCATAAATCTCTGAGTTGAAAAAAAAAGTTTAAAAATTTTAACCAATACATAGCCTGAATCTGAGCCCTATAATTCTTTGACAATCCAAGTAGTTTAATCAGTGATGTTAACTGACAGAAATGATTTTTACTTTAACTACAAATATGAAATATAAAATAAATTTGTCACCTTTCTGAGAAAAATTCTTAGAGTTACTTTTTAAAACTACCCAAATCATTCTTGCCATGGAGTGCACCCTTGTAAAATCACTGACACACTGGGTTAATGGCTAATCCAGCTCCATCCACAAATCAGGACCACCTCCAATCAGGGATTACTTCTATTTCTTTTTCCCTCACCTCAAGCAGCCCTTTTTTGAAGCATTACTACAGCATGGAGTCTGGAACCCAATTGCTGAGGTTGGCATCATCTCTCAACACTTACTAGCTCTGTGAAACTACACAACTTATATAAACTCTCTAGCACTCAGTTTATCTATAAGAGGGGAACAATAATGGTGGCTATCTTTTAAAGGTTATTGGAGGATAAATTAACTAATTTTTCTTAAGTGCTTAGAATGATGTCTTGCTCATATTAAGCTTTACATGTGTTAGTTTTTATTATTGTTATCGTTGATATTCTGAAATGTTTAATTCAAGGAGAACAAATAGGTTATAAGGGATTAAATTAAATACTGTAATTTTTAAAACCATTTACAATGAAATTTTGAATAAGATTTTTTTTAGCACAATAGAAAATAATACTGTTTGTGAAAATACAGATTGATTCTATGGAAGGGAATTTGAAACAAGTTAATCAAACTTTAAAATATGACAATTCTTTGAACAAGCAATTTCACTCATAGGGATAATATGGACATGAGAAATTTTCTAAGGATAGTCATTGTGGCCTTTTTTATAAAGGTCAGAAAGCCAGAAATAATTAATAATCTAACTAGTTAACAGCAGGAAGTAAGTAAAGACACTATGCTGTAATCATATATTAGAAAATGTTGTATATATCAAAAAAAGAGATCATCGATTTATTTTTTATTAATTGGAAAGGTATTAACAATATTTTGAGGAGAAAAACAAGTAACTAGTATGCAGAGTTTGAACTCATCTTTAATAAAAAAAAAAACTTCTGGATTCATGGAAAGTTCTAGTAAAATGAATGTCAGAGAATAGTGGTAATATTTCTGCATATTGGATTTCTGAGTATTTTTCTTATCAATTTCTATTGCTTTTTTCTCTAATTTCTCTAAAAGGGCTCTGATTACTTTTGTAATAAATTTTTCTTTTAGTCAGTATGGCATTGAAACTAATTTTTATTTTCTTCCTTGCTCATCTGTATGTTCTAGTTTTCTGTATTAAATACATTATTTTGTAACAAGGGAAATATTATTTTCAAATTCATAATTAAGACATACTCAAATGTGGAAATATCTGTGAATTTTAACTCATCTAATACCAAAGGACAAACAAAGAGAGTCCACTAATATGCTTTCCTATTCCTTCTTTCAATATCACTAACTTTCTTAACTAAAGTGAACATGATTTATGGATTATATTCACTCATCCATTATGAAATGAGGTCAAATAAAAAGGGATGGAAGAGGCAAAGAACAAATCAAATACATCTTTAGATTATTATATATATACATATATATAATATATATGTATATATAATCAAGGTGAAAACTAATTTCTCTCTTTTCTTTTTTTTCAAGAAAATGTTTCCATTTTTTTGAATTTAGTTATTTTGGAAATGAGATGGGATTATACTGAATCCTGTAAGCAAGTCAAAAAGATTATGTCTAGGATCCACATTGTCAATGGACTGGGGTTACATTGGTCATTTGCTGGCTTGGCTGGAATGCTTTAAAAGAAAACTTTTATAACTTAAATCATGACTTTAAAGACTTGTGTGAATGATATAAGGCTTCACCTGTAGATTCCAGACCTCCTCTTGTTTTACAGCACTAACAGGCTGTTTCAGGAATAGTGGGTTTCCCTCACAGTAGAATTCCCTCAGCTTCAGATCCTGAAACTTTCAAAACAAAATAAACTTTCACAAGAAAATAACAAACTTTACTCCTGAGGCTATATCTTCAATAAAAGTAGTCTAAAATTGCTTTATTTAGGACTAATATTCCACATTAATATATTAACAACAGGACATGCTCTAATTGTTAGAAGCATAAGAATCTTTATGCTAGTATAAATGGCAATGACTTTAGTGGTCATTGGTGGTGGCTCCTCTAAGAGAAGGCTAAAAAACTTGTTCAGGATCATAGAACTTATTAGAAATAAAACAAGGATTAATCAAATGCTGGGAACTTTTTACAAATAATATATTTGTTAGAAAACCAAGTGTGATTAAAAATTACATTCTAAAATACACCAAGATCCAGGTCTTAAAGACTGTCTTGTGATTCATTTTAGAGAAACAGAAAAACATCAAAATGGTCTTATTATAACCTGTTGTGCACAGTGAAAATAAAAAAAAAAGAAGAAAAAATATACAGTTCACAGGATAATGAATTTTCTATGAAGAAAGCCTAAATTCAACTGGAACTTACCATTTGAGTAGACAAAAAGGGATTCTCATACTAATTTAATGTCTTGTCACCCAAAAACTCATGTAGTTTTCAAAGTTAAAATTCATTTAGGGTGTTACTTTTCTGAGCCTTAGTTTCAGCTGTGAAATAGGGGAGATATGACCTATATTCAGGTGAAATAGTTCTCTGTAAATAAAAAAAAATAGAGAGCCCTGGTATATAGCATGTTCTGATTCCATGATGTAAATATTCCTACCATGGCTGATTCCATTCACTGAACACAGAGTCGGAAAGAGATGTGGAAAATCAGCTCTTGTAAACCAAGACAAGCTGGCACTGTTACACCACTGCAACTCATATTTATAATCAGATATTTCCCTGATTTCAGTCCAGAGTTTGAAAACAAAAGAAGCACTCAATAAAGTAGAAATAATTGGTTTCAAATATCTTTCCAGGGCAACATGTCATTAATTTTAAAAGTCTCAGGAAACTTCTACAACATAAACAAGATTTTAAAATAAAATACAAACTAAGACTGGATTAAACATGGCAAAGTGACATTCCCAGATCCCTCTCTTTGAAACAATGATAAGCTGAACATCTAAAACTCAACAAAAACACCCAAACTGCACACCCAAACTGCACACCAACACATCTGAGTGAGCACATAAGAACTACCACAGGTCAGAACCCCGGGTGTCAGGCAGTGGAGCCAGAGCTCCCTGAACAATCCTGCCTGGGAAAACTGTGAGCTCTCCACAGCTGACAGAAGGCAGAGAAATGTGAGCTCCCCACAAATGGCAGAAGGTAGAGAAATGTGAATGACAGAAAAATGGGGATGGCAAAAAAACAACAGTTAATTTTTACCAGCCGTGGTTGCAAAACCAAAGCTGAGCCATAGCCCCCATCCACTATCTCAGGGGCCCCTCCGCCTATACTCTCCGAAACCAAACAACACAGAGCCCCAGGGGAATCTGAGCAAACGGTACTGAAACTGTCACTAAAACTGACAGGAATGAGACTGAGGGTACCGAGTGTGATTAAACATCTATAAGAAAAAAAAAAGACATTATAAAGACATTATATAAAGCAGATCCAAGAGGCTTAGATGTTACCTACTAAAAATCAAAAGAATAGCACCTTCTTTCCAACATACTAGGGACCATTATATAATAAATCTTCTTTCTGAAAAACAAACAAACAAACAAACAAACCAGGACACACTTCAACTAATGCCCAGATAGAGATATAGTGCATTAAATACCATGAACAACCAAAGTGACAAAACATCTCATAAAGAAAAAGAGAAATCTACAGAAAATAAGCTTACAGACATAGAAATATGCAAATTAAATGACAGAGAATTCAGGATGGTTCTTCTAAAAAAAACTCAATGAGATAAAAATAGAATCATATCAACAATTTCAGAAATTGAAAAAACAACTAGATGAGCAGAATGAGTTCTTTAGCAAGAAGATAGAAACCCTCTAAAGAATTGAATAGACCTTCTGGAAATAAAGAACACAGTGCAAAAGCTGAAAAATGAAATAACAAGCTTGGGAAGTAGAATTGGTTAAATGGTAGAAAGAATTAGTGGTATTGAAGACAGAAATCTAGAAATAAATCAGAAAGAAAATGAGAGAAATCGAAGAATGAAAAATAATGAAAGAGTAATATAAGAACTAGATGATACCATCAGGAGAGAAAGCACAAACATATTGGGCCTTCTCAAAGGGGAAGAAAAGGAACAAGGATTAGAAAGCATTTGCAAACAAATAGTTGATGAGAATTTCCCAAATCTAAAGAATGAGCTGAGCTTAGAATTCAGGAAGTCAATAGAACACCCAATTATCTCAACCCAAAAAGGCCTTCACCAAGACACACCATATTAAAATTATCTAAAATCAATGACAAAGACAGAATTCTTAGGGTAACCAAGGAAAAGAAGATGATAACTTATAAAGGAAAACCCATTAGATTATCCTCAGATTTCTCAGCACAAATCTTACAAGCCAGAAAGAACTGGAATCAAATGTTCAAACTATTAAATGAAAGGAATTACCAGCCAAGAATAATGATTCCAGCTAAGCTCTCCTTTAGATATGAAGGAGAAATAAAGATCTTTCAAGACTTAAAAAAAAATTGAGGGAATTCTCCACTACAAGGCCTGCCCTACAGGAAATACTATAAGGGATCAGCTCACTTAAAATGACAAAAAATAAAAAATAAAAATAGAAAAATAATTAATACTAAAGGGACTAGCAGGGTGATAAAAGCAGAGGAGTGCAACCCTTACTAGGAACAGAACATTATAAGCTTAAAATAAGAAAATATTTGCTATAGCAAGATAGTTATGAATGGTCAGCTTACATAGAAGCAAATTGAGACAACAATGATTGAAAAGAGGAGGATTCAAATATCCAGATTCGCAAAGGGGAATGGAGATAAGGCATGTGCAGAAGAAAATGGATGACTGCATATATATATACACATACATATGTGTATATATATAAATATATCTTATATGTATATATCTATATATATACACATACACACACACACACACACACACACACACACACACACACACATATATACTATCCTTTACATATTTGTAATGGCAACCACATACAGAAGATTCAGAATAAAGCAAATAACATAAAAGAAGAAGAAACAGAGGAAAAAGATGAACAAAAGAGATACACAAGGACAAGGAAGCAATGAAAACACCAAGCTATCAAAAAAGCAAAAGATAAAATGGTTATAAGAAGACCTCATATTTTAATAATCACCCTAAATTTAAATGGACTGAACTCACCAATAAAAAGCACAGAATTGCAGATTGGATCAAAAAATAAAACCCAAACATAGGCTGCCTACCAGAAACACATTTCAGTTCCAAAGACAAATATAGACTCAAAGTGAAAGGGTGGAAAATGATATTTCAAGAAAATGGCATTCAGAGAAAAGCAGGAGTAGCAATACTAATATCAGGCAAAATAGATTTCAAAATAAAAATGGTAAAAAAAGATACTGAGGGACACTTCATAATGATAAAGGGAATCATGCACCAAGAAGACATAACGCTTATTAATATCTATGCTCCCAATCAGAGAGCCCAAAATATATAAAGCAATAACTAACAGAACTAAGGGGAGAAACAGACCAAAACACTGTCATGATAGGGGACCTAAATACCCCACTGTCAGATATGGACAGATCATCCAAACAGAAAACCAATAAGAAAATAACATCCTTAACTGACACATTAGACCAACTGGACACAATTATCACTTACAGAGCCTTTTATTCAAAAACAGCTGCTTATACATTCTTCTCTAGTCCACATAGAACATTCTCAAGGATTGACCACATACTAGGACACAGAGATGGCCTCAACAAATATAAGAGGGTTGCATCATACCAACCATAATCTCTGATCATAATGCTTTGAAACTGCAAAAATAAATCAGGAAGAACTACAAATACATGGAGATTAAACAAAATGCTACTGAAGGACAACTGGGTCAGAGAAGAAATAAAAAGAGATACATAGAAATTAATGATAATGACAGTATAACATATCAAACTTTGGGACATGGCAAAAGCGCTCATAAGAAGAAAGTTCATATCATTACAGACCTACTTCCAAAAAAAAAAGAACAAGCTTAAATAAACAACCTAATAAAAAACTAGAGAAAGAACAACAAATGAAGCCTAAAGTCAGTAGAAGGAAAGAAATAATCAAAATTAGAGCAGAAATAAATGAAAGTGAAAACCAACAACAAAACAACAATAGAAAAAATAAATGCAATGAAGAACTGGTTCTTTGAAAAGGTTAATAAAATTGGCAAACCCATGCTTGGACTCACTAAAGAAATAAGAGAAAAGACACAAATAAACAATATCAGAAATGAAAGATAGTAAATTACAACAAACACTGCAGAAATACAAAGGATCATACAAGAATACTATGAAAAAGCATACAACACCAAATTTAATAACATAGAAGAAATGGGCCAGTACTTAGAAAAACACAACCTTCCTACACCAAATCAAGAAGAAATGGAAAATCTAAATAGATCAATTAGCAGTATGAAAATTGAAACAATCATCAAAAACCTAACAAAAAGTAAAAGTCCAAGACCAGATGGCTTTACCAGTGAATTCTACAAAACATTCAAAGATTTAATACCTATTCTCTCAAACTCTTCCAAAAAAATAAATAGATAAAGAGGAGTCAATACTTCCCAACTCATTTTATGTGGCCAATATTACCCTGATTCCAAAACCTAGTAAAGATAACACACAAAAAAGAAAACTACAGACCAATATCTCTCTTAAACACAGATGCAAAAATCCTAAATAAGATGCTAGCAAACCGAATACAGCAACGTATTAAAAAGATTATACACGATGATCAAATGGACTTCATCCCAGAGACACAGAAATGGTTCAACATATGCAAATCAATTAATGTGATACACCACATAAATAAATTTAAAAATAAGAATCATATGATTATATTCACAGATACAGAAAAAGCCTTCGACAAGATTCAGCACCCACTTATGATCAAAACACTTAACAAAATTGGTGTATAAAGAAAATACCTCAATATAATAAAGGCCATATATGACAAGTCATCAGCCAACATTAAATTTAATGGTGAAAAACTAAAAACCTTCTCTCTAAGATCAGGAACATAGCAAGGTTGTCCACTATCGCCACAGTTATTCAATATGATACTGGAGGTCTGAGCAAGTGCAATCAGGCAAGAGAAGGTACAAAAGGCATCCAAACAGGAAACAAAAAATTCAACAATTATTTGTGGATGACATGATTCTCTATATAGAAAACTCTAAAGACTCCACAAGAACACTGCTAGAAACAATAAGCAAATACAGTAAAATTTCTAGATACAAAATCAAAAATCCATAGCATTTCTATACTCTCATAATGAAATGTCAGAATAAGAAGTGGAAAAAATAATTCTTCTTGCAATTACAACAAAAAGAATAAAATACCTTGGAATTAATCTAACTAAACATGTGAAGCACCTATATAATGAAAACTATAAGACCTTATTAAAAGAAATTGAAGAAGATACAAAGAAATAGGAAGATATTTTGTGTTCTTGAATTGGAAGAATCAATATAGTTAAAATGACCATATCACCTAAAGCATTATACAGATTTAATCCCATCAGCATTTTTTTAAAGAAATAAGATAAAAAATAATCATCTTATTTGTATGGAAACACAAAAGACCCCAAATTGCCAGAGCCATCTTGAGGAAAAAAGAACGAGGCTGGAGGCATCAGTCTGCCTGACTTCAAATTATACCACAAAGTGACAGTAATAAAAACAGCATGGTATTGGCAGAAAAACAGACACATGGACTACTAGAGCAGAATTGAGAGTCCAGAAGTAAACCCATATTTATATGGGCAAATAATTTTTATGAAAAAGTCAAAAACATACAGTGGATAAAGAAAAGCTTCTTTAATAAATGATGCTGGGAAAACTGGAAAGCCACCTACAAAAGAATGAAACTGGACTGTTGTCTATCACCACACACCAAAATTAACTCAAAATATATTAAGGACTTGAATATAAGACAAGAATCAATAAAATGCATAGAAGAAAACATAGGAATGAAACTCAAGGACCTTGGGCTTAATGAGGATTTTATGACTTTGACCTCAAAGGCAAGGGAAGTAAAAGCAAAGATAAACAAGTAGGACTACATCAAACTAAAAAGCTTTGCTCAGCTCAGTAAAAGAAGTCATTAAAGAGGTAAATAAACAACCATCCAAATGGGAAAATATATTTGCAAGCAACGCCTACCATAAGGGCCTAATATCCAAAATATACAAAGCACTCATACAACTCAATAACAACAACAAAAAACAAATGATCCAATCAGAAAATGGGCTGAGGACTAAACAGACACTACTCCCTAGAGGACATACAAACAGCCAACAAATATATGAAAAGATGCTCAACATCACTAGCTATTAGGTAAATGCAAATCAAAACCACAATGAAATATCACCTCACACCTGTTAGAATAGCTATAATCAACAGAACAAGTAATAATAAATGCTGGGGAGGATGTGGAGAAATAGGAACCCTCATACACTGCTGGTGGGACTGCAAATTGGTACAACTACCATGAAAAACAGTATGGAGGTTCCTCAAAAAACTAAGAATTGATCTACCATATGATCCAGCAATCTCTCTCCTAGGTATTTACCCCAAATGCTTGAAAACCTATGTCTGAAAAGATATGTTCACACTGATGTTCATAGCAGCATTATTCACAGTGGCCAGGACATGGAAGCAACCGAAGTGTCCTATAATAAATGACTGGTTAAAGAAGCTGTGGTACATATATTACTCAGCCATAAAAACAGATGAAATACTGACATTTGCAACAACATAGATGGACCTTGAAATAATCATACTAAGAGAAATAAGCCAGACAGAGAAGTTTGAAAATCAAATGATATTACTTATGTGGAATATAAACCTAAAAGTAACAAATGAACAGAATTGTCTCATGGACATGGACAATGGTCTAGTGGTTACCAGAGTGGAGGGGTAATGGGGAAAATAAAAAAGTAAAGTGTTTAAAAAAATAAAAATATAAGCTTGGAGAAAACCAAAACCAAACAAACAAACAAACAAATAAATAGTACAGAGCTCAAGGCCACATTGAATCTCCTTTCTCATAGTCTCACAACAGACATTCTGACTTTCTTTATTTAGTTGCCTATTTTAACCATCAACAGAGAGCAACCTAGAGACTTGAATCCAATAGTAGACCAAAGGCAGGTATACTGAAGTAAAAAGGTCAGTTTTTGTGCTTAATGGAACCATCATTTTTTTTTCCTTTCTGTCATAAAGAAAAACATTCCATAATATATATCTAAACTCATAGTCTTTTTTTCAAAACTGATACAAACTTGAACATCTTGGTATATGCAAATGTCATTAACATACATGATCCTCATTTCAAATTTGACCATATTCAAAATGCATACATTTCTCTTTAGGAGTCATGTTTCTCTTCCTTCATATCCTGTCACTATTCTTCCATGAAATATGGTAATAAGTTACATAGCTTGCTAACTTACTACATATAATGTATCAGAAAGAATTCATCTTAATACAAATTAATTAATTAATTAATTAATTAATTAAATTCATTTGTATGTGTTTTGCAGCAGGTAAGTTTAAATAACCTGAAGTCAGCCTCTCCATGTCCACTCTGAATATTCCCCAGAGCAACATTTTTTAATATCCTCTCTCTATATGCAGTACTGTCAGCCTAGGCTCCTAAAAGAATGATATTCTCAGCTACTGTTGTCACTCTAGTAGCATAATCAGCTACATTTTCTTCTACTAATGAAATGCTGTTACCACTTTTGAGTCTTTTTGAGTATACCGACTCAAACAACTACTGTTATTAGTTTAATTTCAACTGGAACAATTTTGCCCCTCCTCCACTAAAGAGGTCTTACAGATATTTTTGGTTGGCACAATTGAGAGATGGAGAAGGCATCAAATGAGTAAAGCCCAGGGATGCTGTTAAATATCCTACGATGCCCAAAATAGTGTTAAAATTGTAAAACCCTGTTTTAGTGGCCCAAGATCATAAACATTCAATGACATATATAAACATTCTCCCAACTTTTTTAGAGAGGATATTGGCAGCTGGAAGGAAATGCAGGTTTAAATGAGAGTTTTTAGATTTTTAAGATAAAGAGAACCTAAGCATGTAGAAGATAAGTGTCAACACGGAGAGGTTATTGTAGAAGAGAAAGAAAGAATAATTGAAAGTAATGATCAGATGAAAAATATAAAATGATCTTTTAATTATCTTCTCTGTGGCTAGAAGAAAGGAGGTATAGTTGCAGGCATGAATAAGTTTTGAAGGTGTAGAACTGAATGAAGGAGTCAGACATGGTCTCTTCAATTTTGTTTTTGAAATAGAGAGTAAGACAATCTGCCAATAAACATATGAAGCAAGGTATCAATGTAGAAAGAGGCATAAAGAAGATAATAAAAATTTGAATATGCTATAGGTTTTAGAAGAGGAAGCTAGCTAGAAACAAGAAAAAAATTAAACAGAGGTACGAAGGACCCCTGTAATCCACACATTTATGATAGTCCTTGTCCATACCTTTTCCTTTAGCACCTGGCAGATCAGATCTAACAGCAAGAATCTGGAGAATGGATACGTCAGAAGGCAAGGAAACGACCATTTTGTATGTACTAAAAAGTAAATTATTTGGTTTAGGTCTTTTATGGTCTAGACTAAATAAAAAAAGAAATAACAGTACAAAGTTTCAATGGACTAGAAATAAAAGAAGCAGAGGCCCATGAAGTTTCAGTGACCTAATAGAAAATACATAGCTATAGAGCAATAGAGAGCTGGAACAGAGGAGGAACCAGTGGTCAAACTGGCATACTGGACTTTAATCCTTCAAACTTAGAGCAGGTGAAAATGATGTTAAGATCTAGACATGACTGTGGAGGGGGTTTGCTAAGGCAAAGACTGGGATAGCTCACTAAATCAAAGATTCAAGAATCTCTGAGCATAAGTTGTCTGTATCAACCACCTTTACAAAGCAACTTCCTGAGTAATGCTCTCAAACATTTGGTGGTTTACTGGAAATAACCAGCTGAAAGTCCCACAACCTCCATAAATTTGAAAACCAACCTCATATTTATCTCAAATTTTCCTCTTTCCTTTTTCTCATCACTCACATCAAGTTTCCCACAATAGCATTTCAATTCAACCTTCTTATTTTATTTTATTAAATTCATTGAGGTACCATTGATTAATAAAATTATATAGATTTTAAGTGTACAATTTAATAGTACCTTACATATATATTGCTTTGTGTGTTCATCTTCCTTCTTAAAACTTCTCTAATCTATCCTTTTTTCTATCTTCTATCCCATCCATCTCCTTGCCACCTCTGCACAATTCTCTTACACTCCCCACCCCAGCCACTAACCTCCTCTGCCTTGATTAAGGCCCCCATGCAATAAATTATTCCAGTAGTACTCTAATTGGTGTCAGTGCAAACTTTTGCTGCTGAAGTGATCTTTTAAATGAGAATCTGGTCATAATACAACCTTGCTTTAAAATTTTCAAGACTCCTTTTTGTCCACAGAATAAATCCAAAAGCCCTACCATGTCATACTTGGCTTTCGTCAGCCTGTTTTGCCAACCATAGTAAGTCTTACCTTCACCCTTTATATGCCAGTCATCCTGTGGTACATAGGGGTCTTATCTCACAGTTATTGTTGTGTACTCTATTCACTCCATTATCTAAGGCTTTGACATCACGGTGGCAGTTCCATGCCACTGTAATAGTGTGTATAGAGTGAGGGAACATGCTTGTGGTCTGATGGTGATAGATGAAGATAGGAAATAGAACTAACATAATCTATAAAGCACTAGCTATGTTTCGGGTGATTTATATTTGCTAGCTTGGTCAATTATTACATCAGCCAATATCATTTGTATTATTATCTTTTTTTCTTTTTCTTTATTTTTAGAAAAAGGAACTGAAATCCAGGCTTCCAGAAAACTTGCCCACAGTCACACAACTAGAAACACATTCACATACAGCCCATGAAAGTTCATATGTCTTCTATTTCACAATGCTGCCTCCAGTGAAGATAGCACACTAGCTGCTCTTCATTCCATTGTGGCCTAAAAAGAAGTCACTACCAAAATTTGACTCACCACATTTCCCTTGGAAAGCTAACTTGTAAATCCACCAAGAAAAACCTGTCTTCTTCTATGGCCAACTCAGGGATCTCTTGCAATAGGCTGTTATCTGCAGGAATCATAAAAAAATCAAACATAAATATTATAGCCAGAATTCAAATCCAGATTTCTCTGACTCCACACTTTGCTGTTTTCACTCACTATGTTTTTTACATTCATGCAAAAAAAAAGTAAATGTCAAAATATATTCAATATTACATAGAAATTGAAAAGTTATTAACAATATATGTTTATTAAAGTTGTGTGTATGACTTGATGCAGCTGTAATTCTTATGACAAAGATTTTCATGGAAAAAAATTCTCAGGCCCAGGGACACCTGGGAGTATCTAGCCATCAAATAATTTTAACAGGTTAGCACCAACTCTTTATTTGAAAGCATAAAAAGAGAAAGCAAACAAAATTTTAATATTCTGCAATAAAGTATTGCATATCAAAAGCCTCATCGTTTCACCACAGTGACATATTCAAGGTTTTCTCAATGTCACTTACTGTCTCCCCATCTGTGAGTTGGTTCCCTGTCATTGATTGTACAGCTTAGTTGTCTAAGCTTGCTACTAACCCAGTGTCTTCTGTTTGGAACTATTTCCTTAACTTGTAACTCGACTTTCTCTTGAGTCTATCTTTCTAGAAAGCCACATCTGCCATTTCTTTGAAGTTCCCCTTTAATTCAAGAATACCAGCAACAGACTCTTAGGTATGGCATCAGAAAATACTCTCCACCCCAGTATTCTTTCTTCCTCTCAAAAGTAAGCTTAGAGGTTCCTTTTGTAGGGAGAATCCAGATACTACCAATTACTAGGCCTAAAAAGTCTATTTCAGCAAGAGCTTTCTGATTCAACTGTTCATCTCAACTCCTTGTCTCAAATGAATCTGCTTTAACTTCTCCAAAAACCCCATTTTCAGGAATCTTGACTTCCTTCTGTCTTCTAAAAAGTCAGAGCCTATAGGAGTACAGGAAACTAGGCAGGAGGGAGAATAAAGTTCAGAGATCAATTAGTTCTTTCTCTGGTTAGTTCAATTCAGCTGTGCCTTCCACAACAATTGAAAGCACATACAATCTTGACAGTCAGAAAGAATATACAACAATCTGGCATGATATAATTCTAGAAGTACTACTAGTAATTGAGTTTGTCTTGGCTTTGAAGTGATAGGTTTAACCCATTTCTCATTTAGAAAAAAAGTGCTGCTCACTTCCAGTATGAATTTAATTTTATGTAAACATGCTCTTTGAAACTGAAGCAAATCTGACCGGTTTTCAATGTGAAAATAAAATATAAAAACTGTACTTAGAGTTATTTCTAAACAGTACTTGTTTCTAATCATAATGTCATGGAAATGTATATGATAATCAGTATTTAATAATTTGTGTGTGTGTGTGTGTGTGTGTGTGTGTGTGTGTCTGTGTGCATGTGCACACATGCACTTATGGTAAATTTCAAAGCATGGAACAACACAAAGCAGAATATCACATTCTGTATAAAAATATCACATTTCTTTCTAGATCTTCTTGACATCCTTGTCATTGTTTATGCAGCAAACTTTGCAGTGATCAGTTGGATTCTGTTTCCTTGATGGCAGTGATATGTTCTTGAGGAAATGTCTTCTAGACAGGTAAAGTGGTGTGACATCATCAGAGCACAGATGACCTTGAAGATGTTGCTGCCCTGGCTTGTGATGCTTTTCCAGCATTCTTTTAATCATTGTCAATCTGAAGTTTAACATGGCTGATCATGTGCTCAGGATTGAACTTCTTGAACAAGATGTAGAAGTTCAGAACTGTAATGTTTAGAAGATGGTAAAAGAATTTCTTATACCAAAATGTGTGCCTTTTGTGCTCAGTTGAGTAAGAAGTGAACATCTGATCAGCCAAGTCCACTGCTTCCATATTCTCATTATAATCCACAATGACACCTGGCTTCTTAGTTTTATTTCTATTTCTGTTGTCTACTTCAATCATAGTATTATTATGGAGTGTTGGCAATATCATCACTTCCTTCTTGTCACACCATTTCAGTGTCATAAATTCACTACAGAATCTGGCTACAGTTGTCTCCTTTGCAAAGTTTTATTTTTTTTTTTTCAGATCATTTAGCATCTGTTTTCCGTTCAAATGAGCTGTCCCAACTTCATCAGTCCTATTTTAATGTAATTCTCTGAAAAGCATGAGAGATGTATAAAAGTTATCAAGGAAGACACAATGCTCTTGGTCAAGAAGGTCATTGATCAAGGTAAGAATTGTGCATGACAATTTCGAACTATCAGTTGAAGCTTTTAAAATCATACTGGGCCCTGTGCGAACAACAATATTCCACACATAACCGGATTGACTTACACAAAGTACATATAGCTTGAAATCAAATCATGCTCATTTCGATGGGATATACTGCTTCCAAATTAACCACTACTTGAACAGTATCAGTGGTTCTTCAACTGCAGTGTTTCTGTTTGGAGTATATACAGTTGAAAAGTTTTTTACAAGAAAGTCAAACACGGGTATGATCTACAAAAAAATCTGGGCCTTTGATTGACTAGTGGACATGGAAGAATCATTAACAAAATGCAGACACTGAAATAAAAGTAAAAGCTTTTCACCAATTATAATTTGCCTGAGATAACATGTATCCAAAAGAGGCCTTGTCAACCAAAACATCTCCAGCTCAGGTTTCTGCTCAATACCTTGCAGTAACATTACTGCAAAAAAAAAAGACTTTCAGTTTATCACTGTTAGTGTCTTTCCATTTATCCATTCACAAAAACTTTTTTGGATCATGTAGATTTGAAGCCAACAAGGCAGCTTGGGCATTCATCTCACTGGTAATTTTTGAAACTAATTTATCAATAAAGAACAGTTCAAAATACTGCAGTGAGTCAGTGGTTTCACTGAAATAAACTTTTCTGCCAAGTGTGCTGGTAAAGTCATACCTTTGACATGGAATCATAACACTAGTTGACCATTTCAGAGTATGGCCTGAGTCAGCTGATGTAGGGCTATTTCCATCCAATTCAGAGTCAAACAGAGGCCTGGCAGTACAGTTTTCTGAAGCACTATCCACAAAATTATCAGTATCATCTATTTTGGAAAAATCAGATTCATCAAATGAATCTTTGGCTAACAGCTATTTGAGAACAATATTAACATCACACATAGGAATGCTACATTTTCTAGGATTTAACATTTTCAGTGTTTTGGAATTACTAAATTTTGTAAATTGAAATATCACTACTAAAAACAATGTTATAAAGAAATGATATAATTTGTTTCTAAAGACTGTCGATATACTAGTGCAATGTGAAAATAATTTTTAAAAGTGAGATATTTCATGGCAAACTTAGGGGATAAGGTTAGGATGGGATATACACTTGGTAAACACTGTGGTCACAAGGGCCACCTGCACATATTCTCCAGGCAAAAAGAAAATGAATTAAGTCTCCACTTTAATATGTAATATTTGGTAAGGTATCTTAATCTCTTCCCAAAGCTTCAATTTTTTTATCTGTAAAAATAGGAATAGTAATAATACCTAATTGAGAGGGCTATAATAAGGATTAAATAAGATAATGTTTCTAAAGTGCCTTAGCACAAAACTGACCACATACTTTTCAAAGAATATTAGTCCTCATTGTTTTTATGTAACTTTTACATATCTCCATTGGCAAATTACTGTTTCCAGAAAGCACCCATGACCTAAGTAGATAAAACCTACTGATAATCTTGACTCCTCAGAGACTGAAGACTATCCCTCCTATAATGCAATTGCCTATCCCTGTTGGTGCTGTTCCTAATAATCAAGTTCCAGTCCATGAAATATTTTGCCAGGATTTTCTAAAAGAAAGCTGTACTGGTTTTTAAAACGAAAACAGAAAATGCTTCCTAGACCTAGTTCCCTAACATGTCTAGGTAATTGTCTTCCTGATATAGAAGGGGTTTATTTTCTCCTCATTATATTCTAGAACCTTTTATCTTTAGTGTCACTAATAACTATACCTATCTCACTATTATACCTTCTCTGTTATCTGTGGTGTGATTTTTGGCACTTTGAAGTAAAAGCAAGAGAAAGCTAAATTTATAGAATATCAGGCAGTAATCTATAAATTTATTTGATCCTTGCTTAACATAAATACTAGAAATAATGAGAAAATTGATCTTCCTCCCTCCTACCCTTGCTGCCAATTAAAAATAAAGTGTTCTGAAATACTTTGCAATTTTATAAAGGGAGCCTTGGAAGTCTTTTGGCATACATTTTTAGTCAGAGCTTAGGTTTTTGTTTTGTTTTGGTTTGGTTTGTATTTTAATATATTCTCAATTATCTTCCAAGAAATATAGGTGGTTTATAATATAAGACTTAAAAAATTGAGGGCAATAAAATTAGAGTTCAAAAATATGAAATAACATTATTCTAAAATTGCAATTTATTTTATTCTGAACTTCTTGGCAAAAAAAAGGCAAAAAAGAATATCAAAGTGTTTCTATAATTTTAATTATCTTTTAAAATTAAAAAGGAAATAAAACTATAATAGAAATGTAGTATGGCTATTAAATAGACATTTACCTCAGTCATTTTGGAAGACTGAGGAACACGGAGTTCTCTTGAGGACAAATGGAGCAGGAAAGCAATATATGACCAAGCAAAATAAGTGGAAGTTAAAGGAGGTAGGAACAAGATAGAGATTAATTCTCACACCAATGAGAAGATTCTTGGAGTGATATCAGCAGCATTGTAGCATGAGAGGAACCCCAGGTCTTTCTCCTTGAAGTTAAAACAAGTTGGACAGCTATAAATTCAACAAAGGATTTCCTGCTCAACACACAAACATGTCTGAGAGCTCCTCACGTTGAAACATCTGAATGTGGGCATATTGAATAAAACATGGTAGGAGAGATGGGGGAAGGGACAGAAACACGTCCTGAAATGCAGTCAGGAACTCACTGCAGAACTCAGGCAGAAGAGAACACAGGTTATAGCATAACATTATGGAGCCCTAAGAAGCAGAATTAATATTCCTGCCTGGGTGATCACCACATAATGTGGCTGAACCCAGAGACAGGGGCAGAGATGAAACACAAAGGTACAGCAGCTGTAGTCTAGCAGCTACCACTAGCAGGCAGAAAGCAAACCACTGATACATAGCCAATACTCATCCTCTCAGAGCTTGCCTCCCCTCACCATGCCAGAGCTCACAGCAGACCCCAGCAGAAGCTGTTGCAGTGAAAGTGTCAGGTTACAGAGCACACTTTCTGTAGTCCTAAGTACTAGAGAAGCAGAAACATTTCTCCCTGAGCAGCAGTTGCACATTGAAGCCAATTCCAGTGACAAGGGCGCTGTGGCAGCTGAGTTCTAGCAGCCACCACTACTGGAAGAACAAAGCCACAAATATACAAGTCAGTATATCCCAGGCTACCCACCCTCTCCTAGAGCAGTGGAACCCCATGGAGGCACTTGGAACACTTCAGAAACTACAACATTGCTAACAGCATCTAGTTGCAGATACCACCTAAAATAATAGTGCTTGGATCCCATAAGCCTGGAACCCCATCACCCACCATTTTTCACCGGTGTTGGTGCCCTGAGGTTGAAGTGACTTCATCACAAAAGGGATGCCCATCTTCTTAAGGAAAACAGGACATGTTCCATGGCAGAGGGAATAGTCCCACAGAGACTCCAGAAGTTCCAGCAGTACAAGTAAAATAAAAAATAAAAATAAAAACTAGTACTTCAGCACCACCTAGTAGAAAACACAAAACATCATCTTATCAATCCACTAAACAGAGAAGTGTCACAGTTTTTAAAAAAATATTTTATTCCCATATATGCCTAGGGAGAGAAATAATCTATCAAATACCTTGAATAACAAAGGTAACAAGGTAACTGAGAAAGAGAATGAACAATTTCCAGGAAATAAACTTAAAAACATAAAAATATGTGATTTAAATGACTGAGATTTCAAGATTACAGTTCAGAAGAAACTCAACAAGACACAAGAAAACTCAGCAATGAAATAAACAACAAAAGGAGTATTTTAACAAAGAAAATGAAACAAAAAAAGAACCAAACAGAAATATGGAGCTAAAAAACTCAGTGAAAGAAGTGAGAATAATTTAGCAAGCTTAAGAAATAGAGCTGATTACATGAAAGAAAGAATTAATGATATCAATGACAGATATCTTGAAATGATGTGTATGGAAGAAGATTTGAAAGAAAAAAAATAAAAAATCTCTACAAGAATTAACTCCATCAGAAAGAGCAATATAAGAACGACTATTCCAAAGGAAACTAAAGGGAAAAACAGAGAGTTATTCAAAGACTCAACAAGAATTTTCCAAAACTATAGAAAGAACTACATCTTAAAATCTAAGAATCTAACAGAACACCTAATTATCTGAGTTCAAAATGGCTTTCTCCAAGGCACAATTTTATATTAAAATTGTCAAAAATTAATAGCAAAAAAAGAATTCTTAAGGCAGCTAGGGAGAGGAAACAGTAATCTACAAAGAAAATTCCATTAGATTAGCATATTTTCAGAAGAAACTTTATAAAATAGGAGAGAGTGGAATCTAATATTCAAATTATTGAAAGAGAGAAATCACCACCTAAGAATAATATATCCTGCAAAGTTATTCTTTAGGTATGAAGAAATAAGACTTTTCCATACATACAAAAGCTGAGGGAATTTACCACCACAAGATCTGCATTACAGGAAATACCAAATGAGGGTTTTCTACCTAAAAAAAAGTACAAAAGGATACAAACTATAAGTAAGTTAGTAAGATGACTAATGGGCAAATAGAAACAGAAAATTGCAACTCTTGTTCAGAATAGGGTAATACATACTTATATATAACACAAAGGTTAAAGAAAGTTAAAAAAAAACTTAAAAAAAGAGGAAGAATAGCTACTGCAAGTTGGAAATAAACTCACAGTATTAAAAGGGACAAGAGTTTAGGTCTGAATTCACACAAGTGAAAGAAAATAAAATGCAATCAGAAATGGAATAATGTACATAAAAAACTTTCTTTTGCATAAACCCAATGGTAATTACAAAAAATATGTAAAACTGAGATGCATAACATAAAAAGTAGAATAAATCATAGAATACCACCTAGAATAATAGACAAAAACACAAAGGAAAAGAAGCAATAGAGACACAGAGATACCAGAAAACAAAAGATAAATTAGCTACTAAAAAATTCTCACATATTAATAACCATGCAAAATGTAAGTGGACTGAAATCACCAGTAAAAAGGTATGGAGTGGCAAATTAGATTACAAGAAAAAAAAAAAAACGGTGAAGGAGATTCCTAGTCATGATGTCGGAGTAGGTAAATATTGTGCTTACCTCCTCTCATGACCACGCCAACATTACAAATAAACTACAGAACAACCATAATTGGGAATTGCCCGAAGTCTAGCTGAACAGAAGTCCTACAACTCAGAATATACACAACAGGTCACCTCAAGACTGGCAGAGGGGCAGTGACATGGAATGGGTTGGTCTTACATCTGCATGTGGTGGTTAAAAATCAGGAGGGATATCATGACTATGGGGGTCCCCACTGATGAGCAAGGGGTCCCAGCTCCACACCAGGCTCCCCAGCAAGGGTTCCAGTGCTGGGAAGGTGAAGTACCTACAACTTCTGACTGTGAAAACCAGCAGATATTGTGCCTGAGTAAGATGAAGAGTGAGTAGAGGTACAGATATTCCTCTTACGGGATCCATGAGCAAACTTACTCACTCGCTGAGGACACACTGTCTCTGGGCTCCAGTACTGGCGTAACAGCTGGACAGTTACCAGGAAAATATGGGAAGGAACTAAATTAATTATCTGGCTTCAGGCCAAGAGCTGGAAGGGCAGCTTTCTTCCAGACAGAAGAGATGGTAGAATCCATAATTTCTTTGATGAGCCCTCTCTGTCTTCTGGCATGCAGAGGCAGGTGGCTGCTATATCTGAGTATCCATCAATCTGGCTGACACTGGTCACCCTCCTTGGTGATCCCTTGAGACCCCACTCCATCCAAAATGTGGTCCTACCCAAATTGCTTCCAGTAGCTTTTCCATAAAATGGCATATATAGGCTAATGCTGCAGATTTCCTAAGATTTTTTAAAGGTTCGCAAAACCCAAAGAAGCAGCATCTGGCCTTAATGTGCCCAATGCCTCTTGCTGAGCAGCCCCAAGCCCAGCATGAGTGAAAGCAGGCCTTGGTTCATTGATTGGCCCCTGTGCCAATGGTGGTGCCAATGGCAGCAATCTGAAGATTGCTTAATGACTCTTGTCAGATGGCCTCACACATGACACAAGCTGCAGCTAGAGCCCCTCCTAGGAGGACTGAGGGCTGACATATACAGTGGCCAGCTTCATATTGAGCAAAAGCACCACCCTGGGACTGCATCTAAGGACAAGATATCTAAGGGCAGACTCAGCAGCCATCAGAATCCTACTAAACTGAATCCTTCTCTGTAAGGTCAGCCTTCACCAGTCAGTTCTCACAACCAATCAGCCCAAGGCTCAATGCCTTTCATTTACTTGCAAAAACAACCAAAGCCCAACTACAATAGAAGAGCACATACAACCCATACAAGGGAGACACCTGGAGCACCTGACTCAGGTGACCAGGGAAAATTGTGCCTCACAAGACACCTACTACATAAGGCTACAATCCTAAGACTGAGAGACACAGAAGCCCTACCCAATACATAGAAATAAACACAGAGAAGAAGCCAAAACAGAGAGACAAAGAAACAAGTCCCACATGAAAAAACAGAACAAAGCTCCAGAAAAACAACTCAGCAAAATGGAGATAAGCAATCCACTAGATCAAGAGTTCAAAACACTTGTTATAAGGCCAGCCCCAGCTCCAGAGTCCAGGTCCCGAGGGGTGTCTGCGGAGTCAGCGAAGGAAGGGACAGCACTCAGGGATAATGCATCAGAATCTCTCTTTATCGTCTTCACATCTGTATTTTTATACTCCAGGGTTACATAAGCAATTTTACGGTTATATAAATGATTTATTGATTTTGATTTTTGAGTTAACAATCACCGTTCCCCTATTTGATTTTTCCATTCCTTCCTATGCTATTTCTTGCTTCTGATCTTAGCTGGACCATTATTCTCTGGCTACACTATTAACTAAATTAACAATTGTCCTGTACCTATTCTTTCCTAGATATTAATATGATTTACTGTTTCCATGGCTCTAAGCTAGGGGTTTCTAATTTATTTTCCTCCTACAACTACCCACTTTCCATTATCCTTGGAGTACACTCCTGTGAAGAGCAGCGAACCATGCATGGGAATAGGAACAAACTGCATTCCTTTCTTTCTCCTATTACCTATTACCATTCCTTTCTTTCTCCAATTTCCTATTACCTATTTTCATAAATCATAAGTTGTCCTTCTCAGTACACTGACTGTTACAGGCCTCCAAGTAGGTCTAAGATGTTTTGATGTTCCCACCCTGTTTCTCCGAGGCAATGCATAAGGCTTTCTTGATAAATTTTCATATAAGCCAGGACATGGCTCCTCTTCTGGCTTTAATGTATTTGCTTCCTCCAAACCCCTAAAATCCCCATCACAACCTGCCTATGAGGCTGTAGTAAGTATCCCACACATAACACACACGCTAACACACTCACACCAAAGGAGCCACAAAGAACCCATCTGGAGCAGCCAAAGCCTTGCAAAGGTGCCACACTGTATGCTGTGACCTTGTCAGACAGCTACATTAGATGCAGCTCCCACACTCAATGAACTTAGGGGGAGAGTATAGGAACTCAGTAAGAACTTTAATAGGGATCAAAAACATTAAGAGAACCAATCAGAAATGAAGAATACAATAACTGAAATGAAGAACACACTGGAGGGAGTTGAGAGTTAATTACATGAAGCAGAGGATAGGATCAGTGATTGAGAAAATAAGGTAGAATAAAATACCAAATCAGAATAATAACAAAAAACATTTTCAAAAAATGAAGACACTTTAAGGAGCCTCTGGGACATCAAGTGTAACAACATTTGAATTCTAGAGGTACCTAAAGGAGAAGAGACAGAGCAAGGAATTGAGAGCCTTCTTATTGGAAAAAATAATAATGAAAAATTTTCCTAACCTAGCAAAGAGAATAGATATATAAGACCAGGAAGTGCAGAGAATCCCACATAAGATGAACCCAAAGAGGCTCACACTAAGACATATCATAATTAAAGTGCTAAAGCTTAAAGTCAAAGAAAGAATCTTAAAAGAAGCAAGAGAAAAGCAATTAGCTACTCACAGAAGAGTTCCCGTAAGACTGTCAGCTGATATCTAGACAGCAACTTTGCAGCACAGAAGGGATTGGCATAAAATATTCAAAGTAATGTAAAGCAAGTTCCTACAACCAAGACTAGTCTACCCAGAAAAACTATCATTTAGAATTGAAGGACAAATAAAGAGCTTCCCGGACAAGAAAATCTAAAGGAGCTCATCAACACCAAACCAGTATTACAAAAAATGTTAGAGAAACTTCTTTAAGAAAATAAAAGAAAATCAAAAATATGAATAATAAAAAAGCAATAACTACATATCTATTAACAATTACTTTAAATGTAAATGGATTAAATGCTCCAATAAAAAGGGTAGCTGAATGGATAAAACAAGATCCTTATATATGCTGCCTATAAGGAACTCACTTCAGATTAAAAGATAAACAGTGACTGAAAGTATAAGAATATTTCATGAAAAAGAAAACAAACAAACAAAAATCTGGAGTAGCAATACTTACAACAGACATAACAGACTTTAAAGCAAAAGCTATAACAAGAGACAAAGGAGGACCCAGGAATACCATTTCTGGGTATTTATCCAAAGAAATGTAAAACATTACTTTGACAGAACATGTGAATCCATATGTTCATTGCAGTATTAGTTACAATAGCCAAGGTGGATACAACATGGGTGTCCATCAATGAATGAATAGATAAGGAAGATTACTCATCCATTAAAAAGAAAAAGAATAAACACTTGCCATCTGCAACAAAATTCTGGATCTAGAGGGCATAGTGCTGAGGGGAGTAAGTCAGACAGAGAAAGATAAATTCCATATAATTTTACTTACATGTATAATCTAAAAATATATAAATAAACAAACAAAACAGAAACAAACTCATAGATATAGAGAAAATTTTTATGGTTGCCAGATGAGAGAGGTTTTGGGAGGGTGATGAAACAGGGGAAAGTATATATAAGTACAAATTGGAAGTAACAAAGTAGTCAAGGAAATGTAAAGTATAGCATAAGTACTATAGTCAATAATTATAATAACTATGTATGAAGTCAGATAGGTACTAGATGTATTGGGATAATCACTTCTAAGTTATATAAATGTTGTACAAATCATCATGTTGTACACCTGAAACTAATATTGTATGTCCACTATAATTTAAAAATATTTTTAATTAGTAAAAAAATCAACTATACACTGCTTTCAGAAGACACATCTCAGCTGCAAGAAGAAATATGGAATCTGAATGAAGGGGTAAAAAATGATACTCTTAGAAAATTACATACAAATAAAAGTGGGTGTAGCCATACTTATATCTGACAAAATAGATTTCAAGATCAAAAAGGTAATGAGATATAGATGAATGGTTTATTATGATGGAGACAATAAATCAAGAAACATAACACATTAATATATGTGTGCCCAATTTGAGAACACCAAAATATTTAAAGCAACTATTTATAGAACTAAAAGGAGAAAATGACAAAAACACAACCTAAATACCCCATTGACAGCAATAGAGCATTCAAACAGAAAATAAATTTTAAAAATCAGCCTTAAGTATTAAGCATTAGAACTAGACATTTACAGAGCCTTTCATCCCAAAACATCAAAATATACATTCTTCTCTCATGCACATAGAATATTCTCAAGGATAGCCCATATATTGGGATATAAAACTAGCCTCAACAAATTTAAGAAAACTGAAATCATGCCAAGCAAATTCTCTACCCATAAAGTTTCGAAATTATAAATAAACTGCAAAAAATAAGTGAGTAAAACAAAAATACAAGTATAGAAGATTAAGTGACATGCTACTAAACAATAACTGGATCAAAAAATGATAAAAGATCAAAATATACATAAAGAAAGATGAGAATGACAATTCAAATGAAAATGACATATCAAAATCTGGTGATACTGAAAAAGCAATAAAAGAGCAAAGTTAATATTATTACAAGCCTGCTTTAAGAAACAAGAAAAACCTCCAATAAACAACATGTCATCTTAAAGAACTAGAAAAAAAAATGAAGCCCAAAGTCAGCAGAAAAAAGAAAATAATAAAAACTAGAATTAAATGAAATAGACAAAAAGACAATAGAAACAAATTAATGCAACAAAGAGCCGGTTCTTTGAAAAAATCGATAAAATAGACAATGCTAGACTCACAAAGGAAAAGAGAGAACAGACACAAATAAACAAAATCAGAAATGAAAGAGGAAAAGTTACATTGGAGACCACAAAAATACAAAAGACTATATATACAAGGATATGATGAATGACTGACTATACACCAACAAATTCAGTAACCTAGAAGAAATGAACAAGTTCTGAGAACTGTATAACCTTCCTATACTGAACCGCAAAGAACTGGAAAATCTAAGTAAACCCATCAACAGTAAGGAAATTGAAACAATCAAAGTCCAGAATCAGATGGCTTCACTAGCAAATTCTACCACACATGCAAAGAAGACTTGATATCTACCCTTCTCAAACTATTCAAAAAAAAAAATTAAAGAAGAAGCAAATTTCCTAACTCATTTTATTAGGCCAACATTACAATGATACCAAAACCTGGCAAGAATTCACACACACACACACACCACCACCACCACCACCACCACCACCACGAATATCTCTGATGAATACAAATGCAAAAATCTTAAATAAAATACTAACAAATCAGATACATCAGTACCTTAAAAAAATAATACAACACAACAAGGATGGTTCAACATACGCAAATCAATGTGATACACTATATTAACAAAATAAAGGATAAAAATTGTATGATCATATCAATTGATGTAGAAAAACTTTGACAAGATACAAGTTATTTATTATTAAAGCACTCAAAAAAATGGATATAGAAGGAAAGTGCCTCAACATAATAAAGGCCAAATATGACAAACCCACAACTAATATTATACTCAATAGTGAAAAACAGAAAGCTTTTTCTCTAAGATCAGGAAGAAGACAATAATGCCCATTCTCACCATTGTTATTTAACATAGTACTGAAAGTTCTAGCCAGCAAATTATGCAAGAGAAAGAAATAAAAGGCATTCAAGTTGGGAATGAAGAAATCAAATTATCACTTTTTATAGATGACATAATTTTTTATACAGAAAACCCTAAAGACTCCACCAAAAATATTAGAAACAAGAAACAAATACAGTAGTTGTATACTAAGAATAAAATTTCAGAAAAAAATTTAAAAAATTTTTTTAATTCTATTTTATTTTGCAAAAGAAAGAACAAAATACCTAGGAATGAACTGATTAAAAGATGTGAAGGATCTATATACTGACAAGACATTATTAAAAAAATTGAAGACTCAAAGAAATGAAAAATATATATATATTTCATGTTCATAGATTGAATCAACAAAATTAAAATGGTCATATTACCCAAAGCAATATACAGATTTAACGCAATCCCTATTGAAACCCCAATGTCATTTAAAAAATAATAGAACAAAAATCATCACATTTGTATGAAAACACAAAATACTTGAACAGCCAAAGCAATCCTGAGAAAAAAAGAACAAAGTCAAAGGTATAATTCTTCCAGATTTAAAATTATACTACAAAGCAATAATAATAATAAAAAGCATGATATTGGCAGAAAAATAGACACAAAGACAAATGGAGCAGAATTGAGAGCCCAGAAATAAACCTATATACATATGGGCAAATAATTCTTGACACAGGAGCCAAAACCATACAATGGAGAAAAAAAAAATCTTTTCAATAAATGGTAATGGGAAAATTAGAAAGCTACAGACAAAAGAATGAAAGTAGATTGCTGTCATCATATACAAAATTAACTCAAAATGAATCACAAACCTAAATATAAGACCTGCAACAATTAAATACATAGAAAAAAAGTACTAAACTAGAAACAGAGAGTTTGGCATTATGAATTTGACCCCAAAGGCAAGGGAAGTAAAAGCAAAAGTAAATAAATAGGACTAGATCAAACTAAGAAGCTTCTGCACAGCAAAAGAAACCATCAGCAAAATAGGCAAACAACTGAATGGGAGAAGATATTTGCAAACACCTTGGATAAGGTGTATATCCAAAATATACATTAAAAAAAAACTCATATAACTCAACAATAAAAAGGCTAACAATCCAATTCAAAAATGGGCAGACATCCTAAACAGACAAGAAGACAAATGCTCAACAGACATATGAAAAGATGTTCAACTTCACAAGCTATGAGGGAAATTCAAATAAAAACAATGAGATATCACTTCACACATGTTAGAATGGCTATCAACAAGATAAGTTATAATAAGTGTTGGAGAGTTTGTGGTGAAAAAGAAACTCTCATACATTACTGGTGGAAGTGTAAACTGGTACAGCCACTATGCAAAACAGTATGAAGTTCTCAGAAAATTAAAGATATTACTACCATATGACCTAGCAATTCTAATTCTGGGCATCTACCCCCCAAATTTGAAAATATTTATTCATAAAGTTATATGTATCCTATGTTTATTGCAGTATATACATTGTAGCTAAGACATAGAAACAACCCGTGTCTTTCTATAGGTGATTAGACAAAGAAGGTGTGATACATATATACGATTGAATACCACAGATTTTTAAATACTACCATTTGGAACAACATGGATGGATCTTGAGACTATCATGCTAAGCGAAACAGGTTAAATGGAATAAAACAAGAACCATATAATTTCACTCATGTGAAATATGAAATAGAAAAAGCAAACAAAACAGAAATATTCATGAACATAGACAACAGTATAATGGTTACCAGAGGGGAAGAGGACAGTGAGAGGTAGAAGAGGGTAAAGGGGATCAAATATATAGTGGCAGAAGATGTGACTTTAGGTAGGAATGCACAGTGTTATATACATATGATATATTATAGAATTGTACTATTAAAAATTATATAATCTTATTATCAATGTTATCCCAAGAAATTTAACAAAATTAAAAAAAAAAAATCTTGAGACCCTCCCAATGATTGTGATTTATGGGCACTAGATGAAGAGTAGAAAAATCTAACAATGGCTATGATATGGCCATTTAGTTATGTATTCAAATATATGTTGTATGCTTGCTAGTTGTTAACTACTCCAGGCAATAAGAATAGACAATGAATAAACAGGCAAGTATCCTGCTTTCATGGGAATTTGTATTCTATTGAGAATAAAGGAATGAAGGTGGATAAAAACAAATAATAAGTGTATAAAGAAATAACCATTTATCACTATGGTAAGTGACATAAAGAAAAAAAGTTAATTGTAATAGAGTAATGAAGTAGCTATTTTGATTTAGTGGTCAAGGAAGTCTTCTCTGAGGAGTTGATATTTGAGTTGAGACCTTTATGATACAAAAGGGCCAGGCATGGGAAGATCTGAGGAAAGTCTATTTTCTTGGAAAAGCAAAAAATAAAGAGACCAGAGACCGTAACCAGTCAATTAGAGTTACATCAAGTAACCAGGCATCACCCAGAAAATAGTTTGACTGAGCAGAGTTATAGTGCTTTACTACTTAAAATATTATACCTAATCAAGAGGCCTAGAAATAAGCAGAAGTGAATGTTAATTAATAAAATGAAATGCATTGGTTATTGAGGAAAGTAAATGTGTTCTTCAGAATAAAGTTTTCTCAGTCTCTTAATAAAAATCTATCAAAAACTTCCAGTTCTGGTAATAAAAAACAAGATAATTTGGGGGAAAAAAAACACCTCCCAATGAACTTCCTAATCAATTAACAATATGTGAAAAAAAAATTTTTTAAGGTACCAAATTGCTGATAAGACCATTAAGAATAGCCAAGACAAGATCTAGGAGCAGACATATCCAGAGAAATGACTCCCACGTTTAAAACCATTTTGCCATGTTGAGACCAGAAAGGGATGTTCACCTAGGAATACAATTAAATCAGAAATTACCCAGCCCCATAGAGATAGCAGCCGAGCTTTAAATTTTCCATGTGACTCTTAAACATTGAAACTAGACTTAAATGTCACCGTATTATTAATGTCTTCATCAGGTTAAAGTTATGATATATTGCTTTTTCATGACAAAAGAAAATAAAAACTTCTCTAGAAATTTACATCATCTTAACCTCAACTTATAATCAAAAGTAATTTTTCAAATACAACGTCTAGGATATAATCAATATAATCAAGTACATAAAAAGAAAAGACAATATCCTAGGGTAAATAGCATCTTTATGGAGAACTCTGACTAATACACAAAAATAAAAATGTACAAACAACAGACAACAAAAATCAACCCAAAATAGTCCTCAATATTGGATTTATCAAACTATACTTAATATATTCCAGGAAATAAAAGCTAAGCTTAAAACTTAGAGTAGAACACTGAAAAATATAAAAATTAACATAGTAGATTTGAAAAAGAACTATAAGTTGTAGCCCTGAATAGAATTAAAATAAATAACCTAATGGAAGAGTTTAATAGCATTAGATACTGTTGAAGAGTAAATTATTAAATTATAAAATATATTAGGAGGAAATAACTAAAATGAAACACAGAGAAACAAGAGAATCAAAATCAGTTGAGGGGAGGGATTCTGGATCTTTAGAACATGGCAGATGAAGGCGTCCCCAGATCTCTCTCTTTGATACAAAAATAAACTGAACATCTAAAACTCAACAAAAAGCACCCAAACTGCATAACCAACATGTCTGAGTGTGGGATCTGAGCATAAGAGCTACAACAGGTCAGAACCCAGGGTGTCAGGCGGTGGACTGGGAGAAACTAAGAAGCTGTCTCTTGCAGCCCCCAGAGCTCCCTATAGGAGGAGAGGGAGGGGGGAAAGAGTGGCAAATTGCCTGGACAGCCCTCCCTGGGAAATCTGTGAGCTCTTGTGGCAGGCAGCAGGGCCAAATAATCAGGGCAGATGCAGAGAAGTGGGGCAGCAGAAAAACAACAGTTGATTTATATGGCAGCAGTTGCAAAACTGATGCTGAGCCACAAACCTCAATCCCCAACCCAGAAGTCCCCTCCCTCCATAACCTCCAAGACCTGAACATCGCAGAGCACTAGGGGAATCTGAGCAAACACTACTGAAACAGTTGCTAACACTGAAAGGAACTGAAACTGAGAGTAGCAAGTGCAATTAAACATCTCTAAGTGGTAAAAGGGCATTATTAAGGCTTTATATAAAGCAGGGATCCAAGAGGGTTAGATACCACATACTGGAAACCAAAAGAAAAACACCTTCTTTGCAATGGGCTAAAGAGAGATCTTTATATAATAAATCTTTCTAGAAAAAAAAAAGCAGAATACATTTCCATTAATGCCCAGGTGAAGAAATAGTCTATTAAACACTATGAACAACCAAGGTGACAAGACATCTCAGAAAGAAAAAAAAAATGTCCAGAAAATAAGCTTACAGACATAGAAATATGTGACTTACATGACAGAGAATTCAGGATGGTACTTTTGAAATAACTCGCTGATATTCAAAACAACTCCAATCAACAATTTCAGGAATTTAAAAAACAACTTGATGAGAAGAGCAAGGAGATTGAAAGCCTCAAAAGGAACCAAATAGAATTTCTGGAAATGAAGAACACAGTACAAAAGTTGAAAAATAAAATAGTAAGCTTGGAAAATAGAGTTGACCAAAAGGAGGAAAGCATCGGTGATATCAAAGACAGAAATATAGAAATAAATCAGAAGAAAGAAGAGAGAAACTGAAGAATGAACAATAATAAAAGAGAAATTCAAGAACTAGCTGATACAGTAAGAAGGAACATAAGAATAATGGGCATTTTAGAAGGTGAGGAAAAGAAGCATTTTCAGACAAATAGTGGATGAGAATTTCCCAAATCTAAGGAATGAGCTGGAGCTTGGAATTCAAGAAGTCAACAGAACACACCCAATTTTCTCAACCCATAAAGGCCTTCTGGAAGACGTATTGTATTAAAATTATCAAAAATCAACAACAAAGACAGAATTCTCAGGACAGCCAAGGAGAAGAAACCTATAAAGGAAAACCCATTAGATTGTCATTGCGCTTCTCAGCAAGCCAGAAAGGAATGGAATCATATATTTAAACTATTAGGTGTCCATTGACAGATGAATAAATAACAAAAGATGGCATATACATACAGTGGAATATTATTCAGTCTTAAAAATAAAGAAAAGTCTAATACAGGTTATAACAGAAAAACTTTGAAGACATTAAGCCAGTAACAAAAGGACAAATATTGCATGATTCTACTTATATGAGGTACCTAGAGTAGTCAAATTTGTAAAGATAGAAAGTTGCATGGTGGTTGTCAGGGTCTGGAGAGAGGGGAAAATGGGGAGTGTTTAATGAGAATATTTTCATTTGAACAAGAGGAAAAGTTCCTATAGATAGATGGTGCTGATAGCTGTACAAGCACATGAATATACTTAGCGCCACTGAAGTGTACACATAAAAATGGTTAAAATAATAAATTTTGTTATGTAATTTTACCATAATAAAAAAAATCTGTAATGTTTTTCTAAAATGCAGACATTACACTCATTTTTCATTGTAAAAATTATTTTGGAGGTAAAAAAGGAAAAACTCTCAATTTGGAATTGATCAATCAGAGAAATTAATTAATGGACCATCAACTATTTATTGAATACTTCCAGATTGGTGGGCTTGTAATTTTACCTAGAATGTAGAAACGGATCTGCTAGGATATTAAAATGCACTATGAAAAACTTCCATTTCTTTCCCAAAAGTTCAAAGCTACCAAGATCAACTGCTTCTCTGTTATTTGAAATAAAGCAAAATCAAAATGAATTTCTAAATTTAAAAAAAAGTGCATTTTTTATTGTTTATGATTTAAAACCAACTAACAGAAGTGTTTCTTCTGGATTAATCATAAGGAATAAAAATGTATACTCTGGGGAGTAATGGTTTCAAAAAGTCTTAGGTGACCGGACCATTCCACCTTCAGATACACCCTTTTGTGAGAGAGCTGTAACTCTGAGCTTTCAATAAATCCTATCACTTTACTGCCTCAAAAAAAAAAAAAAGAAAAGAAAAGAAAAGAAAAAGAAGTCTGAGGTGACCAAAAGCAGTATGTAACAGCAAAACACATTAACTATAACCAATATATTGAAATATTTATGATAACAATCAGAGTTCACTTAGTTCAAACAAGTTCAGCAGGCACAGAACACAAATAAAGGAATGGGGAAGAACAGGTTTTAAAATTCTAGAACAAAAAAAAACCTTTGAATCATTTGTATAATTTAAAGTTTCAATTACTACAGGTTTTACTGGCTGCCCATATTTTTCTAATCTCAATAGCATAAATAAAATTATTTTAAAATTATAATAGAAGTTGACTCTACTTACTCCTGGTGGAAATATCTGTATAATATTTCCAGCTATGTCTAGGATTCTTAGGTTTCTAAGATCACAAAATCCCTGTGTCAGAAAACAAAAGAGAGATTGACTTTCAAAAACCTCATATGTAGAATCATAAATATTTCTTCTAAGTTCAAATTTGATGGCATTGACCATCTTTCCTAATCACCTGATCATTTTTCAGTATATCCTTTCCAAAGATACCTTTATGTCTGGGATTGCCAGACTTTTTGAGTTTTCCAATTCCTCTGACTACTCCAGGGCAACATAACATGGTAGCCAAGAGTTAGAACTATTCATAGGTTTACTATTCATAGTAAGTTATACTTACTATGTAACTACGGGTACATTTTTTAATCTCTTGGTATTTCAATTTCTCCACTTGTAAAATGGAATTGCTAATGGAAGCCCCTACTTCAACATGATTGCTGAATGTATTAAAAAAGTTACTAAGTTCTTATTAAGGGGCCTAATACATAATAAGCACTCAGTAGTCATTATTATCATTAAAACAGAAGGAATCTTTGAGAAACAGAAAATAGATATAATCTTAGAAAGTTGTCTCTATCAACTATTCCACCATCAATTATTTCTCATGTCTCTTGCTTAATACTGTGCTAACAGAACCCTTTCCTTATAGAGAAAAATATGTTAGTATTTCTACCTACATTCCCAATGTAACTGGATGGATATATATATTTATATACATTTGTAAACATGCACACAATTTATTATGTACCAGAAAATTTTTCATAACTTGTTCATAATCAAAACAAATAAGTATTTTCTACAATGCCTTATCATTTATAATGCAAAACAAAAAGAATAATGATCATGTTAACTGAATTAGAGTAAATGTACAAAGACATACAAGATCATAGGTATTCTTTACATAATAATTCAGGATAGTACTTATTTAAATTTTTTGAAGTCTAAACTCCTGGGGGTTTATAAAATTGTAGAAAGAGTACTGATCTGACTTTTAAGTTAAGCAGACATGGATTTGAGCCCAGTCTTTGACCTTTGTGTTCAAGTCACATAGCCTCCTTGTTCCTTATTCTAAAATGGGTATAATAAGAAGAGTTATAATGAATTGTATGAACACTAAATGATATAATGCTTCATGAAAATGATCATATTACTGCCATTAAAGCTTCCCCCTCATATTAAGAACCTACAATTTTAATAAATTTATTCTATAATTTAAAAATATTTCTTACTTGTTTATAAAAATTAAGATTTTTAAAGAATTTAAGAATAAAATGTTTGAAATATACTTATTTATAGCCTACACTTTGGTATATTTTCACATATCACATTACAATATGAAAAAAATATTTCAAGAGAATATACCCCTGAGAGAAAAATTAAACAACAAGAATTTATCTCCTTTTTTATCTCTCAATTTACTATATGACATACATTCCCTTCTATTAAATTAATTCTAATTTGCCTAAGGAAGGAAGGTAAACCTATTTATGGGTTCCTAGCAAGAAACAGTACTCTCAAACTGGGAAATTTTAAGAGAATATAACAAAGTTGCTATTTATAAAAGCTTCACAGGGTTTAGAGAAAACTAAACCATGAAATGTAGTTTTTTAAACCCACAGAAGTCCCAAAAGCTATCAATGGCAGAAAATTCTTTACCATCATCGTCCTAAAGCGCCAAGGGGGTGGGGCTAGTGATGGTCTATATGAGGATCACCTATGGCCTTCTAGAAAGGTATGCAGGAAACTCACAGCACCCTATCAGGCAGGCATCAGAGGAATACCATCTGATACTCACTCTCCTGCCCTTTCACCTCCTTCTAGTGACTCTCATTGGCCATATCCAAGAGAAAGACAGAGGAAAAAGGAGCTCACTGATGCTGATGGCAGATAAGTCTCCCAGGTAAAGAGTAGATTGGAAAAGGATGGAGAGTGGCTATGAAGGAAAAATGAAAGATATCTAGAACACATACCAAGCCAGAATATACTATATTTTGTACTGTATATAGGGCTTCCAGATAAATATAGGAGGCTTAAATTTAAATTTCAAAAAAACAAGGATTTTGCTTTTGTATAAATATGTTCTATGCAATATATGGAACATACCTACATTGCTTATCTGAAATTCAAATTTAAGTGAGCATCCTGTATTGTTATTTGGCAGCCTTACCTATGTGAAATAATCCAAGTTATAACCTTACTTTGTCATAGGAATTTGGGAACTAACTATGTCTATTCAGATGGAAAACAAAGGATTGTTGTACTGAGATTCCCAAATCTATAACCTTTCCCAACCATGTTGTAATGTTCTTTCCCAACAGAAGAAAATTTGATTCTATGTTTTGCTTACCTCTGGCAAAACATCAATGTTGTTCCTGACCAAAAGAAGCTTCTGGAGCATCTTCAGAAACTTAATCTCTTCAGGTATACAAATGAGCTGGTTGTAATTAAGTTGAAGTTCAGAAAGATTCTCAAGGAAACAAAGTTGTCTAGGAATGCTAGCTAGCTGGTTATGATTTATACTCAAACATGTAAGGCTTTTTAATCTAAAAAATAAACAAAGTATATGAATGAAACTCACAAGAATAAGAAAGTCTATTATACAGACACTGCTTATCAGAAGCTATGTGTCAATTTATTTTTTTGTAATTCATCAGAGCCTTATTTCAGTCAAGTGTTCACAACTACTGTGAATAATTTGAGCATAAAAATCTTTGTTGTAACTTAACTTTTGAAGATATTTTATAATCAGATGGCTTATGTTAAAAATATTATTTATGTAATCAAATCCTAGATTTAAAAGAAAATTCTACATTCATTCTTTGTACATATGCATTAACTAGATTGAAGAGGAAGCAAGAAGATGGAGGAGGATATATAAATACATAAATATATGTATACATATATACATATACATGGATATAAGTATAAGTATATAAATATAGATATATAGCTTTATGGATATAGTTACATATTATATATCTTATACCAAATAGATATGAGACAGTTCCTGTGGAAAATGAAATGATGAATCAGATACAAATTTTTCCTTTATATATACATCATGGACTAGAAGAGGATATTACATAGAGCCATAAAATTAAGACAGAAAATGTTAGTGGTTAGGAAGAAAAATATTTTAAAAATTTGAGTCTGTAATTGCAAATATGGTATCTGAGGTATATATCATAAGCATTTTGGAGCAATTAACACTTGAACTTGGTTCTGAAAAATAAAATTTGTAAAATTACGGCAACAAAATGGAATAGTAAGCTGAGAAAATATTAATATTTTTCAGAAGCAAATAGAAAGAAATTAGCACTACTGAGCACCAGCTATGTACCTGTGTATATAATCATCACCATAACCATAAGGTTGGAAATTATTAACCCTAATTTAGAAATTAAAAAAAATAAAAGATCAGAGGCAGTAAATATCTCTGCCAAATTACCCATTCAGTAGATAAGAGTGTCAAGATTCAAATGAATGTCTACTTGCAAAGCTATGAATGGAAATATACAATGATCACAAGGCTGAATGTATTGAGATTAACAGAATGAGGTAACATTTTGAAACAATTAAAAGTGGAGAACTGGAAGTTAGGAGAGTGATATTAGTGAAAAAAATTTGGGAGACTATAAGCATGATAATGGAAGCCATGTGAATTGATGAGACTGACAAGAAAAACAACAAAAAGGGTGGGAAAAGGGAAAGAGGAAGACAACGAAGATTTTTGAAAAATGTGAACATTTGACATATAAAAATGCATCCAGAGAAGGTATGAGTAGAGAAACAGCAGATGAAATATTCTTCTATACCTACTAAGGTATAGAAGAGTATTTCAAAATTAAAGAGATAGTCAAAGATGTCAACAACATGGCAACAGGACCTCCATGTCTCTTCCCTTGAAGTTACAAATCAAACAGCTATAATTCAACAAAGGATTCCCTGCTCAACACACAAACATGTCTGAGACATCAGCACATGAAAACATCTAAAGTTGGGCATATCTAAGCAAAAAGTGGAAACAAGGAAGAAAGACAGAGATAGAAACTGTGCTGCAGCCCCATGTTTGCCACAGACCCAGTGGACTCAAAAGTAGTGAAAGGCTGAGGTACAGTCCCCACTGGGAAGACCAGACTAAAGAGACAGAGATGGCAATTTGGCCTGGGAAGTTGGCCCACACTGAGGTTGGATCAGGATCAAGGTCAGAGAAATAATGCAAAATAACACAGCTCTCCAAAGCCTGCCAGCACAGAACAAAGTATTCTGCAGACAGGATATTTGCCCACCTCATCCCACTGTGGCCCACCAGGCAGCAAGATCCTCTCTTGGCAAATAACGAAAGGGATGAAAAAAAAAATCTTTCCAGCATAAGTAGTCTGTATTCACTGCAGCTAAGCCCATGAGGAAGAGTAGAACCTCAGATGCTCAAACTTACAATCCACCCTCACCCCCAAACCTCTACAACCCTGTTCCCCTCACTCATCCTACCCCTGACACATACACACACCCATCCTCCAACAACTGCAGCACAGCTTAATGGAAGCAGCTGAGTCAACTTGGAGCAGTCCTACAGGGGTTTCTGACTATAGGAGGGCAGCACCAGGAGCACAGAGGAGATATGTAGCCCTCCCCTTCCAATCCATGGGAGTAGTGCCCTGAGACCGAGGCAATTGGTTTGTAAAGAAGACTAGGGAAAATTAAGTGATCTTCATTGCAGATGTATGGCCATACACAAAAATTAACTCAAACTGGATAAAAAAAAAACCTGAAACAATTAAATATCTAGAAGAAAACATAGGTGCTAAACTATGGACCTTGGTCTCAGAGAGGTTTATATGAATTTGACCCTGAAGGCAAGGGAAGTAAAATCAAAAATAAATGAATGAAACTATATCAAACTAAGAAGCTTCTGCACAGCAAAAGAAAACATCAACAAAACAAAAAGGCAGCCAACTGAATGGGAGAAGATATTTGTAAACAATACCTCCGATAAGGAGCTAATATTCAAAAATATATAAAGACTTTATACAATTCATCAACAAAAAATGCTAACAATCAAATTTAAAAATGGGCAGAGGACCTGAACAGACACATTCCCAAAGAAGATATACAAATGCTCAACAGGCATAGTGAAAGATGCTCAACTTCACTAGCTATAAGGGAAAATCAAATCAAAATCACAATAAAGATCTCCTCACACCTGTTAGAGTGCCTATTGTCAATAAGACAAGAAATAACAATGTTGGAGAGGATTGTTATTTCTTGTCTTATTGGAGAAAAAGGAATCTTCATATATTGCTGGTGGAAATGTAAATTGGAACAGCCACTATGAAAAACAGTATGGAGTTTTCAATTTTTCCAGCTCCATTTATTGAAGAGGCTTTCTTTTCTTCATTGCATGTTTTTGGCTCCTTTGTCAAAGATTATTTGCCCACATATATGTCAGTTTTTTTTTCTGTTTCATCTGTCTGTGTGTCTATTTTTCTAGCAGTACCACGCTGTTTTGATTTTTTAGTATAATTTGAAGTCAGAGTGTGAGTTCACTTACATGTGGGATATAAAACAGAAAGCAACAAATGAACAAACAACACAAACAAGCCCCAAAAAACTCATTAACAGACAACAGTATGGTGATTTCCAGAGGGGGAGTATGGGGCAGATGAAAACAGTAAAGGGGGTCAAATATATGGTGTCAAAAGAAGACTAAACCATGAGTGATAAGCACACAATACAACATGCAGATAATGTATTATAATATTGTACACTTGAAACTCGATTTTATTAACTAATGCCACCCCAGTAAATTTAATTTTTTAAAAGCAAAAAATTAATTTTTTAAATTTGGGGTAAAAAAAAAAAAAGATGGCATAGGTGATAGAGGCTCTATTCATCCCTCTGGCGACCAAATCAAAGTTGTGATGGAAATAAGGAGTAGCAGCAAAGAAAAATCACCTGGAATCTAGAGGAACAAACCATACAACTAGGAAGAAATCCAAGAAAGCACCCTGCAACAGCAGAATGTAGGACAGGGTGAAGATGCAGGCTGCCTCTTCTTGAGCAGCTGAGATGGAGGCTGCAGCAGCAGCAGCAGATGCTTCTTAAAGGGGCCATGTCTGTGAACTGATTTTTGTGGTGATGGAAGTGCTCACTCTGAGCACCAACACCAGTTTGGCTGTGTACAGGAGGGACCAGGAACTTATAGGAAGACATTGTCAGAGTGAGGGCCAAAATGAGACTCGCACTGTACAGAAGTGCCAGTTGCACCCATTGTTCCATGTTGAGTCCCCGCTACTCTCAGTGAGTGCATGGACTCAGTGCTGTCATAGCACTGACTTCATCAAACTGGATAACAGAGATTGCTCTGCCCAGAGGATTCCCTAAAATCTGCCTCCCCCAACTCAAGGCCCCACCCAAGCCACATCCAGATACATCCTCAGCCAATTAGGTCTCCTTGCTGAGCAGTGCCTAGACTCATACTGGAGGCAGCTGGCCTTGGTTTCTGGTGTGTCCTTTTGAGGCAACTATAAGCACAGCATCAATGGATTGCTTCCTGAATCTTAACAGGTGGCCCTGGAAGGGTAGAGGCTTGGGCTAAATTTGACCTGCAACTGAACCCTGAGGAATGTTCCACTGGACAAACACCTACTTCACAAATCCACACTGATAAGACTGAGAGACTAAGGCGCTTTGTTCAGCACATAGAAAAAGACATGGAAAGGCAGCCAAAATGAGAAGACAAAGAAGCAGAAACCATATGAGAGAACAGAGCAGAGATCCAGATATAATGGAGTCAATTAATCTAACAGATGCAAAGTTCAAAACACTGGTTATAAAGATGCTCAATGAACTTTTGGGAAGTATACAGAATTTCAACAAAGAGATAAAAAAACATAAAAATGGAAATGCAGATTATAAAAGGGAACCAGTCTGAAATGATTGACACATTATCTGCGATGAGAAGTATATTAAATGGAACAAAAAAAGGGAATAAAGAAAAGGATCAAATGCCCTATCTAGAGGATGGAAAAGCCAAAGACACACAATCAGAATGGCAAGAGATGAGATGCCAAGACTATAAAAATAATTTAAGGAGCATATAGGACACTATTAAGAGTCCAAATATCCATCTGATCAGCATAACTAAAGAAAATCAAGATGCTAAACAACTGTTTGAAGAAATATAATGGAAAACTTCCCTAACCTGATGAAGGAAATGGACATAAAACCCAAGGAAGCTCAGAGAATTCCAAAAATCAAGGATCCAAAGAGGCCCACACTAAGACACAGTACAATTAAAATGCCAAAAGTTAAATACAAAGAAAGAATATTAAAAGCAGCAATAGAAAAACAGATCATTACTTCTAAGGGAACACCCATAAGACTGGCATTTGATTTCTCAAAAGAAAGTATGTAGAACAGAACGGTTTGGCACAAAATATTCAACATGATAAAGACCCAGGATCTACAACCAAGAATACTTTTCCAACAAAGCTATCATTTAGAGCTGAAAGACAGATAAAGACCTTCTCAGACAAAGATAAGCTAAAGGAATTTATCAATGCCAAGCCAGTATTACAGGAAATGTTGGAAGGACTTCTATAAAAAGAAAAAATACAAAAGACTTACTTCAGATTAAAAGAAACACACAGACTAAAAGGAAGGGGATGAAAAAAGATATTGCTTTGATGGACCTAGAAAATTTAAGTCAGACAGAGAAAGATAAACACTGTATGATTTTACTTATATGCAGAATCTAAGGAATAAAAAAAAAACTAATTAAAAACTGATATGTAAATATAGTGGACAATTTGGTGACAGACAAAGGGGATGGGGGGTTGGGGGCTGAGAGAATGGGGTGAAGGGTTAAAGAAGTACAATTAGTAGCTGATGGATGGTCACAGGGATGGGAATGCAGTTAGCATTAATGCGGTAACTAGGTGGAGGGTCAGATAAGGGGGAGAGCAATTGGGGGGATCATTTTATGAACTATATAGATGTCTATCCAATGTAGTGTATGCTTGAAACTAATTAAAATAAAAAAATGTTAAAAATCTAAAAAATTAATTTTAAAGAGCGGTATGGCCATGCCACCCTGAACAAGCCCAATCCTGTCTGATCTCAGAAGCAAAGCAGGGTCAGGCCTTGTTAGCACTTGGATGGGTTTCCACCTAAGAAGACCAGGTGCTGTAGGTATAAAAAATAAAAAAATAAGGAATTGTAAGCTGACGAGGTCCTTGCAATCTGGGAGGTCAACCAAAGGTTGCCTTGCCTAAAAATTAAATAAATAAATAGTAAATTTTAAATGTTAAAGAAAGCTCATGAAAATTAACAAACAAGTCTACTATGTAAAATCAGGCTCACAGACTACAAAGTCACTATTAAATATTTTATTGTAATTTTATGTTATAGTCATAAACAATTGAAAAACAAATGTTTTAAAACTCCATATACAGTAATAGCAAAAATATATATAAAAATATAAAACTACATTTAACAAAAGACATTAGAGACCTCTACACTGAAAACTATAAATCATGACTGAGAAAATATAAAGGAGCTCTAAATAAAAGTAGAGATGATGTGTCTTGTTCATATTAGGAAAGAAACAATATTGCTCAGATGTCAATTCTCTCCAAACTGATCTATAGATTTAACTCAGTCCAAATAAAGATTTTAACAGTTTTTGTTTAAAAACTGAAGAATCATTTTTAAAATATATATGGAAATTCAAAGTACCTAGAATACCAAAAACTATAATAAAGAAGAAAAAGTCAAAGGGCTCGCATTAACTGATTTCAAAGCTTACAATATAGCTACAGTTCAAAATAGTATGTTTTGGGAGGCATGACAGAAAAATAGATCAACGGAAGAGAATGAAGAGTACAAATAGGCCCATAAATGGTCATTGACTTTTGACAAAGGTATCTGAGCAATTAAGTTAAGAAAAGACTGTCTTTCAATAAATGAGGCTAGAACACCTGGATAAACTTTAGAGAAATGTGGTTATGAAGGAAAGAAAATGGGGAGCATGAGAGAAAAGGCAAGAAGGAGATTTTGCCTTATCGTTTACTTAAGACAAGATTAAAAAGCTGAAAAGAAGGAAATTAAAAGAGTCCAAATTTCTGAGTAAAATAGAGAGCCAAGTCATTAACAGAGAGTATACAGGGTAAAAAGGATGAGCTTATGTTGACAGAGAGTAAAAACTATGTACAATTCCTGTGGAGAGAAAAATGGAGAGTGAGAATGTTCCTCACTAGTAAGTGTCAATCATTATTTTAATTGATTCTACTCTGAATTACTCTGAATTATTACAGCAGTTGGCTTTTTATTTCTTTGTTATTTCAAGGCACTAAACAACTCAGAGACTATTATAAATATGTTTGTCATTCATTTGGTTAACTAAAGAGCAGAAGTGATACAGGACATCACTTGTAAAATTCTTAATCTTTTAGCAGGAAATGAAAGGATATCTCTTGCAGAGTTCTTAATCCTTTTTGTAAAGCTAATTAAGTTTTTTTTCCTCCTTTCTTTAGGAAAAAGGCCCTCTCCCTCAAATAACGATAATTGCTCTAAAACTGGTGACTCAGATCCTCTGGCTATTGATAAGGGTCATTAGCCCATTATTAGCAGCAATGGAGATATGCCAGACAAAGCCCTTAAAATCTGAGAGGAGAGGAGACTTTAGGCCAAAGGTCTTTTTTTTACTCTTTAAGAAATGTATTAACCAAGATATAACCTGAACTTAGTTCACCTGATCTTCCAAGATGCCCTTTTTTTTTTTTGATCATATCATCAATGCATTAATCAACTGAATAAGTAAAAAAGCAAGCAGACAACTATTGGAATTTTTCATTGCTATAAATATTCTTCTCATTAAGAAATTAGATTGCTTTAAAATTTTTTCTAGTCATTCTGACTTAAAATATTACTTTTCTGTCAAAATCTATCTGGGAAATAATACATTGCTAGAGGTATAGACCTCTAGCAATATAAGTATAGATCTATTCAAAGTGAATTTGAATAGACTTTAGGTGCTGCCAAAAGCCCTTTGTTAAGAACTGTTCATAGTTTTGTGTCCTCTTTCAAAAATCAGGATGCTCTTATATTGTAATACATATTTCTGTTCACCAGGCAATGAAGAGAGTCTCCAAAGTAACCCCTAGGAGAGTTTTCTCTCCATCTGTTAGAAGAAAAGCACAAGAGGGAGGTTTGCCTGCAGGACAAGCCCCTCAGCTGGCTCCAGAAAGGCTCTGTACTGGTAGCCTATCTGTGCAGATGTGCAGAAAAGAGAAAGAACATTTTTTTGTTATTGTTTCTGTTGATAAAAAAAATACGTTTCTTTTTTTATGAAAATGATGTCTTAGTTTTAAATCCTTTCTTTTACAATATATTTTATTTTTTGAGCTGAAAATGACTTACTCATATGAAATAGATACGAAGTAAAATTTAATGTCACCAATCCTATAGGGGAGCAAGGTTCAAGAACCCCAGAGCTGGCAGATCAATAACACAATCAGCTTTAGAACTTTGTTTCAAATGCCCACCTTTACACTTAGACTACCAAGCCATGCTGTTTCTCATTTCTCTGAAGTGTTTAAGGAATCATCTGCTTAAAATTAGTGCCTTGTCTCAGTCCTTTAGATGCCTCTTTGCTACTATGCATAAATCGCACAAGGACTTTAGGCGACGCATAAATGTGCTCAGATGCCCAGGGTGGGTTGGAGGGGGTGGGAGGTTAACTAATTATAAACAAAATTACCTGCTGACTTCTTCAGGAATCCATGTGAGCAGATTATTGTTCAGATTAAGCAGGATCAAATTTTTTAAGCCATCTGTTAGAAAATAATTTTAGTCACTTTAGCTACATGTTAGAAAATAATTTTTAACCACTTTTTCATATACTTTGGTTTTTCTTTTTATTTCTTGCTGGGGCCAAGGCTCCTTAGGTTGCTGGTAATAAATAACCTCTTAAATTGGCTTAAACAAAGGAGGTTAATTTATCACCAAGTTATAATGTTAAGTCATGGCTCCTAAGGACAAAAGGTACAGTCAAGCTACCATGAACTGAAACAAGAAATTAAAAAGCACCATTACCCACGCTCTTTTTTTTTTTACTCAGATAGCAGTACCATAAATGTTTATTGTGTAAATAAATTAATTCCAAAGGTTCTTCTTTATTAGTGACATTCATCCATTCTACAGGAAACCACCAAGGTAAATCAGCCAAATGCCCATGCCTACCAGCAGCTGTGAAGTCGGCACACAGCTCAGCCAGGCCCAGCATGTGTGTGCATCCAAGCAGACCAACTCAGGTACACATAGCATCTTCTCAGTGCTTTTGTGCACATCTATCTAGTTGGGGGAGAGGGGCTCACCTCTTATACTTGTGCTCCACTGCTGCACAGCACCTCTGTGAGATTGTTCGTGACAGTAGTAACTTGGGGGCCAAGAACGGTAAACACTCTGGTGAAGAGAATGATGTGGATGTGGTGTGTGTTTAAATGCCTGTGCTATTCCAGGGCTAGGTCTTCTTTAAGTGGGATAAGTAGATGTGTGCTAGCACATGGAACAGGCATTTGCCAAGCTTCACCAGTGACTCAAAGGAGCCTAGAATTTCTCTGCCATATTTCATGGGGAACACATCTTCACTGATCACCAGCTTCTACATGAAGCTCAATACTAATCTGATATATTGGGGTGGAGGGTGGAGGAGAGGAGGCTTTGCATTTAATCTTCTTTACCTACTCTGCACTAGTAATACTGGGTGTCACATTCAGCCATTGACTAGCATGCCTCTCCTGTGCAGAAAGTTGTGGAGAAACTTCATGACTCATTGAAAGATAGATCTCCGAGAGCAGTACCATCAGCGGCTTGAACTCAGTTGGTGATTCTGTTCTTGGGGTACTCCTGTTCCAGGTACACCTTGTTCTCCTCCCCATCAGGGCTCTTCTCATAGACTTCCCTATGAGCCAGCCCATGGCTGCCCAGGCCCACCATCCTGCTGCCCCACATGCTTAGCCCTCAGACCACAGCAGTGGAGGCAGCCAAAAGTCATATTAATATAAATATATTTTATAAAAACAGATAATATATACATGTTATATAAGTAATTATAAGTTCATACATATGTATTGGCTATTTATATATACATAGTCCTTTGTTTCCTCTTGGTAGTCACAAAAATGCTCATGCTTTGTCTCCTGGGCTTCTGATGCTTTTGAGCACTGAACCAAGTTGTGATGTCCAAGGAGACCCAGGCTGCACTCCAGGATAATAAACTGTCTTCCTCACCCTGAGTTTCTAAAAGTCTGGTAGATTACATACTATCTGGGAATCTTTGCAGAACACAGAGCGCAGAACATAGTTTCATTTATCATTATACTTTCTCTCAGCTTCATATTCATGTTCTGTCCCCCTTTTCCCTTTCCAAGTCTTTCTCTTTTAAACAGGTTTTCTCTAATTTTCTATATATTTGTAGCCATCCCACAACTCCTGCATTTGAGTGTCCATAGACAGGATAAATAGCGTTTTCTCAAATGAAATGCCTATAGGAACCAAGAAAATAACAAAACACAGCAATGGGCCTGGTGGAAATCCACCTGGCCCAAGTGAGTTGAACTGGAGAGCACATGCCTTACCTAGGAGAGCAGCAGCCATTCAGCCAGCATCTAGCAATTGCTGTCACAACAATATGGTTCCAGTATGGCCTAAACTTTCTTTTTTTAAATGAACAAAAAGAGCCAGAAATCCAAGATTTTATGTGAATTCTTTTGATCTGCAAATGTTGGTACTAAACTAAAATTTTTAAAAAGGCAGGCAAAACAAAACCAGCCAATTTGTGGACCAGATTCAGCCATGGGCCACCAGTGTGCAACCATTGTCTTAATCCATGTGATTAGCTCAAACCAATTAAATTGTTTCAAATTTTATCATAATCTGCAAGAGAGACAATATGACTGACCCAGCTTAGGATACATACCTAGTCCTGATCTAGTCTGCTCTGGTCAGGCAGATAGGGTCATGTCATACCTGCTAGACAGTGCTCACCCCCCTGACACCAAACTATTTCTGCATTTGGATAATTAGGACCTGACATAAAACATAATTTATGTTAACCACATGAGATTTTCAAAATTCAACAGCCCAAATTAAGAAATACAGAAACTAAAATATTCAGGGTCATTGTACACAGATTTTATATATTTTATTAACCTCACATTTGAGTGTGACATGAGAGAAAATTTCTTTTCAAAAACCTAAATAGCATTAATTAGGTTGCTTACTATCATTTATATATATCAGGTTTTACTTATGTTTGTCCCTTAGAAATAATTTATACAATAATATTGTGTTTGTATGCCCTTAATTTTTTGTATTTAAACTGTTTTCTTCCTAAGTACATTGTAACTGAATGCTAAATCTATGGCTTTGCCTATATAAAGTACATAAGCATTGTGTTTGTTAAACGCTTGTTACAGTTCTTATTTTGAGAAAAATATTTCTCCAAGATACATGATCCAAAATTTTAAAGTACTTTAAAAAAAATGGTACCAGAGTCTATTTGTGCTTCTTGTCAAATATACCCCTAATTTACTGTCTCATGCACTAATACCCCTAGTAAAGGCTGCTGGGTGATAAGAGATTATATATAGCACTCATTCCTCAAAAGTTCACAGAACCTTATAAATTCTATAATATGTCTCTTGTTTTACTACTGGAAACAAAGACATAGAGTGATGAAGTGCCTTACTAGAGTTAATGGAGCTATAAAAATCACCTAGAATTCTTTTTCATGTATCCTATCCTTAAGCCCATTCTACCTTTATTAAATAGGTAGTTTCATACTGAACGGAAAATTTATAGGTTAAAAGGAAACACATATACAAAAAAAGAATGCCCATTATTGGATCCCCTATCCTTTTTTTTAATTCTCCTCAAATTGATATAAACTTAGCATATCGATCAAAGACTGTGACTTCATATCTGAGACAATAAAAAGTGTAAAGAACAAAGACAGCTGTCGAAAGTTTTTTCTTGATTCAATTTCCAACTAGTTTTTACTCTGGCACAGAGAAAGGGCCCACAGATTCAAGAGTCTAAACATACACTGATTCTAAAAACAGGGAAAATTCACTATCACTGATGCTTACTTATTTTCTTAGGTCTACACGTAAAGAAACATGTTACAATAGTTGAAAAAAAGTCCCCCAAATTCCTTAATTTCAAGAATATGTCTAAATATCTCCAACAAAAAAAGATTAAAACATGTAAAACTCCTTTGATGCTATAATGTTGCTTTTCTTTGACTAACTTACCACATGCTCCAGATGCAAATCTATGAATCCTATTCCCAAATAAATGGAGCTTCTTTAAGGATGTAAGATATTTCATCTCTTCTGGAACTTCTTCTAAAAGGTTGTTTCCCAGATTTAGTGCTGTCAACTGCAAGCATAAAGAAATTTAACGAACTTGTACATTATCCATCTTCAAATGAGAAAAAAAAAAAATAATTAAGCCCCTTTGCTGGGATCCATGTAACCAAAGAATATTCCAACAGAATTCTAAACAATTATTTCACATATACCTAAAGTGATCTTTGTAAGCTAAGTTTACTTAGGCTCAGGTTCAAACACCTTATGTTAATTTAAACAATTTAATTCTCAATTAAAGCACTCATTAAAATTATCTTACAAACCATTCTAAGGGTATTTAAAAATGCAATTAATAATCCATTCATATTCACTTGAGTAACTCAAGAATATCCTAATATTATGACTCGTAGACTCAAAACCATTAAAAACTCAGTAAGCAAGCTAATTTCCTGAAATTAGAAATATAGCCCAAGATCTGAGGTCCTATTGTTGTACTACTCCCAAATGAGTTATTTTCTTTTTTTTTAATTTAGACCAATAATACTTCTTTATTACATGGATAGAAAAGTTGGGGCAAGGGAGGATAAAGTGACTCTGTGATGACAAAGTTTATAAGAGAAACTACTGACAAGGTATGGTAGGGCAGAGAAGATCTATACCTGCTCTACCAATGGGGATTGGTTAGACATAGGAAGTACTGCACATAAAAGGAGTTAGAAAGATCTTTGATTTTCTAAACCACTAAATTAATGATACAGGATTGTTCCCTAAAACATCATAATTTTTTTATTTGATTTGAAATCAAATTGCATCTTCCGAGATACAAAAACAGTCTTTTCTTTTACTCCCAAACCTAATTTACCATTCAGATTTCATTACCAACTCCATATTTCAGAATTTTAACATTAGGGGTAAAAGAAAAAGAATCATAGGAGTTCTGACAAATTAATGTATTTATATAAGATAATAATTATGAAAAAACCTTAGGCAATTTACATTTATATTTAAATGTCACCTGGTACTTGGTATGGATGTATGTTAATGATTTAAAGTAATATAAAGTAGACACAGATTTATTTACAATGAAATTCATTGTCCTTACAATTCATAGAAAAGGTTTTGCTTCCATACATGCTCTCTTCTTAGATTTACCACTGTCCTGGAAACAAAGGAACACACATCCACCATTTTGGAGGCCTTATTTTTCTGTAAAGGTAAAGTTAAAATATCCAGGCATACCTTGTCTTCTTGCACTTTACTTTATTACACTTCACAGGTGTTGTATTTTTACAAGTAGAAGGCAAGACCCTTTGTTGGAATTTTTATTACATTACATGGTCTGGAACCAAACTAGTACCTCTGAGGTATATCTGTATTTATGCAGCCATTCTAATGAAAAACTTAATCCAGAGTCTGTGACTATATTAGTTTCCTGTTGCAATTGTAACAAATTATCAAAAATTTAGTGGTTTAAAACAACGCAAATTTATGATCTTAAGTTCTAGAAATCAGATATCAGAAACAGGTCTCACTGACATAAAATCAAGGTGTCAGCAGGTCTATATTCCTTTCTGGAGATTCTAGGAGAGAATCTGTTCTCTCGCTTTGTCCAGCTTTCAGAGGCTTCCCACATTCCTTGGCTTCTAGCTTGTCATTTTATCTTCAAAGCCAGCAATGACTGGTAGACTTTCTCAAATCACATCACTCTGATGTTCTCTTCCACATTTAAAGACCCTCATAATTATACCGGGCTCACCCAGATAATCCAGGAAAATCTCCCCATCTCAAGGTCAGCTATCAACTTTAATTCTGTCAGTACCCCAATTCCTCTCTGACATGTAACCTAGCATATTTAAAGATTATGGAGATTAGGATATGGGTATCTTGGGAAGGCAGGCATTATTTATCTATCACAATGACTATTTGAAGTCTTTTCCAAAATGGAGGTAGATATCATTCTTTTGCATAAATTTAGTTTTAAAAAATTCGTAGCAGAAGGCCAGTGCTGACAACCTAACAAAATCTTTGCAATACTTGTAAGAAATACAAGAACATAAGGAATCGTTAAAGGTCTGAGATTTTACCCAGCTTGCAAAACAACAATTAACCTGCTACCATTTCATAGATGCTAGTAGAAAGCATCTGTGAGACCCCTGGGAAAGAGACAAAGGACAGTTTGTTACACACAGCAACAAAAGTGCCTGTAATATTGCTATTTTTTGCACCAACAATGCAGACAGTCAGGTGATATCCGGATATGCCGTGGTTTGTGTTACATATGAAGGAAGAAAAATGGAATAATGGAATGGAAAGTAACTTGGAGCTCAACTGAGTCATTAGAGAAGACCTCTATGAGGAGGGGATGTTTGAGGCAAGACATTTAGGATGCATTGACATGGTTACTCTAAATAGTGTGTTATTCACAGTGTTTCAGAAGTAGCAAACATCCAAAAAGAGCACACACAGTGTTTCATTAGTATCTACGGTATGGGCAGTTCCTGAGGGAAGACTTTAGTCATATAAGAAACAACCACTTGGTAAATTTAAAACTTGCATTACTTCAATAAGTATATATAAAATAAACGTCTGCTGGTATTTTCAGAATGTAATTCTTCTGTCCCTTGGAAACTGGCATAGTGTCATAGATAGATATCATTGCTACTAAATGGTTTCTTATGGACCCATTACCAAGAGAATTATAGCATCTTACAATCCAAATAAAGTTTTATAAGTTACCTAGTAGCATATTAAATGTAAATGGGCAATTATATATCTTCCTCATGACACAGTAATGAGTAATTCTTTTATCTAGCTAGGAAGTTTTATTTATTTGTTTATTTTTATGTTTAGGCTCTCTGAAACTTCTACCCAATTATTACCACAGCAATTATTAAAAAAAGTGTTATTATCTCCCCTCCTTTCTCCTGTATAATGATCTTTCAAATTTTTGAAGATTGCTATCATATTCCTCCTGAATTTATTTCATTCTTCCTTAACCGTTTCCTCAGGATGTAATTTCCAGATCCATAACCAACCTGGTCACTTTCTAATTTTTTCTAAGTATCTCCCTCTGAAAATATGACACCTAGGGTGATACAGGAAACGTGGTCTCATAGTGTAGATGTTAGTGGGACCAGGAAACCTCCCTTGGTCAGATGACTATACTTCTATTAATGCAGCCTAACCTGACATGCACTCTTTAAGCAGCAAGACATATTGTTGGTGCATAATTAATTTTGTCCTTGTTAATAAAAACTGCTAAAGTAACAGCCAAAGAGATAATCCACATTTCAGACTTATGCAATTGAATTATTTTCTTAAATGTAATTATCCCTGTAAAAATTACATCTTGTTTGTTTGGGCTCAAAAGACATCTCAAGTGAATGTGATGTTGACATTCTAAATTCAAAGTCTAAAACTGGACAATGTCAATGGACAAATCCTTTTTTTCCTATCCATACTTGGGTTAATGCACCCACCATTTTTGTAATCTTATGGTAGCCAACTTTGGAATTGCCTAGAACTTCGTTCTCTCCACCTATATTCAGTCATCAAGGAAATTCTCAAATTTCCTTTTAGATGCAACCTTTTCAGCTACATACCATTGCAATTACTTTAATAATAGTAATCATGACTGCCTGATTACAGATAGCATTACATAGCCAAAGAATGCAAAGAATGAGGTGTACTATCATTTAAATTCCCTCTATCCATTCTGCTAGATTATATACAAACTGCTGCCTAAATAATCAATGAGAAATTTCCTCACCCAATATTTTCTAAATATGTTCAACTTCCACATAGTCCTTTCTATATCTTTGCAAACTTGCCCTAAATTCTTCTTAAATTTGAATAGACTCATTTGATTGCATTGGCCTACTCATATCTCTGTGTTATTACCTAACTGTGGCCTGCCTTGAAATAGATATGTGTGGTTCCTCATATGTCTTGGATATGAGATGCATCCATCGATGTCTTTGCATTAGGAAATCTAGGTTTAATGTGTAGCAATCTTTGTATAAGTAGGAGAGAAGAGGACAAGAAATCAGAAGAAAATGATTTATTAATGAAAACACTAACATTTAAATAGAATTTAATAGGTATAGGTATCAAACACTGTGCCAAGCAGCCTTATACATTGCCTCACAATACTACCAACTTTACAGAAAAGGAATCTGAGGCCAAGGCTATGATTTATGGTGAAATAGCTTAGCTTCACTCTATGGCCTACTGTTAACTTTTATACTACACTGTCTATTGTTGCTCAGAATGATTATATATAAGCCCATAAATGCACATAATATATTCATTCATACACACACATACATATACATAATGGAATTATCTTGTATGCAACACATGTAATTCTCATTTTAAATATTCTTGTCCTATTGGTTTACACACTTATTAGTCAGTATTGTGCAGAAGGCAAAGCACAGGCTTTGGAGATCATCTGCTATGCAATGTACTAGGTAAGTGATCTTAGCAACTTACTCTAATTCCTAAGTCTCCTTTTTTGCTTTTAAATTGGGGATAGCAGCATCTACTTCTAAAAGCTATTTTAAAGATTGGTATAATAAGGTGCCTGACAAATAGTAGATATTATAAAATACTAGCTATAATTTTTTAGACCCAGGAGACCATTTCACAAAATGTTAGACATGCATGGTACTAAAAATGCAGTAAATACTTCAAGTATATATAGACACTTCCATTTGGCTTTTAAATTTTTAACTTATTTGTTTTGTTAATAATTTCTAACTCATTTTTTAAAAGATTTCTAAATTCACAGCCACTTTTGAATGACATTTTCAGGAGACGAAATATTTACCACAGAATAGACTTTAATTCATTAATTTTACTGGGAATTTTTGTTCGTTTCTATAGTGATAATGTTTTTCAGGATTGTTTCCGTTAAACTACCACTATACCTTGGTTTTCCAGTTGTCATAATGGATGTCTGTGTTTAATACTCCCCACTGGCATGTACCACCTTCTCCACCAAGCTATCCTCCTATTGTACATGCATGACACTGTGTACAATCTATGGCCAGGTATTACCTTCTGCTTTATATTATATTGATTCAAATATATATTATACCACTACTATTAAGTGAAAATTTCACAATGACAGGGTCTCTATGTGTTTCATATAGCATTCAAAGAATGGTATCTGGAATGCAATAGTTGCTCAGTAAACATTAGTAAAATGCTGCCTGCTTAGGACACATCAGTAAACATACTTCAAACTGTAGAATGCTCCACATCATTTTTTTTCAAAATCAAGTATCTATAGAGTTTAGTCAGCTCCAATCTGCCCAGTTTGATTTACTTCCTTCTAATGGGCCACATGCTTTTCTATTCTAGCCATCAGCTCATTCTCACTAACCTTATATTTGATACAATGTATCATACGTACATTTAGAACTTGGTTCAGGCAATTTCTCCTAACATTTAATTATGATATGCTTGTAGCTATTAATTACTACTAGAAATTGTTATGCTATTTATTACATCTTTCAATTACTTATTTGATTTTTTAAATGATATACATGACTAATTTGGATAAAAACTATTTTTAAGTGTAAAAATCCCAGCTGAAATGTCCAACTTTACCTGGAAGTCCTCCTGAACTAGATCATGGCTTAATGATACTATTTTAGAACAAACTATCAGATAATTGGCCTATGACAAGTATAAATATGTTTGAGCTAGTATATGAAATAGTAATCCTTAAATTCCTTAAGGACAACAAATATTCCCTTCATTATACTTACATAGTATATAATATACTGTCAGGTTCCATAAACTATTTAATAAAAATAATTGTATCAAATTAATAAGAAAAATAACAAGATTTTTACATTTTTCTAAGTAGCATGTAAATGACAAAGGTGTATGGGTGAGGGCAGCATTATGGCTCACTCAGCAAGTTCTTATAAATACCTTCTTTTTAAGAAATCAGTGGCATCTTTAAGATCACAGTACAACCTCTGAACTGTATAAATAATCTATATCCATCTTTTGAATATTTTTAGCACATTTTATTCAAACTGCTTTTGGAACTCCCATTATAATGGGAAAAGAGATTTTTTCCAAAATCCCACAACCCTGTATGAAAAAAATTGCTAGTTCATGAACAACTAAACAATAATGTCTTTAGCCTGAATCTGCTTTGCAAAGTACTTTAAGGGTAGAACACAAGAAGGCTAATTTCAAATCAATCAAATTCTTTTTTAAAAGCAAGGCATAATTTCTTCTTTAAAAGCAAGGTCAGAGCTGAGCCAACTCCCTATTTAAGAAAACTAAAAGAAAGCAAGTTAAAATTAGGGTCTCTTCTAAATAGTAGAAGGATGAGAAAAAAAAAAATAACAGGGGAGCCACAAGAAAACAAAATAATGGTAATAAGATTCTCAAGCCTTCTTCTTGAGGAAATATATTTTACAATCTGTAATATTTAACTAAACAACTATTAAACGTGAAGGAAGAATACACATTTCAGGTATGTAAGAGTTCCAAAATTTAACTAACTACCACATACCAAGATTAGGACGTTATCTAGAGATTTATTCCTTCAAAATAAAAGAGTAGATTAAGAAAGAAGAAAATAGGAGATACAGTGGTCCAATTCAGGAGAGCTGTACAGACATTGTCCTTGGTGGACTGTGTGCAAAAAACCTGAATATTAGTCAGTTTAGATTGGGTTAGAAGAATGGAGCCTACTGGAAGAAAGCCACTCAAGGAAAAAACACATTGAATTGAATATGTAGTAAGATAAAGTTTTAAATAAAATGAGGATATGACAAAAGCAAAAGGCACAAGAATAAAAAAAAAAGGCAATTAGAAATTCAAGGAAAAATTGTTACATAAGAAAATATAATGATAATACATTAATTGACTCTATGTGAATATTTACTTCATAACATACATTTTAGAATTCTCCAAGAGACAAAGCAAAAAATTAATTGTGGTTATAACTGAATATGTAAATGCTATACATCTTATAAAAGTAAGTTTAGAATTTATAAAGCAGAAGACAGGAAGAGAGTTAAAGGTGGATTACTGATGCTAACATTTCCATCTTACAAGGTGGGGAGTAAAAAAAGAGATTGTTAATTGATGAAAGAAGAAATAAAGGTGTAATAATATGCAGTTTAAAGGAAAACTGTGAAGAAAATAAACATATTAATATAATTATACTTAGAAGATGAAGAAGAATGATATCTAAAATGGGACAAATCAAAAAAAAAGATGAGTTAAAAATGGTTATATATGTAGAACAGGATTGGAAGTGACAGTGAGTGAGACAGAAGATAGTTGTTTATTATTATAAACCTTTTATAGTATTTGATTTTCTTAAAACAAAGCACTGTATTAATTCATTGGGGGAGGGGATCAAGCAGAGGGTGAGAACTGGCTCAGGGTTTGGTCAAATCCTAAATTCTTCTGCATAGAAACTCCTCTGTCCCATTAGAAAAGTCCAAATCCTTGTTCTGTAACTACAAGCGTACTTTTAGTATTGCTTTATTTCTTGCAAAGATTTGGCCACACAGATTACAAGCTCAAATAATTTTGTAAACCAAAAAGAAAATGAGGTAGGTGAAAATAAGAAAATAGAGATTTGGGGTGGGGGTGGGGGTCGGGGTGGGAGTAATATTGAACTCAAAACTAATGAACTGCAATGATTTAGCTGGTTATAGATTTCTTCCATGATGATGACAGTTTACAAGTGAGCAAAACAAAACAAACAAACAAAAACAACTGCAAAGTTAATATCTCTTGCCTCCTCTCAATCTCAAGACTTTGAGTAGCTGGTGTTTCACATTGTTTGGCAGAAATGTTTAACACTAACAACTGGGATTTATTCATGTAAACTGTTGCTCTTTAAGAAGGGTATTTTTTATTTAACATACTAATATTCTTTTATTCTTTTAGAGGTTACTTCAGAATAAATGAATGTCCCCTCCTTCCCATTCCTTGCCAACACTCCATTTCAAAGTTCATCCCACTCTAGGAAATTGAAAAAGAAGTCCCTCCCTAAATCCAAACTGTGTCTTCATTCCATATGCAAAAGCTTCAGGATAGTCCCCAGAATGAACAGCATCTCAGGGTTCCTCAAACCAACTTCCAGATGGAGCTCCCAAGGTAGACCAGCAGATCCAGGCTCCCAACATTTTGTAGGTGACAGCCTCCAGGAAGATGTGTGTGGCAGGGACCTAATACTCTGATTCTAGATGTGAGCCAAAAGTGTACCTGAATAAGTTGAAACATCTTCCTTTGTCATATGTAATTCCCTAAGGGAGACAACTGTTAGGTCAGCCAGAAGTGCCAGCCAAATGCCTGCCTGGAGACTTCCCAGCTTGATACTAGAATTCAGACCTTCTGAATAGGGCCCACCCTAAAGCCCTAGGTGCCACCACCCTAATCTGGATGCTCAATTAGCATTTGATTAACATTCCCCACTCTATACCCCTACCCCCAAATAACCCCATAAAAGATATGCTCTCCTGGCACAGGGCACGACTTCTCTGGCCCCTCTCCTCTCTGGACCAGGGAACCTCACCAGGGAGCACTCTCCCAATAAAGGCTTGCTTTTAAAACTTCTCTCCGCATGTCACAAGTTTACCTTACAAAAACCTCCAGATGCTCTCTCACAACGCTCAACAGTAAGTTTCCAGGAAGCTAAATCTTCAGAAATTGAAGCTTTATTGTTCTCCCAACTCTTTTCTTTCCTCCTATTTTCCATCATCAATCCAAAAAGATGAGCTAATCCTCACCTGGGTCAAGGTGCTTATCTCTGGGCACACTTTGGGAATTAGGTTATTCTGAAGGTCTAGAGTCTTCAAGCCAGGCAGTTTTTCTAATGTTGACGGCATCTTTGTTATCTTCTTCCCATTCAAAGTAACGATTTTAGTACTGTTACCACCCCTCAATGCTCTTACTAACAACCTTTCAGCCATGGGCTTAGAAGAGAAATAGAAAAGAGAGGAGGTAACTATTAGGGATTAAGTTCTTTATTATTCATCTTTAGAACTCTAATTGCAGAATTGGTGTGTCATGGAAACAAAAACATTCTGAGGTCTACTGGGTTGAAGGTGGGAGGCACAAGATAATTTCCAGAGTAAAAGGTAGAAAGGAGAAATAACTGATTCCAGGTTTGGAGCAGGAAATATACAAGATGATACTAGGATATCCCATGCCAGAGACATGGAAGTTATTGAAGACAAATGAGATCATATTAAAAGGACACAGAAGCCAACTTCTTAAGGACTCCCACTGGTCTAAAATAGAAAAATTTGAGGATCAGAAAGAATAATTCTGAACTGAAACATGTCAAAATACAAATAAATCTAAGAGTTCATGATGGTATTTTAAAAAATAAAAGAAACTCATTGATTACATTGGGACTTGCTGGGAAACCTACTCATAAGTCTGAAAATTAAAAAAGGAAAAAAAATGAAGTATTTATGCTGCTTTGCAAGTAGATGGTGCATCTTAATATAACAGTTTTAAAAGTTTTAATTCACAGATTTAAGCTAAAAAATAGGGAAAAATAGATTTAGAAAAATTTTTTTTGCAAATTTTAATGAAATAATGAATCTATGAAAAGATAACTGGATGTTAAAAGTAGTTGAGAGGTTAATGACCAATTTTATAAGTAAGGAATCAGGCTAATAACTCACTAATCTATTTTAGCAGCATTTAAATTGAGACAATCACGTTATAAGTCTCATGGTATGATGTAATAAAGTACCTATGAAATAATTTTGTCTAAAAATTGAATCTGAATCTAATCATTCTTTTAGATTTAACTACCATTTACAGAAAATACAAGTACAAGATAGAGAACAAGCTAAATTCATATCAGGGAAGCAGTAGGCCAAATTTAGAACATATTCTACAGGAAATGGTACAGGTTTAAGTAACAAATCAATGGCATTAATAAAAACAAGAGGAAACTTATGAAATAAATGAGACTTAGGAGAAATAATAGCCAAATGCAGTGTATGGACCTTGTTTGAATCCTTATTTAAATAAAAATATTATGGAGTTAATTCAGAAAATTTGATCACGAGCTAGGTATTAGATGATAGAAATTGCTAATTATGTTATATGTGGTAACGGCATGATGACAGTATTTTTTAAAAATATACTTAACATTTAGAAATACATCTAAAATTTTCAGGTGAAATTTCATGCTGTCTTTTATTTTCTTTAAAATAATCATGGGGGAAAGTGGACAAAAGAAATGGATCAAACAAGATTGACCAAACACTGATAATTATTGATACTCAGTAATGGGTCACAGAGATTCAGTATAGTATTCTCATTATTTTCTTATGTATGTTTGAAATTTTCCTAACAAAAGATTAAGACAAAGACAAAAAGGGGGAGGAGCTAAAGCCAGTGACATTTGATTACTATTAGAATCTCATTTGGGCAATGGACGCATTTGGGTTATATACACATACACACACACATACATACACACACACACACACATATACATAGACACGTACATAGATAATCTCACATTTGGATTGCTGATTTCCAAAAACTTAAATACTATAAAATGCATTCTTTATTGACTGTATTCAGAACACAAATCTAACCCTCTCTTTGTAATTAAAAAATTATTTTATTTATTTATTCAACAAATATTTAGGAGCACCTGCTATCTGCTCAACACTACCAGGCACTGGGGATAGAGAAATAAATTTTTAAGAAAGACAAAAGCCTCCTGTCATTGAAATTACATTCCAGTTGGGGGAGAAAAACAATAAAGATAAATAAATAAAACTGGTATGTTAGAGAATGTTAAATGCAAATAAATAAATAAATAAATAAATAAATAAATAAATAAATAAATAAATTTCAAAAAGCAGGTAAAAAAATTGGGAGAATGGGAATAAGGAATTTGCAATTTTAGATAGGATGACCAGAGAAGGTCCTATTACAGACAAGAGCTTTTTCAGTAAGAGGTTAAAGTAAGTGTCAAAGTCCTGAAAAAGAATCAAAAAATTTATAAAGAGTATTATAACAAACATCAATATCATTGTAATGGTAAAAAAAAAAAAAAAGAGGTTATGATTAATAGTGATTTGCAGTTGCTAGGATAAAATAATTTTTCAGCTTCTTAATCACTGCTCTTTGTCTTACCTCTTCCAATCCTAACTTCTTTATGCTGATATTTTAGTTTAAGAACACTCATGCTGTTACTATCTAAACAAAGTGACCACAAGGCTTTGTCTTTAAAAAAATCTTACGGACACTTACCTCCTCTATCATAATTCTGTGTAGCCAGTACCCCAGCTGACACTATCCAAACACTGGTAATTGTTAGTTTTATATGGGCAATCAGGCCACTACAATCTGAGACTGCTTTTTATTAATTTGCTTAACCTAGAAAATCTGGTAAACATTCTTGATTTCTCCTTTCTTACGTCCAATGTGTAATCAGTCTCATTAATACAATCTGTTCCACTTATTGATTGCTGGGTAACCACTATAAAACTTGGTGGCTTAAAATATTTATTTTATTCACAAGTCTACTATTTGGGCAATGCTCAGTAGAAACAGCTTGTCAATGATCCTCTTGGCAACAGCTGGGCTGGCTCAAGGGTCAGGCAGAAATGATCTAAAAGCTCACTCACTCGCATCTGGTGGTAGATTCTGGTTATTGACTGGGGCCTTAAGGCAGTCAGCTACAACACCTGCATGTAGCCTCTTCAACGTAGCTTGAGCTTCCTCCCAACATGGTGTCTTGGTTCAAAGGGTTAGCATCTCAAGAGCGAAAGGAGAGTGGAAGCTATATCACTTTCATGACCTGCTTCAGAAGTCATGCAACATCACTTTGGTCATGTTCTATGAGAAGCAAGTTACTGAGTCCAGCCCATATTCAAAGGAAGAGGAATTAGATTCCACCTCTTGATGCTAAGTGGACACGTCTTAAAACCCACTAAAATTCACCTCTGGCCATTAATGGTTTGCATTTCTCCAACATACTTTCTCACAAGAGCGCCCCCTCCCCCAAAGTTTCATCTATTTAGAGCATCAGATCCTAAGATTTTGTCCTCTAAATCAGGTACAAAGGTGAATGGAGCTCCTCAGGGACAGTTCCTTGAGTCAACACAAAAATAGGGAAAATCATCTTGATCTGAAGATCTATGAACTAAAGCGACAAATACCTAGAATTTAATGTGTTTAGTTCATCTTGATCTGAAGATCTATGAACTAAAGCGACAAATACCTAGAATTTAATGTGTTTAAACATCGAATGCAATAGACAGTACCATGCAAATGAAAAAGAGGCACACAGCAGCTCACTAGTTCATAGCAATTCTGGAACTCAATTAGGTACATGTTGTCAGTACATGTACCTAATTTAACTTTGATTAGTGTTCATTCCTATTGCCTAGGACTGGTTCTCGGTTCCCCTCTCTAGGCTCTTGAATTACTTTTCTTTTCCATAACACAGCCCTCTAATCTCCTTTCTATCTCCAAAGATTTGTCTATTCTAGACATTTTATATAGATATGATACACTATGTGGTCTTTTGTGATTGCCTTTCACTTTTGTAATGCTTTCAAGTTTCATCCTTGTTATAGTATGTACAAATATGTCATTACTTATTATGGCCTAGAATTATTCCATTGTACGGTTATACTGTTTTATTCACCCATTTAAAATGCCATTGGGCATTTTAATTGTTTCTACTTTTTGGCTATTACAAATAATGCTATGAACATCTGTGTACAATTTTTTTGAGTATATACCTAAGGAGGAATTTCTGGGTCACATGGAGGAGCTACCAGACTCTCCTACAGTGGCTGCATCAGTTTACATTCCTAACAACAGTGTATGTGGGCTCATCTTTCCATTTTATACAGTCACTTTTAATCCCCAACTGATATAATCCCTTTAAAAATTTTGTAAATTTATTTTCAAACAATTTATAATTTCTTCCATCAGACAAAGCCACACCCCAAATCTCTTTGCATATCCTCTATTTTGGGTTCCCATGTGAAACCACTATGGGACAAGACTTAAGAATTTTAGAAGCTCTCTCATCTGTTGATTAGAAAATATTTGTAATCTTCCTGAGGTCTTAACAAAAGGTTTGTTATGACCTTGGCTTCATCTTCAGACTTCATTTTCCTGACAGTTCCCTGATTTAGTATCTGCCTGGAACTCATTAATTAATTTTAGCATCATTTATTGTCTGGAGAGGCTAGAAGTGAGAAAGTTTTATTTTTCAAGCCCAAAGTTTGTGGCTCATTTATGTTTAACAATTCTTACCCTTGCCTTTCTCTTTTACTATAGGCAGCTAGAAGAATCGACACCATCTAGAAACCTTATCTAGATCTTCCAGTAAATGAGATATGCTTTTTACTTTCCAAATTAATGCTGCTGGCATCTTTGCTAATCTCTGCTATTAACAGGAGTCACCTTTCTTCCAGTTCTAGTAACATTTTCCTCACATTCCTTTAAACCTTCACCAAGGGCCACCTGGAGTGACATCAAGCTCCTCCTAAAGTTTCTTCAAGGCTCTTCTAATTGTACACCCAAGGCCCAGTCCCAAAAACCCTGTTATATGGCTTATTTTGTTCTAGCAGCAAATTATGTATCAGGGTTCAATCAGAGAAAAAGACCAACTAAGAATCACATAGACTTTATCTTAAGTAACTGTAGGAACTGACTGAGCTGTGTAGGGCTGGATGTTGCTTATCTGTCTGCCCCAGGATTCAGAGACACTATAAAAGATCTGGCAGAAGTGGGATAAGCTATAGGCTCAACTGTTAACTGACCTGAAACTATGCCAAAAAGAGGATTCTAAAATACTGTTTGAGCTTAGCTAAATCCTATGCAATCCTCATCACCACCCTTGACAACTACTTCTCTTTCTACTGCTACTATCATAGTCCAAAGTCTCACCATCTCTACCTGCACTGCTGCCTGCATCAATTATGTCTGCCTCTGCCATTACATAGTCACTATCACCAGTCATCTTCCAACAAATCTATTACTCTAAATAAAATCTTTTAATGGCCTTTCATTGCTTATGGGTTAAAATCCCAATTACTGAGCTGAGACTCAGAACTGATTGTGTCTAGCCCCAGCTTCATCACATCATTTCCTGTTACAAACCCTGTATTCTACCTTTAGACCACATGCTATTCCACAGCATTAAATAGTTATTAAGTTGCCATTACATGCTGGTCATCATTATAGCACTAATGCACTGGGGACATAATAATGAAGAGACAGATTAGGTCACTCCTTTCATAAAGCCAACATTTCAATGCAATAAATGCTTATCTAAATAAGTACACAAAATGGCAAAGAACCTGATTTGTTGGTTCAAGGAAGATTTCCTGTTGAGTGCTAGATAGTTCTGAGTTAAAAGAATTAAGCAGTTGATAAAATGTGAGGGGGAAAGCATTTAACAAAAGAAATATGAAAAATAATTGTTCATAGGCATGAAATTCATGAGGCCATGGGAATATAAATAATTCTAGTGCATAAGCTTAAGGAGTGATGGATGTTGATGCTGGAGAGGTACATAGGACCAATCATGAAAGACCTCTTTAAACACCTTCCATAAGGACACTGCAATTCATCCTAAGGGGCTGGGAAGCCACTGCAAAGTTTAGGTTAGGAAGACAGTAGTCAAATTTTTATTTTTGGCAGTTCTCTTTAGCAGCATGAAGGGAGAGTTTAAGGGAGTAAGACAGGAGGCAAGAACAGCAATTAGGCAGCTTCTAGGTGAGAAAAAAAAATGAAGGATAGAAAAAAAAATGATAGGGTATAAAGTAGGTAAGACTGTGACTAGAACCTGATCTCATAAGTATATTAGATGGGCTGAACTGCAACTTAAGCTGTAAAGTTAGGAAATAGAGTTGGGGTAATATTTGGTTGGGTAAGGCTGTGGCACAGGCCAAGTTTTGTGAAGACACAAGAAGAGAAATGCAGAAAAGATGGGGTTTACTACTTCAATTTTTTTAATGTTGACCTGCTTCTTAAAGGCACTCACTATGTAAGCCCCACTGAAAGGGTTGCTGAGCTCACTGCCATGTGGGTTAACCTTGTGGAATGTCAGCATCTAGAACTTTCCCAGCAACCAGAATTCAATCTATTTGTCAGGAAAATTGAAAAAGCACTTGGCATGGAGAAAGATGGTCAGGAGTAACAATGTGAAAGTCATAGGAGAAACCAGCAGAAATTTTCAGTAAGATAAAGACAGGTATTACTCTTTGAAGCAGTTTCATTGGAGTGGTGGAGGTCTACACACTGTTGTTGGTTGAATATATACATATATTTCAAAAATGCATGGTTAAACGCATAGCTTCATGTGCAAATGTTTTTCTTCAGCAATAATCAAAACAAGCTTTGTAAGTCTGGTAGTTTGCCAGGCTAGGTGTTATTTAAACCGAGGACAGGACAGTAAGTTGGTAAGGCAGGTTGGGTAAAACATTCAACTCTGAAAGGTCTTAAACAACGATGAGGTAAAGAACAAGACTGACTGCTTTCCTAAAAACTTACTTCAAAAAATTAGAAACCCCATGAGTTCTATTTCTACCACAAGATGGAGAGACTATTTTAAACAAGACTTAAAGTAAGAGAGAAGAATCTATGTATGTGAAAACATACTGGACAAGAAGAAACTCTATTTCATCCTGTTTACTACAAAAAAACTAATCTGCTCCTTTAGCTAGTTCAGGACAACCTATTCAAGAAAACATATTAACAAGGGCATATACCAGTATAATTTGCACAATCTTCCTTGTTTCACATTCTTGCACACACGTTTCTTCTATTCATTAACACCCACCAGTCAGAATATTCTAATTCACTTGCCTTAAATAAACCTTCATTATTCTAAAGGGTTCTAAATTTCAACCTGATTACTAAACACCATGCCTTAAATGGCTATTATTTTATTATTTCCCTCTATTCTGTATAGGTCATAATGCTATGCTCGTACATTTATTCCAGATCTTTTTAAATCTAAGAATATGTTATTGCATTAATTTCATGTCAAGACAAAATAAAGGCTGAATAAAATTCTAAAACAAAATGAGTTTCCTCTATTTCTATACTCTAAAATTGTTAAAGCACAACAACTTGAACAAATGTTTACTTAATTCATCTTTTATTCTTTTGACAAACAAATATGAACAAAACTATATTGCTCACTATAGTTATACACTTTTTTTTGCTTTATACAAGTTGTAAACATATTTAAGTGGATAAAATGCTTGGCTTAACACATATTCCAGAACTCTAACACTTTCGAGTTAGAACCAAATAAAGCTTACAAAACTTCTATTAAACTGTCATCATACAGCACACTAATATTAGTGTATGTGCTTTTAAATTAACATCTGCCATTTTTTAGAGACTTAAATTTTAGATTACAGCTAAAATGATTTTTATCTGAAGTTTTATGAAAGAATGGAAGCTAACCATACATATCTTGTTCATAGCCATATTGGGTATTTTAAAATAAAAATAAAAAAGAATCAAGAAAATACTTGTTAGGGAAAACAATAGTACCAACGGGTTATTTTAGAATACTTTAAATATAGAAAGAATTTATAATAACTAGGATTCACGATCTTATTTTATTACTTCCTAATGTTTATCTTTTAAAGTAATGTTACTTTAAAATAAAGCCAAGGTATTTAGTGTTTTATAATTTCATTATTTTATAAATTTCAGACCTCCAGAAACTCAGATCATGGATTATAAAACAGGCAACCTTCATAATATATTTTGTTTGGCAGAATTTTTAAACTCTTGAAATGCAGTACTCACTTGTTCTAGTTGACCAGCTGCCCAAATTGTTACCTGCTAGGCATATGAGACTGACATATCATTTTAAATACTATAAACTCCATATTTAATTGTAAAAATTAGCTGTATTAATGGAGCTCAAATTAAAATGTCATAAACTACATGCTCAATGTTACTAGTTATTTCTAACTGGGGAAAATAGATCCAACCAAAAAAGTCTCATTTTCATAATACTTCCTTGTATATAAATTATCAGACACGTTTGTATATCTTCTTAGATGGAATACGTTATATGAAACCTGAAATCTGATTTAGATAAATCATTTACACCAAAAAGCATTGTATACTGATTTTACTATATGGTCTTGACTCCCAAAGAGTGGCTTTCAACTTTATCCATAATATAATTTAAAAAATACTGAAAATACTTGAGCTAAAGAAAGGTGACATTAATAAGGCAAACAAAATAAAAAGTAACTAAGGCTTTCTTTTAATCCTAGAAAATAAAACAGAGAAAGTTCTTATAAAACAAATTAAAAAAGAATTTGAAGGAAATTTAGCCTTGGGCCCTTTTACCTTGCTACTCTTTCAATTGTACAAGTTAAAGGTTAAGTGAGGCTACAAACTGTTTCTCAGTGGAAAATGCTACAGGGAAAGCTAAGCAGCTGAGTGGTGATAAAACACAACAAATCAAAAAATTGTAGTTATGAAGATAATCAAGAAAGGGCACTAATTCCATTCTGAAGTTTAAGAAACAAAAAGTAGAAATAAGTGAATTAGACAGGAATCTGTTGGGTCTTTTTAAGTTACATACAAATAAAAAGCTAAGTTGTAATTCTTTAGAGCAAGGGTCTCCAATCCCCAGGCCACGGGACCTGTACAGGGCTACACAGCAGGAGTTAAGCAGTGGGTGAGAAAGAGAAGCTTCATCTGTATTTGAAGCCACTCCCCACCTCAGCTCTACCTCAGATCATCAGGCATTAGTTTCTCATAGGAGAACAGGTCCCTGGTGACAAAAAAATTGGGGACCACTGCTTTAGAGGTTTGAATCTGATAGGAAACACCTATTTATCTTCAAATTTGTCTCATTTCTTAAAATATAACTGATTCCCATAGGAAAAATATTTTAAAATTCTTAATCATTAAAGCAAGCTTCTCAGCTATATTTTGATGGGGTTATAAAAAGGTTCACAGCATTAATCCCATTGATACCAAGGTTCATTTATTAACGTTAAATTCGCTATCACAATCACCACATTATTGCAATGACAAAGAGACTGAGTCTCATTTCTTCAAGAAAAATTACAATGAAGTGGTTACTGTAAGCTTTCAGTAAAACATTTAAGATTTATTTCAACAGAACATTCAGGATTCTATATTAATAAAAATATCAGCAAATAGGGTTGCATCTTGGTCTATAAATGATCTCCACAATAGACTTACATGTGTTTTTAAAATACTGCTTAGGGGACACTGATTAAAGTTTATCTCTGAGACATTTTCTAAAAACCTGTTAGTAGCTTTGCTATCAAACAAATTTCAGGTAGTTGTGTTTTTCCAGTAACATTTAGAACAATCCAACACTTGGTATGAATACTCATATTAGTACTAAAATATAATTGTGCAACTTTTTGTAAACTAGCTGCAATTTTCAGTAGCTCTGTTCGCCAACAATGTAACAGAATTGTAATGTTCTCCTAAGCCATATGCATGTCTCATATATCTGAAATAAAAAAAAGAAATGAGTAGTTTTGATGAATATTTATACATATTTATTAAGCACATTAAACCAACTATTCTGAACAAATCACTCCACAGGGATTTAATAAACTACATAAGCATACTTAAGTTTAACATCATGTGAAAAGCACTGGCAGTCAGTAAGTCCTGTAACTCTGTCTGCTAAGTTTAAGTAAAACATAATCATTGGAGGAAAAAAAAGAACTGAAATGCTGACTACTCAATAAGCTAATATTTTCACATAAATCCAAGCCATTAATGATCACTTAGGTAGGGTTAGCTATTAAACACTGAAGCCAAGAGCAAACTCTCCATGTTGTGTTTCAGAGACTTCTCAATCACACAAAATACTTTTACAATATGAAGAAAAAAATCTCTAAGAAATAATCAGGCAACATAAATATATTTCAGTTTTTTCACTTGAAATTTTTAGTGTTATTAGTGTCAAACTAGGACAATATGCAAACTAATTCTAAAACTTTGTAACCGTTAGAAATAACTTTATTCTTAACTCATACATAAAAATAAATCACTAGAGATTTAAGCAAGTACGTATCTAAATCACATATTTTAAAAATGCTTTCTAATTTTATAATTGCCGTTAACATAAAATTAATTGATTCCACTGACAGGTTTTTTTTAATTAATCAACAACACAACCTAAAATTTTTAAATAACCCTTTTTGTCTTAATATGAAAATTATAACATAGACATTTCTAGGTACTTACACAAGTATTAATGGTTTTTTGTGATATTCTTCACCAACTACAATAGGAGGAGAATCTGCCTGTATTATCTCTATTGGTGTTTGTAAAATATGAGACAGGGCTCTTAGCTATAAGAAAGAAAATGCATTGTTAAAAAATATATATAAATCTTATTGAAATCATAAACTACTGAGGTATGCATGAATAAGGCAATCAGTAAGGGCAAAGATCTGCTCTATTTGTTGCTATACACCGAGAGCTTGGCGTACAGAAGGCATATAATACATATTTGTTGAATTAAAAAATAAATGTTTATTAAATCAAATGCAGAAGTTTCAAGCTCTGGCTACACAACAGGTTCTTAGAAATATCAATGTCATAGTTAATAAAGTGAGGAGACAGACGGAGTTCATTGGTCTACTTTTGAATATAATTTAAAATTTCCAAAATAAAAAGTTTTTAGTAAATCATTGTTGAAGCAGCAGATCAAATCAATCACAATTTTGGAGGGAGGGAGGAAAGAGAAGGAGAGCAAATTAGTTATTTTTTTAAAAGCTTTTCAGATGATTCTAAAGGCCCACCTAAAGTCAAGCACAAGGAAATAAAATGACCTGCAACTAAACAGAGAAAGTTCATAAACAAATTAATCACTTAACAGTCTTCAATCACAGTGCCCTGATCTATATATCTGCCCCATTAGAAGATCATTCTGTCTAAAACATGGAAGTTTTAGGAAGTTTTAAACAAAAGTATGAAATTACTCCAGGAATATTAAAAAGGTTCTGTGCTTCATGGTGGCAAATTTAATCCCATACTCTATTGCATAACAATGTCCCTTTGAGAATGAGGAAAAAGAAATGGCGTAGGTGATAGAGGCTCTGTTCATCCCTCTGGTGACTGAATCAAAATTGTGATAGAAACAAGGAGCAAACAGCAAGGAAAATTGCCTGGGATCTAGATAAACAAGTCACACAACTAGGGAAAGAAGTAAGAAATCATCCTGCAATGGCAGAAGGTAGGACTAGGATGAGGCAAGGACGATAGGCTGCTGGGTCCAGCCAGAGCTGTTGAGTGGGACAGAGGCCACAACAGCAGTGGCTGGCAGCTACAGACGCCTCTTAAAGAGGCCATGTCCGCAAGTGGTATTTCATGGTGACGGACCTGCTTGCTCTGAACACCAGCACTGGTTCGGCTACACAGATGGCACTAAGGACTTACAGGGGGAATACTGAATTGTCGAAATGAGGGCCAAGAGGAGACTTGCTCTGTAATAAAGTGCCAGAGGTATCCATTGTTCCCCTGTTGAGCCCTCCCTTCTCTCAGTGTGTGGACCCAGAGCCACTATATCAAGATTTCATCAAACTGGATAACAAACGCTACTCCACCCAGAAGCTTCTCCCAACTCGTGGCCCCACCCAAGCCACATCCAGGTGTGTCCTCGCTTACTCAGGTGCTCCATGCTGAGCAGGGCCAAGCCACACTGATGGCAGCTGGCCTCCGTTTCTGGTGTGGCCTTTTGAGGCAAATATAAGAACAGCATCTGTGGATTGTTTGCTAAATCTTAACAGGTGGCCCAAGAGGGACACAACCTGGAGCTAAATCTGGCCTGCAGCTGAACTCTTCTCAGGACTGTGCCACTGGACATGTACTACACAAAGTTGCACTAATAAGACTAGGAGACCTAGAAGCTTTGCTTAGTACATAGAAACAAACACAGAAAGGCAGCGAAAATGGGAAGACAAAGAAGCAGAAACCATGAGATAACAGAACAGAGATCCAGAAATGATGAAGTCAGGCAATTGAAAAGATGCAGAGTCCAAAACACTGGTTATAAAGATGGTCAATGAACCTATGGAAAGTATAGATCAATTTAGTGAGAACTTCAACATAAAGATAAAAAATATAAAAATTGAAATTATAAAAAGGAACCAGTTAGACATGAAGAACAAATTATCTGAGATGAAAAGTATATCAAATGGAATAAACTGAGTGAATAAAGAAGAGGATCAAATGACCTATATAGAGGATGAAAAAGCCAAGGACACTCAATCAAAATGGCAAGAAAAAAGACTATAATAATAATTTAAGGAGCCTATGGGACACTTAAATATAAGAGTATCTCTGTTGTAGGGATACTGGAAAAAATAAAAACAAGACCTTGAAGAGCTGTTTGAAGAAATAATGATGGAAAATCTTCCTTAACCTGGTGAAGGAAATATATATAAAACCCTAGAAAGCTAGAGTCCCAAAAACCAGGGACCAAAAGAGGCCCACACCAAGACATATCATAATTAAAATGCCAAAGGTTAAATTCAAAGAAAGAATCTTAAAAGCAGAAAGAGAAAACCAAATAGTTATCTATAAGGGAGCACCATAAGACTGGCAGCTGATTTCTCAAAAGAAAACACACAGGATAGAAGGGTATGGCACAAAATATTCCATGTGATGAAAACCCAGGATCTACAACCAAGAATTATTTATCCAGCAAAGCTATCATTTAGAGTTGAAGGACAGATAATGAGCTTCTCAGACAAAAATAAGCTAAAGGAATTTATCAACACCAAGCCAGTATTACAGGAAATGTTGGAGGAAAAAACATGTATCAAAAACATGAATAAAGAATGGTAATAGCTATATTCCTATCAATAAGTACCTCAAATGGAAAAGAATTAAGTGCTCCAAACGAGATATAGTGGCTGAATGAATTAGAAAACAAGACCCCTATATGTGCTGCCTACAAGAGACTCATGTCAGATTAAAAGACACACACAGACTGAAAGGAAGGGGATGGAAAAAGGTATTGCCTTGATGGACCTAGAGGGTATTGCAAATGGAGAAATACAAATTTCACATACATGTGGAATCTAAAGAACAAAATCAACAACAACCAAGGCGGAAGTAAACTTACAGATACAGAGAATATTTTGACGGCTACTAGATGGGAGGGGTATTAGTAAGGATGGAAAAAAAAGGATTAAGAGGTACAAATAGATAGTTGCAGAATAGATGTAGAAATGTAAAGTGTAGCATGGGGAAGATGGCTAATAATTTTGTAATAAATATGTAAGAGGGAAGAGGGGTACTAGTTTTAGTGGGATGATCACTTTGCAAATTATGTGAATCTCTCATCACTATGCATACAACTGAACTTGGTATATTATTGTATGCCAACTATAATTAAAAAGAACTCACGGAATTGTAAAATATACTACAAGCAACTAATTGTCTATTTCAATAAAGACAGGAAAAAAAATTCCAAAAGAAAAAAAAAATGTTCCTTTGAGGCAGTTTTTCCTCATACCTAAGATAACATTTTTTAAAAACTAGCTCAGAATGGACAGTGCAAAGCAAGCTCTGAAAATCTTAACATCCCTTCTAAGTTTTCAGAAACCATACAAAGATTTTTCTCTTTAATAATTTAAATTTACCCTGTTGTGAAAATAGTGATTCTTATTTCAAATGGATTCAGAGATAAACAACTTATGAGAAATGTCCTTCAAAGAATTTTTAAATTTTTTTTCAATTTAGAAAGAGTCACTTAGGTCTCTTATATTAACTTGTGATCCCTGTAACAAAAGTCAAACATCTTTAATTAATTACTCATAATGTAGTCACAAAGCTACTATGAAAACTTTTTGAGTTTCAGAGACCCTGGAGAGGAACACAAAACAAATGGACACAGTTCCGTCTGATGGCTCAGAAAAGGTACAAATATAGCACTGCTCAGAAAAAGATTTTGAAGAAACATTTATGTCATAACTTCAAACAATATAATTCTTAAAGGAAAATACCCAGAGCTACAAACTATTCAAAATGATTAATCAGTATATTAATAACACTGCTAGAGTCATCCATCTGACACTTTAGCTTACAAACTTCTATGCATATAGTTCCTGTTTTAGTGTCCACAAATGACCTACTGAGTACACACAGGTTTTTTATTATTCCCATTCAATTAGGAAACTCAAGCTCGGGAGAATGACTAACTCCCTCATGATCTCAAAACAAAAGTGGAAGGAAAAGCCAAAACCCAAACCCAAGACTTCTCCTCTTATCTCCTAACTTTCTAATCACCCAGGCTGCCTCATTACTACCTGGACCACTTAGGGGTTTGGTTTATTTTAATGAAACAAAATTAACAAAGTACAATAAATAATTAGAAACAAAAAAATCCTAATTAACTCTCTACAAGTGACTAAACATTGTTTTCTTACATGTGAATTTTAGTCAATACTGCTTTTAATTCAGTCAGTCATTACCAACAAGGAATTCATGACACAAATGTAATATATCTATGTGGTAGAATTTGACCTGTAATAGCACATAAAAATATTGTCTTCTATGGCTGATGTAAAAGATATGTTATTTTTTATCAGCTAAGCCACTAGGGCAAATATTACAGTACTTGAGTAAAATCTTAACTTTCATAAATTCAAAAAATCAAACACAGTGCCAATAGCAGTATCACAATGGGAACCCACAGATCTAATACCTGGCTGTTTAAAATGAAACAGCGCTTTACTTCCTTGAAGGTACATACTTAAAGGCCTTAGAATGTAATCCCCCTGTACTTCAATGCTTTGTTAATATAGAACCAGCTAATATTTAAAGAAAGAGAATCTTCAGATCATCTGAAAAATGTCAAAACTACAGATGAGAGAAGTGATTTAACAATCCACTATCATGATGAATAATTACTAACTTACCTCAAGCTGACCTCCCCATGCAGCTGTGTTTATAATATCATCACAGTACTTTCCAAACTCTTCTGTAGAAAATAAACAATATAAAACTTAATAATTTTCATAAAATTGTAACAAGATCCCTTTTATAGCTTCCACAATCCCTGATGAAACTGTTTAATATATGAACTTCCACCTTCTCTACCTGTGCTTTCCAAAATTTAACCCACTCCAATTTTCTGCCACCTTACCATCCAAGCGCAAAGCAATACATTTCTGCTTCCCTCCCTCAGACTGAGGCCCAAGAGCCTTAAGTATATAATAGTCCTACTTCTTTTTCCTTCTTCATCCGAAGCGATCATTACCCAACCCAAAATTACCACCTTATTTGCTATCTTGACATGTACTTGAAAGCCTAAATTTGCATGTGAAAGAACACACCAAAAGAATAAAAATGTAGCCTCTATAAAATCAGGTTCACTGTAAAACCATAAGAAATGTGAAAAAAAGAAACAGGGTAAAAGTACAAATGAGTTAAACTCTTCTCCCAGAGCTAGAGCTAGCATCAAACAGAGCCTCCAACTTGTCATTTTGGAAGATGTTAACTTATTTGCATCAGTATCTTATATAACACAATTAACATATTTTAACCACAAAATGGTTAAGTACTTAAAAGTTATCTTGTAAAATATACTAATATCTGTTTAAATTATAGGAAATAAATCTGCCTAAATTTTGAGATACTCTTCCCCATAAGAACTATATGAGTTTTTCTTATTCTTAGTCCCAGGGAACACTTTATTTAACATAAACACGAAAACAAGATGTAGTAAAGACAAATAAATTACCTGGAGTATACGAATCTCCTGTATTAGGGTTTGTTAAAAATGGTAGAAAGTCTTCCACGTGGTTTTGCATATAGTCAGCAGCTTGACTTCTTAAGGCAGCCACAGTCAGAGGGCAGTCCTGTTCTTGCAGTTGGTCTTCAATGGCTCTATACATACAGTGGCCATCAGATGGAATCTGTTTGATTTCCAACTGTCTAGCTGCCAATATTTGAGCAAGTTTTTCGCTTTCTACATGTCTAGCTCCAGATAAGTTCTCAATTTCAGCTTCAGCTATCCTTTCTTTCCGCTCCTTTTCTAATGCAGCTTTTTTGTCCTAAGGAGAGAATGTAGAAAAGTTAATTCATAATAATTAAGGCTAATTTACATTTAAGGAGACATACATAAAATTCTCAAAACATTTTTGCCATTTTTCTCCCTTCTACCACAAGCACTATAGTATTGATTATCTCATAACTTGTAGAACCTTCTGTACTGCAAACTCCTTTAAGGGCAAACTATCTTTCTGTGTACCCAGTATCTAGCTCTGTATCTAGACAAAAGCTCTCAAATTTTCTTTGAAAAATTTAAAATCTTTTAAAAACTACATACCAAGTTTCTAAAACTTTACTTACTGATTTCAATGTATTGTCTTAAGACTGGCTTGTTCTTGGCCTTAAAGCACATCAATATCATATATTTATTTAAGGCCAGGCTAATGAAAGCTTTTTAATTTATCACTCCACCAGTGAGGCATTAACATGCTAAAGTCTTTAGAAAGTACAGGAATTCTACCCAGCTTTAAAAAAAAAATGTGCATATAAACACAAACATACACGTTTTATTAAAGTAACAGGTAAAAATATTCGTGGTAAAAAATTAAAGTATTACAGACAGACTCAAGTTCCCCCTTAAGGACCACTGCTAATCCCAGTACTTACTCTAGCTATCTGCTGTATATCCTTCTAGATTTTTCCTATGCATTTTAATATAAATGTACTCAATAAAAATGTATTAAAAAAAAAACTTTTAAACAAATATGTTATACATTACATTCTGCACCTTTCCTTACTCAAATGTCATAAGAAATCTTCCCATAAAGCATATACAAGGATGGGATTAGGGGGAGGTCAGTAAAAGATTTGTGACATAAAGGATGGATAGAAGGTAGAATGAGAAGGTTGGGGAAGAAGAGAAAAAGTTCTTGACAATTGGACTAGCAAGAACCAAAAGCCAGAAGTACTATGTTTCATAGATAAACACAGTTCATAAAGCTATATAGCACCAAGGAAAAGCATCAAGACATGAAGTGGGGGCAAAAAAGGTATGTAAAAACAGTCTCCATGTACAGTGGTTTGAAATTTTTCAACTTTAGTGTGAAAGCACATATATTTAGTTGAAATCTTACTTTCAATTTTGAATTTTGATCTTTTCTCAGGCTTGCGATATATAGTAGGATACTCTCTTGTGATGCTGGGCAGTGGCAGCCAGCTGAATCTCCCAGTTAGCTATAATCACGAGGATAAAAAACTGTTACTCTATAGTGTTATTTGTTGTGCTGTATGATTCTGCCCAACTGTAGGAGAATGTAAAGTGTCCTGAGCATATTTCAGGTAGGTTAGGCTAAGCTATGATGCATGTAAGTTAGGTGTGTTAAAGCATTTTCAACTTAAATGATATTTACAAACTATGATGGGTTTATCAGGATTTAACCCCATCATAAGTTGAGGAACATCTGTAGTTAATATACATTAAGTCTACGCATACATTGTTTAAAAAACAAAACAAAACACTAGGACATACACAAAGTATTTACAATACTTTTCTCTGGATGGTAGGATTACAAAATAAGTTTTATTTGGTTGTGTGTTTGCATTGCACTTTTCTGCATCTTTCTAATTCTCCACTGCATGTTTTACTTGTATACTTAAGAAATGCTTTCCAATTTAAGAGAATAAAAATAATTAAACTAAATTCTATGAATCTTGATATTGTTAGCAAATTAAAGGGTAAACCTAGGAAAAGGTAAAGATTTTCATGTCTCCAACTTCTCCTTTGAGCAGAAGCAGCAAAGGGAAAGGCAAATTTCAATTTAACTTAATGTCATGTATTATATTATGTGCCGGTTAAGTGTCCTGCTAGATGAACCTAAAGTGACTTCTAAGTTACCTGATTCAAAACTATTACCTCTCTAATAAAACAAGCCTATTTAAGTATTTTTCTCTCATTCTAACCATTCCAGAAGTAACATGAACAAATTTATCTCACTGCATACCTAAATTTGGACCACAGCAGCATAAAAACTTAATACACAAGATAGCACTATTACTTTATAAAAAGCTAAAATACATTTTCAGAGGAGTGGGATAAGAAGCACCTTAGGTATCATCTAGTTCAAAAGCTTTCATCTTCCTTTACTGAGGAAACTGCACGCATAAAGATTTCCAAAGCCCATACAGCATGTAGAGCAGGAGCGAAGGTAAAACAGAGCTCCTTCTATCCAGGTACCTGAATCAGAATAAAAACTGGAGCTGATGAAAGCTGGACTTATGATGTCATGTACTATTTACTGGCAAAGTAGAACTTTATACTAACTGCAAAACAGTTCGTTGTGAAACCTCTAAAATACTAATCCAATCATTTCATTTTTTTCTCCCTATGCTCTGCTTCGATATTACAAAGCATTTGTATTTCATTTCTAAGGCACCAGGTATGGTATGCAAAGCAATGTAGACACAGTTCTATGGAAAATAACCCCACAGGGTGATCTGACCATAAATTCCTAACTGGGCAGGTCATGGTGAATAGTTAGGCACCAAGCATAAAACTGCTTTAGGAAAAGATTTATCTTTGTCTTGAGGACCTGTCGTTTCTGTTCATCTAGGTTAACACACCTGTGAAAAGTCCCCTTTCAGACCCCTGCAGGTAACGCAGAGATCACCTTCAGGAGGCTATATAATCTTAATTGTAATCCAGACCACTTTCTCCCACTTTCCTGTAATCTTCCTTATGTCTCTTCCTTAATCTCAAATGCTTAACAGAAACTGCAAATTTATTCTCAAAAGTACTCAAGATCTTACTCCCTGGCATATGTCCTCAGTTTAGCACAAATAAACTCTTATAAAAATTCTCCACAAATTTAGATGTTTCTTATATCAACAGTATAGTTTCCTAATGACACTAGGCATTTTGGTTTCTACAATTCTAGTACTGGAGATAGAATATCATCAGTGAAGTCTAAAGAAAAAACATAAAAGATGAAAATATTATGTAACTCATATATTGTCAGTGAAACTAGAATCAAGTTGATGTAGTAATATAGCAAAAACAACTCTCAAGAGGAACCTTAAGAATTGAGTACTAGTCCTGGATTTGTATCAAACTTTCAGCATGCCATTGAAACAATATGGGCCTCACATACTCTCATGTGTAGAAAAAAGAAACTGAACTAGATCTCGTTCTAGCTCTCGAATTTCATATTTTTGGAACCCAGTTCTTCTAAGTTCTACTTTGAACTCTTTCCACCATACTAAATTGAAGCACTGAAGTTCTTTGAATCAAATAAATACTCCCTATCCCTATCCTTTTCTAGATTAAAAATAAGAAATGTGCTCTATAACATTCCAGTAAATCTTCAAAAAATTTTGTCATATTTTTCTACCAGAGTTGTTCTCTCTCCCAAAGATAAACACCATAAATTGGCTTTTCAATCCTTGATGGATTGAAAAAAAAAAGAAAAAAAGAAAAAAAAAAAGAAAAAAGAGGGCTCAAAGTAAGTCTAATAACCAACTATCCACCCTGTTTTCAGGTTCCATTTTCTTATGTATTATAAGCTTTTAGTATTTTCTGATCCAGAATCCTACTGATATAGAAAGCAAAAGAAACTTGGTACATTAGTTCTAGGATGTTTTCTCTGCCAAGTGGTAAAAGCTGCTGATTATAAATGAGAATATCTTTGAGGGTATAGGCAAAAAAAGCTTTGTAGTATTTTAGGAGAAAAATTACAAAATGTTTAAGATAAAAAAATTTGTTTTTGTCTTGTTCCCAAGGGATCCAGGCAGGGATGAACCAATTTTGATAAAGACAGGAAGGAGTTGTATCCCAAAATGAAATAGGATACTCTAAGATGTATCAATTACTAAGTAAAGGGGATGCCAACAAATATTTTGTTATGCTAATGCCAAGCAAAAATTTTGTCCATTTTGGATCTATAGAAGCAAGATGACAATTATAATGCTATTGCAAAAAAGAATATAAAAGTAGGGAGTTGAACTAGGCAACTTTCAAGATACCATGAAATCTAAATTTTAACAGTTGGATAAATCTAAATTTCATGGTTTTAATAAGATTCAATCATATTTACTCAATACAAAAATTTCACCTAAGTGTGAAAATGTTTGACAATTTGAACTTAATCAACTTTCAACCAAAAAGTACTGGTTTTAGGTTAATTTTTTTTAAGAGTTATATATACCATGAAGTAGTTTATACGGTAAACAGTACTATCACTTGTTGACCCAGTAGTTCTCTAGGCGTTGTATTAGAACTTTGGAAATAGTATGTTACTTAATATTCACAATAACTCTATTAAGTAGGTGTTATTTTCCTCATATAAACATATGAAACCAAGGCTTACAAGGGTTAAGAATCTAACCTGAAGTCACAGTAAATGGGATTAAAACCCCATCTATCTGACACCAAAGCCAATGCTCTATTAACTTACATACTAAATTATAAGATTCAAAGCTAGCTTAAAAATAAACATTTAAATCCTAGAAAACATCAGGTATTAGTAAAACAATTATTTGGGACTAAAAAGACTGCATTTAAACTTTTTCAAAGTGAAAAGGCCTTACCTATCTAATGTCATTCCCATCATTTTGATATCACTAAGTCCAATAAATCATATTCCTATAGTTCTTTGATAATGCAAAATTTCATTCCCATACTTTTGTCTGATATTTCTCTTACTTCAAACATCCTATCTAAATAACTATTTTTCCTTAAAATCCCAACTCATTACATAACACAAAGAACTTTTCCTTCTTTTATATGGGTATATATCTTGCTTAAATTTCTGGGTTTAAATTTTTGTTTCATCACTTACTACTATAGTTTTTAACCAAAGCTGTGCATCAGAATCTCATTGGTCCACACTCTGAAGACTCTAAATTATTAAGTCTGGGATAATATAATTGTAAAAAATATTCTTTGACAACTACTTTCTAGCCCCTGCCCTTCTATGAGAACTACAAAATAAATGTGCTTTTTATATTCCCTTGGCCTATTTTCTTTTCTATAAAATGGGGTAAGAAATCCTACTTCATAGGATTAGTGTCAGTACTAAATGAGATTTCATATAATCTATAAGCCTAGCCTAAATAATAACTAGCACATTGCAAGTGTTTCATAAATGTTACTTCAGAGCCTTTGACAAGACACTCCATCATTTTTTCCCTCTACTCCTTTCCTATATAACACCTAAGATAGTACTGAGCACATAGCACTAACTTAAATACTTGACTTTCATACCCGTCTCTTTTGTGCTTTTGATATCCGAGGCAGCTGATTCTGAAGAACCAAGTTCGAGATGTTAAGAGCAACAGAATCTATCTGGGGGGAAAAAAAAAACATTAACTAGTTAATGTAAATACTTTTATTAATCCAAGTGTTAGATTATTACATTGTAGAAAATCATAAATATATGCAATCCCACTTTTCAAATTTGAATAAGAGCACTAAATACATATTAGATAGCATGGTTTGTCTCCTTTCTCTATTTATAAGAATTTGTCAGGTTCCCAAGGAGTTTTCTTACATCTCTTCAAAGATAATGCTCATCTCCCCTCATATATTCCTTCCTTTTTATCAAGCCTACACTTTTATGAACCAAATAATTCTACGTGCCAATTCACTCAGCACTCTACCCTTCCCTTCTCTAAATGTAGCAGCACAGGTCTTGTCCATCATAAGCAAAGATGAGCACTGCTTCTTGACCCTAGAAACGCATTTTGCTTTTTCTATTTCCCATCTACAAACTCATAACCATAGGTAGACTTTAACTTATAATTATCATTAAGATATTACAACCTTAATCATTAAATAGGAGTTATAAGTTTGCTAAAATAAAAAAAGTTGCTAGACATAACTATCGGAATTAGGAGCTAGTATTTTATTATTGCAAATATAAACTAGTGTTTAGTATGACACATACATAAAAACATATCAAGGCCTCTGACAACAATAACCAGTCAGCACTCTCCAAGGCTATGGCTCAAATGATCAAAATATCAAAATCAGATTAAAATTTCAGAGTGGTCATCCGTTTTAGTAAAATTAGTATTATAGTTTTCAGAGGAATCTGTTACAATTTACAAACTGCCATACTGACAACAAGCAAGATACAGGGAAGTATCTGAAAAGAAAAAAGAGAGAGAGAGAGCAATAACATAAGAATTCAGGCAGGGCTCAGAAGGAAAACAAGTTTATGAAAAAGATAATTCAAAATACAGTGGGAGTTTGTATATTAACAGTTGGGCAATATGTAGCTTAAGAATCAAATATTGTTGTCCTTGGAAACCTAGGAAAGAAATCTCAAAATTGAAAGGCCAGGGAGCACAAACAAAACCATCTCACTAATAGAAAAAATGAGGAGATAGTTAAGAATACCATGATTGTGACAACACCAACACCTAAAGCATCAAGCCTAGTAACTTGGAAATAAAATATGTGAAGGGCATAGAAGGCCAGAATCTGGATGACTGGCTAATAAAGCTAAAGAAAATAAACTTTATTTAATATAACAATCATTATAAATCAGTAGAGAAAAGCTGTTTCCCTGTCAAAAGCAGACCAAAAATAAACCAAATAAAATTTAATTATGGTAAAAAAAATTTGCATAGACATAAGAACTTTCTAACTACCAAAATAGAACAAGGTTATGAAGTCTGATCCTTACTATCCAAAATTCAAGCAATAAATTACCACACCGTACAAAGTTATAACAGAATTCAATACTCACATCGTGGAGTAAGACAGATCTGACTTTGACACTTACTAGGTGCTGTGAATTCAGGACAATGCTCTTAATCTCCCAAAGTCTGTTTCCCACTTGAAAAACGGGATTTTTTACACTTATTTTTTTATAGGTAATACCTCATAGTTACTATGAGAATTATAGATAGTGCACTATGAAACATAGTGTTTGGCACACAATACATATTAGCTACAATAATAAAATAAGCATAAGTTGAAATGATGAGTCATTATATTCCAATTTACCCAAGAAACATCAGTAAGTTTTCATTCATTACATCTCGTTCTAAAAGCACTTTTATAACTTAAAAGTGATTTCACATCTGTTGTCCTATTTGATTCTTACAAAATCCTTACTTAAGCAGAAGTATTTGTATCTTATTATAAGTGGAAAAATTTATGCTCAGTAAGTTTAATTAACTTTATCCAGGTTACAATCACATTTAATGGCAACTCAGGGACTAAAAGGCTGTTCTCCCAACTTTCATTTGGTGAATCTTCCTCTAGATAAATTTTATCAATCCGTTCACCTTTTGGAAAGTAAATAAAGAAGTATACTTTCTTTGCTGACCTCCCTTACAAAAACACATTACCATGGCAACCTGGTCGCAAAGGTAATGAAGGTGAGGCATGAGCATGTTTCAGTAACTTCGTTTCTCTCCAATGATGATTTTATATAGAAAACAGTTTAACAGAAGTGGACAATTGTTTTCAAACGCCCTAGGCAAGAGAAACATTACTTCACATACTTTACTCTCCTTAGAAGTCAGTTTCAACTGCTCCAGCTCCTCTCTCTGTTTCTGTTCCATTTCTGCTTCCAACTTAGCAACATCATCAATGAGTTGCTTCCTCCTCTTTTTGTCATTCTTGGGGACAGCATTCTTCATACCTTGAATTTTGGCTGAAAAGCCACCGAACCCCCACAGGTTAGAGGGAAAACGAAAGAAGAACAGGAAGGGGATGGTAAGGGGAGAGGGCATACAACAATTATGTAATCAAGAGTAATTACATAACAGACAATTGCAGAGAAAAGCCCAGATGAAGCCGAGACTCCCCCCGTGACGGCCCCCCTCCCCCCGCAAAATACTTTATTAACAAAACCGTGACCATGCTGTGGTAGAAAAAAGAAAATGACCGAAAGTTTACATCTTTCAAAAATCCCTTCTGGGTCCTCACAATTGAGGTAAAGTATTTCAAAAAGCACCCCCCATCAGAGGCAGGTGTGGGTAAGTGGGGCAGGACTGGGAGAGGGAGCCCGGGAAAGGCGGTGGAACGGCCCGCGGCGGCGTCCTCAGCGCGGCACGCGAGCGGCGGCTCGCGGCGGCTCGCGGCTGCGGGGACGCGGCGCACCTGAGGAGAGGCGGCCACTGAAGTGTTTGTTCCGGGGACTCAGTGACCGCCGGGGCAGGGGAGGCGGCAGGGAAGAGGCCACTGGCTACTTCGGGGAGGTCTAGCAAAGGGGAGCCTAGAAGCCGCCCCTGAAGATTCGCCTCCGTGCCACGCGCCCGTCCATGGGCCGCGAGCCTTCTGCGTTCCGCTCCCCCGCATCACCTTGCAGCTCCTTCTTCTCTTTGCGATGCCTTCTCACCAGCTGCTCCTCCTCATCGAGTCCCTCCGCCGACAGCTCCTCCATGACGACCAGGGCGCCCAGCCGTCTGGACCGCACGACCCTGCACCCCCGGCTGGCAGGCACCTCCCACCCTCCGCGGGACCCAGCCCCGCCTCCAAAGTGACGCCGGACTGAGGTCCAGACGTTGGGAGGAGGTGAAAGGCACAGGGATGCTCTGCGCATGCGCACGCCCTTGACCCCGCCCCTCCGAAGGGGGACGCGACTGGGGCTGCGGGGCGGGAGCGGAAAACGACTGCGCAGGCGTCTCGCTGCCGGGTCTGGGCTAGCTGGAGTGTGCAGCCTGCTGGGCTGCTTTAGGCACGCTGAGATGACACGGTGAGAACCATTTTGGAGGTTCGTGTTTTGTTTCTCTGCTCTTTTAATCCCCACTTTTGGTCCCATTGATAAGAAGAGCTAGAGCAAAGGTAAGGAAGAAAGATCAAACAGTTCAGTAAAACCATGGATGATTAGCAATGGGATTTTTTTTGGGGGGGGGCCGAACTAATCAAACAGTAGACAGTTGTTTATCGTTTAAAAGCTGTAAAAAAATAACCTAAACAGAGGCACTTTAAAGTGGAGTTTGAGATGCCGTTCCAAGGGAACTACCTCGTAGGTCTTACTCCCCAAACCTTTGGAATATTAAAAGTGGGCAAAATACCCTTTGGACTGGGCCTAAAGCAGCACTATATCCCCAAACAGTTGTTTGCAAAGATAACAAGAAAGACGTGACTGCCGGGCTGATAATTAAACATATTTTTTGGAATTGGTATCACTGATAGCTAATCTGCACCTATAGAACTGCAATCCTTCCATTCACGTAATTATTCCTCTTCCCTTTCTCATAAATACTCCTTGCCTTTACCACCTGTGGACTCTGAGAAAAAGGATATCTTGTAATGATGCATAACAGGCAAATTCCCGAGTGTGGGGTGGAGGGGTGGTGAGACCAAGCCGTGCACTGAGAGAAGAGGGTCCTTTGGCAGAGGGTGTAGAAAGAATTTAATACATATGCCAAAGTTAGAGTCAAAATGAAATTTTATTTTAAAAAATGGGTAACACTCCACAAATGGAGCAAAGAGTAATAATAATGTAGGGAGGAGGCAAGAGAATTAAAAATGTCAAGCCACAATCAGATACTGCAGTGTGCGGACCAGTCAGTCCTGCAGCCAGGCCAGGACACCTTCAGAACAAAGGAAGATTTCTACTGGAATTGCTAACCACCCATTTCCCTCACCTGTGAAGGGGAAACAGGCACCAAGAGTCATTCTCTATGTCTAAAACCATGGGGAACCTAAGATTAAAGGCTGAGAACTGCCAGCAGGCCTTTCACTCTGCATAGTCTTACCTTTTCACTCTACATACTCTTCTCCTTCCTCACTGTAGGTCCATACCAAAGGAAATGGGTTAAGAAAAAGTATTTTAAACTATAACTCATAGGAGATTAAGAATGACACATAAACTGAATTTCCTGTGTTCCTGCCGTCTGAGCCAATTCTTAAAAGTAATTCCTGGAACCCTATTCTAACCAATAGGGCTTATACATTCCCTATCCAATCAGAGCTGCACATCTATGTCCTTAGCAGCATCTTTACTAACCAATCAGAGCAGCGCCATTCTCACCAATCAAGACAGTGCTTTTTGGACCAATCACACTGCAAAAATTTGGACTTCTTATTTGCATCAGGGACCAAGGGTGAGGACTTCTGTCTGTGTATGTCAGCTCCCCTCTTGCTCAGGGACCACACTTTCCTTTTCTACTGAAGGCTGAAGAATGCATTTCCTCAGATGCAGCTGAAACAATGAAGAGGTCTAGTCAGAGTGGAGTAGAGCAGATTGGAACAAATTTGTCTAGCAAGAGAGGGCCTTGCCCTTGGGCCCCTGCACAGCCATTCTTTTCATAACTGAGCTGTTACAAAGCCATGCTATTCTCAGAACCATGCTGTATCACAATTGAGCTGTTTGCATTGAGTAAAGTTTCCTTCTTCACTGCACCCTAAATTGGGTATTTCTGTTGGCACTGAATTGGCACTAACAACCACCAGCTGTCACTCCTAACCCACTATTTTGATTTCTGCCTGAATCATTGCTTCTAAAATAGCTATCCTTTTGGATCTCAACTGTTGCCACTTTGTCCTTTTATTTTTAGGTAAACAAATGCCATAACACCACAGTTCAAAAGAAAGAAATAACTTACAGAAAATGCCTCTAGAAAAGAATATAGCAGTGGAAACAAGAGGTAGTAACAAGGATCATATAACAGAAGCTTAAAGACTAATATTTAATGGTAAAGAGTGTCAACATAAGAAACATCCAAACCTGTAAATAACACTTTAATTTGAGCCACATGAGGACATAACGCCAAGGAGCAAGATCACAAATGCTCCCAAGACTAACAGTTTGTGGTTTCATTTAGAATCAGGAGGGGACTTAAGGAAGATGACATGAAGGTGGGAGAGAGCAAGGCAGGGAGTGGATTATCTGACAGTTTACAATAATATAGGCTCTCTTGAAAGTGACTTCAACTTGTAGGATTATTACTACTGGCATTTCGAAGTTCTGTTAACATAGTGGCTGGCCTTAACATTTGAGGATTCCAGACAAGTTGGCAGTGGGCCCAGAGACTTTGCAACACCCAGCAGCCACCAGCTGAGTCTCTGGCACCTTTCTCCCTCCCCCTCTCCCCATCTCATTGAAAAGAATTGACCCAATGATCTATTTTGGAGGGTTTGCCTCAGGGAATGCCTCCAATCCTGTACTGTCCCTTAAGGAATCCAGGTTGTTTCTGGGCAGCAATGAGGATAGAGTTTCATTCAGAGGGAATCTCCTGAACAGAGCAGGAATATGAAAAAGTTGACATCCACCTGGATCCCTGGGAGACCTTGTTTAGCCCAAGGCAAACTGAACAAATGGCTCCCATGTACCCTTTGTTCTAAACAAGGTTGTTCATTCTTCCCCAAGGTTGAACTTTTGGAAAACTATTGAGAAAGAGACCAAGGTGTCCCTCTGTCAGCAGTGTCACAGCCCTCTTTTCATGTCCCTACTTTTCACTCCTCTGTTCCAGAATGGATTACCCTTTCACTCTTCTGGCTCTCAATAAGCCAACATCTCCTTCGGAGTACTTCTGGTATTCAAAACACAGGACAAAGATGATGGACATGGTCACAGGAAACACTGAGGCAACGGGACTGCTGCTCCTCTTCAAACAGCACTAGGTGACTCCAACGATATTCACTAAGCAGCTCTGTGACAGGATGGAAAATAATCCCACTGAACCCAAACAGCATTCCAGGATGTTGAGAAAGGAAGTTCTGCTTCCGTAACTTCTCAAAGCTGAGGTAGGGCTGTAATCCCTACCTACTGGGAATAAAAATCTCTGAAAGCCTATTCTAAGGGCCCCGGAGGCAGACAACGTGTGGTTGTTCGAGCATGTAGAAGTGGTAGGAATCTTTGTAACCTAGAAGATATAAATGTAGCAAAAAGATAGAAAAGACAAGTCAAAGTTACTAGTAGAGGTAATTGACAATGAAGTTACTTTTTCATGGCAGTTTGTTAATTCAAGGTACACAAGAGTTCCCTGATTCCCTAGGACGTGTGGACTTATCTAGTTTCCGGAACAAGAGCTTAAGATCTTCCGCAGGTTCAGAAGAAGAAGATGCACTTTCTGGTTTATTTTCCGGAGGAACCTGTGAGGACTCATAAGAAACTGGTTTACATTCAAGATAAATGTATCCAGCTGCTGATTCCTTGTAATTTGACAGCATTTGGGAACTTAACAAAACTTGGTAGTGCCTTTCTATTTGTCTTGAGGGCAGACTATTTATTCCTGTCACTATGTAGTTAGCATTGGAGAGAGGCCCATGGGATGGGTCAGGGCGGAGTAGGTAGCTCTAGTATCTAGTTAAAATTCAGTTTTTCCCTGTTGCCACGATGAGGGTGACCTGAAGTTCCACTGTTGAGATCGTGGTGGATTTTCCTAGGACTGGAGGATGCAAGCACTTGAGCCTCCACTGTTGGAGGAGAGAGCAGCTACTTCATGAGAGGCTTGCTGTGTGGGGCAACGACTTATGAGGTACACCCCTCCCTGGCTTCTCAGGGCTGGATTAACATTCAAGTGACTTTCCTTCTGCAGTTTGCACATTGATTATGCTTCATTCCTGACAATGCCACTCATGGCCAACCAAGATTGAGGACCTCCAGGCCTGCAAAGTTTTTATTGCCTAGGGTCACCTCATGATGGTCCCTGCATAATGGCAGCTAATATTTGTGCACTTTTTGTACTTTGCTTCCTTCTTTGCTCAATCCCAGTTATTGGACACCTTAAAGACTTCTGGCACCAAGGCAGGCTGTAGTGTTGGGGTTTAGGCCCCAACTTTTGGAGCTTCTTTTAAATATGGGCACAGACCAAGTTACAAAATGGATAGCAAGGAGTTTCTGGCCCTCAGTCTTTGAGCTAATGTTAGTATATTCTCTAAAAGCCTCGGAAAACTGGTTAAGGCAACATAAAACAAGAAATTACTGTGATTGATCACAGAATTCTTGTTTTCTACTCAGCAAACTTTTCCATAACATCAGCAGCATACTAATAGTCTAAGAAACATTAAAACACAGCTTTAATTTTGCATTAATTTACTTTTGGCATTTAAATTTCCAATCTTATTTAATTTTATCACATAAAATTTCCTCTCAGGATTTTTTTTGTAAACCTTCTTTCTTCATTCCTTCAGTTTGCCCCTTTACACTCATTCAGAAAAAGCCAACTTTAAAACAAACGTCTTTCCTTTAATTTCCTCCATAATAAATCTCTATACTTCATACTTTCTGTGACCAAAAACATGCATTTTCCTTTCTATCATAGAATTCTTAACTGGACTGCCATGTTACATATATTGCAGAGAAATGTGGATCAGAGGTCATGCTGTTATGGGAAACCTAAAGATATCTAAGATGGCTACCATATCCCAGAGGAATTTTTCTGTCCTCCTCTCCCTGGAACCCTACCTTTCCTGTGCACAGGCAACAAAAGACCACGAAGCATGCAGAAGTAATCAATGTATAAATCTACCTGACAGCCTTTGTTCGGGGCTCAGACTCTGGAGAGTGACTCCTCTGAGCCCGCTGGCGTAAGTAAACCTCCTTTGATTCTTAATTTGCTGAGTGCCTCTTGGTTCTTCTGGGTACACAGACCACAATCTGCAACAATATACATATCCATATTTCCCCACCATCAGTATTTGTAACTTGACTAGGTGTCCTGACTCAGTCCTGACTGTCCTCTCCTCCGCTAGCCTGCTGATCTCTGTGAACCTCCCTCTCTATTTCTTGCTCATACTCAGGAGGCAATGGTAACAGAGAAGGTGATGAAGGAGTATAAAGGTCCTCATGCCTCTCAAAGTCTTTTGCAGTGTAGCGACCCACTCACTACCTTCTTCTCCTAGGAGTCTTTGAACCTCCCAAGTAGAATCAAGACAATGTCTTATTAAAGCCCATAAGGAGAATGTAAACATGGAGATCTTATCAGGCATTTCAGAGGTATGGGCCATTGTATGGCGTCCGAATCTTCTCCCAGGTCTGACTATTGACAGTTCCCTCCTCTTGGAACTAAGGGCAAGTTTCTTGCACAAAACTTAAAACTTCTGTTAATTGTTCTTTCACTTTGTTACTTCTAGCTCTAAGTGTAGTCTTAAGCATTTGTACAAAAATATCGTGGTCTTTTGACCTTTGTAGTCCCATGTTTAACTCCTGACTATTACAACCTATTCCTTAATTTATTTTATGTGTGTATTTTCTTGAATTCTATCAGGCTGTTATCTGTATTTTTTCCCACTTCATCTTTTGCCTACGCTTATCCCAAGGGAGTCTCCTCATCTTAACATTTTTTACGTCTTCCTGTACTCAGATCCCTCTCTGGGCACCAACTGCCATGTCCAGCAAATGGTAAATCCTGCCATACCCAGCGCATCTCTGCAGAATGTACCTGCTGGAAACAGTGAAATATTGAGAAAAGAAAGAAGACAGAAATCTGGGATCAGGAGGTCCACTATCTACTGATGGTAGAGCAATGATGTAGTTTTATTTTTTCAAGCTGCTTTTATACAAGAGCATACAATTGCTGCCTAGATAATATCATCCTCTGCACCCAAACCACACACTGCTAGGGTCTTTTGTAGTTCAATCTGCTCGGGGCTATGAGGGTACTTCCCAGCCACAGAGCAACATTGCATTGTTCCCCAAACAGTTCATAATTCCCCATTCTTAGGAGGGTTCATTGAGGCAAGGCAACCCTTGATAGACCTCACAAATTGCAAAAACTTTGTCAGTTTACAATCCTCTCTTCTGGGGAAGGTATTGGAAGTGAAAACAAAGGTCAGCACTCTGGTTCCTCATTAGAAATCCAGACAGGAGACAAGTTTCTAGGTATTGAGAAATGATTCCCTTCCCTCAGGACAGGCTTTCCGTATAGGTTAAGCTCTCCTATCTACTATTAGGCAGAAAGGACAGCGTAGTGCCTTTGGTTCCAGCCTTCCTTGTACTCTTTGTTAAGAAAAAATAGGCAATGTGGTTGGGCCCCTGTCACCACTCCAAATCTTCTCAAGGGAAGACAGTGTTGCTGGTATAAACAGCTGCCTCTGTTCTTCTTTTGTGCAGAAAAGATATCTTGGTTTGTGGTCCATAAACCCTACAAGAGTTTCTGTTCACAGGGGATACCTTGGGTGTAGTGTGAGTAGTTGTTATATCCAGTCTGTTAAAAATTGGATGGTCTTGTACTTGGGAGTTTGGTCCTGCACACCACTTCCTGTGAGGAGAGCCCAGGCTTGGTGTCACAGGCCTATATCTCTATTCTAGTTTCACTTGCATAAAGACGGGGTTGTTGCTGTGGGTCTAGGACACCACTCAGCATTCGCTCTGACATAAAGTCTAAGAACCGTGGGCCCAGGATACCACTCAGTCTCTGATAGGAAAAGACAGAAAAAATGCTATAGCCTGAAGTCCTGAATAGACCTCCTAGAATAGGTGTAGAATTGGAACTGCAAGCCAAAGTCATGACTCTCGCTCCTAACAGATAGTCTAGGCCTGGAGCCAAGATTCTAGTTCTTCAAAAAAGATATTCTTAACAAAGGAAAGGTGTCCTTCCAGATTAAGGTCTCTAATATGTTAATTTTCAATGAAGACAGGCTTTTTTGGCTTTAGACCAGGGCTCTGTTGTATTAGTGTTAGGAAGAAACTTGCTGTGTGTCATGGGCCCAGGTCTTTAGTCTACGTCATTTGAAGGGACGTTTACTGTCTTTTCTGTTAAGAGTTGGCAGCTTTGATCTGAGGGGCATGCACTGAACTTTAGTTTCTGTCACAGAGGCTCAGATGTTGGTAGTGTGAGGAGGTCCTTAGCCTGGTGTGTTCAAAATTTAACAGTGTTAACCTTGGGAGCATGGCCCTCTTGGAGTCACGAAAAGATCACGTGAGTGCTCATGGGAATCAGGGCCCCATCCGGGGACTGGACTGTATGAAACACAGGGAGATCATGTGACAGATGGGGATAATGTAGTACTCTCTTTGGAATGACGAGTGCATATCACTTAGAAAATTCACATAAACAAGGAGAAAACATTAGTCTGTGTGTAACAGAAGGTGACTTCTGAGAAAGCCTCCTTACTGACCTCCAATCAAATGTTCTGTCCACATTACAAACCTTAATTGAGATCAACGGTATAAAAGCAGGCAGTGATCAATAATTCGCCTCAGGTTTTTTCTCTTATCAGGAACACCATTTTATGACAATGGAGATGGTGGTCGCACATAAACAGTTTGATATTGGAGACTGTGTGTACTGTGAGAGAAAGCAAAGGGTAGTGGTGGAAACAACAGTTGTCATTTTGCTATATTATAGGGAAAATGCTGAGTCTTTGTGAAGATACCCCCTTCATGGTAAACAGAACCGCTTCCTCAGAATTTCTCTTTAGCAAACCTCACACTACAAATTTTGGGAGATACTGGCTAAATCACCATGGAAAAAGAGATGAGTTATTGACATTGAAGTAGTTTCTTCAACATGTTCTGAAAACCCTTGTTTTGGGCTAGCAGAGGAATATGAGTTGGAAGTCACCTGGAAGTCTCATAGAAAGAATTAGAGAATCTTTCAATATTCATGAGGCTTTCCCATGGGATTCAAGTAACCATCATGAAACTAACCTGAAGGCATCACAGGGAGATCACATGACATTAGGGTCATGGTGTGGAGATCACTTTTGAGTTAGACTTCTACATTCCTTTGTAAAATTCACATAATCCCAGAGGAAATTAGAGATGATGTGTAGCAGAGCCGCCTAACATCTCTTCAATCAAAAGGTCATGTCTGCATGAGAAGACTTACTTGAGGACAGCGGTTTAGGCTACCAGATAATTATGTTAGTTAACTGGCTTGATGTTTCATCAGTTGTCAGGCATCCTGCTTGAAGGCAATAAGAGTGGCTGTCGCACATTAACAGCATTGAAATTTGGAGTCAGTCAGCTTCATTAAGCTACTTTAGAGCATTGGAAACAGTAGGTGCCATTTTGCTGTATTATAGCAAAAATGCTGAGTAATTGTGTGCATTACTCTTAATGGGTTCCCATGGAATCTCAAACTATTCTTGGATACGGACTTTAGGTCATTACTGTCAAGAGGGAATTGCTTAACAAATAATGCATCAATGCTGAAATATTTAAAATGAAGAGTTTATAAGACATGTTTGACATGTTTCAGGTGAAATTCACCTGAAAATCACATAGCAATGACTAGGGATTCACAAGGTGGTCATATGAACAACTCACAAGTTTCACATGGGGGTCAAGGAAGATCCCCGGGGAATCTGGTGTCTACCATGTGACTACTCTTGTTGTTGTGGGCATAGGTTTTCACTTTACTTCTTAGAATGAACCAAGTTTCAGTGTATCAAAAGTATTCCACTCGAGTTTACCTTGTAAATAAAACCGGCATAGTGTTGTGTTTTCAAACATCCTCTCTGCTTTACCCTACTGTGAGCAGAGTACTGGGACCTGGGCCATTGACTTCAATGACTTTTTTTTCTACCAAGAAGGTCTTGCTACCATTTGCCAATTTATTCCTCTATGGTTTCTTTATTTAAAGTTAGTCTAGATTTTGTGGGCCAAGGTCTCCACTACTTCCTAGAAATAGGAGCAATGCTTGGCCATACTTCCAAGCTCCACAATCTTGTCCCTGAAGGAACAGTCCAGGCTTTGTGCCAGGTTTCTTAGTGTTCACACTACCTTCTCTTACAAGGGAAAGGTTTGGTATTGTAAGTTATGTTCAACATTCAGTAATTGTCAAAACAGAATATTGGTGACATGGCATCAGGTTGTGTTGAATGCACTGTTAACATGACCAAAGGTGATGCCATCAGTCCAAATTTTTATCGAAAATACTTCAAAGAGAGGGTAGTCTTGGAGCCATAAACCAAGTCCTCCATTCTTTATCCTTCTAGGAGCTGACAGCTTGGTTCTGTAGGCCAAGGTCTACACAAGAGTTTCTTGTAGCAAGGGCCAGGCAAGCTGTTGTGGGCCTAGGTTTTCAGTTGAGACTTTGTTACCAATTAGATGATCTTGAAAGTGTGGCCTGCAACTCTAACTAGTTCCTTTTAGGAGTTCCAGGATTGAAGTAGATTTCCATAGTCTTCATTCTAGTTTCATTTCCACAAAGAAAGCTTTTTTGTGAGCCTAGGACTCCAGGTGACATTTGTTCACAGAGGACAGGCTTGGAACTCTGGGCTTATACCGTCCCTTCAGTCGCAGTTAGGGAAAGAAAGAAGAAATGCTGTGGGCCAATTTCTGAGCATTACTTTGTAGAAATAAGGGAAGGGATTGGAACTGCAAACCAAGGTCATCACCCTGGTTCTTTATTAAAAATAAAGGCAGGAGGCAAGGTCCTAGATATCGAGATAAGATTCTCTTACCTGAGGACAGGCTTGCTCTGTTGGTTAAGTTCTCCTATCTACTAATTCAGACAGGAGGAGCTCAGTGCCTCGGTACTGGTGTCCCTTGTACTTTTTGTTAGAAAAAAACAGGCATTGTGCCTTAGGCCTGTGTCACCGCTCCACAGCCTCTCTAGAGAAGACAGCATTGCTGCTATGAACAGTGACCTCCATTCTCTTTTTGTTCTGAGAAGATAGCTATGTTTGTGGGCCATACACTCTTCATGAGTTTCTTTTCACAGGGGATACCTTGCTTGAAGTGTGAATAGTTGTTTCGTCTAATCTGTAATAAATTGGATGGTCTTGGACTTGGGGGCCTGGGTCCGCACTCTAATTCCTGTGAGGAGAGTCCAGGCTTGGTGTCACAGGCCTAAATCTCCATTCTAGTTTCACTTGCATAAAGACAGGGTTGTTGCTGTGGGTCTAGGGCACCACTTGGCATTTGTCCAGATGAAAAGGCTAAGATCCATGGGCCCAAGACACCACTTAAGTCTCTGTTGTGAAAAGACAGTAGAAATGCCATTACCTGAGATCTTGGCTCGACCTCCTGGAATAGGCAAAAAATTGGAACTGCAGGCCAAAGTCACCACTCTCACTTCTACAGAAAGTCCAGCCCTGGAGCCATGATTCTAGTTCTTCAGATGAGATATTTTTACCAGAGAAAAGTTGTCCTTGCGGTTTAAGCTCTCAAATATACTAATTTTCAACGAGGACAGGCTTTTTGGATTTAGACCAGGGCTCTGTTGTATTAGTGTTAGGAAATAACTGGCTTTGTGTCATGAGCCCAGGTCTACAGTCTACATCATTTGAAGGGAGGACAGTACTATTACCTGAACAGAGGTCTACTGCCTTTTCTGTAAGAATCGACAGCTGTGATCTGTTGGCCATTCACAGCACATTAGTTTCTGTCACAGAGTCTACAATGTTGGCAGTGTGAGTATGTCTTTATCCTAGTCTCTTCAAAATTAGAAAGTGTTAATTTTGGGAATAAGGCCACAAGGGAGTCATGAAAGAATCACATGAGCACCCATGGGAATCAGGTCCCCATCCAGAGACTAGACTGTATGAAATATAGGGAGATCATGTGACAAAAGTGGATGATGTAGTGCTCCCTATGAAATGACAAGTTCATATCACTTTAGAAAATTCACATAAACACTGAGAAAATATTTGTATGCGTGTAACAGAACCTGACTGAGAAAGCCACCTAACTGACCTCCAATGGAATGTTATATCCACTTTACAAATCTTACTTGAGGTCAACAGTATGTGCAGAGAGTCAATGATTGTTAATTTACCTTTTGTTTTGTCTTTTGTCAGGAAAACTGCTTTATGACAGTGGAGGCAATGGACGCCATTAGCTGCATTGATAATTGGAGACCGTGTGTGTTGTGATAAGCCACTGGATAGTGGTAGAAACAACAGCTTTCATTTGCTGTATTGGAGCAAAACTGCTGAGTCATTGTGAGCAATACTCTTAATGGCTTCCCGTGGGAATCCCACACTATTCTTGGATGGGGACCTTAGGCTACTACTATCAAGTGGGAATTTCTTAACGGCACATAAGTCAATGCTGAAATACTGAAAACGAAGAGTTTATGAGTCTTGTCTTGAAAACACGTGGCTGAGGATAGGGGCTGAGAAGTAAGGTATAAGTCACCTGAAAATCACATAGCAATCACTAGGGAATAACGCGGCAGCCACAATAACACCTCATGGGATTCACATGAGGGTCGATAAGACCACTCAGGAATGTGGTAGCTACCAAGTGACTACTCTTGTTGCTGTGGGTTAGGTTTTTATTTTAGTTTAGAATGAACCAGGTTTCAATGTATGAAATATTTTCCACTCAAGTTTACCTTGTAAATGAGACCAGCATGGTGTTGTGTTTTCAAACATCGACTCTACTTGTCCTAATTTGGACAAAGAACTGGATACTGTTAACATTTCACAAGGTTGGTGCCATTGGCCCAAATTTTTATCATAAATGCTTTAAGGAGAGGTCAATCTTGGAGCCGTAAACTGAGTCCTCCTTTCTACCTCCTCCTAGGAGATGACAGCTTGGTTCTGTAGACCAAGGTCTCCACAACAGTTTCTGGTACAATTGGCCAGGCTGGGTGCTATGGGCCTCTGATTTCAGTCTTACTTTGTTCCCAACTGGATAGTATTGATGTTGTGAGCCTGGGCCTGCCAACAAGTTTCTTTTAGGATATCCAGGCTTGGTGCAGATTTACACAGTCACTGTTCTAGTTTCTCTAACATAAGGAAACTTTTGTTGTGAGCCTAGGACGCTAGGAAACATTTTTTTAAAGTGGACAAGCTTGGAACTCTGTGCTTACCTAACCCCTTCAGTCTCTTTTAAAGAAAGACAGAAGAAATGCTGTGGATCATTTTCTCAGCTCTACTTCCTGGAAAGAGGGGAAGGGATTGGAACTGCAAACCAAGGTCAGCACTCTGGTTTCTGAAAGTTCCAGGTCTCGAGATAAGATTCTTTTACCTGAGGACAGGCTTGCCCTGTGGGTAAAGTTCTCCTATCTACTAGTTTTTAGGGAGGTACAGGCTTAGTACCTTAAATCCCTATCACCCTATACTTTTGTTAGGAAAAAGATGGCATTGTGCCTTAGGCCTGTTTCACCATGCCACATCCTCTCAAAAGAAGACAGTGTTGCTGGTATGAATGGGTGGCCTCCACTCTTCTTTTGTTTTGAAGAGAAGATGTTGTTTGTGGGCCTTGTACTCCACCTCAATTTTGGTTCACAGGGAATTCCTTAGTGTAGTGTTAGTAATTGTTTCATCAAGTCTGTTATAAATTGAATGGTCTTGAACTTAGGAGCCTGGGCCTGCACTCTAATTCCTGTTATGAGAGTCCAGACTTGGTGTCACAGACCTAAGTCTCCATTTTAATTTCTTTTGCATAAAGATGGCTTCTTACTGTGGACGTAGGTCACCACTTGACATTCATTCAGGAAGGACAGGCTTAGAACCATTGGCACCACTACAGTCTTTTTTATGAAAAGAAAAAAAAAAAAACAGAAGAAATGCTGTGGCAAGAGGCCTCAGCTCAACCTCCTAGAATAAGTGAATTGGAACTACAGAGATAGTCACCACTCTTGCTCCTAACAGAAAGTTCAGGCCTGGAGCCAAGGTTCTAGTTCTTCAAGAAAGATATTCTTACCAGAGGATAGGCTGCCTTTCAGGTTTAAGGTCTCCAATATACTAATTTTCAACAAGGACAGGCTTTTTTTTACTTTAGACCAGGACTCTGTTGTATTAGTGATGGGAGAAAGTGGCTTTAGGTCATAGGCCTGCATCTCCAGTCTACATCATTTGAAAGGAGGACAGTACTGTGACCTGAGTGGAAGTCTCGACTTGTTTTAGAGTTGACAGCTTTGATCTATGGGACGTGTACTGCACATTAGTTTCTATCACAGGGACTAGGATATGAGTAGCTTCTTAGCCTAGTCTGTTCAAAATTAGACAGTGTAAACCTCGGGAGCATGGCCCTGTGGGGGGTCAGACAGAATCACGTGACTTGTGACCATCAAGGGACTGGCCTGTATGGAACACAGTGAGATCATGTGACAGGTAGGAATGATGTAGTGCTCCCTTTGAAATGATGAAAACATATCACTTAATAAAATGCACATAAACACTGAGAAAATATCATTCTGTGTGTAACAGAAGATTGCTGAGACAGCCCCCTAACTGACCTCCTGTGGAATGTCATGTCCACATTACAAAACTTACCTAAAATTAATGGTATATGTAGCCAGTCAATGATTGTTAATTTGCTTCACTTTATCTATTGTCCAGAAAACCGCTTCATGGTCGTGGAGGTGGCGGTCACACATTGGCAGCATTGAAAATTAGAAACTGAATGTGCTGTGAGAAAGTGATTGGATAAAGGTTGAAACAACAGCCACATTTACAAATGCTGAGTCATTGTGAGGATACCTCTTCATGTTGGAAAAAACAGCTGACTCAGAAAATCCTCTATAGCAAATAGACTACAAATTCTGAGAGGGACTGGCTTAATGATCGTGGAAAGATATCTGAGGTATTGACATTGAGGCTGTTTCTTTAATGTTTTTTTTAAAAACCCTTGGTTTAAGCCAGCAGAGGAAAATGAGATGAAACTCTTCTGGAACATTCAATGCAAGAAAGAGGGAATCTTGCAGTATTTATGAAGCTTTTTCACGTGGAAAAAGCAACTGGCCTCAGGTCATCACAGAGAGATCACATGATATTGGGGTGATCACGTGCTGTACACTTTTGAGTTACCCTTCTACATTTCTTGGTAAAACTCACATAAACACTGAGATAAGGAGAATGCATGTGTAAGAGAACATAGACCAGTCAGCCACCTACTGCCCTTCAATTGGAAGGTCATGTCTGCATGAGAAGACTTGCCTGAGGATAACAGTATGGACTACCAGACAATTTTCATTAGTTAACTGGCCTAAGGTTTCATCTATGGTCAGGCAACCTGCTTGAAGGCAATGAAAGAAGCTGTCACAAATTATGCGTGTTGAAATATGAAGGTTGACAAAGCTACTTTAAATATGCTTGACAAAGCTACTTTAAAGTAGTGGAAACAGAAGCTGTCATTTTGCTGTATTGTAGCAAAAATACTGACATTGTGAGCTTATCCCTTTACAGCTTCAGGTGGGGCTCGCACTATTCTTGCATGTGGACCATAGGCCACTACTGTGCCAATGTATCAATGCTGAAATATTGAAAATGAAGATGCAATTTGAAAACACTTGGTTGAGGTCAGGAAAAGAGAAATAAGATGGAAGTCACATGAAAATCCTGTAGCAATCACTCAGGCGTCATGCGGCAGACACTTGAACACCTCACAGGATTCATGTGGAGGTCAACGAAGACTCCGTGAGAATCATGTGTCTACCATGTGACTAGTCTTACTGCTGTGAGCATAGGTTTTCACTCTTCTTAGAATGAACCAAGCATGAGTTTATGAAACATTTCCCACTTCAGTTTACCTTGTAAAGGAGACCAGCATGGTGTGTTTTCTAACATCCACTCTACGTCCCACGATCGAGGAAGAGGACCTGGTCCTAGGTCATGGACTTCTATTGACTTTTTTTTTTTTTTTTTTTTTTTTACCAAGAAGGTCTTGTTATCGTGTGCCAAATCCTCAACCTAAGGTTCTGTAAAGAAAAGTTAGGCTAGATTCTGTGGGCCAACGTCTCCACTCTACTTCCTGGAAATTGAAACAATGCTTAGCCATGCTTCCAAGCTTTCCTACTAAGTTCCTGAAATAAAAGTCCAGGCTTTGTGCCAAATTTCTAAGTGCCCACACTACCTTCTGTTACCTTGGGAAAGCCTTGGTGCTATAAATTACAGTCACCTTTCAGTATTTGGTAAAAGGAAAAATTGCTGATGTGGGACCAGATTGTATTAAATGTATTGTTAACATGACACAAGTTGGTGCCATCATGAAAGGAAACATAAGAATAATGAGCATTCTCAAAGGGGAGGAAAAGAGCAGGGACTAGAAAGAATTTTTAGACAAACAGTTGACAAGAATTTTCCCAAATCTAAGGAACGAACTGGAGTCTAGAATTCAAGAAGTCAACAGAACATCCAATTACCTCAACCCCAAAAGGCCTTCACCAAGACATATTGTATTAAAATTATCAAAAATGAATGACAAAGAGATTTCTCAGGGCAGCCAGGGAGAAGAAAATGGTAATTTATAAAGGATTATCATCAGATTTCTCAGCACAGACTTTACAAGCCATAAAGGAATGGAATCAAATATTTAAACTATTAAGTGATAGGAACTATCTAAGCTCTCCTTTGGATATGAAGGAGAAATCAAGACCTTTAGAGATGTACAAAAATTGAGGGAATTCCCCACTACATGGCCTGCACCACAGGAAATAGTGAAAGGGGCCAGTTCACCTAAAAACAAAATGACAAAAAAAAAAACATTAGGAGTAAGGTGACTATCAGGCAAATAGAAGCAGAGGAGTGCAACCCTTTGTAGGAACAGGGTATTATAAGCTTAAAGAATAAAAAGAGAATTGCTATAGCAAGATAGTAATGAACGTTTGGCATATGCAGGGACAAATTGAGATAACAGTGACTGGTAGGGAAAGGATTCAAAGATTCAAATTCATGAAGGGAAATGGAGGTAAGGCACGCATAGATGAAAATGTATGACTGTATATGTATAACTGCTTTACATATTCATAATGGTAAACACATGCCAAAGATTCCTAACTGAAGTATATAACAAAACAGGAAGGATTAGAGAGAAAACCCATAAAAGCCAACCAAATAAAGAAAACAGAAACACAAGGACAAGGAAGCAATAAAAGCACTGAGCTACCAGAAAGCAAAAGACAAAATGGCTATAAAAAGACCTCATATTTCAATAATCACCCTAAATATAAATGGACTGTACTCACCAATTAAAAGGCATAGAGTTGCAGACTGGATCAAAAAACAAAACCCAATCATATGCTGCCTCCAGCAGACACAATCTCAGCTCCAAAGACAAATATAAACTCAAAGTGAAAGGGTGAAAAATTATATTCAAACAAATGGCATTCAGAGAAAAGCAAGAAGAGCAGCAGTACTAATATCAGATGAGATAGACTTCAAAATAAAAAAGTAAAGAAAGATACTGAGGGACACTTCTTAATAAAAAAAGGGACATACTCTCATTAATACCTAAGCTACCAATCAGGGAGCCCCAAAACATAAAGCAATTACTAACAGAGCTAAAGAGAGAAACAGACCAAAACGCTATCGTAGTAGGAGACCGAAATACCCCACTGTTGAATATGGACATATCATCCAAACAGAAAATCAATAAGGAAATAACATCCTTAAATGACACATTAGACCAGCTGGACATAATTGACATTTACAGAATGTTCCATCCCAAAACAGCCGCTTGTACATTCTTCTCTAGTGCACATGGGAACATTCTCAAGAATCGACCACATACTGGGACACAGAGATAGCCTCAACCAATACGAGAGGGTTGAAATCATACCAACTATATTCTCTGATGATAATGCTCTGAAACTAGGAATCAACTACAAAAAGAAAACAGAGAACCACAAATATGTGGAGATTAAACAACATGCTACTGAAGAATAACTGGGTCAGAGAAGAAATAGAGAGATCAAGAGATCATAGAAACGAATGATAATGATAATATACAACAGATCAAAACTTTTGGGACACAGTAAAAACGGTCATAAGAAGTAAATTCATATCATTACAGGCCTACCTCCAAAAACAAGAACGAGCCCAAATAAAGTAATGCTTCATCTTAAAAACTTAGATAAGGAAGAACAAAGGAAGCCTAAAGTCAGCAGAAGGAAAGAAATCATGTAAATTAGAGCAGAATTAAAAGAAATTGAAAACAAAACAAACAAAAAAAACCACAAAAAAATAAATGCAATGAAAAGCTGGTTCTGTGAGAAGGTTAATAAAATTGGCAAACCCCTGGCTAGACTTATTAAAGAAAAAAGAGAAAGGACACAAACAATATCAGGGATGAAAAAGGAGAAACAATGACAGACACTGCAGAAATACAAAGGATCATACAAGAAACTATGAAAAAGTATATAACACCAAATTTAATAACCTAGAAGAAATGTACCAGTATTTAGAAAAATACAATCTACTTAGACTGAATCAAGAAGAACTAGAAAATCTAATTAGACTGATCAGCAGCATGGAAATTGAAACAATCATCAAAAACCTAACAAAAAGTAAGTCCAGGCCAGATGGCTTCACCAGTGAATTCTACCAAACATTCAAAGATTTAATACCCATTCTCCTCAAACTCTTCCAAAAAATCAAAGAAAAGGCAATACTTCCCATCTCATTTTATGGAGCCAATATTACCGATACCAAAATCCTGGTAAAGATAACACAGATATCTTCTTTTGTAGATTGCATTTTCATGACCTCTGCCCAATATTCTATTTGCCTGTTTTGTTTGTTTGTTTCTTTGTTTGTTTCTTATTATAGAGGCATATAGTACAGAGAACACAATTTCAGGCTCTGAGGACATGCTGCTTAGCATCTGGCACTTAATATCTTGGTGACTTTGGGAAAGTTTTAAAAATATCTCTGTGCTTATTTTATCACCTGAAAATTAAGATAATAATGGAACCCACCTCACAGGGCTTGAATGAAAGAAATAGTATGCTATATACCAAATATTGGTGTCTCTTCCAAATTCATACTTTGAAACTCTGCCACCCAATGTAATGGTATTAGGAGGTGGGGCCCTCAGGAATTACTTAAGGTTAAATGAGGCCATAAGGGTGGAGCCTTCATGAACGGTGGTAGTGCCCCTATAAGTGTCACAAGAAAATTTGCTCTCTTTTTGCTTTCTGCCAAGTGAAGTTTCAGGAGAAGCTGGCTTTAGCCCCTAAAACTGTGAGAAATAAATTTCTGTTGTTTCTTAAGTCATCCAGTCTATGATGCTTTGTTATAGCAGCCTGAACTAAGATAATATATAAAGTGCTTAAATCAATGGCCATATATGAGTTCACAATGAGCATTTGCTAGTATTATTAGCTATTATTTTTCTATACACTAATCATGTCCATTATAAAGGTTTTTGCAAATAGAATGTATTACTTTTTAAAAACAGCTTTATTGAGATATATTTTATATTTCATAAAATTCTAACACCATTTATTAAAGAGACTTTCCTTTCTCCATTGTATATCCTTGGCTCCTTTGTTGAAAATTACTTGCTATTTCCACTTTTTTGGTTTTTGCAAATATTGCTATGAGTATTCACATATAAATCCTTGCATATGCGTGTGTTTTCATTTCTTCTAGATAGATACCTAGAAAGGAAATTGCTGAGCCATATGATAATTCTAAGTTTAACATTTGTGAAACTACCAAACTGTTTTTCAAAGTGGCTGCACTGTTTTACATTTTACCTGTTTGAGGGTTCTGATTTCTTCATAGCCTTACCAAGTCTTACTGTCTTTTTGATTAAAGCCATTTTGGTGAATGTGAAGCAGTATCACACATAGTTTTGGTTTGCCTTTCTTTCGATGACTGATGATGCTGAGTATCTTTTCATTTGAGTATTGGTCATTTGTATGTCTACTTTGAAGAACTGTCTTTTCCAATCCTTTACCCATTTTTCATTTTGGTTATATGTCATTTTATTGTTGCATTCTAAAAGTTCTTTATATATTCTGGATACAATTTTTTTTATCAGATATATGGTTTGAAAATATTTTCTTCCAGTCCGCATGGATTTGCTTCTCACTTTCCTGATGGAATCTTTGGAATTTTACCTTTTAAACAGAAATATTTTCTCAGGCTTTGTTATTCCAGAAAGCCTATGACATACACAAGTTAAAGAAGCCTCTGTTTTGTTGTCGATGTTTTGTTTTTTTTTTTTAATATTTTGGGGGCACCTTTTCGAGAATACTTACATCCGGGGTTGCCACACACTAAGAGAGAAATATGTGCTACTGAAAAGATCCAAACACTCCAAAGCTAGGAAAGCAAACTTGGCCACAAAATTCCAGACTTCACAGAATATGTGTCTCACATCAGAGCAAAGCAGATGGTGATTTGCAGGGTCTTCTGATAGACACCTCCACTTGTACTGCTCGGAGGGGCAAGGGCCCCTGGCTGAAATCTTGAGTTTCTTAGATTTCTTTAATGTTGATGAGCGCTTAACTGACTGCCTCAAAGAGTGAGGCTCTAAGTTTGCTAAACTTAAAGATCTTTGTGGACTTTCAAGTACCCATTCTGTAAAGGGGAATTCTGTGTTTTCTGTTTTGTACTACCTGCAGCACTTTTATGGTAGGATATCCTTAAGTCTAAAGAAAACACCTGGGGGCTTATTGAAATTGGATAATATTATTGTTTTAGATGATAATGGAATCATTAATTTTTTCTTAGTGTAAAAATCTCATATTTTTTATGTGTAACAAATATTTGTGTCAAATGTAAAATTGCTCTGTATTAACTACTTAAACCTTAATGACAATCAGGATTATTATAGTCTTTTGAACATGTTTATATGGAACACAGTGAATGGCTATGAATTTTATGTACTATGATATTTTTAATTGACTTTATGATTTCTCCTTATCATCAGAGTTTTAAAAATACCTGTATTTAAGAACCACCTTGTCATAATATTATATTAGTAGCTAATAAAAGTGCTTATTATTTGGAAGCTCTCCTAAACGTATTTCATCTGAGCACATTTTGGATTGCTCTTGTTTTAGCTCTCACTTTGTTATTAAACCTCTATCTGAAGATTTGTGGAGGAAGGCCTTCACACATTCCTTTCTTCCTTTCCTATTTCCTTTGGTTTACTCCTTCCTCTCTCTTTCAGTGGAGGGAACTTGCAGAGATGAGGTGAAGACACTGTTCTTCAGAAGGGGGGAAGATTCATGAGCATAGGCAAAATGTCAAGGCCAAGGACATGCAGAAAGAGGGCTGTGAGTCCCTAGAAAAAGATTTATATCAGAGAAAATAGAAGCCATCTGAAGTGGGAACCCTCAGCTACCCACTACCAAAGCTAAAAACCCTCCTGAGTCCAGATGCCTTCTTCCACCCATTCTTATTATGTTCTTTTCATCAATAGCATGCCCTGCATCAAGGCATCTCTCGAGCATCCTGCCTTCATAGATCATCTCCTCGCACTCTTGTCTTCGATTTTTCCCTCTCTACTCTATCTTTACCATTAATATGTAAACATATTTAGATCTTTCCTATTAAAGAAGAAAAATAACACGAAGGGAAAAATTACCCTTAACCCACCTCCACTTTTAACATGCGGCAATCTATTCTTTATACAATAGTCAGAGTAATCTGTTTAAAAGATCAAACTGATCATGGCATGCCTTTATGAAAATATTCCAGTGGCTTCCTATTGCTTTTAGAATAAACTTCCAAATCCTCACCACGATGTATAAGCTCAACAGATTAACCCCACGCCTTATCTTTTCTCTTCTGGACTCTCTGGGGCCCTACTGTACAAGGCCTCTGATCTGTTTCAGGAACTTGTAAAAATCCATTCATTCTTACCCTTCCCTAACCTGTTCTCTGTGTTTTACGAGGACATTGGGACTCCTTGCAACCCTGGGTGAGGCTGTTCCCTCTGTTGACGGAGAAGATACCAGGAAAACGTGGAAGCCAGCCGAGACCCAGCTGCCCTCGAATCATCTCCCATGGTAACCGGGGGAGGCGTGGCCTGGGGGCCGGTTCCGCCCCCTTCCTCTCCAACTCGAGCCACGATTGGCCGGAGGCGCCAGCGCAGGGAGGCGGGTCCAGGAGTGCGGACGCCGGCGGGGCGGCACGGCCATTTTGGGTGGTGAGGGTTGGCGGGTCTCTTCGAGAGCCGTCTCACGCTCCCGGCAGTTCGGAGGGTCACAGCCCTGGGGCTCGCGTCCCAGTGTCAGGTTGGAGCCGGGAAGCGTCCCTGGGGGTAGCGGCGGCGGAGGCAGGATGAGCGCGGAGGCGGCGGACCGGGAGGCGGCCACCTCTAGCCGGCCCTGCACCCCGCCGCAGACCTGCTGGTTCGAGTTCTTGCTAGAGGAGTCGCTGTTGGAGAAACATCTGCGCAAGCCCTGCCCGGGTACGCGCGGCGCCTGCAGCCAGTGGGGGGCTCCCAGGGACCCCGCGCCTTGTCGGTGACGAAGTGCGGCCCCGGAGGCGCTGGCGGTGCTCTCTGGCCGGGCCCCGTCGCTCCGCATTGAGCGTCCGGTTGGGGGTGCAAAGAAAAGCGCAGGACTGACCCTGTCGCCCCCACCACCCCTTGGTCATTTTACTGTTTGCGTTTTTCACACCTGCTGGGTGATCTTGGGACATTGTTTAGGTTGGGGAGGCTGGCTTGAACCCTTCTCTTTACTGACCTCGTCTGTGATTAATTTGGGGAGATAGGACGAAATCAGCTGTTACGGAGCTAGCTAATCCTGCCGCTAATTAGTTCTATCTTAGGTTTTTATTTAACGGTTGTGTTCTTCGACGAGGGGATTTTACTGACTCAAATGATATATTTCCAATTTGGGCTGTAAAATAAAATGAGAAAACCTCTGAGAACAGGAAATGCTTTACAACTAACTGCTAGATGGTTATATAATCCTAATTAAAATCCCAATCAAGGAGTGCTATTAGGGAGGCTTTCTACGCGTTTCTGGAAAGAGGTACTGGCATAAAGGTAAGTTCCTTGGTTAGAATTTTGTTGATAAAGTTGTGTCTTGTTCCGTCTAATAGCACTGGCGTTAACTGATGGAGACGACAGTGTTAAAGTGTACTTGGGTAGTTTTACCCCCTATTCTTTTAATTCATTGCTTTTAGCATTTGTTGAGTGCTGCTTTCTGGGTGCCAGACACTGCGTAATAAATACTTCACATGTGTTATCTCATTTAATTCAGTCTTCATAATCTGTGTGTGAGGTAGGTTGTATCTATTTTGCATTGACTGAAACATGTAAATTGATGAAATTTCCACCAATTAAGTGTTAAAACAATTCTAAAGACAGCATCTCTTTCCTCTAATTGACATTGATTGTTTGCTGAACTGGAAATCTGTAACCATTCTGTTCTTCTCCGTCAAGTACTTCTAGGAATTGGTCATCCCTTCCTCCCTAGTACCTTTCTTGATCTTCCCCTTTATTCCTCAGGTACACTTCTTATAAATCATATTCCTTAGTCACAACTACACAGCTGTTTGAATTCCTTGCTTCCATAAAAAAATACAGTAAATCATTTTGCCTCTTCATAGTTAAAACTTAAAAATTTATTTTCTTTTAAATCTTAGATCCTGCACCAGTTCAACTTATAGTTCAGTTTTTGGAACAAGCTTCCAAACCTTCAGTTAATGAACAGAACCAAGTTCAACCTCCACCTGATAACAAGAGAAATCGTATTTTAAAACTACTTGCTCTTAAAGTTGCTGCACATTTGAAATGGGACCTGGACATATTAGAAAAAAGGTATATGAGATTTAAATGAAATTTATTTTGAACTGTTTAGATATTTTGGTTTACTTCTGTATATGTTTTTATGATATCAACCTTAAAATGAAAACTATTTTTCTGTATATTCTTGGTAAAATATGCAGATATTTTTCAAAAGTTATAAGAAAGTATTTGTTAGATGAATTTAAATCACTTTCTGAAGTATAAACTTGATCGTATCAGTAATAAGGCATTTGATGAAAATTTAGTGTAGTGGCTGGAGAAAATCTACACTTAAATAGTTTAACTGTTATAGTTTACTTTTACATATCTGAAGAAAATGGATGAAAATTAACGAGATGTTCTATGATATTTTGAATGATTTCCTGTTGAATAATTCAGTTAATTTTACTGGTCACAAATCAGTCACTTTCTCCCAAACTATTAACATGTCTTGTTAGAATTAGTGCTTGTTTATGAATAAATGCTTCCAAAGCTATGCTTAAAAAAAAAAAAAAGGTTTTCATTCTTTTCTTCTTATAATTTAAAAAGAAATACCTTGTAGAAAATTTGAAAAAACTCAGACAATAGGAAATAATAGGGGAGAGAAGCATTTTAAACATTTCTGTGTAATTTTTGTCATTTTAATCTTTATTATTTTATTATTATTTAAATTGAGTTTATTGTAGTAACGTTGGTTAATACAATTATATAGTTTTCAGGTGTACATTATAATTTGACATCTGTGTATTCTAAATGTGTGCTGACCACCCAAAGACCAGGTTCCTTCAGCTACCATACATTTGATCCCCTTCACTCACTTCACCCTCCCCTTATTCCCCTATATTTGACCACCTTTACCCCATCTACCTCTACCCCCCCTCACCCACCCCTTACTGTCTAGTAACCACTAGTCCGTGAGTCTGTCTGTCATGTTCCTTTGTTGCTTTTAGGTTTATATCCCCCATATAAGTGATATCATGTGATTTTCAACTTTTTCTGTCTGGCTTATTTCGCTTAGCATGATTATCTCGAGGTCCATGTTGTCGCAAATGGTAGTATTTCATCTCTTCTTATGGCCTAGTAATATGCCATTGTATATATGTACCACAGCTTCTTTAGTCATTCATCTGTAGTAGGACAGTTCGGTTGCTTCCATGTTCTGGCCACTGTAAATAATGCTGCTACAAACATTGGTGGGCAAATAATCTTTTCAGATATGAGTTTTCAAGTCTTTGGGGTAAATACCAAGTAGAGGGATTGCTGGATCATGTGATAGATCAATTCTTAGTTTTTTTGAGGAACCTCCATACTGTTTTCGATAGTGGCAATTTGCGGTCCCCCCAGCAGTGTAAGAGGGTTCCTTTCTCTCCGCATCCTCTCCAACATTTATTACTTGTCTTGTTGATTATAGCTATTCTAACATTGTGGTTTAGATTTGCATTTTTCTAATAGCTAGTGATGGTGAGCATCTTTTCAAATATTTGTTGGCCATTTGTACATCCTCTAGGAAGAAGTGTCTGTTCAGGTCCTCTGCACATTTTTTGATTGGATCATTTGTTTTTTGTTGTTATTGAGTTGTATGAGTTCTTTGTATATTTTGGATATTAGGCCCTTATTGGAGGTGTGGCTTGCAAATATATTTTCCCATTCAGATGATTCTCTCTTTACCCTGTAGTCTATTTCTTTTACTGAGTAGAAGCTTTTAGGTTTGATGTAGTCCCATTAATTTATTTTTGCTTTTATTTCCTTTGCTTTTGAGGTCAAATTCATAAAATCCTCTTTAAGTCCAAGGTTCTTGAGTTTAGTTCCTAGTTTTCTTCTATGCATTTTATTGTTTCAGGTCTTATATTCAAATCATTAATCCATTTTGAGTTAATTTTGGTGATAGACAATTCTAGTTTCATTCTCTTGCAGGTGGCTTTCCAGTTTTCCCAGCACCATTTATTAAAGAGACTTTCTTTCTCCACTTTATGTTTTTGGCTTCTTTGTCATAAATTATTTGCCCATTTAAATACAGGTTTACTTCGGGACTCTCAATTCTATTTTACTGGTCCGAGTATCTGTTTTTCCGCCAGTACCATTCCGTTTTGATTAGTGTCGCTTTGTAGTATATTTTGAAGTTGGGCAGAGTGATGCCTCAAGCCTCATTATTTATTCTCATGATGGCTTTGGCAAATCAGGGCCTTTTGTGCTTCCATACAGATCTGATGATTTTTTTTGTTCAATTTCTTTAAAAAAATGCCAATGGGATTTTGATGGGCATTGCATGAAATCTGTACGATGCTTTAAGTAACATGGTCATTTTTAACTATGTTGATTCTTCAAATCCAAGAACACAGAATATCTTTCCATTTCTTTGTATTTTCTTCAATTTCTTTTAATACAGGGTCTTATAGTTTTCGTTATATAGGTCCTTCACGTTTCGTTAAATTTATTCCTGAGCATTTTATTCTTTTTTGCCGCAATTGCAAAAGGAATTATTTCCATTTCTTTTTCTGACCCTTCATTATTAGAGTATAGGAATGCTATGGATTTTTGAACATTGATTTTGTATCCAGAAACTTTACTGTATTTGTTTATTGTTTCCAGTAGTATTCTTGTGGAGTCTTTAGGGTTTTCTATACAGAGAATCATCATCCACAAATAGTGACTGTTTGACTTCTTCGTTTCCTACTTGGATGCTTTTTATGTTTTCCTCTTGTTTGATTGCACTTTCGAGGACCTCCAGTGTTATTTTGAATAACAGTGGTGACAACGGACAGCCTTGCCTTGTTCCTGATCTTAAAGGGAAGGTTTTTAGTTTTTCACCATTAAGTATAATGTCGGCTGAGGGTTTGTCATATATGGCCTTGATTATGTTCAGGCACTTTCCTTCTGTACCAATTTTGTTAAGTGTTTTGATCATAAATGGATGCTGTCTTTTCGCAGGCTTTTTCTGCATCTATTGATATGATCATATGATTCTTATTTTTTAATTATGTGGAGTATCACATGAATCGATTTCCATATGTTGAAACATCTCTGTGCTTCTGGGATGAAGCCCACTTGATCATGGTATATAATCTTTTTAATATGTTGCGGTATTCGGTTAGCTAGCATCTTATTGAGGATTTTTGCATCTGTGTTCGTGAGAGAGATTGGTCTGTAGTTTTCTTTTTTTGTGTTAACCTTTACTAGGTTTTGGTATCTGGGTGATATTGCACTCATAAAATGAGTTGGGAAGTATTGCCTCGTCTTCGATATTTTGGAAGAGTTTGAGAATAGGTATTAAATCTTTGAATGTTTGGTAGAATTCACTAGTGAAGCCATTTGGTCCTGGACTTTTACTTTTTGTTAGGTTTTTGATGATTGTTTCAATTTGCGTACTGCTGATCAGTCTTTTTAGATTTTCCAGTTCTTCTTGATTCAGTCTAGGAAGATTGTATTTTTCTAAATACTGGTGCATTTCTTTTAGGTTATTAAATTTGGTACTATATACATTTTCATAGTATTGTATAAACCTTTGTATTTCTACGATGTCAGTTGTGATTTCCCCTCTTTCATCCCTTATTATGTTTGTGTTCTTTCTCTTAGTCTAGAAAGGGGTTTTACAATTTTATTAACCTCACAGAACCAGCTCTTCATTGCATTTATTTTTTTGTGGTTTTTTTTGTTTTGTTTTCAATTTCATTTAATTCTGCTCTAGTTTACATGATTTCTTTCCTTCTGCTGACTTTAGGCTTCCTTTGTTCCTTCGTTCTTCCTTATCTAAGTTTTTAAGATGAAGCATTACTTTGTTTATTTGGGCTCGTTCTTCTTTTTGGAGGTAGGCCTGTAATGATATGAATTTACTTCTTATGACCGTTTTTACTGTGTCCCAAAAGTTTTGATCTGTTGTATATTATCATTATCATTCGTTTCTTGTATCTCTTGATCTCTCTCTTTATTTCTTCTCTGACCCAGTTATTCTTCAGTAGCATGTTGTTTAATCTCCACATATTTGTGGTTCTCCCTATTTTTTTTTTTTTTTGTAGTTGATCCCTAGTTTCAGAGCATTATCATCAGAGAATATGGTTGGTATGATTTCAACCCTCTTATATTTGTTGAGGCTATCTCTGTGTCCCAGTATGTGGTCGATTCTTGAGAATGTTCCCTGTGCACTAGAGAAGAATGTATAAGCGGCTGTTTTGGGATGGAACATTCTGTAAATGTCAATTATGTCCAGCTGGTCTAATGTGTCATTTAAGGATGTTATTTCCTTATTGATTTTCTGTTTGGATGATATGTCCATATTCAACAGTGGGGTATTTCAGTCTCCTACTACGATAGCGTTTTGGTCTGTTTCTCTCTTTAGCTCTGTTAGTAATTGCTTTATGTTTTGGGGCTCCCTGATTGGTAGCTTAGGTATTAATGAGAGTATGTCTCTTTTTTTATTAAGAAGTGTCCCTCAGTATCTTTCTTCACTTTTTTTATTTTGAAGTCTATCTCATCTGATATTAGTACTGCTGCTCTTCTTGCTTTTCTCTGAATGCCATTTGCTTGAATATAATTTTTCACCCTTTCACTTTGAGTCTATATTTGTCTTTGGAGCTGAGATTGTGTCTGCTGGAGGCAGCATATGTTTGGGTTTTGTTTTTTGATCCAGTCTGCAACTCTATGCCTTTTTATTGGTGAGTTCAGTCCATTTACATGGACTATTTCTCTGCCTGGACATTAATGGAAGTGTATTCTGCTGATTTTCCAGAAAGATGATTTATTATATAAAGGTATCTTTAGCCTACTGCAAAGAAGACGCTTTTCTATTTGTTTCCAGTAGGTGGTATCAAAGCCTCTTGGATCCCTGCTTTATATAACACCTAAATATTGCCTTTTTTATTTTCTTGTAGCTATTTAATCACACTCACTACACTCAGTTTCAGTGCCTCTCAGTGTCAGTGACAGTCTCGGCAGCATTTGCTCAGATTCCCCTGGGGCTCTGTGGTGATCAGTCTCAGGGTATGGGGTAAGAGGCCCTCTGGGTTGGGAGTTGGAGGCTGCAACTCAGCCTTGGTTTTGCACCTGGGGCCAGTAAAAATCAACTGTTGATTCTCTGTGATTCCCTCTCACTTCTCTGCTTTCTGCCCTGATAACTGGGCCATGCCGTCGGGCTGCATGGAACTTATAGCCCTTCTAGGCAGGGCTCTTCAGGGAAGTCCCCACACCTTCTCCCCTCCTCCTCTTCCCACAAGGAGCTCCAAAAGTTGTGAGAGGTAGCTTCAGTCTTGGCAGTGTTTGTTCAGATTCCCTTGGGGCTCCGCAGTGTTTGGTCTGAGAGGTTATATGAGGAGGGACTGTTCAGGGTTCGGGGTTGGTGGCTACGGCTTAGCCTCTGTTTTGCAGCCGTGGCTGGTAAAAGCCAACTGTTATTTTTCTGCCATCCTTCTGCTTTGCCTTCTGCTCCAATGACTGGGCCCTACTGCTGGCTGGCCTCAGGGAGCTCACAGCTTTCCCAGACAGGACTGTTAAAGGAGCTCTCTACTCCTTCTCTCCTCCCTCTCCTACAGGGAGCTCAGTGGCTATGAGAGGCAGTATTTCTCCCAGTAGACTGACTTGTGGTAGCTCTTATGTACAGATCCCACACTCAGACATGCTGGTGTCCAATTTGGGTGTTTTTTGTTGAGTTTTAGTTGTTCAGCTTGTTTCAAGGGGAGAGATCTGGGGGTGTCTCTCACTCTGCCATGTTTCCACAAAGTTTCCTATCTTTATTTTTTAAACGAAATTATGATCATACCTTATATACTGTTTTGATTCCCCCCCCACACACACACACACCCACCACATAACAGAATATCATGACCATTTTCTCATTTTAGTTTTTGGAGATAATTCAATTGTATGAGTAATTTATTAACTGTTTCTTCATTGATTATCATTTTGTTTTCTAGCTTTTCACTTTCATAAATTACAGAGCCTTAAATATCTGTCTTTAAATTATATCTGAATTTTTAGTTACAGCCTTAGTTTAGATTATTAAGTTGCTCGGTCAGGTGATATAAACATTTTTAACGCACATATTGCCAGATTTTATTCCAAGAAAGTTATCCTGGTTTATAATCTCATAAACAGTATTTAAACTCTTTTTTTCATGATTTATTTTTCAGTGTTAAATATTAGAATGTTAAAAAAAATTCTTTAATCTGAGGGAGAACCTATTCATTAATAGACTCAAGAGGCTTGTCAGCAGATGGCAGTGTGTACAAAAGTATGCTTATTAATAGTTAGATAACTGAACACTGATTCTGTATTTGATAATAATCGAAACTTTTTTAGATGTGAAGTTAATATTTTGACTATGGAGTCGAATTTTTGGAAGATCTGTTCTGAATTACTTAGGGAAGTAATATGGGAAGAAGGGCAAAGGGTAAGAATACAGATAAAACAAGATTGGCCATCAGTTGATAATTATTGAAGCTGGATGATGGGCATATTGGGGTTTATTATAGTCTGTCTACTTTTGTATATGTTTAAATTGTTTTCATAATAAAAGTTTAAAAATCTTTCAAAGTTTGATATTTTCATAAGTTGAGACAGATTAATAAAATGGCCTTTTATATATAGTCCTTTAACAATGTAATTATTTTTCATCGAAGATACTGAATTGTGTATTTTGTGGTTATGTAGCTAACACACAGACATGTACCATATGCTTTCTTTTAAGTTTGTCTGTTCCAGTATTGAATATGCTGCTGAATGAACTTCTGTGCATCAGTAAAGTTCCTCCTGGTACAAAGCATGTAGACATGGATCTGGCCACTTTGCCTCCAACCACTGCCATGGCTATACTTCTCTACAATAGATGGTGAATATTTTCATAAACCCAAATTTGTTATTTAGCCTCTGTTTATTTGCAATGTAGCACTCGGGTGTGTTTGTAAGGGCCTCCTTATGCTCCAGAGTGCTCTCAGAGGATCGTGGAAAGTGTTAAGTGTGCTGGAGGAATCTTGTGACTACATAGGTGAAAAACATTCTGGTTAAAAAAAAAAAAAGTGGATGCTTTACAGAGTTTTTATTATACGTTAATTGAAACTTTATAATACAGATCTTGAAAAATTGAAGTGATTTTTTTAATGTATTAAATTTTTTCTTTGTGTTTTCTTTAGGGCAGTTAGGACAATTGTTCAAAGTAGTTTTCCTGTCAAACAGGCAAAACCTGGACCTCCTCAGTTAAGTGTGTAAGTTGGCATATATGACCCTTGGCCCTTTTTTCATCAGAAGAAAAATTTGCAAGTTTCTAATAACCTTTGGTACAGAAGGAGTAGAACAGAAATTGGAAGGCAGAAGGCTTGCAGAAGAAGGTGGTTTGGAGGAGTTAGAGGGTGAAAGAATCAAGTAGTACTCTGGATATCTAGAAAAGAGAGCTCTGAAAAAGAGGGGGAGTGCTTTGATAATTATACCTTTCATCATAGTATTAGCTGACCTTCAGAGTATTAAGATTTTTTTTATTTAAGTTATCTGAAGATCTATTCATTTTATATGAGGGAAATTAATATCTGTAAATATTTTAGAGTACATATAGAGCACAAAATTACAGGTTCTGGTCAAGGTAAGAAGGTAAACAAGGTGCTCACCTGTTCTCACAACCACATCAAAATTATAGCTAACCTACAAAACATGGATCTGTTTACTAATTACCTGAAGTGTAGCTGAACAGAAGTTCTATAAGGACATATAGAAGAAATCACATTGAGGTTGGTCGACTGGGAGGAGATGAATATGGGCTGGCCCCACACGTATGTATGGCGGTTAAAAATCACAAGGGGAATCTCAGCTGCAGAGGTCTGCCCTGAGGAATGAGGGGTCCTAGCCCCACACACTGTCGTCACAGTCTGCACAGTCAGTCTGAGGGTCAGTCTTTCCCACATATATACAAATAGCAACTGAGGCTCAACTACAACAGGAAGGCACATAGAACCCACACAAGGGACACACACCTGGGGCACTTGGTTCAGGTAACCAGGGAGACTGCACCACTGGGCCAGGAGGACACCTACTACATAAGGCCACTCTGCTAAGACCAGGAGATGTAGCAGCTCTAATGTGTAGAAACAAAAACAGGGAGGCAGCCAAAATGGGATGACAAACATGTCCCCAATGGAAACAGAACAAAGCTCCAAAAAAAGAACTAAACAGAATGGAGACAAGCAATCTACCAGAAGCAGAGTCAAAACACTGGTTATAAGGATGCTCAGCGAGCTCAGAACTTCAATAAAAAGATAGGAACCATAAAAATGGAGACAAGAGAACATAAAGAGCTAGTCAGAAAAGAGGATTGTAGTAACCAGAATAATGTATTAGAGGAAATCAACAGATTAGATGAAGTAGCAAATCAAAGCGATTTAGAAGATAAGGTAGCAGAAAACACCCAGTCAGAACAACAGCAACAAGAATCTAAAAATGTGAGTATAGTTTAAGGGGCTTATGGGAAAACAGTTTTATTGGGGTGGTCACTTTGTAAGTTATATAAATGTCTGCTGTGTTGTATACTTAAAACTAATATTGTATGTCAACTGAAAAATAAATTTTAAAAAAGTTATTACAAACATAATTAGAATAGTTTGATCATATCTGGAGTTTCATATCTAATTCTTAAATTCCAGGTAGCAGCTTACTCAAATTTAGAGCTAGAATATAATTCTAAGTTGATATAAATGAGCTTTTGCTGCCAGTAAGTTTTATTTTTAAATTGAGGGCTTTTTTTTTTTTTAATGCAAAGCAAATGAGAAAATGATAAATAAATGATCATCATTATAATTCAGTTTGGTTATTTTAACCATTAGAGGAAATAGCATTAAAAACATTTTTATTTAAATTAAACCTATTTTTAGGGATGATATATTAAAGTTTTGAACTTTCAGTCTTTTGAGTAACATTCAGTACTGTTCAATAATTTCTCTTTTAGTATGAATCAGATGCAACAAGAGAAAGAGCTAACAGAAAATATTTTGAAAGTGGTGAGTGTCGGCATCAGTTATATTTTTAACATATCTGGGACACATTTAGAACATGTTGAATGTTTCTAACCTTAGGTATTTGAGAGTCATCAAGGTCTAGATACAATGACATTTAGGTTCTCACTGTTAGACGTAGTTTGGTAATATTCTAAATTGTACAGATTTTCAGTGTTAATAATAGAGTACATTACCACGGCTTCTGTTGTTGAATATTTTATGATACTTTGGCAGATATGACAAATTACTCTTATAGGTGATATCTTTATATTCTTTTATTATTTCCAAAAATTCTACAATAAATATATAATTTAAAATTACTTTTATAGTCAGAAAAATATTTTTTTTTAAATTTAGTTATGTAAAAGTAGAAACGGATTTGATCTCTAATTCTTTACAGTGTGCCAGACATACCATGTAAAATGCAGGGGCTGGAAAGGAGATAAAAATAAACAATTTGCATCTATATAAAACAAATATGCTGTAGTATTTTGAATATGGAAGCAAAAACCTGTGTTTAATTTTTGTTATCTAGTTCTTATTAAAATGATGAGTACATTGAAGTTATAAACATTACTTGAATAAATCAATAGAACAGGAAATCTTAAAAGCATTTTTTAAATTTACTTTTCTATAAATAAAAGATAAGCTTTACCAATTTGTATTTTCTTATTTTACAGTAGAAACTTGCCGTATTTTTTTTTCATTTAAGATAACTATTTAAACTTAATTGCATTCCTACTGTGTTAAAAAAGATTTTTAATAAGTACACTAAGTTATTAAGTACCTATAAATATATTTTGGGTAATATCATCCATTGTTGCCATTTTTGTATTTTAGTAATTTGTGTTTTGAATTTTTATAGCTCAAAGAACAAGCTTCTGATTCTATTTTGGTACTAGAAGCAGCCCTTAAATTAAATAAGGATCTTTACGTCCACACAATGAGAACACTAGATTTATTGGCCATGGAGCCAGGCATGGTAAATGGAGAAACAGAGAGTTTTACTACTGGATTGAAAATCAAAACTGAGGAGATGCAGTGCCAGGTATTTATTTCAGTATTTAATGAATGCATGGCAGATTTTTGGAAAATTTTATGAGATCATCCTAATGTTTTTAATTAAAATTTATTTCTTTCATCTTTTTTGATTTCGACTTAAGATGCTATTAAAACTGTTTGCATTGCACTTGATTTGTAAATTTTATAAGACTTCACTTGAAATTTTTCTAAAAGAATTGCAAGGGAAATTTCATTTGATGTTGTCTCTGACATGGTCTCCCAGTAGTATTTAGTGTATGGAATTTAAATCCTGAGAATACAGTGAATACATAACTGATTAACAGTTCATTCATATAATTAGAAATCTAAGGAGCCTTTGCCTCCCCTCCCCCCCACCAAAAAAGAAAGACCCAACTATTTGTTCTAGACTTTGAAATATGTAGGCCCCTAGAGAAAATATCTTGTGTTTCATGGATCTTCAGATGTCTGCTCTCTGTAACTCTGGGCCTTACTTTTTTTGACAGCTTTCAGTTTTTGTTTGTTTTTGGATGTTGTTTATTCATTTTGTTTTTCCCCCAATGGATTGTAAACACTTTGAGGTCTTTTTTTAAAAATATATATACTTTATATCTTTCTCACTTTCTAGCACAGAGCCTTGAGTATAATAGAAATTTAAAAATATTGACAGTTGTCTAAAGAGGGCCACTAGAATCATTTCTCTTTTTTTCTGTATTTTTTTTCTTTGTCATGTGAGTTGACATGACTTTTAATCACTATTGCCCATTCGAACAAAGTATTGGAAGGTGCCTTTTTAAATTAGCTGGTTCCAGAATTGAATGTAATAATTTTTTCAAATCCTGATGAGATGATGGCTCTAGTAGGAGTAATGAGGCGTAGACAAAGACAAATTCTTTTAATCGTTAAAGGAAACTTGCATATAGGAAGTTTTCTGGTACTGTAGTATCTTAATAATTGCTAAGAGTCTGTTTAAAAGTTATTGGTAACACTTTTGATTTTCTCAGTATAGTGGATGATAATAACCTGAAAAAAACAAAACTCTTATAAGACATCTAGATGTGTGAAGTATACTATACCAAATATTCTTTTAATTACATAGCTAAGCCATAATTCCTATTTTTTGAATGGCAATTTAGTAGTAATACTAATTTTCTAGCATGTTAAAATTTAAAGTGCATTCTTTACTAAAATTTACTTGACAAAAAAATATTAAAATTTTTTTCACCAGTAAAACCGAAAGCATTACTGTTCTTAAGGACAGATCCATTATCAGATTTTTTTTTAACCTATCGATTACTTCTTAACTACAGAATTTAAACTCATTTTAATGACTAGTCACCTAGTATAGTAATACTTAAAAGTATCTTTTTGAACTCTTATACTCTGTCCTTGCCTGAAAAGGGAAATTATATGTAACTGTAATATGGATGCATATATATATACACATGTGTGTTCACACACATGTGTATAAATCTCCCATATATCCATATATATTTTTTCTTTTTTATTTCCTTTTTAGCACCCCTTTACTCTAGATAGGAGGAAGCTTTCTAGAAAAAAAATCAGCCATTTAGTGTGAACTAAATTGTACAAAGCAGTATTCTAGAGGGTAGTAAGCAATAATTCTGATTTGTTGAACACAGAATAATAAAATAATAGCTATAATACATATCAGTAGAGACTAGCTCCATAATAATTAGAGCACAGACACAGAGTAATAGCTGTAATGCATATCAGTGAAGAGTAGCTCCATAATGAATAATATAAACTACGGCTTAGTAGTTTAGAGAAGGAATAAGTATCTGTTGGCTAAGATTGGTTTGATGTAAATGGAAATAAGGGGTGTGGAATGAAGCTTATTTTTAGAGTTTGTTATGAATGGAGAATTGACACTGATATGATTGAAGTAAAGGAGAGTGGAGAGGTTTGGAGAGAGAATATCAGGCCAAGGCATTTTAACTTTCTCTGACTTAGAATAATTTGAAGATTTTAAGGAAGTTATATCAAAGATACTAATCTATCAGCCATGTATAAATAAACTTGAGAAAGGATATTAGGGGCCTAGTGTTATGGGTTCAAACCTGGGCTCTGCTAATACTTGGTTATATGCTTTAAATGGACATGTCAATCTCTTTGCAATAGTATTCTTGTCCATAAAATGGCCAAGTTGTATAATCTGTCTTTGAGTTCCTTATTTGGTAAGTATAGGCATCAATTTAAGAAAGCACTTGAAAAAAATATGCAGATTTTATTAGAAAAAAAAGATAACTGGAAATGTACTATCATTTTATAATCATTAATTTAAATTTCTAAATATTTTATTCTGACTAGTTCTGTTAGAGTAGATGTTTGCTCCCTCCCCCAGTATCTTTTGGGGAGACTCCCCAGTATCTGTTTTCCTCTTCTGTTTTAGAACCTTATGAGACTTGGTGGGAAGCAGAGCTTCCTTCCTATAATAGAACTGGAAACTCCAAATACTAGCTTTCTCTAGCCTTATTCTGTTTGAGGGGCAAGCATGACACACATAGGTGTGACAGACAAGTTTAGTATAGACTGCTTCAAGAGCTAGTAAGTCAGTGAAGTAGGGATGATAGTCCACTGTGATGGTGAGTGCCAGCAACAGTGATAGTAACATCTAGTTTTCAGAGGCAGCATGAGTGAGAGTATATGTAGCTGCTACTTTCAGTGTCTAGTGCTGGTGGCTTCAGGTGATATGAGCTGCAAATTCTAGTGTTGGAATGGCTGTAGTGGTATCTCATTAGAGCAGTTTGTGGCTGTCATCCTGACTTCTCGCCTCCCTTGCCCCTTTTGTTTTCTAAGCTTGATTCTTTGGACTTACCAATAATACTACTTTAGGCCACTTGTAATCTTATCAGTAAATCTGGTTCTGCTTAAGTCAGTCATAGTTGTTTTTTTTTGCTGTGACTAATATCATTAATGTTTCACTACTTATTGAAATATTGTTTTCCTGTATACATATCTGTAATTTTGCTGAGACAATTTTGGGTTTTGTTAACTCTTAAGTATGTGAAAAATTACTAAGCAAATTGGTGTTTATTACCATTTTAGGTGTGTTATGATTTGGGTGCAGCATACTTCCAGCAAGGCTCTACAAATTCAGCTGTCTATGAAAATGCCAGAGAAAAATTTTTTAGAACCAAAGAACTAATTGCAGAGGTAAATACAGTCATGAGGCACATAATAAGCAGTCCTTTACAACATCTGTACATTTTTTGGCCTTAATTTTTCTGATAAACTAGTGTTTAAAACTAGTGTTTATTATAGTAGTAAATTTGTAAAGTTCAAAAAAGCACTGAAAACATTTTTAAAAATCTCTACTAGTACTGCCTGGAGGTAATTCTTTTTGCCATTTTATCTTGTTTTTTTACAGTTTTTATTCTTTCTATATATATGTTTTTATACAGTTAAGCTCATTCTATATAAACTATTTTGTGTCTTGCTTTAATCTTTGAATCAAATTAAAATGTATTCTATTTTGTGATTTGTTTCATTTCCCTAATGTGTGGGCATTTAGGTTGTTTACTGCTTTTATTTATTATAAAGCTGCAGTATTTATATCTCCAAGCATAAATTTTTGCTTGGATTTCAGACACTTTCTAGTTAAATTTCTGCAAATAGAATTGCCATGTTCAATGGTTATTAATTTTTTATATGTATAATATATAAAACCAAGTAGTTTTTCAGGTACTTTTCTCTGGGTACTCAAATCAGCAGTGAGGTTTTTGTTGTTGTTGTTGTTGTTGTTGTTGTTGTTGTTGTTGTTGTTATTGTTGTTTTGCTATTTTGATGGATGATACAGTATCTTTAAATTTTTTGCATTTTTTAAATTCTTAGGGTAAATTTTTTCATGTGTAAATCAATTGTATTTTTCTTTGTATGGTTCAGACTGACCTTTAAATTGTGTAAATAGGTTTTTTATATGCCTGGTGCCTAGAAAAATTCTCATTTTAGCCTCTTCTCACCCAATAAATTGATTAAATTTGCTAGAAATTTACTTTAAATCTTTGAGACCCATTCAGAATCCCCATTTTACTTTGCCCAGGGAATTCATCAGATTTCTAATTTTGTGGCATTTCAAGTGTACTGATTTAAACCTTTAAAATTTTTTTAATGTGTCTTTTAAATCATCTTTCTGTTTTAGTAGAAGCGTTCTAGTTTTTTCCAATTGAGTGAAGAGCGAAGGAGCTTTTTTTTTTTGCTCCTGTGAATTTCTGCAAAGTATATGTATTTTAAAATATTTTAAGCTTGTTTTTAACAGTGTTCACTCTATTAATGTCTTGTCATACTTAGAGCAAAAAATGTCTACTTTTTGCACGTTGTCTTGAAAACTAAACCAGGAGACACCAAACTTTTTGTAAAGGGCCAGACAGTAGATATTTTAGGCTTTATGGACCTTACACAGTTTTTGTAGTCAGTTCTCATTTGTCGTTAGTTTTTTTCCCTTTATAGTTTTAAGAATTGTTTTTAGCTCAGTGGCCATACAAAAACTGGCCACAAAGCTAGATTTGGCCTGTGACCAATAGTTGGCTGACATCTGCTCTAAACCTTTAACCTTTATATTTTTTATGTTTCTTCCAGCTCTGGATTTTGCTTTATCATTTTCTTGTACTGTTTAAATGCACTAAGTGGGTACTAGACTTATTTTTTCTATTACATTGATGGATAATGATATATATCTCTCTTACTTTACAGATAGGTTCATTATCTCTTCATTGTACCATAGATGAGAAGCGATTAGCTGGCTATTGTCAAGCATGTGATGTCCTTGTACCTTCTTCTGATAGTACCTCTCAACAGTTGACTCCATATAGTCAAGTCCATATTTGTTTGAGATCTGGCAACTATCAGGTAAGACTTAGTAGTATAATTGAAAAGTTTTGGAAGCCAAACAGGACTGAGTTTGAATCCTCGTACCATCATTTATCAGTTGTGTGATTTGGGTGAAGTCTGTCAGAGTCCCTATATAATAGTAGTAATAATTACCCCATTTCATAAGGTTCCTATGAGAATCAAGTGAAAAGTTATAGTTTATAAACACTAAGACAAAGCACTATGTAGATGTTGATTCCTTATTATTGATATCCTTTCTTAAATGTATAGAACTAGTCCATTTTAAGTAAATTCTGTAAGAAACTCTACGCGGAACTTTTAACTTCTAAAATTATAGGTAGAGAACTTTTAGTTTTATGGCCCCTAAAGTTTTATATCTGATTTGAAACTATAGCCTTGTAACCCAGCCTTATTAGCCACTGCAAATATTAAGACTGAACAGGAAAGCGAGCAATGTGGTCATGGTAGGTATTGGATGGTGTGTCACAGAGCACACTTAGCCAATAAACCTGGTCCTCATTTCAGTATACTCGTGAAGAAGGCTTAAAATAGTCCGTTAAGATTTTTATTTCTCCCTCTGGGTATATATCTTTAGTTTCGTAATGAAAATCACTGGGGATTAGAATTCATACTTTTAAAGTCCAAGGTCCATGAATTTAGTCCCTGTGTTTTCTTCTATGCAATTTTATTGTTTTAGGTCATATATTCAGCTCATTTATACATTTTGAGTTAATTTTGGTGTGTGGTAATAGACAACAGTCTAGTTTCATTCTCTTGCAGGTGGCTTTCCAGTTTTTGCAGCACTATTTATTGAAGAAGCTTTCCTTTCTCCACTGTATGTTTTTGGCTTCTTTGTCATAAATTATTTGCCTACATGAGCTTGGGTTTACTTCTGGACTCTTGATTCTTTTCCATTGGTTTGTGTGTCTGTTTTTCTGCCAATTCTATGCCGTTCTAATTATCATACTTTGTAGTATAATTTGAAGTTGAGCAAAGTGATGCCTCCACCTTGTTCTTTTTTCTTAGGATGATTTTGCCGATTCAAGTTTTTTTGTGCTTCTGTACAGATCTGATGATTTTTTGTTCTATTTCTTTAAAACATGCCAATGGGATTTTGATGGGCATTGCATGAAATCTGTACGATGCTTTAAGTAACATGGTCATTTTTAACTATGTTGATTCTTCAAATCCAAGAACACAGAATATCTTTCCATTTCTTTGTATTTTCTTCAATTTCTTTTAATACAGGGTCTTATAGTTTTCGTTATATAGGTCCTTCACGTTTCGTTAAATTTATTCCTGAGCATTTTATCCTTTTTTGCCGCAATTGCAAAAGGAATTATTTCCATTTCTTTTTCTGACCCTTCATTATTAGAGTATAGGAATGCTATGGATTTTTGAACATTGATTTTGTATCCAGAAACTTTACTGTATTTGTTTATTGTTTCCGGTAGTATTCTTGTGGAGTCTTTAGGGTTTTCTATACAGAGAATCATCATCCACAAATAGTGACTGTTTGACTTCTTCGTTTCCTACTTGGATGCTTTTTATGTTTTCCTCTTGTTTGATTGCACTTTCGAGGACCTCCAGTGTTATTTTGAATAACAGTGGTGACAACGGACAGCCTTGCCTTGTTCCTGATCTTAAAGGGAAGGTTTTTAGTTTTTCACCATTAAGTATAATGTCGGCTGAGGGTTTGTCATATATGGCCTTGATTATGTTCAGGCACTTTCCTTCTGTACCAATTTTGTTAAGTGTTTTGATCATAAATGGATGCTGTCTTTTCGCAGGCTTTTTCTGCATCTATTGATATGATCATATGATTCTTATTTTTTAATTATGTGGAGTATCACATGAATCGATTTCCATATGTTGAAACATCTCTGTGCTTCTGGGATGAAGCCCACTTGATCATGGTATATAATCTTTTTAATATGTTGCGGTATTTGGTTAGCTAGCATCTTATTGAGGATTTTTGCATCTGTGTTCGTGAGAGAGATTGGTCTGTAGTTTTCTTTTTTTGTGTTAACCTTTACTAGGTTTTGGTATCTGGGTGATATTGCACTCATAAAATGAGTTGGGAAGTATTGCCTCGTCTTCGATATTTTGGAAGAGTTTGAGAATAGGTATTAAATCTTTGAATGTTTGGTAGAATTCACTAGTGAAGCCATCTGGTCCTGGACTTTTACTTTTTGTTAGGTTTTTGATGATTGTTTCAATTTGCATACTGCCGATCAGTCTTTTTAGATTTTCCAGTTCTTCTTGATTCAGTCTAGGAAGATTGTATTTTTCTAAGTATTGGTTCATTTCTTCTAGGTTACTTAATTTGATTTTATGTACTTTTTTTTAAATTATTTTTTATGGTGACATGGTATATACTTTTTCATAGTATTCTTCTACAATCTTTTGTGTATCTGCAGGGTCTCATCATTTCTCCTCTTTCATCCCTGATATTATTTATTTGTGTTCTTTCTAGCCAGGGGTTTATCAATTTTATTAACCCTCTCAAAGAGCTAGCTCTTTGTTGCATTTATTTTTTCTATTGTTTTGTTTTGTTTTATTTTGTTTTGTTTTCAATTTCATTTAATTCTGCTCTAATTTACGTGATTTCTTTCCTTCTGCTGACTTTAGGCTTCCTTCTTCCTTTTCTAGGTTTTTAAGGTGAAGTGTTAGGTTGTTTATTTGGGCTCATTCTCATTTTTGGAGATAGGTGTATAATGATATAAACTTTGCTATTACTGCTTTTGCCATGTCCCAAAAGTTTTGATCTGTTTTATTGTCATTATCATTCATCCCTATGTATCTCTTAATCTCTTTTTATTTCTTTTCTGACCCAGTTATTCTTCAGTAGCATGTTGTTTAATCTCCACATATTTGTGGTTCTTCCTACTTTTTTTTTTTACAGTTGATCTCCTGCTTCAGAGCATTATGATCAGAGAATATGGTTGGTATGATTTCTGTCCTCTTGTATTTTGAGGCTGTCTGTCCTAGTTATGTGGTCAGTCCTTGAGAGTGTTCCATGTGCACTAGAGAAGAATGTATAAGCTGTTTTGGGATGGAACGCTCTGTAATTGTCAATTATGTCCAGTTGGTCCAATGTGTCATTTAAGGATGTTACTTCCTTACTGATTTTCTGTTTGGATGATCTGTCCATATCTGACAGTGAGGTATTTAGGTCCCCTAGTACAATAGTGTTTTGGTCTGTTTCTTCCTTTCGTTCTGTTAATAATTGCTTTACAATTATCGGGTCTCCCTGACTGGAGCATAGATATTAATAAATGTCATGTCTTTTTGGTGTATCATCATGAAATTTATCATTATGAAATTTCCTCGGTATCTTTCTTTACCTTTTTTATTTTGAAGTCTGTTTTGTCCAATATTAGTACCGCTGCTCTTGGTTTTCTCTGAATGCCATTTGCTTGAATATAATTTTTCACCTTTTCACTTTGAGTCTATATTTGTCTTTAGAGCTTAGATGTGTCTGCTGGAGGCAGCATATGATTGGGTTTTGTTTTTTGATCCAATTTGCAACTCTGTGCCTTTTTATTGGTGAGTTCAGTCCATTTACATTTAGGGTGATGATTGAAATACGAGGTTTTCCTATAACCATTTTGTCTTTTGCTTTCTGGTAGCTCAGTGCTTCCATTTCTTCCTCGTCCTTGTGTTTCTGTTTTCTTTATTTGGTTGGCTTTTGTGGATTTTCCCCCTGGTCCTTCTTGTTTTATATTATATACTTTAGTTATGATCCTTTGACATGTGGTTACCATTACAGATCAGTAGAAGATTATATATATCTACATATAGATAAATAGATATATTGATATAGATTAGATATAGATATAGATGGTAGTTCATTTTGTTCTGTGTGTGCCTTTCTCTTTGAGAATTTGGATCTTTGAATCCACCCCTTCTCTGTTAGTGTCATCTCAGTTTGTCCTTATGTATGCTGAATGTTCATTACTATCTCCCAATAACAATTCTCTTCTTATTTAAGCTTATGATGCCCTGTTCTTAATAAGGGTTGCACTCCTCTGCTTCTATTTGCCTGATAGCCACCTTACTCCTAATTATGTATATTTTGTCATTTTGTTTTTAGGTGAACTGACCCCTTTCAATATTTCCTGTAATGCAGGCCTTGTACTGAAGAATTCCCTCAATTTTTGAATGTCTGGAAAGGTCTTAATTTCTCCTTCATATCTAAAGGAGATCTCTGCTGGATACATCATTCTTGGACAGTACTTCCTTTCATTTAATACTTCAAATATTTGATTCCTCTCATTTCTGTCTTGTAAGATTTATGCTGAGAAGTCCAACGATAATCTAATGGGTTTTTCCTCTATAGGTTACTATCTTCTTTTTCCTGGCTGCTTTGAGAATTCTTTCTTTGTCATTGATGTTTGATAATTTAAATACTGTGTGTTTTGGAGAAGGCCATTTTGGGTTGGGATAATTAAGTGTTCTATTGACTTCTTGAATTCCAAGGTCTAGTTCCTTCCTTAGATTTGGGAAATTCTCATCAACTATTTGTCTGAATATGCTTTCTAATCTCCACTCCTTTTCCTCCCCTTTAAGAATGCCCATTCTTGTTTCCTTTCCTGATGCTATCAGCTATTTCTTGTATTTCTCTTTCATTCTTCGGTTTCTCTCTTCTCTATTTTTAGATTTCTGTCTTCAAGATCACTGATCCTTTCCCATGCAGTCAACTGTTTCCCAAGCTTGCTATTTCATTTTTCATCTCTTGCAGTGTGTTCTTCATCTTCAGAAGTTCTATTTTGTTCTTTCTGAGGGTTTCAATCTCTTGCCTAAAGAACTCATTCTGTTCATCTAGTTTTTTTTTTTCAGTGCCTGAAATTATTTATATGAATTGTTTTGTATCTCACTGAGTTTTCTCAGAAGTACCATCTGGAAAATCTGTCACTTAAGTCGTATATTTCTGTCTTTAGGCTTATTTTCTGGAGATTTTTATCTTTCTTTCTGAGATGCCTTGTCATGTTGGTTGTTCATGGTATTTAATTGACTACTTCTCCATCTGGGCATTAATGGAAATTTATTCCGCTTCTTTTCCAGAAAGATGATTTATTATATAAAGATCTTTTTTAGCCTGTTGCAAAGGTGTTTTTCTTTTGGTTTCCAGTAGGTGGCTTCTAAGCCTCTTGGATCCCTGCTTTATATAAAGTCTTAAAAATGCCCTTTAGTTTCTTATAGATATTCAGTTATGCTTAGTCGCTGTCACTGTTATCAACAGTTTCAGTAGCTTTTGCTCAGATTCCCCTGGGGCTCTGTGGTGTTTGGTCTTGGATATGGGGGTGGGGCCCACTGGTTTGGGTGTTGGGGTCCGCGGCTCGGCCGTGTGTTTTGTAACCATGGCTGGTAATAATCAATTGCTGCTTCTCTGCCATCCCCACTTCTCTGCTTTCTGCCCTGATCCCTGGACACCAGCATTGTAGGGAATTCCCAGCTCTCTCAGACAGGACTGTTCAGGGAATCTACCACACCTTTCTCTTCCCCCTCCTCCTACAGGAAGCTCCAGCTAAGAGAGGCCTTTTCATTGTTTCTCCCAGTCCACCACCTGACACCCAGGTTTCTGATCCGTGGTAGTTCTTTTGTGCAGATCCTATGCTCAGACATGCTGGTGTACAGGTTGGGTGTTTGTTTTGTTTTGTTTTGTTTTATTGAGTTTTAGATGTTCAGCTTATTGTTTCAAGGGGAGAGATCTGGGGACATCTCTCATTTCACCATGTTTCTCATATCACTTCTTTTTGTATGTTTTAAGTTTGTCGTATGATCCCATGTTTAAAGTGAATGAGAACAGTTTTTAAAACTTCTCTCAAATAATGTAGCTGCCCTGCCTCTTACTGATTGATTCTTCTCTCATCTCTTGTTTTTGGTCCATGATCTTTAATTTCAAAAGAGGAAAGGTTTTTTTTATCTCTAATTTTAAATTCTTAAAGATTTTTCTTTTTAAGACTTTTTATGATTTTTCTCCAATTTATATTTTTTTATTATAGACTTTAAAAACTGTGTATTTAAATTTGTTTTAATTTTTTTGAAGGAAAGGACTATTTTAAAGCCAAGAACCTTTGCCATGATTTTTGAAATGGATGCAATTTTATGTCTCTGTTCTAGGAGGTAATAAAGATTTTCATCGAAGACAACTTAACCTTCAGTTTACCTGTCCAGTTCCGACAGTCGGTACTAAGAGAACTCTTTCAGAAAGCTCAACAGGGGTAAGCAAATGGAAGGATTACTTTTTGGTTTTTGAATAAAAGAGCAATTGTGCATTTCAGGTTTATCAAAAACACACCTCCAAATTACCTATAAGTCTATAATAACAGTGTCAGTTTTGTTAGTACATGGAAATTAACATAATCAAGTAACCACTTCAGTGTACCTGTAACCTGTTTTAAAGCACTTGGGGGAAAATATTACATATAGCAGAATTTGATTCTGTTACAGAATCTGTTTAAATTGTCCCTTGATAAATTCAAAACTTTTCGTTTTTCCCCCCTTGACGTGGGTATTTACTAGTTGTGCCTGAGTATCCTAAAATCTTAAACTCACAAGCATAAATGGCTCATTCTTGTGAATTTAGTTAATATATATTGTTTTATTTGAAAAATATTAGTGGATTTACTTTTGTATTCTACAGAAATGAAGCTCTAGATGAAATCTGTTTTAAAGTCTGTGCCTGTAACACGGTCCGTGATATATTGGAAGGTAGAACAATTAGTGTTCAATTTAACCAGCTATTTCTTAGACCTAATAAAGAGAAAATAGACTTTCTTCTTGAGGTAAGATATTTTTTCCACTTTTGACTTAAAATTTTGCTTTAAGCTTATCAGTGACCTCTTAGTTGCCAAATCCAGTGCTCTCTTTCTGTCATCTGACCTGCCTCTCATAAATATCTAGTTATGATATTTCTTACATAACATTCTCTTACCTTGTCTCTTTTCTAGTTCTCCATTACTGGATTTTCCTTAGTTCTTCATTAACTTCTGTTTTGCTCTCTTTTTAATATTTTTGTTTACAAAAATTTTGTCCTTAGCTCACTCATCTTCCCATATCATTTTTTACTGTCATCCAAAACGTCAGTCACCCATTACTAAAAACTCCCAAGTCATACCTCTAGCCTCTCATGTGATTTCAAGAACTTTGTTCCCAGTGGATCTTACTACTTTTTAATAATTATAATGTAATAGACATTGAGAGAAGTACACTTAGTATAAGTAATACCTTTTAGTTCCAAAATGCAACATTGCCAACACTGAAACAGTCTTATGCTCTTTTACCAAACCCTCTCTGCCTCCTTTGAGGAAACCGCCATCCTGCCTTTGGTGCTAATCGTTTCCTAGCTGTTCTTTACAGTTGTGTCACTTTTGTATGTACCCTTAAAGAATATTTTTTAATTTGCCTGATTTGAACTTTATATAAATGAAATATAAAATGTATTCTTTGTCTACAGCCATGCTACCCTGAATGTGCCCGATCTCATCTGATCTTGGAAGCTAAGCAGGGTTGGGCCTGGTTAGTACTTGGATGGGAGACCACCTAGGAATACCAGGTGCTGTAGGCATTTAAAAAAAAGTATTCTTCATTTTCTTTCACTAAACATATTTGTGAGATTTTTTTCCAGTTGTCATATACAGATAAAGATTTTTTTTCCCATTGCTGTAAGGTATTATATGACCATGCCACAATTTATCCATTCATGAAATGATGGATATTTGTGATAGTTAAAGTTTTTGGCAGTTGTGTTGCTTGAAACATACTTGTATATGTATCCTGGTGCATACATGTACTATTTTTCTAGTAATGTACATAGAGAATATGTATTTGCAATATTACTTTATAATAGCAAAGGTGTATTTTTTTTGCCACCAGCATGCATGAGAATTCTCATTGGTCAGCATCTTTACCAATACTTTACCGATATTGTCAGATTTGCCTTTTAGGTTGTTGTGTAATGATATCTCATTGAGTTTTTCATTTCCATTTCCCTTATTACTAAGAAATTACCAGCTTTTATTTTTTGCTCACGTAGATTGTCGTTGAGGTTTTGACTCCAATTAATATGCCTCATTTTTTTATTGGATTGTCTCCCCTCCCCCCACCACAAATTTTTTGGTAGGAATTCTTTCATATTCTGTTCTTTACCAATTTTATATTTTGCAGGTATCTTCTCAGAGTTTGAGTTCTCTTTTAACTTTATCATTTTAAAGGCTCTTAATTTTAATATTATAAAATTTATCAGTCTTTTTCATAAAGGAAAAGACTCATGATTTCTGTTTCTTTGAGAAAGCTTTTCCTATTCCATGGTCATGAAGATAGTCATATTTTATCTTTTAAAAGTTTACAGCTTAGCCTTCCTTTCACATTTAGGTCTTTAATCCATCTACAATTGATTTTTGTGTCACGTGAAGTAGGGGGTCTGATGTCATTTTTCCCCTCATATATTGTCCATTTGTTCTATTACCATTTATTGAATAGTCCATCTTTTTTTACCAATCTCCAGTGCCACCTCTATTGAATGCCAGGTGTCCATATGTGTGTGGGCCTGTTTTCTGGGTGCTATTCTGTATCACTTTTCTGTTTGTCAGTTTATGTCTTTATCTGTATGTTTTGATACATTTAAAGCACAAACAATTTTTGAAGTTGTGCTGGTATGCTTCTCGTTTGCATTTTCTTGTAAACAGTAGACTCAGATTGTCGAGTTTCACAAATAAGCCTGATGGATTTTTGTTTAGAGTTATAATATATTTAAAAACCACTTTGAGAAGAATTAATGTCTTAATAATTTTGAATATTCCAATCCATGAACTGGTATGGCTTTTGATTTATTTAGGCATTATTTAATGTCCTTCATAGCTTTATAATTTTTCCATAGAAGCTTTTTTTTGCATGTACTTGAAAATAGTTTATGCATTGGTAAAAAGGTACATGCAGTTCAACTTTGTATAATTTTTTTCCAACTATGCTAACCTAAAAATTCTATTCTGTAAATTCATTTGTTTTTCTAAATGAAGTCTTCATCTGTAGGTACTGCAATTTTTTTCTTTTCTAATTTTTTCATTTTTATTTCTTTGTACTTGTTCTTATTGTGTCGACGATGACCTCCAGTACAATATTCAGTATAAGGGGCTCGAGTACACTTCCTGGTCTTATTCTCAGTTTCAGAGGGAAAGCTTGCACTGTTGCACCATTTAGAATTATGTTTATTATATGTTTTTCCTGTAGCTTCCTTACCCGATTAAGGAAGTTTCCACATATCCTTAAAGGTTCACTAAAGGGCTCTTTTTAAAAAAATCATGAATGATTTTTAGCTTTTATTAAATGCTTTCTGTATGTCTATTACAATCTTGTAACTTAATTTTCTCTTTTAATTTATTACTATGGTAAAGTATATTCATTATTAAACTACCTTTGTTTGTCTGGAATAAACCCAATCAGGTCATGATCTTTTTTATCTTAATTGACATGTAATTGACATAAAACATTGTGTTAGTTTTAGGTGTATTTCATGATCTTTTAAAACAATATATTGCTGGATTTGGTTTGCTAATATTTTTATATTTTTTACATTCATGTGTGAGATTAAGGCAACTATTTTTTTTCTTTCTTGTCCCATCATTGCTTTTGGTATCAAGGTCATGCTTGCCTCATAAATAAATTGGGGTATCTTTTTCTTGCCTGGAAAAGTTAGTGTAAAAATGGACTCATTGCTTCTTTTGATGTTTGGTAGAATTTAGCAATGAAGTATTTGGGCCTGGAGATTTTTTTGTGGGAAGATTTTTGGCATTGAGTCAATTTCATCAGTGATTATAGAGCTACTCTTTTTTCTTGATTAGTTTTAAGAAGTTATTTACTAAGAATTTGTCCACTTTACGTAAAATTTTAAGTTTATTAGTATTAAAGTTTTTAATTACCTTTTTAATGTTTATAACATTTATAGAGATGTCCCCTATTTCATGATTTAATGAAGCTTTTTTAAAAATTGAGGTGAATTCACATAACATCTGTTACTAATCAGAAGTTAATACATAATCTCTAAGTTGTTCCATGATGAGTGTGCAGTGCAAATCTATAGTGAATACATTTGTTACAAAAGGACACTCAAATATCACCATAATAAGATATTATATATGACCACAAATTTAATATTTTAATAAAATTTAAAATTAATTTTGTAATGGAGAAAAATTATTTGAAGATAACTATATTGTACATACACCAAGATACTCAGGTGTGTTATATTACACTGATAGGGTAACCTGTTCATCTGAGCATAGTACTTCAAAGTACTGTTATTCTTTTTTTCTTTTTAATAATAGCTACATAGAGATATAATTCATATACCATACTATTCACCCATTTAAAGTGTACAATTCCATAATTTTTAGTATGTTTATAGAATTGTGCAACCATCACCACATTATTAGAACATTTTCATTGCTCCCACAATAAAACCTTTTATTCATTAGTAGTCATCACTGATTTTCCCTCAATTTCTTCAACCCCAGGCAACTACTAATCTACCTTTGTCTCTCTAGATTTGCCTGTTCTGGACATTTTATGTAAATGAAATTATAAAATATGTTGTCCTTTGTAACGGCCTTCTTTTACGTAATGTTTTCTGTAGTCACTGATGTGTCAGTACTTTATTCCTTTTAATGGCCGAATAATATTCCATCAAATGAGCATGCTAGTCAATGTCTGTTTTGTGTGTTCGTTCATCAGTTGTTAGACTTTAGTGTTGTAAATCTATCTGTGAATAAATCTGTTACAAAAGGACACTCAAATATCACTTACCATAATATATTACATATGACCACAAATTTAATATTTTAATAAAATTTAAAATTAATTTCGCAGTGGAGCAAAATTATTAGAAGGTAACTATATTGTACATACTCCAAGATGCTCAGATGTGATATATTACACTGATTTTTTTGCTACTACGAGCAATACTGCTATAAACATTCTTTAATTTATTCCTTAATTTATCGTGTCAGGATATTAGAATATTTTACAATTTCTTGAGGCTATGGACTTTTACACTAATATTTTATTTTGGTCTCTTGTAAATAATATATAGAGGAAATCCTAATCTAATGAATAAACTCATTATTTGTAGATAACTAATATTTCCATTCTTTATTTTCATTGTTTATTTTTTGAACCTAAGTTAACTTAACCATTTGTTCTTTATACTTTAGCTATTATTGACCCTTCTTTTCAGCTATACAGGATGAATCACTCACTTTACTGAGAGTAGCTACTGATTCTTAATAGTTTATTCCTAGTGTAATTGGTAACATACTCTAAATTCTGGGAGAACTCTTACCATGCTAAATAGATTATCCTTCACTACATGTAAATACCTGCAGTTATTGAAGTGATCAGATTCCATCCTCCCCTTAACAGATTTTGTTTTTAGTCTCACCTTTTACATTACTTAATCAAATCTGTGGTTGATGTATGGTTGAAAGAAAAATTCAGTTCTTTTTGAATATAAACTTTTCTGTCAATGTACTGTTTTTTAAAAGTGCCTCTATTCAAATAAAAAATGCTCAAATTTCTAGGTATGTTCAAGATCAATAACTTTAGAAAAACCTTCTGAGTCTTTGAAAGGAAACATGGCTGCTTTTCTAAAGTAAGTGACTTTCTTTTTTTCCCCTTAACTTTGAAGTTAGTCCTATGCAGAAAGTATCTTTTATTACTTTTTGTATTTGAACTGCATGTCTTATAAACAGGCAGTAACTGGTATTTAAGAATCAGTTAAGATGAAGTTGAGATTTATGCAGCTTCACAAAATTTAGGATTATCATCAGTTACTATTATATTGTGTCATTTACATCACAGTTTTAAATAAGGACCAAAGAGAAATTTTTAAATCTATTTCAAAATAATGTTATGGAGTTTAGAAATGGTTGATTTGTTATATGATTTATTAATAAAAATTGGTTAACATTGTTTTTTCCAAACTAAATTATGTACTTTTTTGTTTTATAATATTTCTTACTGATTTAGGAATGTGTGTCTGGGGTTGGAAGATCTGCAGTGTGTTTTCATGATTTCTTCACATGAGCTTTTCATTACATTGTTGAAAGATGAAGAACGAAAGCTACTTGTTGATCAGATGAGGAAGCGATCCCCTAGAATAAATCTGTGCATTAAACCTGTAACTTCATTTTATGATATCCCAGGTTAGCTCTCTAGTCTGCTAGCTAAAATGTTGGCATATTTTCCCCTATGTTATATTTGCCCCTCAACATATTTGAGGATATCCTCTTGTTTTAATTTACACTTATGTCGGTAACTAATAGAAATTTACTTGTCTTCCATAGTCATTTCTGGCTAAGCAGTTAAGTACTGGTACTACTGTATGTATGGTTAATGGAGAAATTAGGTTTAGATACTTAGAAAATTTTAACTAGGGAAATAGACCAAGGTTATTCTGTTGCTAATAGTTCTTAATAGGTAACAGTAAGAGGAGGGAGGGGACTGGTGAAGCATGCTAAGGCCGAAAAAAAAAAAGTACAGACTTCCATACATTTCAGCCTGTATCACTGTGATACTGTCTCCTGGCTTAATGTTTAGCTTTGGCAGTATTGCCATTTTTGCCATATTTATTTGATGATTTTCTTCCATTTAGCTCTTAAATATAAGTAGAAAATGTAGTGCTATTTATCAATTAAAAAAATTAGCTTCAAAACAACATAGATACGACAGAGAATGCAGTTGGTTTTACAGAAAAACAAAATTTTAGCTGCTTTGAGCCTCGCTAGATTTAAACTGACCATCCAGTTGTAAAGGAAAAGAATAACATTAACACATAAAATGCTGGAAATGAATTATTGAAGACTATCTGAAAGCTAAGTTGTAATTAAGGACTTTAATCATCATTTTTTACTTTTTTGAGAAAGCAATACCTCCTCCCTTGAAAAAATAAATGTTCTTAATATTTATTACTCAAAATTAATATTTTATACATGCTTTTGTTAACTTATGTTCTAAAATAGTAGACTATGTATGCTGCTTGTTTCCACATACATAATTTTTTCCATGAACCAGTTATTGGTTTTTACCTTTGTTTATATTTTTATCATCTTTATTAAATGCAGACATAATACAAATTGTTAGGTTTTTTTCTCTATCAGGATATATGTAAATTACATTTGAATCAATTAACTCGAGAGTTGTTTTTAACTTATAATACTTATACACAATTTCTTCTAATAAATTATTTTTATATATATAGGATTATGTGCACCTTTGAATTAAATGATTATTGAAATAGAAATCTCTTCCTTTCTTAGCCTCAGCAAGTGTCAACATTGGCCAATTGGAGCATCAGCTGATATTGTCGGTGGATCCCTGGAGGATTCGACAGATTTTAATTGAATTACATGGTATGACATCAGAGCGCCAATTCTGGACAGTGTCTAATAAGGTAAGAAACCCTTTGTCAAGAACTGATAAGGAAATTATCCTTGTATCCTGGTATAATTTAATTCAGAAGAGTTGTTCCCTCATTGTTTTGAGAATAATGGCCACCCTTTATTTGTCAGCAGTTTTGGGACTTCCACATGACAATAACTGCACTTTGAATAACCATTAACAGAAATAAAAAATGTCAAAAAAAGATACTATTAAGTCATTAACCTATAAAAATAAGTTTATGTTACACTTATAGTATTTTTGTACAGTCTAAATAGTTATAAACATGTATAAGGTATATTATTTATACAGTCTATAGCTAATAATACTAGCTATGTGCTTATAGAGTTTTCATTTTTTAATACCTTCTTGTGTTCTAAAGCCTACAATTTGGAACCAGTTCATTAAAACTTTTTTATGTAGAGCATTTTTGTCTTTAGATATCCATTTAAAAACACTCAGCTAATTTATTAACCTGTTTCTGAAGTTATCTATTTAAAAACTTTCTTGCATGGAAAGTGCAACTGAAAATGGCTTTTAAAACACCATTTCTATGGAATGTAGCTAGAGATGTAAGGGAAATAGCCTACAGATACAGGAGGTATTAAATAATACAATAGTGTTTCTAACTGCATACTCTTTGTCTGAAGAGAATGTAGTAAAAAAGCAGTCAGAAATTCATGTATATTTTATGGGATTTGAAAATGCAAGTAAATGAAATGAAAAGTTGCTCTGAACATTAGTTGGGCTTCATTAGTATTGACATTGTTATTAGTGTTCATTTTTATAGATGAGGAATTATAGCATAATAGATAAGAGAATGAGTTCTGAGACTAGCTGTATAATCTTGGCAAGTTCTACAACATCTGCATACCTCATTATTTTTCATCTGTAAAAGGGGGATGGATAACAGTACCTCCTTCATAGTACTTACTGTTGTGAAGATCACAAGTAAATACATTTACTCTTAGGGTTTTGTTTTCTTTTTTTCTATAGACTGTCCTTCAAAAAGTTCCAGTCCATTTAAACATTTATTACTGGCTCATTATGGCTGTTATTTTTTTTCTCTTTAAAAAATGATCTTTGAATGATTTTTTAAATGCTATTGAAGGTTATTAAAAGATTCTCATCTAGATTTGGCTTTCTCTATGTGTGTACATTTATATGTTTTTATTCTAGTGGGAAGTACCTTCTGTCTATAGTGGTGTTATCTTGGGTATTAAAGACAACTTAACAAGAGATTTGGTTTACATTCTCATGGCCAAAGGTTTACACTGCAGTACTGTTAAGGTGAGTAAAAGTGTACATCAACTTCTGATTAAGAATACGCTTTACCAATTTTAGCATCAAAGCCAGGAATCAGAATCTGTTATATTTTCCTGATCATAAAATTATAGTCATAGGCCTAAAAGAATATTTGAAAGAATGTTTTAATTTGTTCTTTTTTCTTTACCCTCATAACTATATCAAACTGGTCTTAGATATGTGAATACTGTTCTGTTCCTTTGTAAATATCTAGAAAACATGAAAAGTTATTATTTGTATCTTTTAGGATTCATTTAGCAAAGATTGGGTTCTAAGTGATAAAAACAAAACAAAATCCCTTAAAATTACTTTTGTAGTTTATTATTCATAATGAGTTTTAATCTATTTGGAAAGTTGAGACATAAGGGAGCTGTTAAATACAATAAAATAGTATAATTACACAACTAATAGTATAGTAAATTCTGTAGGAAGGTTTAAGAAAGCATTTGGAAGGCAGAAATCCTGAGCTAAACATGAGGCTTAAATAAGTTATCTAGGTAAAGAGGATGATACTATCAGGAAAAGCTGGAAAATAAGTAGGATTGTATATTAGTAGACTGGAAGCAGTATGCTAATATCAGTGTCATTTGTTATGTGAGGCGAGGCAGATGAGAAGGCTAGATAGGAGGTAAGACCCAGCCCATAAAGAAGCCTGTGAGCTTTACTAAGGTAGGTGGTTTTTGTAGACTGACACTGTCCAAAGGGAATATCATATAAACTACTTGTATAGTTTATAGTTTTTTAGTAGCCACATTTTTTTAGAAGTACAAAAAAAGTGAAATAGATTTTAATAATACATTTAACCCAATATATCTGTCATTTAAACACCATATAAAAATTGAGATATTTTGCTTTTTAAAAAAAATTTCTTTGTGTGCAGAGTTTTCACTCAAAATCTAGTGATTATTTTACAGCACCTACCATTTTGGAGTAGTCAGAATTTGCAATGATAGCCACATGTAGTTTGTGACTACCATATTGGACAGCAAAGCTCTAGATAGTTGTTATTGAAAAGTTTATACTAAGGAGGACTCTTTGGAAACTTCTCCTTCCACTCCTAAAATAACTAACATTTATTGAGCTCAGACTTTCTACAATTTTCATATACATTTTTCTTCGGAAAAAAAAAAACTGAAAAGTATTATCTCAGCTTTATTAGGTGAGAAATCAGAGACTCATAGATATTAATTGGCCAAGGTAATACAGGTAGTAAATGGCACAAGTGCTAGAAAGGATAGGAAAAGAGCATCTAAGAGAAATCTGTAGCAGGTAAAATCTGGAATTTATTGCTAACTGATTTGCTGTGGAAAGCAAGAGTGAGAAAAGAATCAAGGATGATACACAGGTTTCTTCTTTGGGTATCAGAACAAATGGAAGTGCCAGCAAGTGAATGTGCAAATAAAAATATTTTTGAAAGGCAAAAAATGAGGGGTTTTTTTTTTACAGTATTTAATCTGGGCCTTTAATTGGAACCATGATCCTGAAGCTTGGGGAGTAAATGGTCTGGGCTGGAGGTACAGATTTAAGAGTTACCGAATATCACCTTAGGGAATATACAGATTTTAGGGCAGCGGTCCCCAACCTTTTTGGGCACCAGGTACTGGTGCTGCTATGAGATTCTAAAGTCTGATGATCTGAAGTGGAGCTGAGGTGATGGTGCTAGTGCTGGGGAGTGGCTGCAAATACAGATGAAGTTTAGCTTGCTCACCACTGCCCGGGGCCCCCACCACCACCCCGCTGCTTACCTTCTGCTTTGTGGCCCGGTTCCTAATAGGCCATGGACTGGTACTCATCTGCGGCCGCAGAGTTGGGGACCCCTGCAACAGGTGATGCATTGTTGGGTGGTGGGTATAAGGACCAAATTCAAGTGGAGTCATGCTGGCCAAGGGGATAGAGGATGTCAGTAAAAGGGAGTGGACAGCACTGGGATGTAGTCCCTAAATCCAGCAAGGTACCTAAAATGTGTTCAGTAAATTGGACAGTTAGAAAATATTTGTTTAGTGAGAGCTGTTGATCTTCATCATGATGGTGGGTAGAAGCCAGATTGTAGGACTGAAGGAGGCCTGTGGAGAGAAAAATGAGTAAAGATCATTCTTTGGAAAAATTAGAAGGAGATGTATAGGAAAGGGCTTGGATTGTAGCTGATTTGATTTATTAGCCAGTTATGTAAATTAATAGTGTTGCATGCAAAAATTTTTAGAATGGGAAGCTTTGTTGAAGGTTGTAAAGTCTAATTCTGAATATGAAGGTGGATGGAGAAGGGTGTATACTTTTATAACATATATATAATTTATATAAAACTTATTTTAGTTTTATAATTTATGTAAAACTTTTTTAGTAATGTGGCATGTATTTTTATATTGATTATTGGATTTTAAAAAAAAAATTGAAAAGAATTAAGTATTAGAATAAGTCAATGATTAAGAACAAGGTAATTTAGTCTCATTTCCTGAGATAACCAATGTTAACCACTTAAATTAATCCTTCTCTTTGCTCTGTACTATAAAGATACATACTTTTTGACTCCAAAGGAAAGGTGATCCAGTCTATCCTATTGTTTCTTTATATAGGACTTTTCCCATGCTAAACAGCTATTTGCTGCTTGTTTGGAGTTGGTAACAGAGTTCTCACCAAAACTTCGTCAGGTCATGCTAAATGAGATGCTGCTTTTGGATATTCATACACATGAAGCTGGGGCAAGACAATCAGGAGAGAGACCTCCTTCTGATCTTATTAGTAGAGTGCGGGGATATCTGGAAATGAGGCTTCCTGGTAAGACTGTTTCACAAAGCTACATTTCAGAAATTCGGTACTTAAATAATTATGGGAGAAATCTAAAAGAACATTTACTTGTTTTTATCATCTGTAAAAAAGTTATTTCTGTCCTAAAACGGAATTCATATGTGGTTTTCACTTGAGAACATTGGGAAAAATATAGGAAACTTTATTTCCTAAGATTGCTATAATAAAGTACCATAGGTGATGTAAAACAACAGAAATTTATTCTCTCACATTTCTGGCACCTAGATGTCTGAAATCACAGTATCTACTGGGCCATACTCCTTCTGAAGATTATAGGGAAGAATCCTTCCTCACCTTTTCCTGGCGTGAGGTAGCTCCCAGCAATCTTTGGCATTCCTTAGCTTGTAGCTGCATCGCTCAGTCTTTGCCGCTTCCTTAATATGGCATTCTCCTGTGTGTGTGTTTTTCCTTTCCTCTTCTTATAAGGCACCAGTCATTCGATTTAGGGTTTGCCCAAATTCAGTTATTATCTCTTCTAACTAAGCACATCTGCAAAGACCCTATTTCTAAGTCACATCATAGTTTGAGGTTTCAGATGGACATAAATTTTGAGGGGACACTGCACTACAAGAACTATATTACAATTTGAAGATATTCTGTTAAAAGAATCAAAATATCCTTGAAGGTACAGTTTAAAGATTTATTTCCTGTTACCATCATAAAAAGCCCTCAAAAGGATTGCCACTGCATTAGAAACTCACTTGTCACATTAGGAATAGAACTTTGCATGTCCAATTCTAAATAGAAATATCTTGTTATGAAAAGTGGCTTATATAAAGTAACACATAGGTTATATTTAAATCTTGTGTAGTTAAAGTAGTTTCTTAATTTTACATGTTTTAATATTTAGAGCAATTAAATCATAATTATACTGTACACAGTATTGTAAACAGTACAACTAAAGTGTAAAAGATGGTGCTAATAGTATGCCAAAACAAATGGTCACTGGCCCTCTGGTATCTGTTTAATAAATTTAGTTCTTATTATATTCTGATTTCTAGCAGAAATTACAACATTTTAACACTTTATAGATAGAATACTTTTGAGCTTTAATGCATTCATGCCATTCAGTATCATGGGAGAATAATTGATGCTGGCATTAACTATTGACTGACACACATGCACTGTGTATATGTGTTCTTTTTAAAAATAGAAGATTGATTTTTCATACATGGTTCCACTAAAATTAAAAGGAAAATTGAAAAACCCTAACATTTATTGAGTGCTAACTACATGTCAGATATTATTCTAAGAGCTTTAGATGCAAAACTCATTTAGTCCTAAGGGCAACTCGGTGAAGTAGCTGCTTATTTAAGAATCCCCATTTTTAAATCACAAAACTGAAATGCAGAGGAGCTAAGGAATTTGGCCCAAGTTGTGCAGTATGAGACAGAAAGACAGAACTATGATTTGAATCCATTGATCCAGCTTAAGCCTGTGCTCTTACTCTTTGAAATGATTAGAAATGCCTTTAAATTATTACAGTCTATTTGTACTGCCTTTTGGCATGTCAGTAGTTTAGAGTTCATACCACTGATTTTTTTGGTTTTGATTTTTGGGGGTTTTTTTTGGTCTAGACTGATAACTCTGCCCATATTTGTGTAAATTCCTAGCTTATCTAAATGAGAAGGAAAGGATGTAATGTATTGTTAGGAGGAACAAGAAAATGATATTTTCCTTACAGGCTTTGACTTTGGCTGAGCCTCAATTACAGACTAAGTTACCTGAGTTCAGCATAAACTCCTGGCTCTGGTTCTCTTAAGAGTTCTGCATTCCAATGCCATTGTGAGAGGCATAGTTAGTAGGATGGCTGCTCTGTGGGGTAGAATCATAGAAGGGATATAAAAAGATGTCTTCTGCCCCCTTCTCCTCCCTCCTTTTTTAAGGAAAAAAGTTGTTCCCTGATCACAGTAGGTTAATTCTGAATGAGTTAGATGCATGCCCTCTATGGAACTCAGAAAGAGAAGTTCTCTTTTACATAGGTTACTTGGCTTTTCTGTCAGGAACAAGAAGTGATCTTAACTGACAACAGTTATAAGCTTTTAGGTATAATAAAAATAAGAGCTACAGGTTAACTTTTCTAAAACCATGTTTTTGGGAGAGATCCCCCAACTTTTAATACCTTCATATTAAAAGGCAGCTTTCTATTGAGACATGTCCTTGTTATGTTCCTTGGGGTTCAACAAAATGGAATGGTGGGCCTACTCTGGCTGCCTATTGCAGCATATGACTCTAGACTTCTTGATAAGGAATAATTGTATTGCAGGTGCTTAAAGGGAAGTTTAATTTCCAAGTCAATGATCCTCAGGGTATATCAGTACTCCACTCTCTAGGTTCTGATTCATCTTTGAGAACCATTTCTCTATAACATAGGGAATGCCAGGTACTTAAATGAAACTTAGAGCCAATTGCTCTGTGGCCTTCCTTTGGCAAGTTGTATAGAATTCAATGACATGCATGCGTTTGGGATACTAATTTCACTTGTCTTCATTTCTTCTTTAAGAAGAGGATGAAAATAATATATTTTTATTTTATTTTGCTGTGTTTCTATGTTTTTTGTCATCTCATATCCTTTTTGGGGGAATAAGGTGAGATATAACAAATTAAATAGCCAAAGGCACAATGTTCTTAGGCTGAAAAATATAGCTATTTAAGTTTAATAACTCTTCCTGTTTCAAATCTTAACATTATTATTTTGCATTCATTGTTGTTTTTTTTTTCTGCAGTATATTAAAACCTGATTACATACTTTGAGATATAAACATATTTAATATTAAGGTACATTTAATAATTTTTTTCAAAGGAAATAATGTTCAAAACAATTTTGAATTTTTTCTCGTTACTTTTTTATTTAAAATTGTTTCCAGTATAGTAAATATTTTTTGAAAGAGTGAACGACTCATTTTAGGAATATTTATTACACTTCAATCAGAACAAAAGTATTAAAAATGATATACTAACTTAGATTTGTTACAGTTTTATTATATGTATGGTTTAGCTGTTTCTGTACTCTAAATGTACTAAAAGTTTATACCATACCATTTCATACTTGCTTCATTTGTGTGTTTATATCCTGCTCATTTGAATTATAAATTTCCACAGTAGAGTGTTGGGCATCTAAGTTCTTCTTAGATGGATACTTTTGCCAATTAATTAATAGTGGAGACCATGGTAGTGTACATTTAGGAAACCTTAAACTTTCTAGAGAAAAGTATAAAATGTTAGTATTTTTCTATTTTTCATCTGTAACTATTGTTTTTAATATGTTTAACTGAATCTGAGCAAATTTTGCTTTGTTCTCATTTTAATGTTATGATGGTAATTTCAACTATTTGCTTTTTAGATATTCCTCTTCGTCAAGTTATTGCTGAGGAGTGTGTTGCTTTTATGTTAAACTGGAGGGAAAATGAATACCTTACACTGCAAGTTCCTGCATTTCTGCTTCAGAGTAATCCATATGTAAAGGTAATTCATGTTTAAATAAAAAAAATTATTAGGACTTATTTTTTTAGATCTGTACCACAGTTAATGTCCAATTTCTGTGATTCAATATAAAATTGGACAAATGCTTTATTTGTAGTTAAAAGTATAGTTTTTGATAATTCAGGCACTTGAATCTGTCCTAATTTTTTTTTTCTAATACCCTGTAGTTCATGAGAATGCAAGCAAAAATTGTGTAGTTAACAGATAAAATTTTAGTATAATGCTAAACTAGTGAGAGATGAGTCAGCTTTTCTTGCTTTGATAAAATCAGACTTTAATTTTAAGCTCTGGAATACACAAGTGTACCTGGTGTGGACTCGGGGACCCATCAGAGATGCACTTCCGCCCTTTTTCCATTTGAGCTTCTTATCCTTTAGAGCCCGTTTACCTCTCTAAGTTTGATGTGCCTGATTCTTATTAGCGTACATGTGTGTTATCAGTAATTATACCCACATGAAAGAGTTCGGTGACTTGATGTTAAGTGTATTTTCTTAATTATATCTTTCCTATGCAACTGAAAATGCTTCTGGGTAAAGAAAACATCAAAAATAGAGACTGGAGGTTTTCCTTAGGATTGCATATTTTATATGTTAATATTATATGTACCTTGAATAGTCAGTGGGCTTTCTCTTTGATCTTGTAGTTAAACAAAACAAAACATAATGGTGTAACATTTTTTGTGTACATTTGGTCCTTTGGATTTTTATTTTTTTTTTTATTGTTTGTATTACCTTTTGTTATTCTTTATCTGCTTTCATGTCATCTTTAGTACATAGTCCCTTAATTGAATGATTATCTAGGAACTCTTAAAAGACTACCTTTTTTTTATATTTGTCTTTGGTTATTTGTTCCTTCCTCCTTATTTCATGTATGTTCTTTTAAAAACTGAGCGTATTTCTTTTAAATCCTTTGAAGATGTATTGATTTCTTTTGTTTTTCCCTTTTTTTTTTTTTTTCCTTTTTTTTTTTTACAGTTCACAAAAGTTTTCATCATACTTAAATCATCCTCTTTGGAATTTCAGACATTGGATTATATGTGTTTTTCAAGTGAACTTTTTGAGATATGAGTTCCTAGTATCTAGGGTATTTGTTTGTTTTTCACCAACAGTGTCTTCTTAACTTAGTCTTTTATAAACTCTCAGATGAGAGAACCATTTTGTTCCAGGAGCATAATTTTCACTTAGAACTGTAGGTTGTTGCTCAGTTAAGGCAGTACAGCTTCTTTCTCTCTTTGCTTCTCTTAGCAGTGAATTCTGAACAGCTGTGTGCTAGGAGAAATAGGTGCATGTTTGAGGGCCTGCAATGCGGAAAGGCTCGGGATATTGTGTTTTAGGTTGCTTAACCTTAGGTTAGATTATCTCACTGCTTCCTGCAGTCTGCCTTTATCTGGCCCAAAAGGAGGAAAGATATGTGGTGACCTTGCTAAAGAGTCCCTGAGGCAGCTTGTTGTTTTATCAGGGTTAGGGTTTTGTGTGTTCCATTCCCTAGTTGGCCCTTTGCTCCCTTGTTAATATCAAGGAAAAAGAAATCAGAAAAAAGTCTCTAGTAAGGGATTGTGTTTGAAAACATTATTTGGAGTCATTAATACACTTTGAATTTGGTGTGTAGGCAAAAGTCTGAAAAGCTATTAATAGTTATCTCTGGATAGTGGAATATTAGCTGATTTTAATCAATTTTATTTTCCATTCTGTTACATATTTTTTTATTTAATTGAATATCTATTACATAATCACCAAAAAGAAAAGAAAAATCTTAGACATGTGTCTAAAATATGACCTTTTGAAATGATACAAAACTATTCAGTCTCCTCCTTGAAATGGGATGTGAAGCAGTATAGCATATTGGAAAGTACACAGGATTTATGGGCACCTGGATTAAAAAGATGAGCTAGTTGGAGGAAGAAGGGTTGGTGGTAATAGCAGTAATAGTATATTTAAAGCTCAAAGTTTTTAATATGGCCTAAATGGCCTTTTAAAGTACAAGAGCTTCTTCCCCATTTTCCTCTCTCCTGCTCCTTGTCATGCCAGTTCTATGTTGGCACTACCAGAGTATCACAGGTCTCTGTACATACCATGCTTTCTCGTGTTGCAGCACTCACACACATGCTATTTGTTCTCTTAGCTGGATGCCTTTTCCACTTTTGCCTATTTGCCTGGTTTCTTTGAAGCTTTCTCATATTCCTTTCCCTGAAAATAAATAAATCATTTTCTCCTCTTATTACCTTTGTAATGGTCCTGTTACTGTGGACACATTTTTTTGTGCTTATACTATATAATAAATTATTTGTTTACCTATCTGCCCTGTGAAATAGTGAGCTTCTTGAAAACAGTTAATTTTTACATTCTCAGCATTTTGTGTGATAACTCAGCACATAGAAAATGCTCAGAAATGTTTGTGGAATTCAGTTGACTTCAGGCCTAAGACCTCTGATAATTCTCACTTTTTAGTAAATTTACTTAATGTAGTGACCTTCAACTAAGCATGTGGTCCCTGACAACAGAAAATGAATTTGAGATGAACCACAGTAACCCTGCATTGTACTGCAGTTAATAGCTGCACACATAGTGATTCTCGTCAGAGAAGAGACTATGTTCAGAGGTCATGCAAGGTGAAACATTCTGCTAGACCATGGACCTTTGATTTCCATTCACATAGCATAGATAGGGTTTTTACATCATTTTCACTAGCTTTAGGAAGCACCTGTATTCTTGTAAATTTCCTTAGGTGTGATTATGGAGTTGTATTATGTAGGAGACTGTCCTTATCCTTAGAATATACATATTGAAATCTTTAGGGGCGAAATGTCATGTGTCCAACTTTATTAACATTTTCTAGGTCCAGTTAAGGACCTGGAGCTTATCCTTGCCACTTTGCCCTCTAAAAAACGTAATGATGTATATTGTTTTTTGTTTTTGTACACTTGAAACCTATGTAATTTTATTAACCAGTGTCACCTCAATATAGTTAATAAAAAATAAACATCTGGGACAATATTAGGAAAACAGCAACCCAACATAGATTTTTCACCATTAAAAGTTTTGTAAACAACTTTTAAAAGAATATAAAAATATTAAGCTGCCTTTATTAAAATAATTCAACAAGATCCCTGTATTTCATGTACTTTGCTAATTTAATAGTGTTGGTACTATGTCTCTTAAAAGAGATTGCAAGTCTACTTTAATATAGACATATGCAATTGTTTTATCGTTTTTCATAACTGCACCACTGCTGAAAGCTTCCTTATGAAGATCATTTCAGTGGGGTGTATACTATTTAATAAGAACATAGGCTAGAGGGGCCCTCTCTTGTTTTGAAATTCTAGAGGGTAAGAAATGCTGGATTGGGTATAGTCTGATATTTTTCTCTACATTTTGGGCCTGTCTTTTCTGCCTTTTGCTCTTTGACCTTCCACTCTTTGTTTCTAGTTCCTTCCTACATCTTTGGTCCTTAAGACTGCCTTAATTTAGATCAATCACTTTGAGTAGTAATCTCTGTCCTTAACTCTTATCTCCACACGTCAACTGGCTCTATCCCCAGTCGCTGCCATTTTTCTTAGAGAAAAATTGTTTTAAATCTTCTTTATTCTGCCAATTTCAATTTTCATATATTTCCCTCATTTTTCATTAATAATTTTTTATGATTAAAGTGTGTGTGTGTGTGTGTGTGAGTGAGAGAGAGAGAAATTTAAGCACTATTTTAATTTCATTTCTGGGCTCTTACCAGTTAACAATGTGGTGTATACATTCTATGACATACCCTCTCCCCCCCCACCACCACCACCCTTTTTTAAGCAGGATCATACTATGTATATTTGGCAACTTGATTTTTTTTTCCCCCAGTTACATCTTTGCATTGTCTCCATTTGTTCTCATTAGATTACACTTGTTTTTGTTCTCATTAGATAATAATTGTTTAGAAACAGTGAGGTTTATAATATGGTAAAACCAGAGGATTCTCTCCCCCCCTTCAGATTCAGATCTGCAGACAATGAGCTCTAAATTCCTCAGTGGTTGGATAGAAGGCACAGCATAAAATAGCTGTACTTGGTATACTTGGGCAGTTATCCATCTTACTTTAAGTGTGCCTTAATAATAGAACTAACATGTTTGACATTACAGGTTATCGCTTGTGTATATTCTTGTTTGTTTTTTCATGTTGTAGCTTGGACAGCTTTTAGCAGCTACAATCAAAGAACTTCCAGGCCCTAAAGAAAGTAGGAGGACTGCTAAAGACCTTTGGGAAGTTGTTGTTCAGATCTGTAGTGTGTCCAGTCAACACAAACGAGGAAATGATGGCAGAGTTAGCTTACTAAAGCAGAGGGAATCTACGTTAGGTATAATGTATCGGTATGTTTCTGTCAGTTTATTTTTTGAATTATTTATTATCTAGTATTTGTACTATTTCAAGAACACTTGTCATTATATATCACAAAGATGGACAGTGTAAGACTTCTCTGGCGCTGATCTCCAATGGCCTTATCTGACATGACCACCTTTGGCAATACCTTCTGTTTATATGTTATGTTAAGAGACTTTATTAATCATATAATTAATGATGTCTGTGGTTGTATAGTGCTGAAGATGTCACATGTAATTAATACAGGGAAGAAATACTCATACATGCAGAACTAGAGAGTTAGGAATAAATCTTCACCTATAATTTACTTTCTTGATTTTATTTTTAATTTCTGACACTTAAATGTATACAAAACTTTTTTTTTTTTTTTTTTTTTTTTTTTTTTAGGAGTGAACTGCTTTCTTTCATCAAAAAATTACGGGTATGTTTTGTTAAAAGTTGATCTAATTACTATTGCTGATTTTTGTAGAATGTAACTAAAAAATATTGAGTGCTTAAATCATGATTATTTGGGTGATCTATTAATGTGCTTTAGTGTTGAGGATGGGGTAATCTGAATAGAATTTGTGTTCGCCTATCCATATTTTACTATATAGAACAGGTATTTTTTTTTTAATTGTAAAGAAATTTTCATAATAGAACTAAATGTGTGAAGCCTACCTTTAATTTTTGTTTGACAGGATTAATGTCATTTATTTACTGGACATATCCCAGATTCCATCCTGTATTATTTTAAAGAATAAAGAGTCAATTTTTTTTTTCAGGAACCTGGAAGTACTAGCTGGAAAGAGAATCTGTTTACTCAATTTCAAAAGTTATATGAGGATTGAGCATTATAAGCCAGACACCTAAATATGATAACTTTTGTGTAAATTGTTTGCATTCTTTTATAATATTAAAAATGAAGTTGATCCTTAGTGTATTTTGTACTAGATGTAAATTTCAAAAGGGTAAGAATTTTTTGAAAGAAATACTTGGTATTCCTGAGGTTGATTGAAGAAATATTAAAATATAATATTTAAGGATTCTGTGTTTTCTTTCTCATAGGAACCATTGGTTTTGACTATTATTTTATCACTCTTTGTGAAACTTCACAATGTTCGGGTCAGTATTACATAACTATTTTTTAAAAAGTCTTTGAAAGAAATTTTTTTTTAAATCATACTTTTTTTTTTTTTAAGGAGGACATTGTGAATGATATTACATCTGAACACATTTCTATCTGGCCATCCTCCATCCCCAAGTAAGAAATATTATAGCTTATATTTTATTAAATTATGTACTTAGAACCATTGTGAATGAGGTAGACAACCTTGAATAATTTTATTAAAAGGCTACAATCTGTTAAGATTCTATAGCCAACTTTGTGTTTTTCTATTACAGTAATTACCTTCCTAAAAATTATGGACAAAGCATATTTCTAAATAAGGTATATCAGCTTGAGGTAGAGCAGATCTCTAAGGAGTCCTGATTATGTCAGTGAATAGAATTAGAAAATCAAGGCTAACAAATGACTTTCTATCAGGTTTCCAGCATCTTACTCTTTTATAAACACCTCATTGAAAATGATTTTTTTATAGCTCTTTGTAGGTCTCTTCTAACACTGCAATCATAAGAGGCTCCCCAACCCCTTTTAATTGCCTTAAGAAGCTCTTTAATTACTTTAAGATACCTTCCCCCTTTTATCACAATAAGAATCGCAAGATGGTGGAATTTTTTTAGGGAAGAAGGAAATGTTCTTTTTCTGGAAGAAAAAAATCATTTATGTTTTTCTCTTCTTACACATAGCATTGGTACTTCTCATTCAGGAGAGTTCATGTCCATTTGTTTCCTCTTGAAAGTTACTTTTCCTTCCCTCCTTTCCCCCAGTCTTTTTACTTTGTGCCTAAAAGGCAGGTCCTAGGCCTTATTTTATTTTTCTTAGTGGCATATTTGAAGAAAAGATTTCAGTAGGTTAGGGGAGCAGGCAATAGAATGAGAATAATTTGCTTCCATCTTGTATGAGGATTGGTGGGTCATCAGTGGGTGAGTGACTCTAGCCTTCATTTACTGAGGCTTGTTTCCCAAGGGAGCACCATGCTTCATGAAGCGATATACATGTTTCACAGCTTTCTAACAGCAGGTGTTATGTAAAATTTATTAGATAGCAATTTAAGAATCAGGTAGAATTCATTTTGCCTTTTTCTCTTTGGTGTTACTTAGGGCTAATTTTAGACTATAAACGATTTTCAGAGTGTGTTTATTATAAATTAACAAAAAATGTTTTACAATAGAGGCTCTGAGCCAGACCCTTAGAGTTAGAGTCGTGGCCACTCCACTTACAAGGTGTATGAGCTTGGTAGGTTGCTTTCTGTTCCAGTTTTCTCATCTCTAAAATGGGTATATGGATAGTACCTGTCTCAGAATTGTTAGGATTAATAAGTTAATATGTTTTCGAAGCTAAATGTTTAGAGTAAGGACTGGCACATAGCAGGCTTTACTGTCTATTATCTTCATGATAAAACTAATGTAAATTAACCCAGAGAAAATAAAATATGACTAAACATTTGACCAGAAAAAGTATTTTCTTAAGCAAGATCATTGACTCCAAGAATAGTGTGAGAATGGCATGGGTTAAGCATTACTGTTTTAAATTGATATATAGATTGAAGTCTTAGACTTGTTACCATTTTATAAATTTCTATAAAATCATAAACCAGATTAACTCCGTTGTAAATAAATAGATAGATAGATAGATAGATAGATAGATAAATAAATATTTGCTAATAATGCCACAGTTTCTTTCCCACAATATTGGGAATAGTACATTTTGGTAAAATCCAGCTCCTCAGTGCAAACAGAGGTATTTTATTCAAGTTGACCTTGTAAATCAGTGGTCCCCAACCTCTTTGGCACCAAAGACCAGTGCTCTATGGTAATAGAATGCCTGATGATCTGAGGTGGAGCTGAGGTGGTGATGCGAGCTAGCATCACTAGCACTGGGGAGCGGCTGCAAATGCAGATGAAGCTTTGCCTGCTTGCCTCCCGCTCACTTCCTGCTGTGCAGTACCAGTTCACAGCCCAGGGGTTGAGGACCCCTGTTGTAAATGATAGAGCCAGGACTTGAACCTCATATGTTTCTGAATCCAGAGCTCGTGTCCTCTACCATTGTGCCCTACTACTCCAGGGAGTAGGAGCTAACAGCTGTTACTTGGATGCTAGCCTGGCTTTTATCCTTACAGTTCAGTCTTTTAAATCTGTATCTCAAAACTTCCAGGTTTAATCAGGCTCAGAGAAGCTGGCCCCATTCCCTACCCTTTGTTTGTTTGTTTGTTTTTCTTATTGCTACTAAATGTACTGAAGTACACTTGCCACATCTAGCCTCTAATCTTGTGATGGCCAGTAAAACATCTAATCCAGAGGAGTCATTTACTCTTATAAGAAGCCACAAGGTGAATTTAAGGCCACACAGCAGTGTCATTAATGTTTGAGCCCTTGTTTTCTGTGGCTTTTAGATAACAGAACTTAAAAATCATTTGAGAAAATGTTATGATCCTCTTTAAATTTTGTTGCCTGTGAATTATATAAAAAGTGGAGATAGGGGTTTTTGTATGCTTTATACTATAAAATATTTAAAGATACATTATTTAGTCAACTTACTTTGGCTTTTTGAGGGGGCAAAAGGAAACAAGGGTCAGATTGTTTTCAACCTGTTAGAAAAGTTGAAACTCAGACTTAGTTTCAAAAGTTTTTATATATTTATTTCTAATAATACTTTGCATATGCTTCTGGTCACTTAAATTTTGGCTAAGTCTTTTTGTTGTTAATAATGTGTGTAGGTAATTTGAAGTTCTCTTAAAATAGAGATTAATATTCATTGTCTTTCCTTTAGCCTCCAGTCGGTGGACTTTGAAGCTGTGGCAATCACAGTAAAAGAACTAGTTCGATATGCCCTAAGTATAAATCCAAACAACCATTCCTGGTTAATTATTCAGGCAGATATTTATTTTGGTAAGTGAAATAAATGGTTGCTTTTTATTTTATTTTTATAGCACTTTTAGAAGTGAAAATAAATATATTACACATTTTATTACAAAACATTATTAAACTTAAGTTTTGTTTTTGACATCTAACTTTTCCTAGATAAAATTAAGAGAGTAAAACTAATTGTCATATGTACACATTTTTCTTTGTAGAGCCTTTCATTAGATACTTTTAATTTTATCTTGACTTCCTTTTCTCTTTTTTCTTTTTAAAAAGTGAATATTCATTTAGTAACTTGGTAAAATATTCTTAAGAGGTTAAAATTTAGCTCACAAAATTACTATTTAAAGTTTCTGAAATTGGCACTCTTGATAATTATTTATATTCTTACAGGTACATAATCTCCCCATTTTATGTGATTGATTTTCCAACTTGATAATATTTCTTACACTAGATAGATCAGATAAAATTTCTGACTGATATCATTTCATGATCAGTTTTTAAGAAGTTGATTTCTTTAAAGAGAAGATGCAAAATAAGAATAGAGAGAATAGTATGATGAACCCATATATATATCTACCATCTAGTTCTATAGCAATTAAATCATTGCCAGTCTCATTTCATCTGAACCCTCATCTACATTATTCCACTGTCTCCCAGATTATTTTTGAAGCAAATAGTTGCTAATTTTAATGCTCATTTTCACCAAGCCCTCAAAGTTTAAGACCTTAATGTCTATATTTAGAATAGAATTATTGATTATAAACTATCTCAAAAAATTAAGATTAAGATGTGTTTCTAGTATGGACATTTGGGAAATAAATACCTCCAAATACTAAATCTATACTAGTACATTTGACAAGAATTCCAAGCTAAATTTTTGTGCTTTAGAAGACAATCTATTATATTGCTTCATTAAAATGGTTAAAAAAAAATAAAGACAATTTTTTCAGTGTTGTCCTGGATAAGTGTTATATCTAGGTCTAGGTCTATGGTCTGAATCTCCAACTGATATGTTTAATAATAGGTAACTTTTTATCCCTGTTTTCTACTTCAGCAACAAATCAGTATTCAGGAGCTCTTCATTATTACCTCCAAGCAGGAGCTGTGTGTTCTGATTTCTTTAATAAGGCTGTACCCCCTGATGTTTATACAGACCAGGTAAATTGTTTTTATTGGCTTTTTTTCTTCTTGTCTACCTTTGAATGTTCTTCCTGAGTCATTTCTGGGTGAGTTTATTTCCATGTTTGTGGTGGTAACTCTCAAATTGAATGCTTTAGACCAGATTTCTCTCCATATTTCCAGCGTCCATAGTCCATTACTGCTTTGATTTACCTAAGCACTTCAAACTTAACCTGTCCAAAACTGATTTCAACCTTTTGTTTTACCAGTCTTTCCTCCTGGTGACTCACCCCCCAGTACCCCACCTGCCCATCCCCCCCTGCCAAAAAAAAAACCCCACCAAAATAGCAAATACCTTTAACCATTTGAATTGACTAGGCCCAAATCTTGAGTGTTGTCATCCTTTTTTGACTGACCCTCCCAAGGACATCTAGTCAGCCTTGAAGGCATATTGATTCTACTTCTAAATCTTGATTTTTGTTCATTTTCTTTCAATATATATTGCTCTTTCATCTTGTTTAGTACACCAGTATCATAATTTAAAATAAATGGCATTTTTCAGTACTTAGAGTAAATAGGTTTTGAATTAAGATTAAAGAAATTTTAGGAACTTTTTAAAATTAATACTATTTTTTAGAATGGTTTTAGATTCACAGCCAAACTAAGCAAAAAATACAAAGTTCTCATATATCCCCAGTACACCAGAACAAATGTATATTAAAAACCAAATATATTCTGCTGTGTTTGGGAGGAGTTTTATAAAAATGCAAACCTCTCACATGTACAACCTCCCCCACTACTGACATCCCATATCAGAGTGTACATTTGTTATAATTGATGTTAGTTTTTTTAAATGATAAGAATTATTTTTGTAGGTAATAAAAAGAATGATAAAGTGCTGTTCTTTGCTGAACTGCCACACACAGGTTAGTATCATACTATAGTTTTGGTTTATTTTCATATAAGAGTTTATAATAAATATAAAGCATTGGACTAGGAGATAGTTTTATTTTCCTTATAATTGCTTAAGTTTATGGTATTTAAGAATTTGGCATTTTTTTAGTACTTTATAGAATTTTTAAATGAAAGCATGAATTAGAAAACATTGGTATTTGAACATTCTAAATGAAAAAGAAGCTTTCTCAAGTATATTTTCTTGTATATAAGAGTAGGTTTGTGTGCATTAGTTGTTAAGGAAGTGCAAATCAACACCACAGTGAGATACCACTTCACACTAGGTTGGCTGTAATTTAAAGATAGCAACAAGTAAGTGTTAGTGAATATGTGAATATGTAGATAAATGAAACCCTCATATGATGCTGGGAGGAATGTAAAATGGGGCATCCTGTTTGGAAAACAGTTTGATCTTTTCCTTAAAAAGTTAATAGTAAAATTACCATACAACCCAGCAGTTCCGCTTCTAGGTGTATAACCAAGAAAATAGAAAACATATCTACAGAAAAATTTGCAGGTGAATGTTCATAGTAGCATTATTCATAATAGCCAAAAAGTAGAAACAACCCAAATGTTCATCAGGAGATGAATGGATAAAACAATGATATATCCACATAAAGGAATATTATTCAGCCATCAAAAGGAATGAAGTAGTGATACGTGCTACAACAGGGATGAATCTTGCAAGTATTGTGTTGAGTGGAAAAAGCCAAATACAAAAGGCTACTACTACTGTGTGATTGACTCTCATGTCCAGCATAAGCAAATCTATAAAGTCAGCATTTAGTTTAGTGGTTGCTAGAAACCAGGGGAAGGAAGAATGAAGAGCAACTATCAACAGTACAGAGTTTTGTGGGTGTGCAGGGCAGGGGTTGTGGGAGGACATATAGAAAATATTTTGGAGTTTGATAGTGGTGATGGTTGTACAACTTTGTGAATATACTAAAAATTACTAAATTATGGACTCTGAATTTTATGATATATGAATTATATAAAAATATTAAAAATATTTTTAAATTAGTATCATTTGTGATCTACATACCTAATTGTAATGAATGTTTTCTACATTAAGCAGACTGGCACCCTAAATTTTTGCCATTTGCTTCTGTATTTGCCTGCTGTGAAAGGTTAAACCACATGTTCTGTATATTTTGAATGTCATGACCCTTTAACAGTTTTCCATTCCCTTCAGTTTTCTGAACTGGCTTTTTGCCAGCTTCTCAGTCAAACAAAGCTCTAAAAACTTATGATTTAGATCACCAGTGATGAAAATATTGGACAAGCAGACACTTGTGTAAAAGTTTTTGCAATTAAAATTGGATAGACTTCATCAATACAAGCTGCTCTACTCAGTGTGATCTGCAAAACCTCTTAAATGATATATTCTTGATATAAGAGTTATTAAAAATTACCCTGCAAAACCAGGAGAGTCATTGTTTAGTTATATGACACCATTTTCAAATCATTATTTGTTCACTTAGGTGGCAATTTTATGTCAGTTCCTCAGAGAAATTGACTACAAAACAGCCTTTAAATCATTGCAGGAACAAAACAGGTATGAATGATTTTTAAAATAAAATGCAGTTGAAATTTTCCTGCTTAAGACGGAGGAAGTAACTGAATTCTGTTTTTCAGTCATGATGCTATGGACTCCTACTATGACTACATATGGGATGTTACCATTTTGGAATATTTGACTTGTATCCTTTCATCAACATGTATGATATTAGGACAGTTCATTCCTTTAAACTATTTAATATTGTGTATTTTCTAAAACAAACCTAGAAAACAGTTGAAATTCTATTATGGTGTTTAATAGTATCAGATTTATTTTTTTAAATTTTATTTTATTTTAATTTTCAAGTATACAATACATTGGGGTAGACATTTATACAGTTTATAAAATGATCCCCTTAATTGCTCTTTCCTCTGGGTCTCCAAGATTTATTATTCTTAACTGATTCATTTAGATCTTCATCATAAAAGAGGAGAAACAGATAAAAGACAAATTGCAGTAAGTTACTTTATGCCTTTCTTCAGTGACATAATTTCCCTAATATTAAATCATTGTTAAGATTTGGACCAACAAAAATGATTTCGTTGCCTAGTTACTGCCAATATTTGGTTATCTTTGTTTTTTTTTTAAAAGATCTTATTTTGATAATGTAGCTTTTATATCTAGTTTATTTCATGTTAAAATATGTCATCTCTCTGCTCCAAACCTTTAAATGGTTTCCCATTTCACACAATGTCAAAGTTCTTACAGTGGCCTATAAGGCCACATATGTCTTGACTTCTAGCTGCCCATCAGACTCCCTCTTGCTAAATTCTGATATACTAATACCCCTACTGTTCTTTGAACATGCCAAGAACATTCACCACTGAAAGGCTTTTGATATTTTCTCTTCCAGGAACATTCTTTAATTTTCTTCAGTTCTGTCCTCAAATGTTACCTTCTTAGTAATCAACCTTTCTTGACTGTCTTATAAAATTGCACTGTCTCTCTGCGTGTATATCCAAAGAAAACAAAAACATTAACTTGAAAAGATAATGCAACTCTCTATTCAGTACAGTGTTGTTAACAATAGCCAAGATATGGAAGCAACCTGAGTGCCCATTAGTAGGTGATTGGATAAAGAAGAGGTGGTACATATGTACAACGCAGTATTACTCAGCCCCCCCCCCCCAAAAAAAAAGGAAATCTTAATTTGAAACACGGATGGACCTTCAGGGTATCATGCTAAGTAAAATAAGTCAGACAGAAATACTAATACTGTATGATTTCACTTACATATGGAATCTAAGGAACAAAGTAAACGAACAAATAAAACGAAAACAGACTCATAGATGCAGAGAACAAACTGGTGATTGCCAGATGGGAGGGAGGCTGGGTGAAAATGGTGAAGGGATGAAGAAGTACAAATTAGTAGTTACAAAATAGGCATGGGGTTGTGAAGTACAGCATAGGAAGTATGGTCAATGATATTGTAATAACTGTATAGTGCCAGGTGGGTACTAATCGGGGGGATCACATCCTAAGTTATAGAGATATCTAACCACTATGCTGTATACCTGAAAATAGTATTGAATGTCAACTCTAATAGAAAAATAAAAACAAACAAAAAAATGTGCAAATACAAAAGGCAACATTAAAATTTTCCCGGTTCTTCAATGCTATTTCCAAACCATCTCTACTTGTATCATCTTTAAACTTCTTTTTCTTTTTTGAAGCTTATACCTACCTCCTTACTCCCTTATGTAGCCAACCTCTTGGTTATTCCTCTACATGCATCAAAAGGTATGTGATCAATATATCCAACACTCCTAGCTTTACAAGTCCATTGTCACCTTTACTCTGCATCTGCCACCAACACTCATAGTCATGTCTTACTGTCAGAACTGTTCTACATAAGATCTCTGCCAATAATCTATCCCTGGTCTTACTTCCTGGCTTCCATGTTCATTGTGATCACTGATGTTCAAGTTCATGACCAGTTTTTTCCTAGTTTCTCAGCCTCTTCCCAGCTTTCCTTCCTTCCCTACTCACTAAGAGTACAGCAAATACCGGTCTGTGCACCTCAGAGATAATGATTCAGTTTGAGATGAGGTCCTGGAATCTAATGTTTGTTTCTCAATTACTTCTGTTGGCAGACCACATTTGGGAACCCCAGCTGTCTATAGTTGTCAAAACTACTGTTTGATCAATATTTTCAGTATGTTATGCTTCATTTCACCTGGAAAAGTCCCAACCCTGAATCAGTTCAATAATATTTTTGTTTCCATGAGGCACTGAGTCCTGTTGGAAAAAGGTCTGCAAGTATGTAAACTGGTGCCACCACCAGACCATGGTCCCCAACTTAGCTGGCCCTTCAGCTCAGCTCTTTCGTTTTTCCTGAGTATTCAGTTGTCTGTATTCTTTTCAGAGACTATTTGAGACTTTCCTCCTGTTAAGTCCCCTCTCCCGTTTCCATTTTCAGTAACTTCTTTGCTTGTGTTTGGAATAGACCAGAAAAAAGACTGATCAGTTTCTGTTCTCATGGAAGTTAGGCTTGGGAATTGTGGCCCTGTGATAGCCTCACATTCCTATTTCAAGTCATTTTCTGCCTTTAAAATAATCCACTGTACTCATCTTTAACCCATTCTTTTAGTTAGTAAAAGGTTCTCCCCGATGAAGGCAAGTTCTTACACTTTGTATTCTTAGTGACCTTTTATCTCCTACATTGTCAGCCTCTGTCATAGCTTAACTTTTTCATCCTTTAATAAAACCTTTTGGCTGCCTCGTCCCTCATCCTTTCCCTGCCTAGTATTTTGAAAACTCTTCAACCAAGTGCAATTTGACTTCTGCTGTCACCAATCTTAATTCTTCTCTTGGATCACCAAATGCCAAAGCCATTGGATACTTTTTAATCCTTATTGTATTATTTACATCTCCTCCTTTCTTGAAATTATTCTTTTGGCTTTCCTGGCATTTTTATTCAATTCTTTTTCCTGTTTTGCCTTTTCTTCTTTGAGGGCATCTCTGTCTACCCCTTAAACTTGATTTTCCCTATTCCTTGGGTTATTTTCTGATTGCTCTACATTCTTTCCAGGTAATCTTACATGGTTTTATTACTCAAATATCTGGTTCCTAGTCCAACTTGTCTTTGGAGTTTTATAACCAGGCATCTTCAGGACATTTTACTTGAAATAACTCTTTAGTTATACCCCATTTTTCTACATGTATTCCTTCCTATTGAAATGGCATCATCTAACAATTCTTCCTACTCCCTGACCTAACTGAAGTGTTGAAGTTTTTTTTTAAATCTGAAGGTAAGTTACCTTTTAATCTAAAGGTAATTCTAAAGTCATAAAATATGAAACACTCCATGGAAGAATAGTACTATGGATTTTTAGTAGGCTGAGATATTTCTAATGAAAGAAACGAGTCACTAAATGATAGTGCTAATCAACTAGCTATATTTGTACATTAAAATGTGAAGCCCTGAAATATGCATTTTGATTTTTTTCAAACTATTTTGTAGAAGCCTTAACTGTAAAAATCTGTCATGCCGTATTACATATAGCTTATTACGTGAATTAATGTTACTAAAGATAATTCCATAAACTGTGGTTCAGCAATTGAGTTCTTAAGAGCGGTTCTAGTCAGTATTTATATTAACTTATTCTATACCTCTTAGCATTTACAATTAGAGGTTCAGTTAATCATTAACCATCACTGTTAGCATGTTTTGTATAATGTATACTAGCAAGACTATTTTTGACCAGACCTCTAATATCACTTTTCTGTTTTGGAAGATCAAAGCTATCGGCCAGACAGAACTGAATGCAAGCAACCCAGAAGAAGTGTTACAGCTGGCAGCACAGAGAAGGAAAAAAAAGTTTCTCCAAGCAATGGCAAAACTTTACTTTTAAGCAGTTAAATTTTTCTAATTTTTATTTTTTAACAATGGGCTAAGAATAAACAGTCTTAAAAGATTAAGTTTATACAATACATATATACACATTTAGTGGTGCTTTCAGGCAAAATACTGAAACATTAGTTTTAAAAAAAACTGTACAGAAGACTTCATACCATAATAGCTTAAATTTATAATTTCTTCAGAGGAAGAGATTCAAATGTCCAGTAATAACAAGCAATCTAGTATAATTTGTTTTCTAATTAAAATCACTGCTGAGGCTGAAATTTCATTTTTGAAAAAACTAAAATGTTTATGTAGAATTAGTCTATAGAGCAAATTCTTATGTCAAGTTTGTTTGTTTTTTTTAATAAATAGATTTCTAGGAGTCAGTGTATTTTTCCTTAAAAAAAAAATAGAAGTTTAGGTCAAGCGTTATGCTTTATAACTGTGACACTGTCCTTTACTCATGTTGGATTTAAAAAGGATCTTAACAGTTTTACAAACATAAATAAAGCTTTAGTCACACTAAATAAAAAATTCTTAGGGATACCTTAGAGTAATAAAGTGACTTTCTCACATAAATAGTTTGAAAGAGTACTTAAGTTTTTCACCCAAATTATGATGTACAAAAAAGTTACTGGAAAGCAACCTGTATGTCAAAGCCCCAAGTAGGAGCCACAGCATTTATCTTGTTTACAATTTCTTTGGTATTCCCACTATTTGGAGCATAGTTTTAAACACCATGTTCATCTAAGCCTTACTGGTTAAAAATGTTATGGCAAAGCAAATAAACTAATTAAAGAACAGATTAAAGTTCACCCTTTGTAAAAATTCAAGTTTTATAACAGCTTGCTACAGCAGCTGTAGATAAATTAGTCACCTTATTACAAAACTGAACCTTTGTAAACAAGTTCAAATTTTATCTTCAAGAACCAAATTGCACTAGTCAAGAATATATGAATTTTGAGAATCTATAAACTAGATCCAAAGTATTATTTCACTTATTCTACCCTTTAAGATAGTACTTATCTACTCCAAAGCTTCAATGATAAAATTTCTGGTTTATCACGATAAACATAGTAACACTGGATCAAAACTTTTTATGCCATAAATTGTTTAGGAATGAATTCATCTTTGTAAACAAATCCAGCTATATCTTTAAACAACTAACAAAGGAATGAATAAATGTCTTCCTTCATACCAATTTTAAGTTGTTTTTTAAATCAAAGACTGGCAGTGAAATTTCTGAACTGGCTAGGATAGTCACAGCACTATTTTCCTGTGAAGTTTTAGTAGTTTAGTTCTATGAAATTCTACCCAATACTTGGTCAATTCCAACTTTTTTGCTTATTTAACTTCTTTAGTGTTTTCCTGGTGGTTTTTCAGTGCTCTTCGGTGGTGTCATAATGCCTCCATTGCACACTGGTGACAACTGTCCCCCCTTCCTGAAGGTGTTTACATAATTTACTTCATCCTATACATGTGAAGAAATCATGCAGAGATTAACAGCTAAAATAAAGCATTGCTATAGTAAAATAAAGTCAAACCAGACATTTAGGTACTAATTTAAGGCTACTTAGGCCTAATATAATCATCTCTTTTATGTCTTTTTGACTCTGACTTAGTCATATTCTAGAAGTTTAGCAATTTGAATTGCTATAGCTAGTTTTTAAAACTCTTACCTGGACTACTGATATTGACCTTGAGAAACTACAAATCTTGCTTTAACTTCAAAGTTATTAACTTTTCTACATTTTAAAATTATTGTGCCAATTAGAACTTTCTTTCTCCTTACCATCTTACATAACTCCTGAAGTATTCGTAACATCCTCACTATCAGTGACTTGACAGACCAAAAAAAACCCAACAAGAAACATACCAGCATAGCCAGATAATTTGTATGTGTCTGGATATTGTGTCTGTCTTCCATAGAAATCTTCTTAAAAATCTTCAGTTTCACTGGACTAGTACTTTTTACTACTCTGACAAAAGGCAACATCCAGTCTACACATTCAGAAATGTTATCCCATTCCAAACCTAGATGAAAAGTTAGCAAAATGTGAAGGTTACATCAGAAACTAACATGCCTAATGTATTTGTTCCTGCTTCCAAATTTAAAGTATTTATTTTAAAACTCATTGAAAAAACAGTCAACAAGTTTAGCAAATCAAAACACATTCTCTCTCTCAAACTATATTGATAATGTGACTATTTTGAGGGGGAAAAAAGACTTAGAGTTTCTTAACCAGAACTTTTTACATATGAAATTTAAATTGTCAAAACCCAAAGAACTCTTAAGCAGAGCTATAATCATGTTGACTAACTTCAAATGGATTTAAATTTCATTTGACCTTATTTTTGTTTGTGGATATACACTGAAGATTAGAAAGTACTTCTAGCAGGAAGAGGTAATAACTAAACTGCCAAATTTTTTCCATTAACATTTTAAATTTCTGTTTAGCAGGATGCTAAAGTTCATAAATTAAGTTTCTTTAAAAGTTGTGAACAGGTAAGAGGTAAAATGTCTTACCTGAGGCTTTCTTAACAACTTCAACAGAGGTAAAATGGCACAAGGCAGCAGCAGCCAGTATTCTGTACTGGAACTCTAATGAATCGACAGCTAGAATACACAGATCTAAAAGCTAACAAAGGGGGAAGCAAAAGTACAAGTATTTAGGAGAAGGATAAATACTAACTTTGAAGTTAGTACTACTACTAAATATCAGTCAGCTAACATTTTAAGGTGTTTGTGATATGGACCACATGACAAGAATTGCTAAAACTAAAGGGATCCAACCACCACCCTGAAGGAAATGAGTCTTGGTATTAAGGTCTAAAGTGAACAGACAAGATAGTGTGATGTGTGAATAGGAAGGGCACCTAATCCAGAGTGCGGAAGATTGCTGCTGCTGAAATAAATCTTAAAGACATGGTATCTAAGAAGATTGGGAGGTAGAAAACGTCCTGAGTGTAGGAAACAGCATTTGCAAAGATAAATGAAAAAGTATTTTCCCTTGGAACTCAAGTAGTTCAGAATACCTATTGTATATATGCAATAAGCAAGGAATACCTTTTTTTAGAAAGGGTACATGCAGAGGCACAGTCTAGGTTAGATCATAAAGGGTCTTTAAGTCAGAACTTAAGAGTCAGAGTTGTGACTAATTGAAATTACTAAGATTTTAAATGGGGAAGTTACATTTTAAGAAACATCAGACTATGGTGAAGCAGATACACAAGGGAACATGTTTCTAAATGGTGAGATTAGTAAAGAGGCAGTACAATCCAGGCAATAAGAGCTGAACAAGGAGCACTGGAATGGTGTAAAAGGCAATTTTTCAGAGTCCTGAGCTGATAGTTGTCCCGTAGAATAAAATCTAAATTATGTTTGCCTCCACTGGTCCAGAAGGTTGAAAAATGAGTAGAAAAGTTGGAAGTGAAATCATCATACCTCTAGAAACTTTCTACATTGTTTACCCTCTATCAAAAGGGTACATATGGGTGCTTATGGTAACCTGCGATGCTGGGAATTCTGACAGTAAGTCTAGGTCTTCATTTAAAAGTTTGCAAAACATACCAATTCCAATATATTTACTGGTTAGCCGGTTTTAATGTTCATAATGTTTACTAGATTTAAAACAGTTCCATATGTAAGACTTTTACATCTTATGTAGAATAAGAAAGATTTTCTTCACTTACATATGGCAGTTAGAGCAATCTTAAGATACTATAAGAAGTAGAAAAGGATGGTATGCTCCTCTAATTACTTGGTTAGAATATCTGTTTTATGCTGGCCTAGAAAAGTTCAGTTTGAACAAAATGATTTTAAAAATAGCTACCCTGTATATTCAGATATTAAGAGAGTAAGATAATCATGCAGAGTACTTCATAACATTATAAAGCCTGGAGACAACTGGCTTGAAAATACCTTTCCCCATTTTATATCAAAAAGAGGTATTTAACTATTTTGGACTCATACTAAAGAATGAAGAGTACTCATTTAAACTCAGTTTAAAAACATTTTCTAGAATTATTAAGCAACAAATATTGGGGACAGAATTTTTTGCACCAGAAGTTTTGTTCTAGTCACTTACAGAGTACAGTTAATTCAATACACTGTCATTTTGTTGTATGGCCTATTAAGAGTATACATACACTAAACAAAACCCATAATTAACAATACTATTAGCATGCATTCAATAACTCAATACCTGAGCTATCTGGATGAACTTTTCCTGAGAATACTGAGGTAGAAGAACTTTAGGAGCATCTTTAAGAGCATCAACTTGGAGGAAGAGATTTAGCCAGGAGATGATTGTTACAGGACAAAGTTCCCATTTTAAAGCCTGTTAATGAAATTAAAATGCCTGTTGATAAATGTAGGTACATATATATGCTATATAGCTACTTTCTTAACTAGTTACTTTAAAAACTATATGCTTTTAGGCTTATTCTTAAAAGTTATTATTCTGGCCCCTTTTATTTTTACTCAAAATATTTATAGACACCTCACAATCTAGAGCTCCTTGTTTTCATCTATTATTGAAATAGACCCCTTTATTATTCTCTAGTTGTCTTTTTTTACAAAGTTCATTGAGCCTGTTGTTCCTACTTTTCTCATTTCTTGCAGCCTCTGTCTGATAGTCCAAATCTATTCTCTACTTTACTGAAACTGCCCTTTTAATTGTATTCAATGACTCCACAGCTAATTCTATTCAGATTTTTCAAGAACTAAATCTAGACTTTTTCTTTCCTTCTGAGAACTCCAGTGACTTCTGGTCAAAAGGTAAAAAAGTTAAAAACAAAAGACAAATCCTAATTTATATCTTTCCCTCCATGAAGCCCTAGGACTTTACCATTTATAAGAAGTCTTCAATAATTAGGAGAGAACAGAGAGTCTTAACACCTTTAGAACTCCCCAGGGAATCCATCTTCCTTTTACATACTCCTTATACTATACTGAAAGCCTGAATCTGGATAATTCTATTAGAATAATATCAACATGCCAACAAGATACCATTCTAACAGCTCTCTGAATGTTTAGTTTGTAATTTACATTATACTGTATAGTTCAGATAATTTATAAATGTCATATTGATTGGGTTTCCTTGTATGGCCTATTTATAAACCCTTGATATCCAAATACTTTCTAGTAGTTTACATTTACTCTTTAATTGATGGCCCAATCAAACACCTTTATGCTTCTCTCGCCCTTCCATTAATAGCCCTTTCAGGGCATATAGAAAAAGAAAAGAAGCAGTTAAGTAATTCTCATTCTCTGTCTGCTGGAAGGAGGAGAAAATAACTCTTTGACAACCATTATTGGAAATCATAATGGTTATTGGTTATTGGTAACTTATGTGTATGTTTTGAAAGTGTTGTCCTTAAATAAGAAAGTGTTGTCACTTTTAAGAAAGTGGTATATTCTCAATATAGGAAACTTGCTACAGAAAGAGTTTACAGGTTAAGTAAATTTCTCTCCCATCCATACCACTGTAAATATTTTGCATTGGCCTCTTAGAACTGGATCTTAATATTAAAACCTGTTTTACTTATATTGCCCTTGAGGCACAGAAATAATACTAAGTAACTGAATTGCAACTAGATGATATTATTGATATTATTCTTACCTTTAATATAATGAGTTCCATCCTTAAGATATCCTCTTCACTGCAAGCACCATCAGTAACATAAGCAAACTCTTGGAGCTTAGGAGCATAGATTTCCTTTAAAAACAGATTTTTAAAATTAATATTAAGCACAATTGAGGTTGAGATGAAAACAAAATTATATACAAGCCATATACAGGCTTCATTTTTAAGGATGGCTTCACAAGTGATTATAAATCTTAGTAAAATAATTCTACAGTAGCCAAAGCTATTTAAAGATGCTTTTTATATTTAGGTCTAAATTAGCCAACTAGACTGATTGAGATTTATTGTCATAGACTTGATCTTGCATTTTAATAATAAAATGAGTATTTTAACCAGTCATTTCAGTTAAAACACAAAAAGCCAAACTTGTTTTAAGATTGCCTAGTTAATTGGTCAGACAAAAACAAGACACTCAACAAATAAGTTCTAGAAACTGAAAACATTTCCTTTACCCTAATATGAAAGCATGGTTAATCAAAAAATACTTTGTGCAGTGGTTGATGACAGGTCTGCCTTAACAGTCCAGAAAATGACTGCAATGATGAAAGGAGCAGATGAGATGCCTGCCACAGATGAGAACAAGCTAAAGATCAAGATTTCAATATAGAAAGGTATCTGAAACACATCATGATTTCAGCTAAGGACAGACTGAACACAAATGTATTCACCAAATTTGGAAGAATTTAGGGATAGCCCTTAAAGCTCAAGACAAATTTGGAAGAATACACTTAAGAAAATTAATGCATGATTCTCACAGTTAAAGCATACAGACTTCAAAATTTTCAGATGAAGGTACTAATGATATTCATAATGCATTGTTTAAGAAAAGTAGATTGTGTGAAGGGAAATCTCAGGCAGGAAAGGAGTTGCCTGCTATCCTTGCACTACCAGCAGACAAATAATTAGGCTGGACACACACCATTATTCTAACCTAATAAAACATTCATTCTATTTGATTGCTAAGTTTTCAAAGACTATTGTATTGAATCCAACTGCCATATTTATTTACATAGGAACAGCATCAGAGTGAGCCATGGAACATTTCACCTAGATACTAATTCTAGAATATAAACCAAAGATTTATAACAGGCTTAGATACTAAAAACTATGATATATGTCCTTGCATCTAAATCATTCTGTTAAGAAAATGCTGGGGGTGGGGGGACCACTCACCTTTCCTCAAAGGTTAATACCAAAGTAGTAGTAGTTTCTGGAATTAATGTTTGATTTTTAAAAAGTTTGGAGGGAATGTCTCTGGATAAAATGAGAACTTACCTCAAGTTTGGAAGCAATGAATAATGAGGTAATTCCAATGAGTTGAAGCATATTTTTATTTATATCCTTTTGTGTCAACATAAATCTATCAAAAAAGTCTTGTGCAAGGTAAAATGTTTCCCTATGAAGTGTGTATACTTCACATACCTAGAGAATAATCCAAAAATTTAAATATTATTTCATAAATGTCTCCAAATTAGAAAGTTATCTTTTAGCATATTAGACTTTAGGTTGACTTTTAATTAAAATTACAATGGTGTTCAGTGTTTTAACCTTATTTTTCATGTTTTACTGTATTGGCTAAGATTATAGAAGAAAACTGAGTAACACTGCTAATGACAAAATCTTGATTATATCCCGTGTTTCTGACTGTAATGGTAATTCCCATTTCAGTATTATTATTATCAATGATAAATTGTATCTGTCACTTCCACAATTATAGAGAAAGTTTTTAATTCCCAATTAACTATGAGTAGGGACCATTTATCCCCTTATGAAGATAAGGAAACAGAGTGACAGACATACATGCTTTTTTAACAAATAATGTGTTATGGAACTCTCCTATTTCTGGTTTTCTAGATATTTTAAAATCAGATATTCATATTGAATTTCAAAAATATATTTCACATCTATTGAGACCTCATGATTTTTCTCTGTTAAACTATTAAGGTAATAAGATTTTTGAATGTTGAACCATCTTTGCATTTCTAGACTGAAAGAATATACTAAAAATTTAACACTATCAAATTTAGTTTATTCCATACAGTTTCCATATCTGATCATATTTAAGGGAAAATAAGAATAAATTTGATAGACAACCACTGAATAAAAATGAAAAAAAAAAAATTAAAAAACGTAATTTTATATAAGTTGCTTCCCTGATCACTAGACACTTAGAAAAAGTCATCAAATACCAACCACCCTCATATACCCACATTATTAAAGTATAATCTTCCTTTCCAGTCGAATTAAGGAATTAAGATGACCTGACCAAAGGGCTATTTTGTAGTCTTAAAAACTTCTGCATGGCTTATGTGATCTACTATATCATGTTACTCCACCAAGTCTTTCTCCCTTGGAATATGTCATTCCTATTTTAGAGACAGGGAAAACTACAGAGCAAATATCCAGTGGATTGGAGGAAAATCAGTTTTTCACCAACACACATAATCCTTTCCTCAGTAATAATTCTAGATACTTTTGGAATTATTTTCCAGAGAAAATAGGCCTAGACAATAATATTATTCCTTTAGATTAATGGTACAATGTATTCTGAAAGGAATAGCAGTAAATGACAAAGGAAAGCTACAAGGAGCCTAGAGAGCTTGGGGATATCTGGATATTCAAAGCTGCCCCATTGTTTAGGATATAGAAATCAGGATTCCAAATTATAGTTTGATTTTGATGATACAGAAAAGGACTTCTGAAGGCCATGAAGCCTAGTTTTTGTTCTTTACATAGCAGAATTCAAAACTTCATCAAGTGTGTATCTGTTTATCTTGAAATCCTTAGCATCTAAAACAGTGCCTGGTACACAGCAATACCCAGATATCAAGAATTCTGAACTGGGTTTGGGTCATATGGAATGTGGTAACTGAGTCCTCATGATTTTATTCTTACAGACATTTTCCATGTTGGTACCATCAACTACAGTAAGTATCCCTCAAAAAGATGCCTGTTGGCAATGGATAATACACCAGAAGGGCACATTGAAAGCATATTTACATCTAAATATTTTTCATCATACAAAGACAGGAAATTTGTATTGCTGGAACATACCTCTAAAAGCCAATCCAGAAGTATTGACCTCATCTGTGGTTCCAAGTCAGAATGCAGAACTTCAAAATGTTTGTCATGAACATATCGGGTCTCTTTCTTTAACATGTTTAGCCAAACATCCTTTGAACATCCCCAGCTAGGGAAAGGGGGTAAGAAGAAAGACTTTGTATGATCTACATAGTACACAAGCTATCAGTTTTACTTAGGAAAATTACTCAACTTTAGGACACTGAAATCCAACTTTTAATTAGAACTTGGAAGAAATTCTTAAATTCGGAAAAAAATTGCTACCTTAACTTTTAGAAACCATTTCTTTAGCATGAAAAAGTAGAAGCCTGAAATTATACAGCAAAAGTTTGGACTACAATAATCTAAACTGACAGATTTCAAAAATGTTTTCTAGTCCCTATTTATACAGGTTCCTATTTGAGAAAACCATGTCTTTTCAAGAGCAATACAAAGAAAGTGAATATTTAAAGCATATGATCCCAGTACAAGGCTTAGTCATCTCCAAAGTAGTCTTCAATAGCAGTCACCTACAATGAGGATAAGGCAGGACAGAATATGGGGAAGGGGAAAGATTAATGGGTTTAAATGTCTGAGTCCATTAATTTGTTTACTAAATATAAATTATTTAGTAAAATATAAATTTAGCTAAATATAAATTATTACACTAGATGTTTTGTATAAGTTATACCTCTTAACCATATTCATTAACTAGAAAAAATAAGTATTCTTATTAAGAAATAAAGTTGACAGATCAAGTGAAAATGCTGTACATGTCAAAATGCTTCTACTGATAAGGTCTGCAGTACTCGGCAAACAAACGAAAATATAGGATCAATGTTTAAATTCCTGTATCATTGCAAATAGCATTACTTAGACAATGTATGCTTAAATATTAGTAAATAAAGCAATTTTTATAAGTTTTTCTACCTTATAACAAAGGCAGAAAAATAACTGAAAGTAGTGCCACTTATGAAATCAGTACAATTTAAGTCTTTGACATTAAATTACTGAAAATTTTCTTACCTTAAATCAGGCAAAGGTGAAGGATCAATAAAAAGGTTTTTAAATCTGTAATTTGTAAATCTGGAGAAGTCACTTGTTCCTATTTCTTTGTGGGGTGTTTCAATGATAATGCAAGGACTGATCCCCCCAGATAATACAGGTGGCCAACAATTCTGTCATTTAAAAAAAGTAAAAAGTATATTGCTTTGTGTAAGAGGAAACCAACTTTTGCCTTGGATCTTTCATTAAATGGAAGCTAAATACTTCTAAACAATCTATCATTTTCCCCAAATACCATTGTTAGCAAACATTACTGACAATCTAAGTTGACATTCATATTTTATAAATAAGTCTTATAGCTCACATCAATTTTCATAAAGAGTAATAGAATGTTTTAGACAAAATACAATACTGGAAATACAAGACGGGTATGGGAGGAAGAGAGGAATAGCAATGCATCTGTCATATTGATCACTTTCAGAATTATAAAATTGAAGTTTTCCCTCTGTATTTAGCAATAGTGGCCAAAGCACCTTGTTTTATAAAAAGCCCACCCAGTTAAGCCTAGCCTGATATTTTAGCTTGCTTGCAGGCAAACCTTAAAAATGGAAGCAAGTGGAATCAATTACTTAAATATTGAAGGACCTTTTCCCCAGTCAGTGCCAGTTTCAAAGAGAACCACAGTCTCTAAAGTGTTTTCTGTACAGCACATAGGAAGAAATAGGTAGCAAAGGGCTGGGTGCCAGTCTGTCAGTAACATCATACTTATACTCCAAAGAGCAGCTATTAGTAACCACTATAGTTAGCGAGGGAACAAAGAGCAGTACATTGGACAGATTAGGCGGGCCCTGGTGCACTAGGCAGCTCCAAGAAGGAATTTACAAAAAGGAACCAGCTGCTTCAAGGCAAACTTACTCTGCAGCTGTTAGAAGAGTGGCACATACAAACTACCCAAAGATAAGCGCCTTACTGCTGACCTCTAGGGGCATCAAAAGTAAAAGTGTCAGAGGAATATTTCTACTGGAAAGCAATAACAATTCTTTTTCTATTCGTCCTGCATTTGTTTCCCCAAACCCACTCAGTCCAGTTCTGCATTACCCTAATCTCATACTGATGTTTCATGATGACTTCGTCGTCTTTTCTTTTTTTGACATCCTGGAAAATAGAAAGATTACTGTTACACTAAGGCCCCAGCAAGGAATTTCCTCTCATCCCTCTCTCGTCTCTCAACTCACCTGGACTATTTTTCTTTTCTTGGCCTGAATTATCTGAACTTCTTGGGAGGAATCCGTCTGACTGAGCTGGGGCTGTTGCTTAGCTTGTAAACGGCTACTGTGGTGAATTTTTGAAAAGGAGGTTTAATTAGTAAGTCCTGCGTTTCAAAGGCAGCAGCTAACTTTGAAATAAATCTCCAAGACAAATGTTACCTGCGTCTTGACATTCTCTTCTTTCAGGTGTATGAAACCTCTGGAGGGGAGAGAGGAAACCAGAGTCAAATACATTGTCATCCGTGTTTTCCAAGTGCCAATTAAACGCTTATTCAGAGGTTACAACTAAGCCCCTCAGGAGATGGCCTCAACAGTTCCACCATGCTGTCTTCAGTTATCTCATGGTATTAACTTGGATACATGCTTGCATTTCCTTACCTTATTGTACAGCCGGGACGCGAGTGCTTCAAATATTTACAAAGCACACGACAGCACCCCGAACGCGCAGGGAGGCAGATCCCCCTCAAGTGGGTCTTCTCTGCATTCTCCAGCCTATCCCCCATACAGCCCGAGTGGGGCATGGGCAGCGCCCCAACTCCCTCTCCCATCATTGATCAGCCGCCGAGGGGTTGTGGAGGCGAAACGCTGTGCAGAGGCCGGTTCCGCGCCAATTTGGAGAACGGCGGTGGCGGGGAAGCAGGGGGCGGAGGGAACTGAGACTTGTGTCACGTCCTCCCCAGCCCCACCCGGCCATGCCCATAGCCTGGAGGGGACACCACGACCCTGGCTCCAGATAGGGGTAGCAGTGAAAGACGGGGAAACTGCTGCTCGGGGAAATTTTCTCCCCTTGAAGAGGACTCAGACATCCATCCTTTCCCTCGTGGGATAGCTCCCCAAATGGGTGTGGGAGGAACAAGCCCCTCGGGGCTTTTCCTTGGCCTCCTACTTAGGGGCAGCCTTCATTCCCAGCCCCTTTCCCAGTCCCCCGCCTGGGGTCCTTGACAGGGACGGAACGCGGGAGACCCATACCCCCCAGCCTCCAAGTTTACATCCCTCCCAAGTTTTCTCCCCTAGGCTCCCGCCAGAGGGATGGATCAGCTCAGGGGCGCTTTCTTTCCTCCCACATCCCGCCCTACGTACAGCGACTCCTCACCGCCAGACCCGCTACCGCTCTCTCTCAGCTGGCGCCGGCGCCAACCTGATATATAGGCCCGGCCATACCCGCCCCGCACGCATGCGCCTCAGACTGACACCTCTGGCCAGCGCGCTCCCCTCCCCCGCGCGCCCACGCCCGCCCGCAGGTCCGCGCCGCAACCCTGCTTGGGTCCCCTCCGCCCTACCCCGGGGGCTGCAGGACGCGCTCTCCCAGGCCCTCAGTCTGCTGTCACCTGCGCTCCCCGTCACCTGCCCGCAGAGCCCGCCGGCGGGAGGGAGTCTCTCAGAGGCCCCGCCCCCGCGTCCTGACTCCCCGCCGCTCTCCTTCCGTACCTCCCGCCAACACGTCCCTGTCCTCTCCCGCCTTCAACCCTCAGATGCCGAGGGCGTCAGGTCGCAGATCAGCCCTGGCGGACGGCCATGCGGAGGTGGCTCGGGCAAGCACAGAGCGGCTAAGAAGTGGCCACCCCGATGCGCATCTCGGCTCTCCCGCCAAGGCCTTAAGGGACAAGGCTCTTCCCTCAGAGACGCGGGGAGCGGACGGGTCCGCCCCTGCGGGAGGAGCGCCGCGCGGCTGGCGAGCCGGCCAATGGGAGGCGAGGACGGCAGCACAACGTGGAGCGGCCGCAGAATGTAAACACCGCCTCGCGCGCGGGGGCGCCGGGGGTCCCTGCGCGCCGCCCGTCCGGTGCCTGGAGCTCCCGGCGGCCGGCCGTGCTGCCTTGCTCAGGGCCGTCCATCTTGCACGCTGCTCCAGCCCGCCAACCCAGGTACAGATCAATCCTGTTTTTCCGCTCCCGGCTCGGATGGTCGGCTCACCCTCCCTGTGGGTGGGTCACTCCGCACCCCGCTGCCCTGCCTGGCCGCGTCCCACTCGAGTCCCAGGCGGGAAATGCTCACACCGTGCGGAGCCCTCCCATCCTCCTCCCCCAAGGGTAAAACACCCCTGCGGAGCGGGGCTCGGCAGGGCAGTCTCCCGTCTCCACGAGCGCCGGGCTCTCCCAAGGCCGCGCCGGGCGGGAAGAACGGCCCCACCACGTGTAGGCTCCGCGCCCGCCCCGCCCCGCCGCGGGCGTGCCCTGCGGAGCCCGCGCAAGCCGGCCGCGCGGGAGGCAGCCGCCCGCCCCCCAGGTGAAACGGGAGGTGGCGGTTCCGACGCATTTCCTTCCCTTTCCCCCGTATTTAAACTCAGGAGGCCCCTCGCGGCCCCTATTGTAACGCCCCCGACCCAGCGCTCCCCACGACCCGACGTCTCTAAGGAGGACATGCCGATGATACTCCGCGAACAGGTTCTGCGGTGGGACGAGGGCCGCCCACAGGAGCAAGGACGCCTGTGGTGCAGGAACCTTGCGGAGGCCCTCTCAGCCCCAGGCAGCTCTGTGGCCAGACGCGGGCCCGCCGTGCTCGTCGCTGACCCGCGGGCGAGGGCCACCGGGCGGGAGCCGGCCGCGCGGGCCTGGCGTCGCGCCAGAGCCCGCACCCTTCCCGAGATGCACCAGGAGGCAGTGGCCGGAACCGTCGGGGTCCCCTCCCCGGCCCTTCTGTGCTGTGCCACCCGTGTGGGCCTCAGAGCCTGGAAACTACGCGTACTTTTCGGTTTAACAGAATCCTCCTGCGTACTTTCTCTTTCGCTTCTTGGAACAACAGTTCAGTAACGCCGGCAAAGTCATTGTTTTCCTCCCAAGTTTACGCATGAGGAAATAGAAAGAGCCTTGCCCAAGGTGACAGAATCAGAAGAGACCCAGCCTCTTGTCAGTCCCAAGGAACTTTATACCGTTTGTCATGTTGACGGTGCTCTCTCTCGTTAGGGGAGGGATTGCCTCCCTTGTGCAGTCTCGTCAAAATGCCGTTAAGATGCAAAGCTTAGAGATATTAACAGCACGATGGTAAGAAAAGGGCAGGCTTCCTGCAGGCAAGCGTGTGTGAGCCGAACGGAAGCAGATCTGGTGACCTGAATGGGTGAATTTGATAAAGTACAGTGAACCCCAGGGACGTCGACTAACATTTGTAGGATTAATCTTGGAGTAGTCTATGCCCGGCACTGGGCTAACTAGTAAATTACTTGAAGGCAAGACACTAATTAGAAATGTACTTTGGTCAGTGCCCTTGACTATGAAGTGAACAGTACAATCAGGAGAAATTAGAAATACTGCCAAGACTGCTTTGTGTGGAAACCAACAGGTTGAACTCTGCCATATTACAAGTGCCTGGTCAGTGATTAAGTGGAACTAAACATGGGTTTACCCTATCTGACGGACTGAAGTTACAATCCTCTCTGGCCCTTAGAACCAGACTTCAAGGAACCCTCCCTTCAAAGAGCTTTGCAACTAGCACCTTAGAGGGCTCAGCAGGATCACGGCTCTCCTCTAGAGTCAGAGTAGTTCCTGGCCTCTGGGTCTCTCTAGGAGCACCTCGCAGTCTAGGCAGAGCTGCTCTTGGCCACCTTCATGGGAGGTGGGAGTGGAGGAAGTGGAGAGCTTGAGAAGGAAGGCATCTTGGGGTGAGAGCTGGAACACACACTAGAGATGATCAGTCCATCTTCCTCAGGGTTCATGATACTCCACAGAGCATAGAAAGAACAGGGATAAATAGAGAAGTGCTAGACATACAGAAGCTCTTGGTTGAGGTTGCAATAGGCAGGAACGGGTGTGTGGTTGATCAGCTTGCTCTAGGCCAGGCACTGTGCTTGTTAACTGCGACATTTTAACAAGAGATGGGCCCTGTCTACAAAAGCTTACATTCTTTTGGGGCAGGGGATAGAGAATAAATGTGTAACAAATAATTATCATTAAGTTCTATGGAAAAGAGAAATTCGGGTAATATGATAGAGGGACTACTTTAGCTGTAGGCAGTACAAAGGTATCTGAGGAGGACTCAGAAGGGTGACATTTTATCTAGTTCATCCAGTAATTCAGGAAACACTAAGCATGGTAGTGAAGTGAGCAAAAGTTGTTGCCTCCTCAGAACTTAATTCTTGTGGGAGCAGAGTAGAAAACAATATGTCAGATAAATAATAAGAACTAAGGGAAAAGTAAAAACAGCATTAGGTTGTGATGGAAAGTGCTGTACTAGATGTTCAGGGAAGACCTCTCTGCTGTGACATTTGAGCAGAGAGTTGTGCAGCCAGAGAGCAAGCCATACAGATTAGGAGGAAGAGCATTTCAGGCAGGAGAACAGTAAGTCCAGAGGTCAGTATGGCTGGAATGTAGTGAGCAAGGGAGAGAGTGGGAGGATGCAGTGGGAGGGAGCCTTTTGAATGATAGATGTGACTGTTGTGTGAATGGACACCAGCAGCGCAAGCAGTTCGTAGACTAGTACAATCCAGGTGAAAGATGATGGTGGCCTGGCACAGGGTTGGGTGCTAGGGTTGATGAGAAGCAGCTGCATTCAGGACATATGTTGAAGGTACAACCAAAAGGATGCGTTGATGGATTAAATGTATGGGACAGAGACATCTCAAAGGTAAGCAACTAGATGAATGATTGTCACTTACTGGAATGGAGAGGATAAAAGGAGAAGTGGCTTTAGAGCAGGATGAAATCAAGTTGGTTTTGGACAGGTTAAATGTTAAAGATTTCCCCCTACATTTTATTATGAAAACTTAAAATGTTCAGCAAAGTAGAAAGGATTTATAATGAATCCCCATATGCTCACAACTTAAATTCCATCAACGTTTTCCTGTGCTTATATTATCACAGGTCTCTCATCTATCCATCCTTCTTCTATCCATCATTCCATCTTATTTTTGATGCATTTCCAAAATCATTGCAGATATTAGTATACTTCCTGCTAAACACTTTAGTATGCATAGCATTAACAGACATTAATATTTATTTAGTTTTTTTGTTTGGGGTAAAATTTACTTTCAATGAAAAGTACAAATATTAAATATACATGGTTAATAGATATACCGTGTAAAGCAAACTCCTGTCAAATTGTAGAATATGACTGTTATACCCAGAAAGTTTTCTTTCTGTGTTAATCCCCACTTCCACCTTCCTAGTGGCAGCCACTGTTCTGATGTCTTTCTACTTTATATTGGTTTCACTAGAGAACAGAGATATATAGAGAGATCCTATACATATGTATAGACATATGGAATCATACACATATACTCTTGTGTCTGACTTCTTTCAATTAATACAATGTTTTTGACTTTCATTCACACTGTTGCATGTATCAGTACTTTGTTCCTTTTTATTGTTGAGCAGTATTGATATGGATATTACTTAGTTCATTTTTAATTTTTCATTTTTATGAATAAAAGTGCTGTAAACATTCTTGTATACCCACAAACATGTCTTTTTGTGGACAAACATAATCATTTCTTTAGAGTATGTACCTGAGAGTGGACTTGCTTGGCCAAAGGTAGGCATATGCTTTAGTAACATAAATATAAAACTTGTCAGACTTTCTACCAGAGGTCCACCAACAAAAGAATGGGTCGATACATTATGATACAGTCATAATAAGGATTACTGTGCTGTAGTTAAAATGAAGTAGAGCCATGTGTATCAACATTGATAAATTTCAAGAAAAAGTTGGGACAAATTTCAGATAAAAACATTCAGTATGATATCATTTATATAAAGCTTGAAAGCATGTGAAAAATATTACAGTTTTGGATACTTATGTAGTAACAACATGAAAGCATGTTTTGCAAAATTAATCTTTATTTCAGGATAGTGGTATCACAGGGGGGTAGGGGAGATGAATGGGATCAGAAGGGTTCAAAATAGCTTCAATTATAATGTATTTCTTTAAAAGGTGTATTTCTTTAAAAGCACCTGACAAACGTACCATGGTTTAACATTAGTAGAAGATAGGTGTAGGGCATATGAGAACTCCATACTATCTTTGCAACATTTTTGTAAATTTAAGATTATTTCAAAATTAAGTCTATTTTTTAAAAATGCTTGGCATGTAGTGTGACTTACAGTGATGTTTGAAATTGAATCTACAAAAAAAAAAAAAAAAAGACCAAAAGATCTTATATCACCAGTGAGAAGACCACCTTATGCCAAAAGTTTATCAGCTAAAAGTGTAAAGCTGGCATGAAAGAAATGTCCTACACTGATGGTAATGCTGTTGTGCATGTCTTGAGTGGAGAAATTTCTAAAGTGCTATTTTTTGCAAAGATTTTGTGTGGACATTTTGTTCCAGATTTATTGAAATACAATGTACAATTAGTTGCTCATATTAACAGTGTACAATTTAATGAGGTTTTTAAAATTATAGTTGGCATAAAATAATATGTTAGTTTTGGTTATATAGAGAACTATATAACTCACAAAGTGGTCACCCCACTAAGTCTAGTATCCCTCTTCCACCTTATGTATTTATTACAACATTGTTGACTATTTTCCTTATGCTACATTTTATATCTCCATGACTATTTTGCAACTATCCATTTGTACTTCTGAATCCCTTTGCCCTTTTTCACTCTCCCCCCCAAAACCTCTTCCTGTCTAATAGCCCTCAAAATATTTTCTGTATTTATGAGTTTATTTCTGTTTCTGTTGTTGTTGATTTTCTTTAGATTCCACATGTACATGAAATCATGTGGTATTTGTCTTTCCCTGTCTGACTTATTTCATTTGGTGCAATACCCTCTAGGTCCATCCAGGCAGTATCTTTTTCCACCCTCTTTATTTTAGTCTGTGTGTTTTTTAACTCTGAAGTGAGTATCTAGTAAGTAGGCAGTATATATAAGGGTCTTGCTTTCTTATCCATTCAGTCCCTCTATCTTTTGGTTGGAGCACTTAATTCTTTTCCATTTGAGGTACTTGTTGATATTAATGTAGTTATTACCATTCTTTATTTATGTTTTTGATACTTGTTTTTGCTTCTTAAAGAAGTCCCTCCAACATTTCCTGTAATTCTGGCTTGGTGCTGATGAATTCCTTTAGCTTATTTTTGTTTGGGAAGCTCTTTATCTGTCCTCCGACTCTAAATGATAGCTTTGCTGGATAAAGAATTATTGGTTGTGTATTCTGGGTTTTCATCACTTTGAATATTTTGTGCCAAGCCTTTCTGTCCTGCAGAGTTTCTTCTGAGAACCTTTGGGTTTCTCAAAAAACTTATAGGTGTTCCCTTGTAGGTAACTAAGTGCTTTCCTCTTGCTGCTTTTAAGATTCTCTCTTTGCCTTTAACCTTTGGCATTTTAATTATGATGTGTCTTGGTGTAGGCCTCTTTGGGTTCATTTTTTTGGGACTCTGAGCTTCCTATGGTTGTATGCCTGTTTCCTTCACCAGGTTAAGGAAGTTTTCCATCATTATTTCTTCAATTAGGTTTTTAATTTCTTGTTCTCCCTCTTTTCCTCCAAGTACCCCTATGATGCGGATGTTGTTACATTTAATTGTGTCCCATTGGCTCCTTAAGTTATTATTAAAGTCTTGGCTTTTGTTTTCTTGCCATTATGATTGGGTGTCCTTGGCTTCTCTGTTCTCCGAATCGGCAGATCAATCCTCTTTTACATCCACTCTGTTGATTCCTTCTAATATACTCTTCATCTCAGATAATGTACACTTCATTTCTTACTAGTTCCCCTTTGTAATTTCCATGTCCATTTTTATGTTTTTTTTTTGGTCTCTTTGTTAAAGTTCTCACTGAGTTCATCTACACTTCCCCTAAGTTCATTGAACATGTTTATAACCAGTGTTTTGATCTCTGCGTCTGTTAAATTGCTTGATTTTATTATTCCTGGATCTCCATTCTGCTCTCTCATATGATTTGTTTCTTTGTCTTTCCATTTTGGCTGTCTTTTTTGTGTCTGTTTCTATGTACTAAGCAAAATTCCAAAGTCTCCCAGTCGTATTACTGTGGCCTTGTGTAGTAAGTGTCAATCAGCACAGTCCTAAGAGGGGTTCAGTTGCATGCCAGTTTTAGCCCCAGCCTGTGTCCCCTGGGGCGACCTGTTAAGATTCCTCAAGCAATCCACAGATACTGTGCTTATAGTTGCCTCAAGGAGCCACACCAGAAACTGAGGTCAGCTGCCACCAGTGTGGGTCTTGGAGCTGCTTAGCAAGGGACACAGGACTCGCCAAAGACACACCTGGACATGGCTGGGGTGGGGTTGCCAGTTGGGGGAGGCGGCATTTCAGGGAACCCTTTGCGCGTAGCAACTTCTGTTGTTATCCAGTTCAATGACATCTCAGCTTCTGCTCCTCTTCCTCCTCCTTTTCCTCCTCCTCCTCCCATTCTTCTTCTCCTCCTTCTCCTCCTTCTTTCTTTTCTGTCTTCTTACTGTAACCACAGGTTACCTTTGACTCTATTTGATGTTTTCATGGTTACAAAAGAACAACAACAAAGCAATAGAACACCAGCATTCAGCTGATACTTTGGGAAGAAATGGGACAGCCAGGTGCAAAATGTTTTGTGCCAAACTTGGAGAATAACTTGGTTTTAAGAGCTCTTTAGACTTCAGAACTGAAAATAAGGATGTGGACCTATTTTTTTTTTTTTTGGAAATAATTCTTTATGTAATGAAAAAAGTATCAGTTCTCTGATATATTCACTAAGAAATATTTCCTGAGCACCTAGAACAGTGACTCTCCTCTCTCTCACTTTTTTTAATCAGATAGCCCTTTAGCCTGGAAGCTACATATATATAACTGCCAAACGGTTCCTAGTTGGCATGAATAACCAGCTTAACCACACTGAAATGATGTTATTTATAGGAACAATAAAGAAGTTGACTTGTTTACCAATTCAGTTTACACATAAAATTTATTAGCTTAATGTATATTGTAGTTTAAATATATAATACTGAAAATAGCACATTACTTTTATTAGTTTTACCAGAATTCCAAAGGCCTTAGATTGCAAAATGTCACATGTGCCCCAGGCTCTGTGTACAAAAATAAATGTACAGTCCTTAAAAGTACATAAGTGAGCAACATGTAAATCCACACCTACAAAGATGAGCCATAGGTGTCAATGGTTCAGAACTCACCATTTAGAATGAGCTCTATGTAAGGTACACAGATTATGTACTCATAAGGCAAAAAGCAAGTAGAATTAAAAGTGGTACTTCAGAGGAAAGAGTGATTAAGAGTACACCTGGAAAGAATTAGGGAAGAAACAGGATGACCTAACAATAAGTGATGCCTATACTAGACTCTGTAGGATGAGTGGGATTTTAGTGGGTGGGTAGAAGAGTTGCTAGGGACTCCTCCCTGATATCTGTGCTCTTCCTCTTTGTCAGTAACAGATCTCCTAATTTAGCTGAAATAGGACAAAATTCTCTTTTTTCCCTTGCAGCTAGGAGAGTCCACTGACTAAATTCTTGTCAATGGGATGTAAGTAGAAATGATGTGTACAATTTGGGCAATGACAATAAGTGTGGTGAGTTTAAAGGTCATTGAGTAAGGGAAGTAGCAAGATGGTAGAGGAAAGAGAAGAAATGAAGCATGCAGTTTCTTAGAGCCTGATGAAATACTTTACCCTCTGTTGTTTCTCAATAGCAATTCAACTCTGAATCTGAGGTGATCCCAACATAACAAATAACAAGGCAAGCCAGGCCCTTGTCCTGTGGGATCAGTACCACCTAACAGCAAGAAACTACTTTAATAGAGCCATTGTCCACTAGTCTGAGGGGGAAAGGCCAGTGCCCTGCCTTTAACACCTCATAAATGACCCTTTTTACATTCCAGCTGTCATCCTGTCAGCCACTTAAGTTTATTTAGTATGTACATTTAAAGAAATTACTACAAAGTCGGCTCAATTTTACCCATTATAAAACAAAGACAGCCACAAAGAATAAACTTAGAACACAAATCACTGAACAGTGTCGTATCAACTTATAAGTTCCTATGATACAAAGTGACTCACTATAATAACCTAAGGATTGCTGTCCTCTGGTTTTTGCCAGTGCCAGAGTATCCTCCTGTGAGAGCTGCAGAGTCATTTACCAACACCTTTGCACTAGCCTTACAACCCTGGGGTAGTTTAACATACTGGAATTTCAAGTACGACACAGGCATTGCTATGGTGTACAACTAGAATCAAGTTTCCCAGTTTTAAGACTAATATATTTTCCCCAAATATAACAATTGAAAAACAGAAATGAGAGTAAGTTCTGCCAAAACAACAGTAAAATATATAAAGCTTTGGGTCTGAAATGAATTATTTTTGTGTAATGACCATATGGTTGAATTACCAATAAATATACTGGCAATGGTACCCCCCTGCCATACACTGGTTTAAAAATAGAAAATACAATCAGAAAGATTCTGTAAAAAGAAATTTAGTGCATCAGCACTATATTTTATAAAACATTAAAAAAAGTATAAATTCTATTTTTAAAAATAGGCAAAAATTTTAGTTGAAACAAAACTAATGTCATCTCGCTTTTTGTCAAGTCCTCCCTTCAATGTTATGACCTCATGCATTAATGTTTTACCAATCTAATTTTATAACAAAGTATACAAGAAATAATTCTTAAGTTTATTCACTTTGCATTAGAAATATAAAATACATCAGTCTTCTCATCATGTTTGCTTCTTAAGTGCAAGAATATTAACAGAAACCTCATTATGCTAATAGTCCTTTAGGTATTTTGGCAGACCTCTGGGGCTACGAATTGACGTTTTCCAGCATCTGTTGCCAAGTGCCCGTTCTGTCAGATGTTCTTGGATCAGTAAAAAGTTGTTCCTTAGTTCCAAGAATTTCTAACCTGCTCTGGATTTCTAGATAGATACATGTAATTTTTTTCCCTAGAAAAATACTGCCTAACTTGTAAAACTCAGGAACCTCTAAGTGCACCGACCTAACTCGTTTGACTCTCTTTCTAGTCAGTGCCACTGACATAGTTCATATGGTCAGGAGACTATACCAGGTGCTCTTTGTGTCCTCTGGGATCAGGCTTGGGTTTCAGAGGTAGCAGTGACAGGGTAGGTCCCAGGAGGGTGGCCCACAAATAAGCTATCCAGATAAGCCACCACATCAAACTTTGTTATTGTTATTTTTAAGGCTTTATTTATCACAGACAAAGCCTAGTCAGCTCTTTAATTACTAATTTAATTTTACCTTTACAAACTTTCCTACTTTTGATCTATGAGAGGGCTTTATAAAATATCACTGCATTGATTCCTATGTTGCTATGTCATAACTTGAATATAGTTGTCAAATGTTTCTTTGACAAGAATAATTTCATACCTATAATTCAGCATTAAGAACACTGTACATGGAAGTACATAGACCAGAACATATTCTTTTTGTATTCCAAGTTTGCTCAAACTGAAAACCTGCCATGCTTCACTTCCCTCCTTCTCTCCCTGTCGCTCCCCTCACCGCATACATCAGTTCTGTCTTCATAGGATCTCCAGCTTCCTTCTCTCCAACCCATACTAATTGATAAAATTTATTTCCCTTTTTATTCCTTACATTTGGATTTGAAATTAATTTCCTTAAGTGTTAAATTTTTTTAAAACTTTAGGCCAGAAAGTACTGAAACAACTTTGGGACACATTCTCTTTGGCCAAATCATTCAACAGCAAAAAATCTTAACAAAAATTTAAATTCTATTCATCAAATAGAGTAAGTAAATCCCTCACTACTTTTAAGACTATCCTAGTATACATGTTTCCAGCTTACAGAACTCGAAAATAAAATAATCGCCCGAGATGCACCAGTGTAATTAATTATTTGAATAGAAGATTATTTAAAGGGCTATTTCTTCACTTCTTAATTGAATGTACCCATAATTATTGATTGTGATTCATTCTCCAGTAGGATGGCAAACACTTTGAGATCTCATTTTGTGTGATTCACATGATTTGCTCCATCATTTGCAGAGAAACTGGGAATTCATAGCCTTGAATCTACCCACCTAGATTGGCTACACTTAGTCCATCCCAGGAAGATCCAGAGAGTGATGTCTCCTCTTTCCAGTCCACACTGGAAACCCCTGGTGGCACTCAACAGTAATATTCTGTCTCCCTTAGGCCAGCATTCTGCTTCTGTAGCCATCCTGAATTCCAGGTGCTTTGTATCCTCTAAATTCACTATCTACAATCAATATTATAAACTAATCAAGAGCTAGCACCAAAGCCTAAAACACAGCAGTGAACATTTAAGAAATCTGCACTTGGAATGATATATTAGAACCAAAAGTTTCTAAACAAAATAGAGTTGATTCAGGAAGGATCCATGGACACGTCATATTATTTTACATAGAATTTTCTGTAGCCTTGTTCACTTTGGCAGGTCATGTTTCATGTTAAAATATTGTTCTTAGAGGGTGTGGTCTTCAAATAAAACCTCAAAAAGCTAGAAAGGGCTGCTGTTGGTAATAGTTTGATATTTAGTGATAAACATTATATATATACATATATGGTGATAACACTGTAAAAAGACCATCTGGCTAGAATTCAGGGTATGGTTTTGATCACTGAGTATAAGAGCCTAACCAGGTGCTCCTTGTCGGGAGATAGTGCTATGTAGCAAAACTAAGGTCTGAGATTCAAAGTCAGGACACAAATATTGTGTCCAGTTGTGTGACTGAGTCTGGGGCAAGTCTCAACTGATCTGATGGCCATCCAGCATTGAAGGTAGGTATGGGAATGCAGCATTAGCCCATCTCCCAGGGTCATCGTAATGAGAGAAAAGAGAATAAAGGTTAACTCACTTTGTACACTGCCATGTACTAACAGGTACCTATGTTAGGTGAGTGGGTGAAATCCCCCCACAGAAGCACGTGGGAACTTGTTAGAAGTACACATTCTCAGGCCCCATTCTGTAGTTACTGAATTAGAAACTTTGGAGGTGGGGCCCAGCAATCTGTGTTTTAGCAAGCCCAGGTAATTCTAATGCACACTAAAGTTTAAAAACCATTGGGTTAGGGCTTTGCTGCTCAAAGAGTGGCCTGCAAACTAGCAGCATGGATATCACCTGGCAGCTTGTTAGAAATGCAAATCCTCCCCCCCACCTCCCCCACCCCCGCGGCCCAGGATATGTATTCTTAATAAGGTCTCTCAGGTGATTTGTTTGAACATTAAGGTATGATAGCACTAGATTAGGGATCTTGAAGTGAGTAGAGAAGGGGCATTGACCAGTGGCACTTGAGCTCTCTAAGTGCCTCATGGCCTCAACCCCACACTTGTGTGACTTCCTCCAGTACCTCTTAGGCAGTTTCCAGCGTAGAAACAAAGTCCTGCATGCATGGGATTAGTAGAGCAAGTCTGTCAGAAAAATAAAAGACTCAGAATTGAGCGTGTGATCATGAGAATGGCCAAAATGGTGCAGAATGGGGTCTGGTCTGGATAGAAAGGAGGGTGGCCATGGAGGAGGGGTACAGCCTGAATATTTCTAATAACTTGAAGCAGGTAAAATGGGAGAAAAAGCTACATGGCAGAGTCATGTTCTGACATTGCTACAGAGGAGCTATGAAACTGTTGACAGGTCTAGAGAAAATTGTCTAATAGAACTTTCTGGGTGCTGGAAATGTTCTATATCCAAACTATCCAATACAGTAGCATCTAGCCACATGTGTGGCTATTGAACACTTGAAATATGACCAGTATGACCAATGAGTTGAATTTTAAATTTTATTTAATTAAAATTAAAATAGTCACATGTGACTACAATACCATATTAGACAGTTCAGGTCTAGAGTTTATAGTCTTATGGGATCCTACATTGTAAATTCAGGTAGAAGTTTTATTTGAAACAGGGATTCATTTGCAAAGGAAGGATATGTTAGTATTTTAAAGCTAAAATTAACTCAAGGACACAACTCAAGTCATATTCTCAACAGCATATAATCCATGATCTAATGAAACGTCACTGAGGCAGCATTACTGAAGGAAAAAGGAGATCATGATAGGAGGGGATGGAAAACACAGGAAGCCAGCACCCTTTTTATGAGGACCAAGAGAATTGTGATCAATGGCTAGCGCCTTCTATTTCCAGAAAGACAATGTGAACTGGCAGCTATCAAGATCCTGGGCCCATGGCTCCCTGCACCCAGCCAACTTGTGCCTGAGTTGAGGGGGAAGGAGAGGGGTGACTGGGTTCTGTATTAAGGAATTTCTAACACTGTCTGCTGACTTCCCCCTTCGGACACCCTTCCTAGTACACTGGGGGTTCTCAACGTTATTTGCTTAAAAATCATGTGGGGAGCTTGTTGAAGAACCTAGATTCCCAGGCCATCCTCTGAGATTCTGATTTAGTAAGTCTGGACTAGAACTGAGGAACTGAAAAAAAAATTATTTTGCATTATTTAAGTAGTACTAAATACAAAGAAATATATAAAGTGATAAATGTCCCTTGTTCCAATCCTAGATCCTAGACCCCAATTCCCTCTAGAGGAAATTTAATGTCTATTCTTTAGGAAGTATTAAATCCATAAATGTGTGTATCTGTCTCTTAAAAACAGGAAATATTAATTCGTATATGAGAATGTATGAAATGTATCTGCAGTCTAAAGAACAAGTATAATGTGACACTCAGGTGACACTAGGCTATGAGATAGGACAGGGCTGGGGCTCTAGGAGCCCTGCCTTGGACTATGCCACATCTGATCACACCCTCCTCCCCTCTACCTGGTAGCTGCCATGCTAACTTGGGTGATAATCCCTTCCTTTTTACATTGCTATAGCTATGTATACTCTCCCAAAAAGTTATCAAGTAGCTCAGACTACTTTTGAATATCATATAGTTGAAATCATGTTGCAAATATTCTATGAATTTTTTTCTCATATTTTGAGAAGTATCAATATTGATGTGTATGGCTACAGTTGTTCATTTTCATTGTTATATGGCAGTCTACTGTATGAATGTACCACAATTTACACAGTCTACCATTGGTGCACATTTGGGTTGTTTCCAGCTTCTGGTTATTGAAAAAAATTCTGTGATGAAAGTTCTCATATGTGTGTCCTAGTGCACAGATGCATATGTTTCTGCATGGTGTACACCTGGAATGGAATTGCAAGGTCAGAGTTGTTTATATCAACAGTAGAAAAACATCTGTGCTTGGTATTGTCAGTCTTAAATTTTTGTCAATCATGTGAATATAGAATGGTATTTTATTGTTGTTGTAATTTGCATTCTTGTGATTAGTAATGAGGTTTAACATTTTTTTCAAATATTAACTGGCCATTTGATTTTCCTCCATTGTAAGTTGTGAATTTAAGGCTTTTCCCCATTTTTCTATTAGATTTTGGATTTTTTTTGTGTGTCAGATTTCTCTATATATTCTTAATACTAGTCCTTTGTTGATTGTGTGTTGTAAAAATCTACTTTGTGCCTTGTGTCTTTATTCATTGGAGCCTTTCTTATTTTGAAGTAATTTTAGACTTAATAGAAAAGTTGCAAAGATAATACCCTTCATCCAGATTCCCCTTGTGTTAACAACTTTCATAACCACATTATAATTACCATAATCGGGGCATAAACATTACTATCATGTTACTAAGATTACAGACCATTTGAATTTCACTTAATGTCCTTTTCCTGCTCCAGGATCCAAACCAGGACCCCATGTTGCATTTAGTTTTTGGATCTACTTATCTGACAATCTGTAGTAGTTCTTCATTTTTTCCTTATTTTTCATGACCTTAACACTTATGAGTACTGGTCGGGTGTTTTGTAGAATGTCCCTCAGTTTGGGCTTGTCTGTTTTCTCATGAATCAAATTTAGGCATCTTGATAAGACTGCCACAGGAGTGATGAGTTCTTCTCAGTGTATTAAAGTGTACATGACGTCAGCATCTTATTACTGGTAATGTTAACCTTGATGACTGGGTTAATGGGATGGTATCTGCTGAGTTTCTCCACTATAGATTGCTATTTTTACTTTTGTAATTGATAAATACATTGGGGAAGATGCTTTGAGACTCCAATGCTATATTTCTCTTCAAATCTCTGCCCAAAATTTGTGATTGCTTAAAGGTGATTTTATATTTCCCTTGCTCCACTTGTTAATAGGAATTCTTCTACAAAGAAGAGTTCACTCTTCTCTTCCATTTATTTATTAATATAGAGTTATGGGTATTAATTTCATTATATGAGAAATAACTCAATAATATTTTTATTTTTGTCATTTAACTATTACAGCTTTTCATCATGAGAGCTAAATCATTGGCTCCTGTGTCTTTTTGACATGCCCCCATCCTTTTCAACTACTTATTTTCTAGCTCCACAAAATGTTCCAATATCATCTTATATATTCACTGCACAGCCCTGGAATGAACCACTTCTTCACGGAGCTCTGGTTCCTCTTACTGGAGAAACAGTATTTAGCAACAAAGATCTAAGTGCTGAAGGTTATCATTGCTACTCTCATAGGTCCTCTCAGTGAAGTATGTATGTGTACTAATGCACACATACAGATCTATATTTCTACATCTATCTGAACATATTAAAATTATATTTACCCTAGTGCCCTCCATTCCATTTTGACACCATACAACTCATTCTAGTTTTCCCCACTTTCTTAGCTGTAACTTCTCTAACCGTATAATTAGTTTTGGATGCTCAAAATAAGTTTGCACATGTTCAGTGGCTTAGAACAACTCTATTTGATTGTCAGTTTCTGTAGGTGGGTATGCACAGAACAGCTGGGTTCTCTGCTGCTTGACTGACCAGGATCTGCTGCTAAGCTCCCTCAGGTTGTGGGCAGATTCAATTCCTTGTGACTATAAAGTCACTGTAGTTTGCTTTTCAAAATCTGGCTATGGAAAGTCTACTGCTTTAAGTCTACACTGGCTCTAGACTCTTTCAAAGGCTTGCCTGACTGGTCAGTCCCATCCAGGAGAATTTTTCTTTTGATATTAAAGTAACTGATTAGGGACCTTAATTACATATGCAAAATCCTCACCTTGGCCTTATAAAAGTAATTTAACCAAAGAGTGACATCCTATCACCTTTGCCACATTCTGTTAGAAGCAGTCACAGGGGCAGCCTTCACTGAGGGGAATCTGTGACTCACAAAGGGTCACTTTAGGATGTGTTGGCCACACAATGTGAGAAACCTACCTCTTGTTATCATATATACATTGTTCACAACTTGTGTACCCATAAAATGACAGAATTGCTAACTTATACCTCTGTGATGCAGATTTACTAATTCGTGTATTTGCACCCAGTTCTTTTCGAATTTGCCCTAACCTGCCAACATACCGAATCCTGGTTACTTAGGTTAGTTCTTTTCTTCCCCTTTCCTTCCAGTATTCTTATGTACTCATTTGTAAGTTATGTTCAATTGTTATTATTTCCCATATTTGGTCTTTCTTCCCCTCCTCACTTTTTTTTTTATTGAGGGGTGTTGGAAGCTTTACTAGGGTTCTAAAAGTTAAAGCTATATAAAAGGAGTACTCAGAAAAATGTTGCTCCCACCTCATCCCCAAGAACCATTCCAGTTCCTCTCTCCTTTCCAATTCTTTTTACCCATCTTCTGTAGGAAAATAACCTATAGTTTGATCTATTGTTACTGTATTTTACACAAATGAGCAGATAAATGTGTTTTCTTATATTCCCTTCTTACATCAAGCGCAGCTTACTATAGATACTCTTGGCCCTTTGCCTTTTTTTCACTTAAGGGTCTCAAAAATTTCTCCCAATCAATTCATAGATTTCACAGAGCTTGTCTTTTTTTTTTTTTAATGTGCATAGACCTCCATTGAGTGAATGCGCCATAATATTTCAACCATTCTCCATTTCAACTAGTTTGGTTTTGAGAAGTCCACCTAGAAAACAAATACTAAAACTTCAGGCAAATACAGAAATTTTAGCACTCAGGTTGTTTCCAGTATTTTACATTTATAGACATTGCTGCAATGAATAACCTTCTGTCTACGACCATGCCACCCTGAAGACACCTAATCTTGTATGATCTTGGAAGCTAAACAGGGTCAGGATTGGTTAGTATTTGGATGGAAGATCACCAAGGAATACCAGGTGCTGTAGGCTTAAAAATAAAAAAAAATAATAATAAGTAAATAAGTAAATAAATAAATAAATAAATAAAAAGAACCTTCTGGTCAGTACAAATTCAAACAAAAGAGCTAGATAATCTTAGGTCACATGTCAAACTGTGAAGCTGTGCCGTGCCCATCCCCACAGACCACTTTCACTTCTGGCTCACCTGCTTTTAGATTCCATTCAGCCATTGCCCTTGTGACGTGATCAAGCTGCTAGCTTTCTCGGCCATTCCAGTCACCTTGTAAGTCTGGTAAACATGCTTCTCATAGCAATCATTCACCTGCCATTCCATTTCAAGCTGTCTCTTCCAAAGTCAACTTTCATGACCTTATTTTCATCTTTGGGGTGACCCTCCTCACCCCTGCCCCCAATTTGTCATCTCAGCTGAGAGTCCCAGAGATGATAAAATCTGTCTTGAAACAGGTTATATAGTTCTGGCATGCTCATCTTCCCCAAGGATTCATTAACATGGGAGTTATTCTTTGAGCTTCCTATTCAAGCATTCTGAATGTTTCCTGGCCTATTTAAACCAGAGCTCCACAACAGGGGGCATTAAAGAGCACTGGGGAGGCCATACTGCCCTAAAATATTTTAAGATTGTGTCTGCATTTATATGAAAAAAGAGCCTTTGAGAATTCACCAATTTAGCTTTAAAAAGACTAAGAACCATTGTATTAAACTATTAAATTATATATTAGTGTGCATATATATATATATATATATTAAATTATATCTACTGGGAAAAGGTATTGGCTAGGAGCTACTCTCAAGTTTACATTCATTTAAATGGTTATTTTAATGTACTAATTTTACACAAGTTTTTAAAAATGTATTTAAAGTGCATATTAAACACATCTTTTGGACAAAACTAAACAGCAAATATTTTAAGACACACCTAGTTTTAAGACTAATGACTGTAAAGAAAAAAATAAGAGAATCTGACAAATGTGAAGTTAAAGGACATTTTATTTACTGACATTAAAAACCGTAACTCCAGGCAGTGCAAAATGCACCACTGAACCCAATTACAAAGAACTGGTGTTAATACACAATGTTTAAGCAATGCTACACTTATTTTTGGCAAAGTGCTGTATTGTTTAGTCTGTGTATAAAACTGACCAGCTATGAACTAATCAGTATAAAAAGTTCTATAAAAACAAACAAAAAATTAGACAGTGGCTCAAGAAAACAAGCTGCCATTTATGCATAGAATGATATACAATATATAACCTAACCAAATGTCCCTTTTTAGTTTTCAAGTTGTTGGAAAAAATGTGTGTTCAGAAACACATCAAGAAGGCACACAGTACAATCTTCAATACTCTTCAGTCTCTATAACTGACACCCTGCCTTTGAAAAGCAAATGTGTTCACAATTTTAACTTGAGGGAAAACCAAAGCCACTTTTTTTCTTTAAATAACACACAAATTATTGATTAAAGTTCCAAACCTCTGAAGGAAAATACAACCAAAAAGCAAGCAAAATCACTCATACAATCAAGCCTGGAAACATACATCTAACCTCCCCAAGTGCTGGTTTGGTTTTTAAAAGTCCACCTAGAAAACAAATACTAAAACTTCAGGCAAATACAGAGCAAAAATGGGCATTTAACAATTACACAATTTAAAAAAGTGTCGTAAGGAAGATTCTCAACAATATACAACATTATCCAGTTAAGCTGCCTTCCTATGAATAGTAACTTCTCCTCCATCAAGGGTACTGTTGCAAACAGAAAAAGATACCTTCATCTGAATGCTTTCCAGTACCTCTTTTCCTACCCCACACCACTGTAATTGGTGTCAAATTTCAAGTGAAACTGGTAAATGGCAAGGCTGACACCATTGCATTATGTTGGTTTTCTAAATAAAGCATTTTAAATAAAATTTTAAGCATTAAAATAAGTAGATAAGGAAGCCAGTTACAATGCATCAACATAGCTGATGGCAATAAAACCATCCATAATAGTAACCCAAATTTTAGAAGAATTTAAATCAGTATGTATGGGCCTTATTAAATAAAAAGATAATTTTAAGGTAACATTACAAACATATGCTAGTATCTCCAGGACAAGGAGTGGTCTCTTAACTAATTCTAAAAACGATAACTAATACTTGGACACTCTTAAACTTTCTCCACTAATCTATTCAAATTTAAATATCTACTAGTAGGAGTCAGTCCTTCATTTTCTTTTGTTTCCAACTCAGAGAAAATGAGGTTAAGATTTTCTTCTTTGCTCTTTTAAGAGAATATAAAAACAATATATTTTCTTAAAGAGGAAGGGAAATAGCAAAGACAGATTTGACAAAGATATAAAGATTACAAACCAGTGTACTACAAAATTTGAGAAGTAAAAACAATAGGCAATGCTGAACGGCCCTCTCAAGTTTTAAATATACTGTCTTCTCACTAGAATCAAAGTACTGATACAACAGAGAAGGTATGTAAACAGGAACAGTTTGTGTGGGAACCAGAAAAAAGAACAGAAAATTAATATAAAAAAAGCTCCCTGGAATAGAAAGTTAAAAATCCAATCACTTTACACCTTCTGTAAAAAATCTCCCAAACAACCATATAAATGCATTGCCACAAAAGATAAAATAATGGATTATTAACCTTCAACTTACAGTGCAGTACATAATTCAATTAGTTGAAGAAGAAAAATAAGTATAAACATTATAAAATGCTTTATTAACAAAAAATACAAACTTTGAGAAACATGGTGCATTATAAAAACTAAGGAACTCATTCATGAGCACTGCTTGTGTGCACCACATATTCCAGGCATTTTCCAAGTAACATTCTATATTATCAGTTTAGAAACAATCAGAGTACTAAATTCAGAGGGGTCTTATTTCTCACTGCCTAAATTTTTAAAGATATGCACTAAGCACATTGTAAACCACTAATAATTATAACAGCAAAAGTAATAATTAACTTAGAATAAATTGCATTTTGGCTGTGTTTCAAAGAATACTTAACAGGTCAACATCATTCTGTGTTACTACTGGTCTTAGACATAGTAGACGCCTAACAAACATCTAATGTCCAAGAACTTCAAATGAACTATGCAACCACTTTCTCCAATTCTTGCATGTGCCAAGTAAGACAGAAACCACAGTATGATATCACAGTGTGGTAGCCCTTACCCTGAAAAAGCATCCCAAAGACTGAAAATCATTAGTCTTCCAGGAACAAAACATAAAAAAACTAGGTCTAGATAAGGAAAACAAAAAGGCAATAACTGATGCAGAGATATAAATGTATTTAAGGTATCATGAAATCTGAAAAAAAATAGTATGAAAGGATCATTACAGTTTTATATAGAAATTTGTTCATGCTGTCAAATTCTCATGACTGAACTTTGTAGCTCATGAGGTACTAACAACTTCCATGTAATATATGAAAAAAGAGACTCCTATGTATTCAGAGGCTTATATCCAGAAAACACTTAGCTGGTCTATTTTCAAGTTACCAACATATGGCCCTATAACAGACATGATGTAAAACATATACATCTTCATGAAAACTCTACCTTACCTTCCAACTCAGGTAAACACAAATAGTAACAACATAACTTCTAGCTTCATTTGACAAAACTTTACAGACTTGGCCCCTAATTAGAAGCAAATAAATAAAGGGGTAATTGAAATGGAGGGGAAATAAGGAGAAAAGGGGGGTCTAGACTCTTGTTCTAAAGAGACATTTCCTGGCACTTCATCAATGCCAGTGGAAGAACCACCTAACTATGCTATCTGACCTCTTCTGACTCCAACATCCCAGTCTAGTTAGAATAGAGCACAGCTCTTCATATAATAAAAGGTCTCTCATGGTTCCCTGCACCAAGCTGCTGCAGGGTTACTGAGAAAAATAATAATACTTCACACAATATGCTGCTTTTCCCTTGAAACATTGTAGAGACGTGTACTTATTTAATTAGAGTTTCAGAGGAGACAAAAAAATAAGCTATTTGATTCTGAAGGTGATGCTACTGCTCTGTCAGTACAATGTGCTTTGGATTGTAAATGTGCTTAACTAAATCTCAGAGGAAATTGGTGAGAGTGTGGATGGCTCAGCAAAACCCATCACAACTGCTAAAAAATAAAGTGACTGGCTAGAGGTTAAGAAACTGATTTTTTTTCTGTGTCGCGTTAACTAGCCCGTGCATGCAGCAAATGCTGTGCCCTGGCCCCATTAGCACCAACACTGAAGAACAGCTGTGGCAGAAAAATTGCCACAGGCTGTACCTCCAACACTGGATTCAGCAGAGAGGCCCTTGGAATTTCACTCAAGGTTCAGCTCTGGATAGCCCCACTTCAAATCGGGATTCAGCCCTCACAACTGCGTGCAAGGTGACTACAACCGCTCCCGATGCTGAGGGAAACAGAGGCCAAAGTGGTTACAGATTCTGCCCAAAACTCTACTTAAAACAAAAAATGAAAACTCAAGGAAGCCAACCTGTAACTCTTCATGCAGATGGCATGAAAAGAATTTCCCCTCATCTTTGCTTGCCATTTGACAGGGCTGGCTCCAAGGCAGAGGATTCATTACTGCATCAGAAATACAAAGCCTATCACTTTTCCCTTGAGCAGATTTACATATGAAGTCACTCAAGTGCCTGGACAAGTACTTCTGAATTTATAGCTCATGTGAGGTGGTGAGTGGGCAGAGTTGGCAGGAAAGAATCCAAACAACTTAAATAGTAGATAATGGGTTAGTTACAGACATCTATTTTTTTCAAATACAATTTCACAGGTCAAATTTAATCCCTCTGCACAAGACAGGAGCTTTTGTCCCACAATACCTGTAATGTCTGTACCATATCACACAGTCACGTCGGGATTACTAAATGCACTGTTCATTAACAATGTACCTGAATTCCAAAATGAACTGCATGGCTAATGTGGAAAAAAAAAACCATACAAACAAATACATCAAGCTTTCTTTCAACAGCCATAATTCCATTATATCCATGGCAACTCTAACCTGTTAATGCTCATGTTAGTGTGTAAAAATGTATTCATTATATACAGAAAAGATTATCAAGTACTGGTCAATAAAGTGTATGGCTGACCCTGAGAAAAAACTTCTGTTTACTCAAAAGATTAATACAAAATAAAACGAAACTGAAAGATACCTATTCTCGTACTTGAGAAGAAACGTCTTTAAAATGCTAACTCATGTACTCCCTAATAGATTTGAAGACAACCCCAAACATCAAACACTGTAATTGTATTGATATGTTTCCAAAAATATTCTGAAAAAATTTACAAAAAAGTTTATGTTAAGAGCAAGGCATTGTGTGATACATGTAAGCATATAAATCTGGCTTTTCAAGATAGTGTCTAAACACGCTGATACAACTATGTGATTAGTCACCAATTGGCTGTAAAGAGACAGCATCTTCATCATCCAAACACACATATCTATACACATGTACACAAACCAAGAGAAACCAACCAACTGAACTTGAAATTCTTAGTAATTGTACTGACGTGGGCAGGGCTGGTGGACAGCCCAGCCATTGTGCTTGACTTGCCGAGAGTGACAATCCCTGGTAAGATTTTGGCGACGAAGGCTATTTCTGTTCAGAGACTGTCTTTCATTATGTTCTTTTATCCATTGGGAAGGGTGAAAGCTCTTGGGTTGTTCCAGAAAAGTGGTATGAGCAGCAACAGTTGCAACATAGCAGTGAATGTGCTGCCCAATTTCATTTTGAGCTTCCATTCTGAAACAGAAAAAAATGGGGATGTATTAAGTAACAGAGTATGTCATTAATGAAACTGAAAGATAATTAGCAATTCAATTTGACACACTAATTTATTTATAGTTGCTTCGTGTTTCATGACTGACCATTTCATGACCATAATGACTGATAATGGTAGAAAGAAGCCAACTTTCAACAGAAATATGCTATATAATTCACAGTTGGTTAATTAAGTCTACCATTTTTTTTTAATGCTCTACACTTTGAGTAATTTTCAATTACAAAGCAAACACATTTATAAATGGTTTTCTGGGAGCAAAACTAACATTTACTGAATATCTGCATTTGCCAACTGTTTTGCAAATATTATGTATTTTAATTCTTACTATATCTTAAAAGAAAGTTTTACTAATCAGAAAGCAAAGATTCAGAGATGTTAAGTTCACAATTATTAACTGACTCAACCAGGATTCTAACACAGGCCTTGCTCCAAAGACCATGGTTATGAATCAAGGTGAATACTGACACACTGTGCCAGTAGCACCTTCACCAACATTTGCTGTCTATAAGCAAAATGGTATAGGAAACAAGGTTTACTTTATATCTGTATTCAATAGAATATGTATAAGAAAATTCTATTTATTTAATAACACTTTTCTAGTAAGAAGCTACCTAATTATTACTTGTATCAAACAAGACACATTTTGGAATGGCATTTACATAGCAATATTATAAAGATCCTTGAAGAATACATAATCTTAAAATATGGCTGCAAACCATATGATTACTATGTTTTCCATATTAAAAGTTAATCAAATAGGATAGACTTAAACTATTTTAACACATTACATGAAGAGTTTTAAAATTTTTAAGGGTTATTTCACAGAGGAAGGGTGGATATATAGTCTGCCTATTATCACTAGGAAAAAACACTATTCTTTTAAAAAATATACTGTTTTTAAAATAATAAAATTAATGCTGGTCATATTAAGAAACTAATAAAGAGAAGTTAAAGTAAAGACAGTGGTTTTTAAAAGGTGGGCACTTGAGTCCTCAGCCTCCCTGCTCGGACTGATAACACATATCACACGGTCTCAAAGGGAATATACTTACTCTGTGCCAGTGAGTCTTATAAGCAGCTTTTCCTGGCCCTACAAATGTTAAATGGTGAACTATTAAATCACTAGTAAAACTTAAAATGCTATTTAATTTTACCGTTAGGACGTGGTCAACTTCAACTGGTTTACTATGGGTCACTAAAGGCACATGTATTACTTAAGATTATGATAGCATAGAAACCATCAGAAACAATATTTATTAAGGCTAAAATGCAATAAAACACACACTCTGTAGCTCATCTATAGTTATGAAGCACCTTACTGCTTTATGGTACTATCTCTAAGAATAGACAGGATAGAAATAATCTAATGTTTTAAAGACATGATTTTTTCCCTGCTCAGAAAATACAGACATTTTCTGTATATAGCCATCCTCCTAATCTGAATAACACCTAATTTCTTACACGATTGATTTGAGTGGGCCTTATTTATAAGAATTTCGAATCCAAACACAAGGATGTTAAAAAAAATCCTAATTATTATAAAACTATAATTTGCAGTACTTTATGTTAAAAAATAATTCAGATAAAGTTAAATGTGTTCTTTGGAACACATTTATATGGGAAAGTATGTATTTAACTACCCTATATATCAAAACACATAACAAGATACAAAAACAAACGAGATGTAAAAAATGACATTCTCACTGCATCAAAACTGCAAACACATAACCAGATGTAGTGCAAGGTTCTGGACTGGATGCTGGTTTGGACAAACTAGATGAAATATTCTGGGCTCCACTGAGGAAATCTGAGTATGGTTTCTATAGTAGATGAAGTGAAATTTTACTTAAAAAAAGAAAATGGTGGGTATCATCACCTAAAAAAGCAGATTATAAAATAGTACATGCAGCTTGATTCTGTTTAGATTAAAAATGGTGTGTGTGTGTTTAGGTGTCATGTACACATATACAGAAAAACCCATCTGGAATGATACACTTTATGGTCTTAAAGAGCATTCAGCTCTGGGTAGTGAGAATGTCACTTAAAACTTTTGCATATTTGTATTTTCTAATTTTCTGCAATACATATGCACTGCTTCTATAAAAATAATGTTATTTACAAAGCTGCTGAATCTATGTTTATATACACACACTTTACTGAAAAGAAAATACAGAAATGCCAATAAGTTTAAAGTGACTATTAATCATGCTAAATTCTTGAACAGAACTCCTCAGAGGTGAGATCAGAATCAGGAAGAATTTTTAAAACTGCAGAAATTTATTTGAATCACTATAAAGCAATTAAATCAATATCACCTCCAAAATATTGTATCGTAAATTTTTGTTGAAATGCCTGAAACACTGACCTCTTTATAAACTTATAGTGCTGAATAAAGTGCCAGTTTACCTAACATTTCCCATCAAAGATCTTACCCAGTAGAAAGCCTGGGTAACTCTATAAGCAAATTATTTTTCTATTTGGTATAAGCATATGTTTATCTTCATTCAAGATAATCTACAAATTGAGACTTCCGCGTATAGCAAACTCTGATATGTTAAAAGATTAATGAACTGCCTTGGCCTTCATTTATATTTGGCAAACAGAAAATAGTAGAAGATAAACACAATGGTTTAGTGAGTAGAGTCAGAGCCTAGACAATCCAAAAAGAGGCCCTTTAGATGACAGCACTAACAGCACCAACCACAGGCATACTGTGAAACACTTCAATGAACTGAATTCATCTGTATTCTTGACAGGTATTAAGGGAATTAAGGCAGTACCAGCAACCCCCAAATTCTTAAATACCACAGGGAATCTTTCACCAATGTGCCTCATGTACTAGGCAGACTTTAAACTAATTAACACAGCCATGGACTTTATTTGAGTGGGAGCTATCTTGAATACATTCCCTGGATAAAGCCCACAGAATGTCTCTAAGTTTGCTTTGGAACACATCAAACTTCATTGACCAGGCCCTTTCCCTGAACCTTTCCAGGCCCTCAACTCATTTGCCATTGAAACCAAGCCTTTCAGACCACTTGGGAGGCCAATATAATGATAAAACATATTTTGCATGTGAAATCTTTGCTCTGTAAGGCAGAAAACTACTTTAAGCAAAATGCTTTGGTGAAACTGCTATTTTACTTCATGCTTAAGATTTCTCAGGTTTTTCAAGGTTAAGCGCCATTTGCTGCGACCCAGCTAGGACTACGTGGAAAAAATACTAGTTTTCTTTTAAAACATACTATTCTTTTAAAAATTGATACACTCAAATAATCCCATCTGTAAAGTGCCAGCTATATTCTAAGATACTTAACAGAAATGCCAGTCTTTTCTTTCCATTCAGTAAAATATTATAAATGAGATGGCTCTCCATTATGTAACTGGAACGTGCTACAATTTTTCAGTCAGTATCTTATATTTGAATGTCATTTGTTTCCTAGAAAATCATCCTCTTCCCTTAAGTGTTTAAATTTGAAAATCACTCAGCTACCTGCTTTTAAAAGGTGCTGCAAAATGATAATATATGTGTATTTACATTCACATATATAGATTAAATGTGGTTAAATGTTAACAAGTGCTGTGAAGACAGTAATAGAACATGTTAAGATACAGAAATTTTTTGAAAATCTAAAAGTAACAAGTTTTTCACACCATCAACTGCCTTGTACACTATGCACATACTTTTATAAATCTCTTTAACAAGATGACTTCTGCATCTTCCAAAAACTTAGCCTTGAATTATAGTAGAAATAAATAAAATGCAGCTAAACAGACTGCCTGTGGAGAGTAACATACTTGTGGCGTACCTGGGACTACTTGGGTTATGAAATTCATCTGTCCCACAGCTGGCCTCGCTGAGACCAGGGCAGGAGTTATGCACGGCATAGACAGACATGCTGGGATGTTCGATGAGAAGGTTTTCCATAGGACTGGTTTCCACCTTGATAGTGGTTAATCCACCTGCAGTGAAACATGGGGGAGGGGTGATAAACCAGCTCTCCTCCATCGGACAGGATTCAAACTGGAGGAAGCAGGAATCACTTGTATCAGCCAAGCACTCAAGAGATGAAGGTAAACAGGAAAAGACAGAAGGATGCTCAGTAGGTGACCCTTTACTGATGTCTTCTTCCTCATCTTCTACTGCTGGCAAACCAGTGCAAGTGTCTAGATCGGAGTCCACATGCATTGTTGATGTCCCACAAGAGGATGAGTATAGAAAAAGAAGAGACACTACTGTTAGCTCACATTCTTCCCTTTATTTACATCAGAAACAAAATCATTTATATTCACTCATAATTATAAAATAATTTCTGAGCATTGTGTGTGTGTGTGTGGTATATTACTGTAGGGAATGGATTACGTTGGCTTTTTCAGAAATCATTTTCAGACTATTCCCATTCTACTGAGTAAACATATAACAAGCCATATGGGTTACTGCTTATCTAGTATGAGGGTTGTCTAGTAAGGTGCCTCTGATTTGATCAGGGAGTAAGTTGCAAAACTGAGAAGTCTGACTTTAATCAATTTCACTGACCAATTATCTTGCGTAAGATGTTTCCTGCAATTTTTTTAAAGATAAATTCTTGTTTATTTACTTTTAAGGCTTAAAAACCTTCAAAATTACTGATTTACTTATGCAAAACTGAGATGCAAGAGTTTCCACTTTTGCTGTGATGTTCAATGGCAGAGAATACCTTACCTATGAAGTCAACAAGAATCCATTCATCATCTTCTTTCTCACTAAATTCTGGTTCTTGGTTGGAAGAAGAATTGACTTCACCCACAAACAGTTTATTCAGTCTCTGGAACATTGTTAAGGCAAGATTGAGACTTTGGCTGGATGTCTTTATAGCTGAGATTTCAAAACCCTGTCTTCAGTCAGTCTGATGGCACTGACAGGAGATTAAAGTGCAATAGGTGCTTATTCAACTTAGGGGAGAAGAGGAGTCATTATCCCTAAAAAAAAAAACAAAAACAGAAAAAGTTTATTTCAAGTCAGCACTTTAGATAATGTGTGTGTGGTTTTAAAAGTACACACACACACACACACACCCTTAGAAGAATGCACATGCGTTAGCCTCCAGCTACAGCTATTCTCTTCCTGTAAGAGTTGAACATAAGAAATGCAATAACTTATTTGCAAAATATTATGAGTACTCAAACGCAACCTGTAAATATGTTAAAATGAAAAGGGAGAGTTGGTTCTCTTTCACATCTGTGATTTTATAAGGGATAAATTTAAATATTTCAAACTGAAATACTGCTTTTCTGTAAGTAGAACAGCAAAAACTAGATTATAAAAGACTTACTATATGATATTCAACTGCCCAGAAGCTGCCAAATAAACCCAACAACAGTGCCTACTAACCACCATTATGTTAGGCCATCATCTTTCCCTGGTTCATTTTCTTTTGTGTTCTGTACTTCCTGTATATGACTAAAAGCACACCTAACTGCATTTAAAATTTTTAAGTACAGCATACTTTTACCTTCAAAACAACTCCTACAGCTGGCATGGAGTAATTTACACTGCAGAGAAAACTAAGGTGGACAGTGGCTAGAACTGGAAATAATCATTTACTGTGTAGTGGCCAGCAGTTGGTGCTATAGTCACTGTGTCTGGGTTCAATGCTGGCTCTGCTGCTTATGCCCTCTATGAATTAGAAAGTTAAACCGCTTTAGCTGACAGTAGTTCCACCTCATGGAGTTCAGTTAGTTCTATATGAGAAATTCCAGCCTTGTCTAATCTTATTCCAGAGTTCCAGATTTACATATCCATGTTACCCTGGTTACAGATGGGTATATCAAACCTAACACATACCAAAGAGAACTTTTAATTTTTTCCCAAAGACTCAGCATCCTTCATCCCTGTCAGTGAGAAGCAGCAGCATCCACCAGTTATTCAAGCCCTAAACTTAGCAGTTACCCTTGACTTCTTTTGAGCAATACCACCTCCTGTTGCTCCTCACCCAACCCTTTATCCAAACTATCAGCAAGTCCTGTTAACTCTAGCTGAACATGTGAGTCAAATCCACCTACTTCTCTCCACCACTCTTCCTAGTTGAAGCTAATCTGGTATTTCTCCAGACCCTGCCGATCACTTCCTAGAGGTCTCCCTGATTCTGTTCTTGAGATAATGCAGGCAACCTATTGGCAAGGCACTTGGCACAAAGTTCTCAATGTCAACTATTGCATCAGGTGTAGTGATAACCTCAGAGACAGCAGTGAATAAGACCCTCCCATGGCAAGTGGAACAACCCAGTGTGATACATGTCATGGAAGAAGTACTGGGTATTCCCCAGATCTACACAGGCAGAGGTCAAGGAAGGACTCCTGCAATAAATGACTTTAATCTTGAGTAGCTAAGACGACCAAGACTGTAGGAAGGGGGAGGAGCAATAGAAACCTGCAGTTGAGTGAGAATGTGGCACACTTTCAGTACGGCTCAAGATCAGATGGACAGCCGTGAGAACAGGCTGGGGCACGAAGCAGGAAGCCAGAAGTTAAGGAGAGAGAAAAGTTAAGGATGACCCAGGTTTATGGCCTGGCAAACTGGGAGGATGGTGAGGCCGTTTAGTGGAAAAGGAATACTGGAGAAGGTACAGGTTAGGCATTTTGGACAGGCCGAATTTGGGTAGTCTGCAAGTTGTATATCTATAGATGTTTAGTAGGTGGCTGAACACAGAGCTTTGGAGTTCAAGGGCATGGTCTCTGCTGGGGACAGATTTGGGAGTTGTCAACATAAAGGAGATGACATAAACCATAAGAGTAGATGAGACCATCCAGGGATGATGAAAAGTACCTTGTTAAAGACACTTCTTTTTCTCATGAGCCTTGAAACTCTAACTTCAGAATCTGACATTTCACTTTCAAAATATCATCTTTAACTGTAAATGTAGTTAGAATCTGTAGCTGATGTGACTCTTGGTTCAATTCTTTATGTGCAAATTAGACTGCTACACTTGTGTGACATGCTACTATGACTGTGTAGTACTACAAATGAGGGTTCAAATCAACAATATATGAACCCTTTTGTGCTTACAATCCGTCATCCTCAGCCATTAAATATAAAAAATGGGTAAACAGGAAGTATCTCTTTTATAACCAGTATTCCTGAAACCCTCTGGAAAGCACCATGGCCAAATCATGAAGGCTGGAGCTCTAACATGAGAATTCAAATTTAGCTTTTATGTTGTATGTAAGAGAAATTAGAAGAAAAGTGGGCTGTATAGTTTGCTTGATGTGCTGTGGTGTGAGTTATATCCCAAAAGATGAACTATCATAAGATCTGATGTAAATAAATGTTTTGTAGATATAAGCTAGAAGGGGAAAAAAGTTATTTTCAAAATCTTTTCTCCAATTCTCTTAAATCACGGAGGCAGATATAGGTCCCAAATACATTTCTGTCTTCTGAACAAGCCAAGATTAATCCCAGTTGTCCAGAGATCAGGGCTGGATGCAGACCCTGCACCAGCTAGAGATGGAACTCAGAATGGTAGGGTCCCACCCTTCAGGGGAACCCTTTTCTGTCCTGAATGAGCACCTTGTTCCCCAACTGTATTGCCACATGAGGGTAAGTCACTGGGACCCAGTTCAGATAAGTGTAAGCTAGATGGCAGAAAACATTGCTGCGGCCACTGAGGATGGGCAGCTGCTCCCTCTAGCTACAGCTCCAAACCCACACGATGAAAGCCAGCTTATTCTGGAACATACACAACTGTCACAGGAAAGGTGTCTCCAGAGGAGCTTTCCATGGGTCAGCACAAGTCAATCTTCTTTTGGTTTCCTGCAGTCAGAAGTTGTTTCCAGATGTCCCTTGTCTCCTACAAAGACAACCAACCTTGGGTGCACAGTGTTAAGGAACCCAACCAGGCAAGAGAGAACCACATCCTCATCTTTCCTGAGTCACTGTTGGTATTTACATGACACATCTGTTGAAACGCCATGGGAAAGATGCAAAATGAGTCATCCTGCCAATGACCCAGGGACTGTTTCTACCCAGTTACTACTACTCTTGACCTTAGCTCCAACCAAGAAACGGGAGGCTCTCCATAGGGCTGGTTCCATGGGGAGCTAAAAGACAAAGCAGAAAAGACTGCTCCTTACCACTGACTCTAGGGCAAAGATAAAACTAAAGTAAAAATTCCTAAGAGGACAAATTTACAAATTTAGCAAAGAGGCAGAAGCAAAGAAGTCTAGGTGGGGGTAGCACTGCTGTACTTTGGTGCACCTGCAAGCTCTCAGTGGTAACCCACCTCAGCTGGGCAGTCTCAGTGAAGAAAAGCAACAAAGTGTCTGAGCCCAAGAGTTTCAAAAAGGCAGTTTCCAGTGGCATATCCCCTGGCTCAATTACCTCCACCCCTCCCTTTACAAAAATGTCTTCTTCGTTATAAAATGAATGAAATTACATTATAGAAATATTAGAAAATAAGAAAAATAGCTATTAGTCCATGTCTTGTTGCAACCACTGTTACTATATTGTACATTTTTCTCTAGGTTTTTCTTTTATATATACAGTTTCATCATTAGTTTAGTGAATGCAAAATTTTGTATACTTTGTTATTTAACATTTTATCCTCAATGTTTTGCATTTAATTAGTTAAGAAACGCTAGGAGTAAGGTGGATGAGTTGAATATTTATGGAGAAGAGCATTCTAGTTTGAGAATTTACAAAGGGAGTAGCTAGTCGGGAAGAACTTGTTAATACAAATTAGCTTCACATTTTTGAGACAGTACTAACCCAGAGGCAGCCTGGCACTGGCCTTACCTTGTTGTGCTTAAAATCTTGGCTCTGCTCCTGCAGCTTGTGTGAATTTAGGATATTTAGTAACTTCTTGGTGCTTCAGTTTTCTCACCCCTAAAAGGATTAAGTGTATGCCACAGAATAGTGTGGGGCATGTATCAGCACCCAGAAAATATTAACCACAGTTCATACCAAGCCAGTTGTTGACTAAGTCATGTAGCATCTTCGAGTCTGAATCTCTTTATCCGCAAAATGTTTATATATTAGAGCAACATTTACTGAGTACTTATTGTATGGGATAGGGACTTCAAGTACTTATTTATCCCACTGTACTGAGGAAACTGATGCTCAGAAATTTTAAAACTTGCTCAAAAGTGACAGAGCTGCTCAGGGTTTGAGCCAGCATTAGAGCTTAAGTGAGACTTGTTCCAATTACCTTGCTTTTTTCTGAATATGACCTCTCAGGTTCCTTCCAGACAACTCCTGCTCTATAAACTTTAGAGAACAGTGCTTTTCAGTTGGGTTTGGCTGCCAGTAGGCGGCTCCAAAAACATTAAAAAAAAAAAAAATCCCACAACTATGATGATCTAACTTTTATGTATACAGCTGTGGCTTGTCAGTTTTGAAATATCAGGTGGCTAAACGAACATACCTTCCTTGAAACCTTTCTCTATATAGCCCACCTTCATTTACTAGTTTAGAAAAAATATGATTTGAGTAATTTAAAATCGTTTTTAAACTGAAACACCAAAACCAAAACCAAAACTATAACATGCAAGAAAGTTGTCTTTGCTTGTTCTGTTTAGCTAGCTACCAGAGGGTTATTCTCCCTGGGACCCACAACTGTTGGCTCTGAGACTAAATGACAGTGGACAAAGACAGCAATAGGTGGTAATTTATAGCCTTTTAACCCTGAATTCTGAAAGTAAGGCCATTCCCAAGAGGAATATGAGGGAGCATTCACAGAAAAGAACAAATGATAGGATGAAAAAACAAGAGACCTTGGTCATAGAAATTAGTAAGGTTCTGGTTCCAGGCATTATGCTGCCAGTTCAGAATTACAGTGGCTGCCACTTAAAATCAAAAACTTCCCAAGTGCTTTACACATCTACAATGAAAATGTATTTCAATCACCAAGCGATTTCTGGATCTTGGGGCGCCCCTCATTATTACTTCTGTTCAATGACCCCATGGGTCACTTTTTCCTCCTTTCCCCAAAACTTTGTATTCAGAAAAAGCTTTTAGCAACGGTTGCCAAAGTCTCCTTGTGAGTTACATTTGGAAAGGGGCTCTTCTTCCTCAATCTACTCTCAATTGGAATTAACACAAAATAAGCAGACACAAGTAGAAACGACAATAAAAACGAGGAACCCTCAGGTGAAATTCATCTCCATTTTGAAAGAGAAAACACCCTTTCCTTTTAATGGGCTATGTGGCCTTGAGTTCGTTACTCAAGCTCTTTGGGCCTCAGGTTTCTTGTTTATAAGATAATAGGATAAAGCCCTCAGCATTGTATATGCACGTCGTAAGCGCCCCATCAGCGTGGTTAACATGATGTTAATCACCAAGGGCAAGCAAAGTGCTCTTGTCACAGGTGCAGACTCAAATAGTGATGTGTAAGACCCAGCAGGTTCAAGGAACATGCCACGGACAGGTGGACCCTTAGGCGCCGGGGACCCAGGTGCCGCGGGCGCCGCAAGGCCCCCCGGGGCGACCGTGCGCGACCCCGGCCCGGGAGGGCTCGCGGACCCGGCGCGGGCCGCGTCCCCGGGCGGTGGCCAGGGGCCCCCGACCAATGGCCGACGGCCGAAGGAGGAGGGGAAGGCGGAGGTCTCGCCGCGGCCAAGAAAACAGGCCACGCTCGGGGGAAGAGGCAGAAACCAAACACTCCACCGGCGCCCGGCGCCGGAGGTCGACCTGGCCCGGGCCGCGCCGGGCCCGCCGCGGGGTGGGGAGGCCGCGGGGGGCGGCGGGGCGCGCGGGCGGCGGCCGGGGCCAGGGCGCGGGCCGGGGGCAGGGCGGGGGGTCGGGGCCGCGCCCCCGCGCCGGCCGGAACGAGCGGACGCGGCCCAGCCCCGCACTTACGTGGGCCCGACCTGCGGCGCGGACGGCGCGAAGCGGCTGCGGCCTCGGGTCGGCGGGCGCGGGCCGGCCCTCCAGTCGCTGCGCCGCGGGCCGCCGCCGGCCGCCTCGCCGCCTTTGTTGTTGTGCGGCGCTCGGAACAGCTGATCGGCCGCCCCGCCCCGCGGCCGCCCCGCCCCGCCAATCCGCGGCGCCGCGGGCCCGGGGCCGCCCTGCGAGAGGTTGTCACCAACGCACGTGACCTGGCGCCGGGCCCGGCGACTCTCGAGTCAGAAACAAGCCCGGGCGACAAAAGCGGGGCGCTGAGCGGAGAAGCGCCGGGCGCGCCGAAGGAAGGAAGAGTGGGGTGTGGGGGCCCTGGCACCGGGGCGACCGGGCGGCGGGAGGGCAGGGGCTGGGGACGAGACATGGGGACCCGCGGGAGTATCGGGAAGGGCGAGGGGAAGCTCCCTGACCCCATCGGCCCCTTGGGCCAAGGGCTTGGGGCACTGAGGGACTCACTTTGTTGTGAGAGTTAAATTGACGGCAGTGGGGAGGGACAGAGCCTAAAGTCCGCAACAGGCCCATTCAGGCCAGCGCAGGGGTGAAACCTACACGTGGCCGTCTGGCAGGTTCACTTCTTGGCTTTCTTGGAAGGAAAGTGTGGGTTCCACATAGAGAAGATGCCGGCCCAGCACACAGCCTTTCTGAGAGAGGGAGCCAGGCCCCGCTTTGCTGTTGTAACTACCCCCGGGAGCTGACGGAACTTGCCCACAGACTCAGGATTCAGCCTGCTGGAGGGGGAGTTAGACCAGGCCTAAAGGCAGAGAGGCCGCGAGCCTGGTGGGCCCTCCGCTCCGACAGACTGAAAGAGAAGAACCCTGAAGGGAGAAGATGCCTGTCCAGGCTCTGCGTCTAAGCTCTCATGTGGCCTCTGTTCTACTGTTTACATCCCTGCAGTCTGTGGGAATTCACACGGAGCCTATCTGTTCACCCACGTATAGTTAGAAGAAAATGAGACTGGGCTTGAAAATGCGTTCCAAACCCCAACTCTTATGTATACAGATGGATTAGCTATGTCTGCTAAAGGCAAGGGAGTCATGTTGATGCATATCTGTTCTCATGTGGATCCTACTTGGACTGAGATGCAGTTCTCTGACCCAGGGTGGAATATAGCAACCCTCAACAGGTATACATTGTAGTATCTGAAAGACTCTCACAAGAATCCTGTGGTCAGTCTATTTCCAATAACACTGGTTTTAAAAGATTTGTAAGTCAAAGTACAGGGAATTGTCTGACACCCAGCAATAATAACCAAAAATATGGTGGCCATTTGACTTTCAGGAGGTAGACAAAGGCTATAACTTCTGGACTGGACAGTCTCACGGAATTGAGCATGCTTTGGGTGTTAGGTTTTGGCAAATCAGGCTCGTCCTAATATTTTCTCTCAAATGTCATTGCTACAATCTTTTTCTTAGGAATCCATGAAGAAAGCATCTTCCCGTTCAGAACCAAAGTACAATGATAATTATAAGAATTTAATTTTTTAAAAGTCAAATTTTGACTTACTTTTTCCAACTTGATAAGGTTTATCACCATTAAAGGCAAAATGCGAAAGCACACAGACTTGTAAGGTTTGAGAAAACGACGTGAGATGGATGATGTTTCCAAAGGTGGTCATGACAGTATCTCCTTTATCATGAAATGGAACCTATTTTTCTTCCCCTTGAACCTGAGCTGGTCCTGTCACTGCTTTGACCAATAGAATGTGGCAGAAATAATGTTCTGGGACTTCTAAGACCAGGCATTAAACAAGCCTGTCAACTGCTTTGCACTCTGATAAAACCCAGCTGCTGCATAAGAAGAGACCACCATGCTGTGAGGAAGCCCAGCCTAGCTATGTGCAAAGGCCATGTGAAAAGAATGAGATACTTGGCCAGCCTCTAGATATTCAGCCCATTTCAGCTGAGGTACCAGACATATGAGTGACAAAACCTACCAGGAAATACTAACCTTAGCATGAAACAGAGATGAGCCATCCTCAGCCCTGCCAAAATTGCAGATTCTCAAGCAAATAAATGATTGTTGCTTTAAAACACTAAATGTTGGGGTCATTTTAAAAGCAGCAACAGGCAACCGAAACATAAAGCTAAGCAACGGAAAGGCCCATAGCACAAAGTGAATAAAAACATCTTTTGTCTTATCTTAGGAGTCATTTGCTTTCTGTTTACTCTTGCTGATTTATAATCTTCCCACCTGATGCTTGTTTATCCCAGTGGTGTATGAAGTGGGGGCAAGTGGGAGAAGTCTGCCCTTACAAGGGAGGAACATTTTATCACTAATATTGTTCCAAACTGTTGGAGCATGAAAATAATATAAAAACAAGCTGACTTTTAGTCAGTTTTATTGTTTTTAAAAGTCTCTATAATCACACACACAGAAATTCACTGCTTATTGCCCTCCATGGGGTGGGTCATTTCACTTCTTAATCTGCCACTGGTTTACATACACAAAAGCAGTGAGACTCAGGAGTGATGTCATCTCCACAGCAGAGAGCTGTCTAAACACAACCAAACTGTCAAATCATACAGCTGCAAACCAACCTCTCATCTCTGTTGGTTGACAAAGACCCAGCCAGGTTTCCTGCCTGGGCAGATCCAGTGAACCCCACCATCCTTTAATTTACAGGATAATTCTCAGTGGGTTGCTATAGTACCCACTCTCAGACTGACCCCCTGCTGTGGGGGTGACCCTTTTCCCATCTGCCAGAGTCCTGTCTCTTTTCCATGGAGTTCAGTACATTCCCTTAGAAAATGGATTCAACCTTAAGTTTTGTTCTGAAGGACAAGAGAACAGGACCACATTTTTTGCCAACATAGCAAGGGCCCCTACCTCCTGCTTACAAAGGCAGGCTATGACCATTGCCCTGCCAGTTGTATTGAGTTTGCTAAAGAATGTCGTTTCCTACCAAGCTGCAGATGGAGAATCCCATAGGATGGCTACTTGGAGTTAACCTTGGAACAACAATGCAACAAGTCATCCAGTCTGTACTCAGGAGAACATGAAAATGAAGTCTGCTTAGGCAATTTTGAATCTATCTGTACATAAATATGGTCTTCTGAGCTTCTACCGTCCAGCAAATGTATTGTCAAGTGTCTGGGAGAGACAGAAAAATTTTTTAAATTACATTTTAGAAAAAAATTAACTTGAAATTTCAATGAAATTTATTGTCCTATGAGAAGGGAAGAAATAGTCTGTCTTTGACTCCAGAAAGCCTAGAACAGAAGGAAGAGAAAAGTTTGGTGAATGCCACTTTATGAAATAAAAACAGATAAAAAATCCAGCTGGGTTGCTAGTTACCATCTCAGGAAAAAGTCAGAAATGATACTAGAGCCATAAATGATACGTGGGACCTTTGTAACTCCCACATATTGGTTTCCTTAACCTATGTCCATGTGGTGATTAGAAATAAAATCTTTAAAATGAAAGGGGTCTATGCTCTGGTTGAAGCACCAAAAAGGAGAAGGGTGGTAGGACCACCTCATATAGCAGCCGGGGTGTGAGACAAGAGCCCTCAGGAGCTGCAGTAGTATATGCTGGATCGTGAGTGATCCATAATGATCCCCCAGACCTAGAGTGCTTTCTCCAGTTTCTGTAAAGTACTGACTTTAAAGACATTTTGGTTGCTAAGTGAATGCACAATAAGTATCCAATTATTTAAAATTATATTAAAATCTATTCTTACAGCAGAGCAGAAAGTGAGTCACCCATAAATGGATATAGCCTAGATACATGACACAGGATGTCCCTCCATACACCACTCCAGTGCCAAGGAGCCATGAAACTTGATGAGACCCACTGTATGAAGTAGGCCCACCTGTTCCTGGGGAAATCGCCGCATTATCTCAAGTGTATGAGCAAAGGTCTTTTATAGCTCCAACTACCAAGGCTATGTTTTCACTCACACAGCCACTTCTGGGTCACTGCCCAGTAGTCTGCAGGTGCCAGAATCAGCCTCAGGTAGGTCTGTAACCATGAATCCCTCTATTATGGGGAAAACTTGCTTAGAATTTGTCTTTCTGCCTTTTTCAAAAGGGTGAGGCAGACAATATGATTGTAGTTGCTCACATAAGCAAGAAGAAGAAGAAAAAAATCAAAAGTATAAACAATAAGACGATAACTACATACCTATCAACAATGACTGTAAATGTAAATGGATTAAATGTTCCAATCAAAAAACATAGAGTGACTGAATGGATAAGAAAACAAGATCCTTACATGTGCTGCCTACAAAAGACTCACTTTAGATAGAAAGATACATACAGACTGAAAGTAAAGGGATGGAAAAAAAAAATATATATATATATACATACACACATACACACATATATTTTCATATTTTTACTTATTTTAACAACTTTATTTTAGCATAATTGACATATAATAAATCACATATATTTAGAGTGAACAATTTAAGTTTTGACATATGTATAAATCTACAAAGTCACTACATCAAGATAATGAACAAACCCAGCACCTTCAAGAGTTCCCTTCATGAAAAAAAACAAAAACCTGGGGTAGCAATACTTCAATCAGACAAAATAGACTTTAAAACAAAGGCTATAACAAGAGACAAAGAAGAAACCAGCAATTCCACTTGTGGGTATTTATCTGAAGAAACTCAAATTTGAAAAGACACATTGTAGCGTTATTTACAATAGCCAAGATATGGAGGCTACCTAGGTATCCACCATCAATAGATGAATGCATAAAGAAGAAGTCATGGGTATATACAATGGAATATTACTCAGCCATAAAAAAGAATAAAATCTTGCCATCTGCAATAACATAAATGGATCTAGAGAGTATCAGGCTAAATGAAATAAGTCAAAGATAAATACTATATGATTTCACTTATATGTAGAATTTAAAAAACAAACAAAATGAACAAACTCATAGATATAGAGACTATTTTGATGTTTTCCAGGTTGGTGGTGATTAGGGGGATGAGTGAAGTGGGAATAAGAAGTGCTAATTGGCAGTTACAAAACAGTTATGGGAATGTAAAGTATAGCAAAGGGAACATAGCCAATCATATTGTAATAACTGTATGGTGTCAGATGGGTACTAGATTTATTGGGATGATCATTTAGTAAGTTATAGAAATGTTTAATCACTATGTTGTACACCTAAACTAATGTAATACTGTATGTCAACTGTAATTGAAAAATAAGAAATCATTTAAAAAATAAAATAAAATAAAGTTAGAAGTGCAGCCTATGTGTACTGAATTCTATGACCTTTCAGGAAAGTGGTATGTGATATGTGGCACAGGGGGTCAAGGAAGGCCTTTCTAGAAGGTGAATTTTGAGCCAAGCTCTGAATGATGTAAAGGAGAAAGTAGGCTCTGTGAAGCTCTAATCAGTGACTCTGGGAGAGGCAAGAATAATAAAGTGTGCACTAGAGGCTCAGCAATGTGGCTGGATGGCAGTGAGGGAGGGGGCAGATAAAGTCAGAAAGATGGGCAGGGCCCAGGTCACAAGGGAGTTTACGAGCAGGATGGGATACTTGGATTTCATTCTAAATGTGATGGGAAATTAAAGTCAGTAGCCTGGAGTCAGACATGTTGAGGTTGTAATGCTTTTTGAATAACCATGTTCAGGCATTTCAATATTTGAGTCTGGAGCTCAAGGGACAGGTGGGGGTTGGTGATATAAATTTGTTACTTATCAATTTTTAAATAATATTTAAAACCATGGCACTGGATGGAATGACCTAGGGAGAGACTGTGGTTGAAGAAGACACTGAGGCCTGGGGCTGGGGTTCTGACATTTAGAAGATGGATAAGGAAAATTCAACCAAGCAGCCTAAGAGGGAGCAGCTGATAAGGTGAGTGAAAACTTAGTGTGATAACAAAATCCAAGTGCTAAAAATGCTTCCAGTAGAGAAGTGTGACCAACTGTGGAGAAGCTGAATATGATGAAGACAGCAAAGTGGCCTCTGGATCTGGCAAGATTGTGATCAGCATTAACCTTGGATGAGCAGTTCTGGTAGGTGAATACAAAATCCTGACTAGAACAGGTTAAGAGAAGAAAGGAAAATCACAAGAAAAAGAGAAACTACGAGGTGAGGGAATAGAGAAAGTCTAAGTATGTCAGTTTGCTAAAGCTGCCATAACAAAGTGCCATGGACTGGGTGGCTTCAACAGCAGACATTTATTTTCTTACAGTTTTGGAGCCTGGAAGTCTAAGATAAAGTTGTTGGCAGGATTGGTTTCCCCTGATACTTCCTTGGCTTGCAGATGGCTGTCTTCTCTCTGTGTCCACACATGGCCTTCTCTCTGTGTTGTCTGTGTCCTAATGTCTTCTGAAAAGGATACCAGCCATGCTGGATTAGGGCCCACTCAAACTGCCTCAGTTTTACTTGATCACCCCATTATGGGCCCTGTTTTCAAATACAATCACATTTTCTGAGGTGCTGGGATTGGGGCTTTAACATATGAATTTGGGGGGGACACATTTCAGCCTATACACTAAGCAATTTTTTGTTAGGAATTTTGCTGTGAAGGAGAACAAAGGATTGAGGTGGAACTAGAGAGGCAAATGGGGAGACAGATTTTGTCTTTATTTTGGATTTTTGCTGAGGGAGAAATTTCAGCTGCTGATACTGCTGGCGAGAATGGCATGGTAGAGGAGCTGAAACTGTGGCTGCAGGAGAGAGAGGGGTCATTACAGTACCATAGTCTTTGAATGCCAGAGAGGGGATGGGATCAAGGGGTGTTAAATGACTTATAGGGGTCACTAACTCATGAGTGGTGGAGCTTATACTTGACCTCAGGAATTGTAGATTCTCTGTCCCACCAATTATATTTCAACATCTGTCTTTGGGATCAGCAGTAACCATAACAATTTCCCAGGAAGGAAGCAGAGGAAACACATTCATATATGGAATTATAGCTGTCCTGGCTGCCTACTACCATTGCACTCAGGGTTCAGCAGGGGTGAGGGTGAGAGAGGTTGGTCATGGGTTGATGGAAAGCAAAGGAGAAGAAATAGATGAGGCACTATGTGACTGATTGATGAGCTATGCCCCGCCTCCTACCCCAGGAAGTCCAGTTCCAAAAGTGGTTAATATATTGAAACTGTAACCCAGCATTGGCCTATTTATGTGAACTGAGACTGGTTTCAGGTCACCACCAGTTTCAGATTCCTACCCTTTTTAAACAGTGCCAAGGAACATGTGGCTTTGTGATTTTGCTTCTACAAACTCCCTTATCATAGCACTTCTATGTCAGAGCCAAATGTTAAACAAATCAATCAATAAATAAATTTTGGCTTCACATTTTGTACAGAAAAATTTAATGGACACACGTACACACAACCTCTTAACATTGCACAAACTCTGTCATAGGGTCTTTTTTTTTTTTGTAACAGCTTTATTCAAATATAATTCACGTCATAGAATCTACCCACTTATTGTACAATTTATTGATTTTTAGTTTATTTATAGAGTTGTCAACACTTCCTCCTTAATGCTGTGGTTTTTGCCTGAGTAGACAGGTCAGTTTCCCAACATTGGTTTGGCTCTATTTCAGTCATGGCAATTTCCAAACCTGAGAGGTTATCTAAAAGCTAATGCAGATCTGACTGTGACTTCCCTGGTGCCTAGTGATTGCCTGATGAATTGTCCAGGTTCACCAGTGAAAAATTTCTTGATGCCTGTTATATGGGTGACTGTTATGAAATGAATAAACACAGAATTGCTAGTGTGTTTTACTACAGTGAAGGATGGACACTCTACTCAGACAATGGCATTTCAGTATTTTTAATACAAATGGCAGAACACCCAATCCTTTCCATTTGTTTCACATCTTCTTACTCGTCTTTTCCCCTAAATGCTCCTCATTATCCTCTAAAGTGTTTGTTTTGAAACCACGTATGTCCTCCTTCCTCTCATGGAAACCACCTGTAGCAGCAACCACTGGGGCTGCTGCAAACATTTGTTTTTGATAAGAGTGTATTTTGAACGTCTGTGGTTTCAATTTCTATTTTCATCCCTTACTGTTGTAACTTTTGATCTCTTTATACTTTTTACGGGTAGTTTTGCTTTCCCAGGCATTCACACTCTACTGAATACATCAGCTACATAAATTGTGACAAGACTATTGCAAGATTCTTCTATTATTATTACCCCCAGAAAATGTCTTGTGAAAGATATCAAGACCCTTGGAGGCAAACACATGGACATTTTTAGTCTTATGTTGATTATATACGGTCATCTTCAAACACTGGAAACTATGCCAAGACAGTATTCCTTTTCTGAAATGCTGACCTACAATACAGAAGAGCACAATAAAGTGAAGCACTCAGCCCCAATTAGAGTCCTGGGAAATTGGAAAATTTCCATTCTGTATTAGTCAGTTTTCTCCATTGACACATAAAATTAACCATCACGCTCTCTTAAGTTTTATTTTGTCTCTGAAGTCCAGGAACTCCCTCATGCAGAATCTCTCCTTTCTTAGCACCAGTCAACTTTTCATTTATTCAACAAGAATTTTTTACAATTTTAAAATCAGTACAATTATCCAATGACTTGCGGCTTTCAAAATGTTTTCATCTGCCTTATTTCAATTGGTCCTCAAAGCAATTCAGTGAACAAAAGGCAACAATTATTATTCTCATTTCATAAATCAGAAAACTAGATTTCCTAGCTAGCAAGTAACAAAACTTATAGTAAAAAATTGGTGATTTGAATTCTAGTCTAGGATTTTTTCCTCCCATAAAACTGGCTGTTATATATGACTGTGGTTCTCCAACTTTAACTGAATCAGAATTGTTTAGAGGACTTGTTGCAACAAAGATAGCTGGGCCCCAACCCCAGCATTTCTGATTCGGTAGATCTAGGGTGGGGTCCAAGAATATTCTCATTCATATCCAGGCTCCACCCCTTTCTCCTTTGCAGCTTTCTGTGCACCTAAGGATCATGTGACAGTTCTGGCCAGATGTAAGCAGAAGTCTTCTGGTAAAACCTATGCTTTCCTGATGAAAAGGAAGGGACATAGCTCTACACCCTTCCTACTTCTTCCTGCCTAGAAGTTATATGTACATAAAAGTACATAAATGAACTTGGAGCCATCTTATAGCAGCCATCTTATGACCAACACTTTAAAATTGGCAAGATAGAAAGATAGGAAGAGACTGGGTCTCTGAGAGCCCCGGTTGCCTACCTCCAAACTCTATGTATAAGAATAATGTCTCTATTTAAGCCACTGTAGTCAGATTCTTTGTTACTTGCAGCTAAATGCTTCCCTACCTGAAACAGAGAAAAAGAAGGATAGAATAGTGCATGAGAGTCTAGAGGACTGTGTGAGAAATAGCGTTTGACAAGCATTTGTGAATCCCCATTCTGTAGCTGACATTGTGCCGGGTGAATGAGACATGGTTCCTGCCCCCGAAGGTGTTCACAGTCAAAATGAAAAAGCTACCATGTAAATATATAAATAATAATATATTTTGATAAGCATAGAGATATAAGCAAAATGTTGTGGAAACCTAGAGAAATAACTCTGCCTAGGGAAGTCAGGAAAGCTTTCAGGAGGTGACATTTGAACAAGGTCTTGAAGGATGAATAAAGGCTGTCAGGTAAAGAAGAGTTAAAAAAAAAAACTTTTTGCACTTGTATTTCTTCTCATCTCTACCTTAGGGGCTAGAAGCTGACCCAGCAGGGAGTGTGTTGGGACAAGGGCTGTAGCAGGATTTCTAAAGTTAGACAATGGAGGGCTCCAAAACCCAAATACCAGCATAGGCAACAGCTCTGCAGGAAACTCAAAGTCCAAGGAAACAGGAGGGAAGTTGTGAGGGTTGACACAAAATCCTAATAGCAGGTCTAAGGAGCCAGAAACCTGTGGCCAAAAGAGAAGAGCAAGAAATCAGAGGGCACATGAAACGGGGCATGCAGGAGCCAGACAAGACAGGTGGAGATTTGCTTCTCAATCAAGTAAGAAACTCAGTGGATTAAATGCCCCATTTTACCATTTCTTCTCATTCAGCTTCATTTTCACTCTCAGCCCTCATCCTGTTAGGTTTGTAGGAAATTCAATCTTAGTCCTTCCTGGGGCTTCCCCTTGCACCCAAGGCTGTAATAAAACCACAGTGTGTTGTTAATCAGCCTGCAGAGCACGTCAGTCCCCTGAGCTGCTTTTTCTGTGACACAGGGACCCTGGCTATAGTATCCCATCTCCCTATGTATCACGGGTATTTCCACCAAGTACCTGCTATATCCTTTGGTGCTTCTAGAAAGCAGGACACAGGTCCCTGCTGCTGGTGGGTCCCAGAGACCACTCTTTCCTTCCCCAGGCTCACACATCTCTTCATTGGGGAAAATCCCTTCCTCTAGACCTGTTTCAACCTTAGACACACTCTCTCACTCAAGCCCTCTCCAGCTCAACAGGCTTAGGATTTGGGATATATGAGCCGGAAAGAGAAGTTATCTCCAAACTAACTCTGCTGTCTACCTGCTCAGTTTCCTCTGAGACTAAGAAGAAAATAGTTTTAGCTTTCAAATACTTAATGGGCCACATATTGATGGTGATTGTGTGGTTTAAAGACTGGAGCTAGAACACAAATATCCCAAAAGGTGTGGAGACGTAATCAGGAAAGAGCCTGATGTGTTTGAAGAAAGGTGAGTACCTTGGGAAGGAGGAGCAAGAGGCTGGGGGAATGTGGTGGAACAGCCTTGAATCATTTGTGGGATTTGGCAACAGAATTTAGGAAAGGTCAATAATCCAAGTCCAGACAAGATCCTGTTTTCTTATGGGGAAACTCTGATAGAAGGGTGGGAAATAAAGTTGTGAAGAGCCTGGTTGGCCATGGAAAAAAGCCAGAAGAGTGCTAGTATGAGTTTAAACCAGGAAGTAATAATGGAGATAGAAAAGCATGGGCATAGTTCTGGGATAAAATAAAGAGAATTTGGTCATTGATTGGCTATGGAGAATGATGGGGAATGACAGTGAGAAGTTCAAGCAGATTCCAAGAGTTTTAGCTTGTCAGACTGGGAAGTTGGTAAAGCCATATATCTGAAGGTGAGAAGACAAAAGACATCTGTGGAGGGTGATGATGAGTAACAGGGAGGAGAGAATTGAATATATTTAACACTGGTTGTATACCAGGCACTGTTTTACGTGTATTTTTATCATGAAAAACCTATGGAGTAGTATTATTATATTATTGTCACAGATAAGAAAACTAAAGCTCAGAGATGCTGTTGCTCACCCAAAGTTACCCAGAGAGTAATGGAGTCAGAGTTGGAAATGATATCTACCTGACTCCACAATCCATGGGATCCTCTAGTATGCTTCTAAGTGCCATCCAGTGGGAATATCTAGGAATCACTCAGGACTCTGAGTCTGGAGCTTGAGAGATAGGCAGGAGGAGCAGAAATCAATATTTTGTAGATGATTTCTGAAGTCCAGGAAGTAGCTGAAATCAGCTAGAAAAAGTGTTTGGCCTAAAAAGAGAAGACAAAGACAGTTGCTGGGGAAGTTCATATTTAAGGTACATTGGTTATGTTACAGATAATAGAAAAGACAAGGAACAAGGTTAGGATTTGTATTTCTCTTATCATAGAAGTTCTGAGGTGGGGTGCTTGGGTTAGTAGGTTGGCTTCATTAGAAAACAAGGCCCCCTATTTTTCTTCCACCATACTTAGTATGTGTTTCATCCTCAATTTGCTGCAATCACAAATGGACAGTTTAGGTCTCACCATCACATTTCAGGCAGTGGGAAAGTGAAAAGGACCAAGGGGATAATGTCTCTGCCAGCCAGATGAGACTGATTTTGAGGAAGTCTTAGCAGATGACCCATCTCATAATTTCTGCTTTTTTTGACCAGAACTTTATCATATGACCTATCTTCAAGGGAGGCTGGGAAATGTAGTGCTTTAACTCAACCCCTTATTTCTCTAACTAACTTAGGGTTCTCTGATAGAGAAAAAGGCAGAATGAAAACTAGGTAGACAAGCATAATCTCTGCCATAAGGAGGTGGACATAAAGGAAAAAAAGATAGAGAATAACATTTGGGGCTGGAGAGACAATGATGTCATAAAAACTGTAATAGGATGCTTTTATTTATTTATTATTTATTTATTTTATTTTTATTTTAACACTGTATTTTTTCTTAAAATTTATTTTTATTATGATGACATTAGTTAATGAAATCCAGTAAGTTTCAGGTATACAATTCAACAGTAAGGCGCATATATATATATATATATTGCATTGTGTGTTCACTGCCCATGGTTTGAGTTCTTTCTGTCACCGCATATTTGACCCTTTTTACCCCATCTACCTGCCCCCGCCAGTAATCACTAGTCTGTTATCCATGTCCATGGGTCTTTGTTTGTTTGTCCTGTTCATTTGTTGCTTTTAGGTTTATATCCCACATATAAGTGACATCATGTGGTTTTCAACTTTTTCTGTCTGGCTTATTGTAATTAGCATGATTATCTCAAGGTCCGTCATGTCGCAAATGGCAGTATTTCATCTCTTCTGATGGCTGAGGAATATTCCATTGTATATATGTACCACAGCTTCTTTAGTCAATCATTTATTGTAGGACACTTCAGTTGCTTCCATGTCCTGGCCACCATGAATAATGCTGCTGTGAACATTGGTGTACAAATATCTTTTCAGATATGAGTTTTCAAGTCTCTGGGTTAAATACCCAGTAGAGGGATTGCTCTGTCATATAGATCAATTCTTAGTTTTTTGAGAAATCTCCATACTGTTTTCCACAGTGGCTGTACCAATTTGCAGTCCCATCAGCAGCATATAAGGGTTCTTTTTTCTCTGTATCCTCTTCAACACTTGTTTTTACTTGTCCTATTAATTATAGCTATTCTACCAGGTGTGAGATGGTATCTCATTGTGGTTTTGATTTGCTTTTCCCTAATAGCTAGTGATGATGAGCATCTTCATGTTTCTTGGCCATTTGTATATCTTCTTAGAAGAAGTGTCTGTTCAGGTCCTCTGCTCATTTTTTAATTGGATTGTTTTTGTTATTATTGAGTTGTATGAGTTCTTTGTATATTTTGGATATTAGGCCTTTATCAGAGGCATTGCTTGCATATGTATTTTTTTATTTGGGTGGTTGTCTCTTTATCTTGTTGATGGTTAGGATGCTTTCAGTCTCAAGTTATTGAAACTCAGCCCAAGCTAGCTTGAAATTTGCTCAAGCAACCAAAAAAATTTACAGGTAGGTCAGGTGTGCTTGTTTGAGCTCTAGCTTTGCAATTTTGCTATTTTCTTGGGTCTGCCCCTTCTTTGTTGACCTTATATTTAGGCTGGTTTCACACATGGTAATAAAATGTCTGAAGTAGTTACAAAATTCATATATACACAGCATATTGTCCATAGCAAAACAGACCATCTTCCTAGCACAAGTCCTAAAATTCATCCATCCATCCATCAGTCCACCCATCCATCCATCCATTCATCCATCCATCCATGTATCCATTCATTCATTCAGAAATATTTTTGAGTTACTACTGTGTATCCTTTTCTAAATGCTGGGGATAATGAGAATAAAACAAATAGAGATCCTGCCCCATTGGACCTCATTTTATCCACCTATTGCTGTGTAACAAATTACTCCAAAACAAAGGGGTTTAAAACAATAAATATTTATATTTCACAGCTTCTGTAGGTCAGGAAATATGGGTATGACCTGACCTATGAACTCTGGGTACCTCTGACCTGGGGTCTCTCATAAGGCTGTAATCAAGTGATAAACTAGGGCTGCCATCATCTCAAGGCCTATAGGGGGAGGGTCTGTTTCCCAGCTCATTTATGTGGGCTGTTAGCCTCAAGTCCTCATTAGTTGTTGGCCATGCATGTGGGCCTGTTCATTGGGCTGGGGGTAGGGAGAGAAGCAGGATAGAAGTCAGTTTTTTTTGTAATCTCATCTTGGAAGTGACATCCATCACTTTTTCAATACTCTATCCTTTTATGTCCATTGAGGCATTTTATTTGAACATATGCATTATATCCCTAGAAAAATAATCCCAGAATTTTCCCTCCTGTGTGTTTTCATCTTGCTTTTTCATGGTCCATGATGCCTACTGAAGTTGTCAGTAGAAACAAACAAAACTGACAGGATGGGAGCAGGCTGTTCTGCCATTTTTCTAGATCTTTGAATTGCACATCAAATCTGGGGCTGATCACTCCACACTTGTTTAATCTGCCTATGAGGTTCACAACAATTTTCCCAGCTCTGTGATCATCAATGATTTCAAATTCGCCAATGTAAACATGCTTCACATTCAGAAACCAGACGATGACTTTGGAGCATGGCCTAATAAGAACCTGGCCTTTGCCTCCCTTTGCAGCATTGTTGACGCTCTTGAGTGCATCAGCCAGAACATTCATGTACACCATTATGGCAGCACAGAAAGATAGCAGAAAGAGCAATGTCCTATTTGTTTTGAAGTAAGTCTCTAGGTTCAGCTCATAGTCAAGGGGAGGGGATTACATAAGGAGATGAATACCAGGAGGAGGGGATCTTGGAAAACCACTTTAAGGCTCCCTGCCACAGAGTGTATCCTAGTCAGTAGAGACAGACAATAAACAATAGAAATGTCTTATGTGGGTGGCAACAAAATCTATAAAAAATAAATAAGCAGAGTAAGGAATGGCCTCTCTCAGGAGATGACATTTGAGTAGGGCCTGAAGCAGATGAAGCAGCAAGCCATGGGGGTACTGTGGAAGAGCACTCTGAGTAGAGTGAAGAACAGGTGCAAACTCTCTCTGAGGCAGGAGCCTACTTGGTGTCTTTAACAAATCACACAATCAACAAGGCTGGAGCCAAGTAAGCAAGGGAGACATACAGTGAGAGAGGTGGGGTGGGAGACAGATTACACACAGACTTATAGGACATGGTAATGACTTTATTGGGAAGATCTGAGTTGTGGGTGACATGATCTACCTTACTTTGAAAAGGTTGTGGTGTAGGGAACAAATGATACAAGGGCCAAGAATGAAAGCAGGCAGACCAGTTGGGATTCTATTGCAGTGGCTCAGGTGAGGGTTGATGGAGTCTTGGACTGGGTGGAAGTGAGAAGAAATGATTGAATTCTAGATATATCTGATAAGATTTGTTTATAGATTGGGTTTAGGGTAGGACAGAGAAGAGGCAACATAACTTTAAGGCTTTAGTGTGAGCATCTGTCGAAGTCACCATTTTCTGGGATGGGGAAGACAAGCCTGGTACAGTAAATTTGAGATTTGACTGGTCTTGGGACTATGTTAAATCTGAAATGTCTTCTAGATATCCAAGTGCTGGTATTGCAGAGGAAGTTAGAATTTGGAGTTCAGGGATGAGGCCAAGGCTGGCAACAGAAATTTGGGAGACACAAGCATTGAGTTGTCATTTAAAGCCACAGGACTAGATGAGCTTAGTCGCCTAGGAAATAAGTCTCAATGGAGAAAAGAAGACACTTCTTGGACTCTTTGGAAATGGTAGGATGAGAAGGACCTGGTAAATTTAACTGAGAAGGAACAGCTGTTGATAAAGGGTGGGTGGTGCTGGTGAGACAATCAGTAGAGTCCACCTTGGCGGCCATGGGGAGAAGTGCTCTCCACCTTCCAGATGCTTCCAGAGGGTCAGATGAACCATGGAATTTGAAAGGTAGTGGAAGGTCATTGGTGGCTTTAGAGAGAGCAGCTTGTGAAGATGACTTGAATCAACAACTGGATAATTGTGAATTTTGGAGGAAGTGGAGTTTAAAAGATGCCTAGTGTGTATGGGCTTCTTTTTCAGGAATTTTGATGTTAGCACTAGGGAAAACACTTATTAAGTTATTAAAAATTAGAAAATGTTTTTATCAATAAACAAACACTATCACATTAAAACTTATGCCTCGGAAAGAGGAAAATTATTTTCAATAAATATGACAAGGGTTAGAACATTTATAATGGCAAAAAAACCCTCAAGCAAATCAATAAGAAAAACACTAATACCCTAATAGCTAAATGGACAAAGGACATGAACAAACAGTTCACAAAGAAGCAAATATAGCTAGTAAACAAAGATAAACAAAAATGTTTGGCACAATTAGTAAGAAACAAAATACAGATTAAACCCTAAAATGACGTGTTTTAAACTGTCAAATTAGCAAAAAGCCATGCATATCCTTTAACCCAGTAATTCCAGTTCTGGGAATCCTAAGAAACTAATCTAAAATGCAAATAAAAAAGCTGGTCACAGTTTTATTTATAAAAGTCAATAGGAGAAAATAATCCAAATGCTGACATCAAATAAATGGCCTAGAAAATTTTGGTACTTTTATACAATAGAATATTAATCAACTATATATATATAGTCCCTAAATGAGAAGAATTTATGATAATATAGTGTCTTAGTCTATTTGGACTAACAAAACACCAGAGAGCAGGATGCCAGTATGGTTGAGTGAGAGCTCCCTTCAAGTCACAGATTTCTCATGGTTTCCTAACATGGGGGAAAGGGACAAGGGAGCTCTCTGAGGTTTTTCACGAAGACACTAATCCCATTCAAAAGGCCTCCACTCTCATGGCCTAATCACCTCTCAAAGTCCCACCTCCTAACATTATCACCTAGGATATTAGGTTCAACATATGAATTTTTGGGTGGACACAAACATTCAGACTAGTGCATGGGAAAATATATAGTGTCAAGTTTTTTAAATGTAGGATTATAAATTACACACACCTTATATTCTCACCTATGGAAAAATATTTATAGAGAAAAGGAAACCTATAAAAATGTCTCCTCCAGGTCACACAGAAAGTCTGGGCTACCTTTCTTCCTTGCAGCACACCCTTGTTAAATTCTGTACCTGCGTTTCTGTACCAAGTCCTGGGATTACAAAGATAATTCAGAAAGTTCTGCCCTTGAGTTTTCATCTAATAAAAATTTAAAAAACTGCTCTGTGGGAGGAAATAATAGTCTCAAAAGATATAAACAGAATTGGTATTCCAAAATACTACAGCAAAAATGAGCCCAGCCACAAAGCTGGGCCTTCGATGGGCCTACCCACATCTGCAGTCCCAGGCATTGGGTGGACAGACTTAGTTGTCTGCTGAGTTCTTCCTGAAGACCTCAGTGCTGTAACTGAGGTGGCTTTAACACCAAGGAATGAAAGTCAAAGAATAGCTAATGGAATTGGAGAATAAAGCTGATGCTCCCAAATGATACGTTATCTAACTTTTTGAGTAAGTGGTTTGGTGCAACCGTGCCTGCCTCTGCTGGCCTGTGCTCAGAAGCACTCGAGTGACATGTGAGTTGTTGTTTCCTTCCTCCTAAGGTTGCTTCTCCATCCCACCTTTTTCGCAGAGACCAGCTTTGAGGTTTCTGCTGTGGTGTTGGGGTCAGGCTGGTGGGAATGCCCTGTCTTCAGGTTTCTCCCTAACGGAGATAACAGAATCATAGCTTCTGTTTCTAGAGTTCTTTATATATAGGACATAGAGTCCTATATATTCTAAAAATTCTAGCTCACCTACAAATTGAAGAACAGTGTTGTTGGTTATGAAACCAACACATGATTATAAGATTATTTATTTTTTGTCAGTGACATCTCAGTCTGGCACAGTTCACCTAAAAAATTGCAATAATTTCCCAATTGCTAAATAAGAAAAATAATGATGCTGATAGCATCAGAGAGAAAACTCTCTTGGAAAGCTGTTTTCTGAAAAGTTGAAAGAGATTATTTTCAAAATGTTTGTGTTTTAGTCAGTGGTATAGCAAGACAGATTTAGAGAGCAAAGATGGGGTTTTTAAAATAGATCACAAAGGTCAACCTAAAGGAAATGAGTTTCTGATTGTAAAAATAAAAACATTTAAAAATTCATTTCTCAAGAACTCTAAGTAATTATCATGCAATTTGGACTATAATGTCTACTGACAAATTGCCTGGGTTCAAATTCTGCCACTTATTAGTGGAGTGACCTTGAGCAAGTTACTTAATTTCTCTCTCAGTTTTTTCCTTATCAGTAAAATAGGAATAATGATAGGACCTATTATATAAGGCTGTTATGAAAACTAAATGAATTAATATTTATAAACATCTCTGAGCAGTACCTGGTATATGATACTAGCTATAAAAGTACTTATTAAATAAAATCTAATAAAAAAAGTAAATGCTAATTTTTTCTTGCTATCATTTGTTACCAAAGCAATCATCACAAGTAAAAAACAAGCACATAGAATAGTTCTGTGACAATATATTGAAGTATTTGTTTTTGTTTCTTCTTCCCTTAGTTGTCCTTCCCTCTTTCAAGCAGGTAGCCATGCTCTCTTGCACTGTGGCTTGACAGATCCTTTTGGTGCGGAAAGCCAAAGAGAGAGGAAAGAGCCTGAAGTCTGTGGCTGTTCTAATTTTTAAGGAAAGCCTAAGCCCACAAAAATTATAGGTGATTCTGAGTATCTCAGGAGAGGTGGCAGCAAGTGAGGCTTGTAGGTACAAGAAGAGCAGAAAGAGGAGAGTTCCTGGACAAAAATTCTAGAAGCTGGGGTCCTGTGCAAGGGCCCATGGTGGCACCCCCTCAGGGTCTGGCCATTCTGTGCTGAGGAAGGCAGCCTCATGGCCCAGAAGTAAGGAGCTCCAGACTCCTAGGGTCCCCTGAGGTCTTGGACTAAGAAAGACCTCAACTCTGACCATGAGAGTTCAGTGGTTAGAGCAGTGCTGACCAATAGAAATATGATATGAGCCACATATGTACTTAAATTCAAATTTTTTAACTACTAGAATCTAGTAGCTACATTAAAAATCATAAAAGGACACAGGTAAAATCAATTTTAATAATATATTTTATGTCTAAAGTATAACATTCAATATGTAAATAATATAAAATATTACTGAGATAGTTTACATTTTTGGACTAAGACTATGAAATATGATATATAGTTTATACATGCAGCATATCTCAATTTAGACTTGGCCTGATATCAGACTAGACATGACCTTGACGTCAGTCTCTTCAGAGGAGTCACATTCCAGCATTAGTTTTGCTTCTTTCTTCCTATCTACCTGAACCGCCTCCCTCCATCTCCTTTCCAGTCGTAGATTCTGTAATATATTTTTGTATTTTCTATATTTTTAGAAGAGTATATTCTCTTTTTATACTGGGTGGGGAAGTTGAACCACTGATGTTAAAGGAGTTTAGTCAACTGTGAAAATTGCCTATGGTAAGAAATGCTTTGTGAGAGACAGCCGACCTCAAAGAAGTTGACTGGCGCACTTCCTGAGGGAGGTGCACCCGGATGTGCTTATGGTCAGAAGCAAACTAACATTGTCAACTGTACTCTCATGTATAGGGCATGAAGCCATATTTTAGTTGACACTTGACCTCTATCTCCATTTTTCCAGCAAGACTGTCTTTAACTGTTTGGGCATCCACCCCTCAACAACCTGTAGTGTCTGCGGCTCCACCTTTGGTACAAAGGGAATAGCACATGATCCAGGCCAATCAGCGAATCACATTCTCCTTGCCTCATGATTGGTTCAAAGGTGAGCAAGTAATTTAAGCAAGTTAAATTGAAGCCACTACCAAAGAGGCTTTTTGCCCACCCCTGCCATGTTGAACCTGAACCTTGTGGCTGTAGCAGCTGCAGTCATCTTGCTTCAATGTGGAGCCTGAAAATTAAGTAACACATCAAGAGGAGCAAATCGTGTGACCACCCAACCTGGACAGGGCTTGAGGCCAGGCCTTTGGCCCTTAGACTTTTCAGTTATGTGAACCAACACATTTTTTAAGTCAGGTTGAGTCAAGCTTTTAGACTCTTATAGCCAAAACAGTTCTACAAACTGTGCATATAGAGATTTACTTTAAAGGAAGACCAGAGCATCAGAATGTGTTGCCTTTTATCCAATGCTTTCTTAAGAGAGCTAGTGCTCTGATTCCCAACTTCCACTGTTAATAAATCGTTGGACCAATGTTTCTCTCCCCTGGAGAAACACAAATTCATTCAGTTAGCCTAGCATAATGAAAATATCTCATCATGGCATCCAACTCCTATTTCTGATTCCATATTTACCAAACTGTCTTCTGACCTGTGATTTGACCCTTTTGCTGGGTTGATAATCAGGTAGGTGCCCTTGCATTGTCCATGAACACATGTGCTCAGTCAGACTCCAGAGGGTTGGGTTAAGCAATTGATTACTAGAGTTTACATGAACTGGAATCCTTGAGATTTTGGCTACAAAGCTGACAACAATGCCTGCCTGCTCTGTGGTGACCCACCATAATACAGAGGGGCCAACCAACTTCAGACTCTTCGCATGTCTCTTTAACTTTGACAAGGTCATCATATAAAAAGAGGATGAATAAAGACAGAGTGTGCATATTCAGTATATAGTTCAGATAATACTAGTTGGTTCTGGGATATGATAGATCTGGGTTTGTCACTGTTTTTGGTATAGTCTTGGGCAGGCCACCTTCTCCCTTAGCCTTTGTTTTGATTCTTCTATAAAGTGAAGATAATAACATTGTTCTTATGGGGTTATTGCAAGAATTCAATGGAACAGTATATACAAAGCCTGAGCCCAACAAAATAACATTCACTTAGCAGTGGATTTTCCATGAAGCTAATGAAACTTTAGGGCCCTGACAATGTGTTCACACAGTCATATCATTTTATAAAATTTTTAAATTTAAGATATTTTGCAACTTTTTTCTTAAATCAGATGCCCCAAATCTTGTACCAGTATTGTCTGTTTTAAATCTCACCACAATGCTAAGAAATAGGAACTGTTATCATTTTACAAATGGGAAAACTGAAGCTTATGTGTATTAAGGAACTTTTCTAAGACCTCGCTGCGAGTGGTAGAGCCAGGATTCAAACCCGGGCAGTCTGCATCCATCAAGGGGTGTCCAGAGCCCATGACTTAATCATTCACCCTGGTTTCCCAAACTTACCTGGGCTGAATAATAACTAGGCAGGCCTTTTTAAAGAGCAGATTCCAGGACTAACCTTGGAGCTACCAAATTAGGATCTCTAGGAGACAAATTTGGGAGTCTATTTATAATACTCTTCCCAAATAAATATGATGAGTAGGCAGGTAATTGTGCTTCAAACTGTTGTATCTGTATAATGAGTTCAATACGAGTTGTCTAAATTGTAATAAAAATTTGTATTTATTATAATAGGAACCTCAATCTGGGGGATTTCACAGAGGAGGCAGAATTTAAACTAAGCCATGGAGAACAGACAGAACTTTGCAAAGAGGAAACAAGAATGGAAATTGCAGTTTATATGTTGTACAAAAAATGTTATAAAATGCAACCTCTGTAGTTATTTGTTTATGAACTGAAATGGAATTTACTGAGATCACTCAAACAGTGAAGTTGTTATCTCACTAAAATAATTTTTGCTTAGTTTTGCTCCTGGTTAACTGTTGCCAAAATTTGGTGTCAGTAGAGTCAAACTTATTATTTTTTAAATGAAAGTTCTCTAGCTTATTTGAGAAAACATGAAATCGTCACATTTAGAACCCACCTGTCAAAGATCCAGTGGGCCATAGAAGTATCCAAATTTATTATTGAAATAGAACAAGTGCATGTTAACAATTAAGAACTTTAACACACCAATGAACTAGTGTACACAATATATTGGCAACTTTTTATCAGAAGCAAATGGAAGAACAAAGCTTAATGACTCATTGAATCTGGAGAAGCAAAGAAAAAACCCAACCACAGGGTTGGCAGATGTTGTGTGAATTGGCATCCTGGAAACTAATTTTCCATGTGTAACATTTGAACGTCTACTGTATTTTCTCTTAAAACCATAGTCATAGGCTTCAAAGGTTCTGAAACATGGAGAAGCAATTTGTTTTTAATTTTTTATGGTAATTCTTAACATACACAAAAGTAGTATAAGGAATTTCCATGTATATAACACTCACATTCAACAATTATTAACATTTTACTAATTTTGAGAAGAAGTTAAAAAATCCATGGAGACCAGTGTTTAGTAGTTAAAGAATTAGAAAGGGTTAAAAAGTCATTCAGTAGTTTGAGAAGAAAATAACTGTTTTTTTGGTAAATTTCCTAAATGATTTGGAAACGAGCAACATTTGCTGTTGTTGTTAAAACAGAATATAAAACAGAAAAAGATAAATAACCTTTGGGGTTGCTCTTTTGTGTAATATCACTTCACTCAAATTGCTCCAAATACTATATGATATGAAGAGAAACCTGTTTGGTATTACTTTCTTCTGCACCCCAGAGACAAAACAGTTCAATTTAATTCCCCAGACTTGTTGAGCCTTTGCCTACCCTGGGCTAGAACTTGTGGGGAGTGCTACGGGAGACCAGAGGGAAGAGTTGCAAAGTTTGACCAGTTATTTGGAAGGCTTTGCTGAGATAGTGGTGCTTGAGTGACATCTCCAAGAGTGAACTTTATTTCTAGAAGCAGATGCGAAAGGGGACAGAATCCTAGGCCGAGAGAAGTGGATGTACAAAGATGGGAGGCATAAAGGTATAGCATAAGGTTGGGCATGTGGTTACATTATATTGTTTGTGAAAGAAAGGCAATTTAAAAGCTGGAAAAATCTTAAAAGTGACATGTGGAGCAGAGGTTAAAGGCATAGGGTCTGTCAGACAGACCTGTCTGGTTACCTACTACTGCCTAGGCTGACTGTGCTAGCTGTGTACAAAGATCCATTCTCCATGTGTTTTCCTTGCTGGTAGAGCTGCCTCCCTCTACAAAGGATGAAAAAGCCAGATTCTCATTTATCAGCCTCTTTTACAGCTAGGGCATGGCCATGTGATCCAATTCTGGCCAGAGGGACCTGAGATGGAATCTGCAGGGGTACTTCTGGAAAGAGTTTTCTCCCTAAAACAAACAAATACCTCTAAACCTAAAACTTCTTTTTGTCTTTGAACACAGGCATATGACAGCATGAATATTGGAGCTATGGCAGTCATCTTGTGACCATGAGGGCACAGCTAAGGATGAAAGCCAAGGTGCTGAGAATGTTAGCAGAGGAAGATGGAAGGTGATTCAGTCCTTGAAGACATCATTATGGCACTCCACATATGCCATGTATATTTGGAACTTTACATTATGTGAAATGATACATTTTTCTTATTGTAAGCCATTTGCAGTCCAGAAAACAAAAAATAAAATAAATAAATCTCCTACTTTGGTTATTTCTCCTTTGTAGCCTTTTTTTTAATTTTTAAATTAAATATTTAGAACATATATGTTCAATCTAGAGGTAGCTTTCTTAAATCACTTTATTTGAACATAAGGACAAGTGTCTCATAACTTATTATTTGTAGTCTCAACTTCCCCAGGTAGCTTAGTATAGTAAAAAATATAGAGATTCTTAAAGCCACTAAATTAGCCACCACATTCACTAAAGGATAATACTTCCATGGGATTTTCAGTTTTTTCCTTAGGGTCCACAAATATGGCATATTTTATGTTATATGCATTTTACACGCATAACACATATATTTTTAATTTTGCCACAATGGAAAAAAAAAGACTAAGCCGGCACATGAAACAACTTGAGGACTGAAAAGAGCTCTTGTTTATGTGGGTTATATTTATCAATGTTTATTTTAATAATCATTAAAACTGATAAATTAAAAAACATACTGTTGTGAATAGTCAGTGTTAACATCACTCAGCTTCAGAAATAAAACTCCTAATACCATTAATTGCCCTGTATGTCTCTCCCTGAATGCATTGCTTTTCTTTCACCCTGAAATAACATCTAGGATTTTGTATTTATCATTCCCATATATTTCCTTATGGTTTTTCTAAATTTAAATGTATCTCTGGGGGACATATAGTTTTAAGATTTTAAGCCAATGCAATCATACTACATGTAGTATTCTGCAACTTTCACCAGTTATTCTTGGTTCATTCACCTGTACAGGTGACCTTAATCACCCACTCCCGCCCAAATCGGGGGTGCAGTTCTCCCCAGCACTTTATGAGTATGCCTTTATGTCTTGCTACTATTTGCTTTTAGAAGTTATAAAGGGACACTGTGAGATAACACAAAATATATGTTGGTTTCTGCCCTGATTCCTGACATAGCACTCATGAAAACTTTGAGGTGACTGGAGTGTCTTCTGTCCTCATGAGGTGACTCTGGATGGGCTCCTTGGTCCCTGGGAAAACCAAGCCATGATTAGAAACTTGGAATTTTCAGCCCTGCCCCCATTTTCTTGCTAATGAGGAAGGGCTGAAAATGCAGTTAATAATTCATTGGGCCTATGTGATGGAGCCTCCATAATTTCCCAGTGGTATGAGATTCAGTGAGCTCCCAGGTTGGTGAACACATCCACACAGGGAGGGTACGCACTCCAACTCCACAGGGACAGAAGCTCCTGCACACCTGGCTCTTCCAGATTTTGCCCTATATCTCTTCATCTGGCTATTCATCTGTATCCTTTTTCATATCCTTTAATAAACCGGTAAATGTGTTTCCCTGAGTTCTGTGAGCCACTCTAGTAAATTCATCAAACTCAAGGAGGAAATCATTGTAACCTCCAATCCATAGCCGGTTGGTCAGAAGCATAGGTGATAATCTATGCTTGAGACAAATGTCTGGTGTGTACATGTATGTGGGGGGACAAGCGTGGGAAGGCAGCGTTCTGAGACTGAGACCTTAACCTATGGGATTTGATGCTCTCTCTTAGTAGATAGTGTAAGAATTGAGTTAAATTGCAGGATACTCAGCTGGTCTTGGAGACTTGCTTCTTATTGTGGGGAAAACCTTCCACATATCTGGTGACCAGAGTATCAGAATTAAAGTGTTTTTATGAGCAGTAAAAGAAACTCAGGTGATAGAAAATTTCCCCTATGAGAGGAGGGAAAATTGGGTTTTTCATTTTGGATGCTCACCAACCCTCACAAGCACCTTTTTCTCCTCCTCCTTGGAGCTCCCTTCCCCTGAAGGAAGAGGTCCAATGTCTAGATGTGGTCATTTGTAGAACTCAGTGTATCCCCAGCCATGACAGAAAAGAACATATTACAGCAGGAAACGCACGGGAATCAAAACAGGTTTGGAATGAGATCTTAGTGCACAAATATTCATAGGAGGAGCAGCAGCAACTATTGACCAGAATAGCCCTGGCTGGTGGATTTGTCCAGTTTTAGGCTGGTTAGTTTAACTAGGGTACTGGAATAGGGAACCCCAGTCCCTCCAGGTAGAAAGAAAAACTGGAGGCAAAAGAGGGAGTGAAAGATAACTGTAAGAAGCTCACTGAAGTTGAAACCTCAACCTCATATTCTGCCTAATATGGTCTGACAATATGTTCTTATTTATATCAGCCTCCTTCTCTTAGCTTGGGTTACTAGGCTGGTATTTAATTTTGATACTTCTGAATTAATTTATTCAACTTTCTTATCCTTACTATATGCTATGGACTAGACCTTGAATACCCCCAAAATTCGTATGTTGAAATCTTAATCCCCAATGTGGTGATAGTAAGAGGTCGGCCTTTGGAAGGTGATCAGGTCATGAAGTTAGAGCCCTCATAAAGGGGATCAGGGCCCTTATAAGAGACCCTAGTGATCTGCCTTGCCCTCTTCTGCCATCTGAAGACACAGTGAGAAGACAGCCATCTATGAGCCAGGAGTGAGCCTGCACCGGACACCAAATGTGCCAGCACCTTGATCTTGGATTTCCCAGACTCCAGAATTGTGAGAAATAAATTTCTGTTGTTTATAAGCCACCCAGGCTATGGTGTTCTGTTATAGCAACTTAAACAGATCTTCATAGTACTGTGATTAATGCATCCAGATTGTTTTCCTAGTATTTCCAGTAATTGTTTCACTTGCATATAGATTGGTTTCCATAACATAGAACATCAGTTAGCTGTTTATAGAAGACTCGTTACCAGGATAAACACTGCTGTATGTTACAGTAAAGCTATCAGAAAAGAACACAAAAATGACTTTGGCATACCATTAGAGAAACCATTTGTAAAACTCAAATGATCACATAAAGCTTGTCAAGGAGTCTAGATTGGTTTTGTTTTATATGATATGGAATGAAGAAAACAAAACTATCAATAGAGCTCATTAAACTAGAAATTGGCTACTCTTAGAATCTGGTTTAAAGATGGACAGACTTGCATTTTTATAGAGTCAAAGATTTGTCTAAAATCATTATTTTCTTTTCAAATTAAATAAAATCTCTGTATACAGGAAAGAATTATTACATTAACCTGTACAAGGATATCTCTCCACTAAGGGCCTCATCTAAATGTATAAATTTATTATGGAGACAAGAGTAATCAGATGAATTTCATAGTATTTGCATATGGCCTATGGATTCTAAAACTTGTGCTTTGGTAACTAAAGTTGAATGGTGATGGTTGTTAACTAGTGATGTACTCATTTTTAATCAGGAATTTTCTCTCTCTTGCTCAGCTCCCATAGGGCTTTTCTAATGACCTATGACTTGTACACAAGCAACAAGAGAAAAAAGAGGCACAGAATCAGAGAAAAGGGCAGGGGGGATGGTGAGAACTACGTTCTACAAAGAACCATTTTTTATTGACTTCTGTTTCACCCTGGAAATTTTTTTCCATGGAAAGTGAGAAAAAACCCTTAAATAACTATAGCAAACAGTGAGGAGGCTGCCTAGAAACTATGTTGCATTTCTTGGCTTCATTCCCTGTTATAGAATTTTTTAGGTATGTGCTCTGAAAGTAGACAGGAACATGTACTTTTAAGTTATGAGACCTAATGGAACTAATATGGTGAGCACTGGAGATCTGGCTTTGAATGGTCTCAACCTAGTCATTTATTTGCTTTAGTTTCTTCACATATAAAATGAAACATACCATCTACTAAAAGTTAGATAATTAAGATCTGAAATATCCACATTAACAGAATATTACTCAGCCATAAAAAGGAATAAAGTACTGACACATGCTACAACATGGATGAGTCGTAAAAACATTATGCTAATTGAAGAAGCTGGACACAAAAGATTATACATTATATGATTACATTTTTGTGAATTTTACAGAATAGCTAAATCTATAAGAACAGAAAGTTGATTAATATATTAGTTAATGGGTATGGGGTTTCTTTCTGGGGTGATGAAATGTTCTAAAATTAATTGTGGTGATGGCTATATTCGCAACTCTGAATATACTAAAAACCATGAATTGTACACTTTAAATAGTAAGTTGTATGATAAGTGAATTATATCTCAGTAAAGATGTTACTTCAAAAAAAGAAGCAATAGTTCACATACATTGTAAAATGTAAATGAGTTGTTTTTCAAATAAGAGAACTATTTCAAACCCTAGAATAATAATCACTTTTAGACTTTATTATCTCCTTAAGTTGGAAGCTGATGTACTTGGAGCTCTCCAGTGACAATGGGCATTTAACACAGACCAGAGAGGCAGAGCTGCTGACAGCTCTGTGCAAGATAGTTAGGTAAAAGGGGGCATTTTAAAGTTCATGAGAGTTATGAGGGGAGAGAAAAATAGCTGTACTGCCAGCTCCTTGAGGTAGGGATTGTTTCTGTCTCATTCTCTTTTATAATCCTAGTGCCTAATACAAAATCTGCCTCCGTAAGTGTGAATGAATGAGTAAACAAATAATGAATGAATAAGTGTTGAAATGAATGAACTGAGGCCTGACCAATTTAAATGATGAGACACCATCATCCAACCAATAATCCTTTTTACCAAATAACGTAATCAAGTCTTGATTTGATGCTGACAGTGACTAGGGGTTTGGGTGTTATACTTATTCCACTGCAAAAGGAGTGCTAATTGTCTTTGAGGCATCCCAGATCATAATGGTTCTTGTTTCTCCTTAAGAGTGCAAAGAGAGTAAGTTTTACCCCGTATTGGCTTTATCAAGTGTCATGGCTTCATTTTATATTAGTGGTGATGAGCTAAAGAGAGGGTTGGTCTCCAGAATAAAGGCACCATCCACAATATCTGGCTGGGTCATGCTGAGAGCACTGAGGGCTTCTGGGGCAAGCAGGGAGGTCAGCTTTGCTGCAAGACAAAGGCAAAACATTCATAAAGTGGTTTGAAATTAGGGTGACAATTTTGTGAGGTTCTGGCATTGCAGGTCATTGTATTTAGGACAGGAATCACCAGCCTCAGGAAGAAGTGACTTTCTCAATTTTTCCATTTTTACCAGTTGGAAAAAGACCCAGGACTTTGGCCTAGCTTGGCATCATGGAAAACCACTGCTAGCACAGCTGAAATCTATGGGAGATTAATGCAAGGAGAGGACTTTCCACTTTCTACTATGGGTTCTTGAGATTCCCCTCTCGTACTAAATTTTAAATCCTTACCATTCATAGAGCTCTAATTAGAACCCTTCTGAAGGACATATAAGTAACAACCATAAATTTGTAACTGATGGATTTTGGAATCTAGACTGCTCAGAGCAAGAGCTATTTCATTCAAGGCCTGGATATTTCCATTTAGAAAATAAATCTGGCTTAAAAGAGATTTTTTTATGAGAGGGAAAAAGACAGCTAGTTAAGAAAAGATATAGAACATCCAGTGTAACTTAACTGGGTACCAAAGCCTTTTTGCAGATGGATGAACTCAAGATTTTTCTGTTTTCAGATGGTAAGTCCTTCCTATCCAAGAAACTTGGCAACAGTGATAGCAGAAGGCTTATCCAGGAAGGGACTTTTATTCACTTTTTGTTTCTGTTCCTATATCTCTAATTACTTTCTTGAACAACATGTCTTGGAGCTAATCAGTATAAACCCTAAACTTCAAAAGCCTCAACAAAAAATTACTTGCTTAAGGGAACTGTATGTACTACATGAAGTAGATCAGTTTTCTATCCCCTCCTTCACTTATTTCTTCCAAAGCAGACATCTAAAAAGCCAGGAAGTCAGCAAAGGAACAAATAAACAAACACAAAAAAACTGCCAGTAAAACCAGCCCACTTAATAAAAAATGTCTCCCAATCTCTAGCCCCTTATATTTGTATAAACACCTTAAAATACCTTAGGCTATGACTTTTGATTAATCTGCCTTTGATGTTATTTATTTTAGGTCATAAAACTGAAGAACAGGAGCCAGTATATTCAGGGGACAATTTGAATAATGTTACAGATGGAATTTGGGGTTAGGCACAGCTAGGCTGGAATCAGGCTCCATATTTACCAGCTGTGTAAGCTGGTAAACCAGACAAGTGGCTTAGTCTTTCTAATCTTCATTGTAAAGTGAGGATAATAATATCTGCCTCAGATTTGCTATAAAGATCTAATGATACTGTGTATGTAAATGAAAAAATAATCTAGAATAATCTCACCTTTGACCAGACAACCAATTCTATGTTTCTTATCCCTCTAGTTTATTTATGCAAAATAAGCAAGTTAAAAATATTACACTCATGTGTATACTTATATGTACAAGTGTGTTCTTTTGCCTCCTTGTTTACATAAAAGGAGCATACAACTGCTCTGTACCTTTCACTTAATCTGTCTTGGAAATCTTTCCATATAAGTACAAGGAAAGTTTCCTTGTTCTTTTTATTTATTTATTTTTTAAACAGTAGACCAAGATTCCATCGTGTGGTTTAGCATAATTTATTTAACCAACCCTAATTAGAAGACACTTGGATTATTTCCAGACCTTTTCTATAATAAAGCTGCAGCAAATATCCTTGTACATTGTGTCATTTTACATATGTGTGAGTGTATCTAAAGGGTTTATGCATTTGTAATAATCTTTAAATAACTGTATTGGAGTATAATTTATCACATTTATAGTGTTGATGGTTTCTCCCCCAAATTTCCCACTAATGGCACTGTATCATTTTGCACTTCCCAGCAACAAATGAGAATGTGCACTAATCTCTTAAAGCTGGTACTTCCAAAAGGCAGGGGTGGAGGGCCCAAAGAGGACTGTGACTTTCTTTCTTTAAAAATTACAATATCTTAAAATTTACATTTGGATATATTCTTATGGTAAAATATTTCAAGCAGGAGAAATATATGGTGAGAATGTAAAGATCTCCTTGACCAACACTTTTTTCTTCCCTACCACCAATCCCAGGCCCTTCTGCATTGTGAACTGTGTGGTGTGTGAGTTAACACTGTCAAATCCAGTGGCCATTTCTCAGTCCCCATGCTCCTCGAGATCTGACATTCCCAAAGATCTCTTCCCAAGATTCTCGCTTCCTTTGGCTTCCGTGGCATAAACATTCACTGATTTTCGTATTTCCCTGATCTTTCACCATCTTCTCTGGCATCTCTTTCTTCTCTTGCCTTGAAAAAACAGGCCTAATATCAGGCACTATTTATTGAATGCTAATGATGCACAAACAAACCCAAACCCAAACCCTAAAGTCTTGAGGGTGTGGCAGATTGTAGGAAATGGTAGCTGCAACGATTCTTCTCATCCCTCTAAGTGTAGTTAGTCTGCCTGGGCCATAACAAAGTACCACAGACTGAGTGGCTTAAACAACAAAATTTTTTTTTCTCAAAATTCTGGAGGCTATAAGACCAAAGATCAAGGTGTTAACAGGGTTAGTTTCTTCTGAGGCCCCTCCCCACTCCTTGGCTTGTAAACAGCTGTCTTCATAGTCATATGGAGTCCTCTCTCTGGGTATGGGTCCTAATCTCCTCTTTGTATAAGGACACCAGTTATACTGGGCAGTGCTCACCTCAATGGGAAGGATAGCAAAGTCACATTGTAAAGGAGCATATTTAGTGTTATGGGCTGAATAGTGCCCCCGCAACCCAACTCATACTTTGAAGTCCTAACTCCCAGTACCTCAGAATATAACTGTATTTGGAGATAGGGTCTTTAAAGAGGTAATTCAGTTAAAATGAGGTCATACGGATGGGCCCTTAATCCAACATGATTTGTGTCCTTATAAGAAGAAGAAATTATGACACAGACATACACAGAGGGAAGACTGTGTAAAGACACAGGGAGAAGATGATGTGGGGGTTCAGAACCAGTCACCCCAAGATGTGCCTTTGGGGTATGAGAATTATTTTGAGGTAACTTTAGCTGCAAACTCAAGACAAATTTCTGCCCCTCCCTTAACTGCCTAGAACTTGAATTTGGTGCCTTGCCCATACTAAGAGATTATCAGAGAAAACCATTTTGATCTACATGAATGGCAGGGCAAACTACTAATTACTTAGCATGTGCTCTCCTTGCATTAACCTTCGGAAGCCCCAAGGTACATTATCTCATTCCCAGCATAAGATCTCTTATACACCCATGTTCCCATCCTGTCTCTGATTCTCTTGTGTATGTGGGTGAAATTTCTGAGTCTCGCGTATACAGGATTCCCATACATATGTATGTAATTAAATTTGGTTATTTTCTCTCTCTAATCTGTCTCATGCCTATTTGCTTATTAGACCAGCTGAAAGAACCCTGAGGGTAGAGAGAAGCTACTCCTCCCTACAATTGCCATCTAAAAGTCAAAGAGAGAGGCGTCAGAAGAAACCAACCCTGCAAACACCTTTATCTTGGGCTTCTGGCCTCTAGAATTGTGAGAAAATAAATTTCTGTTGTTTAAGCCATCAGTCTCTGGTACTTTGTTATGGCAACACCAGCAAACTAATATAAAAGATTTTTCCATTTGCTTTACAATAAGTCAAGAACTGATTTCAGAAAAGAACTTATGTCCAAAAACACGAATCAGGAAGGGCACATCTCAGGGCTCCCTTCTTAGAGCTTACCCTCCATTCTGAGGAGAGGAACATGGCAAATGCAGCAGAAAGGGCAAGTCCCCTGTGCTTTCATAGGCAGCCACAGGGCAGGCCCTGGCCTGGGGCCAAGGTCATTCTAGGCCAGGATTCCAGCAGGCACCAAAGCTAGAGAGAGAGAGACAGAGAAAATTCAAGAGAGATTTTGAGCATATAATGTAAAAGAGAAAATGATCTTTTCTTTCACTAACAGCTATGCTTTGAACATCCTGATGATAATCGTAAAGCAGCCACATATATTTTTTTGACTCAAAACCATTTCAGTGACTTTTTGCTGGGTTTTTCAGTTTGCAGTTCTCCTTGGCCATTCTTGTTACAACATGTAAAGTAGCTGACTCTCAATGAGTTGTTTTATTAAAGGTTTCACAGGGCTGCCTATTATTACTGTATATTATTTTTCCCAATGCTTCAGACACTTTGGCATTTATTTTACTGTTGCCATAGAAACCCAGGTCTGTAATAAGCAGCTCTTTTAATTCTAACAATTAGGATTATATAAAAGAATATTTTAATGAAGTGAAGACTTTGGAGTACCCAGCCAGAGGACTGGAAGAAGAAGAATCTTGTTCTCCAAATGGTTACAAAATTAGCTTACGTTATCCTTTGTTACAATTGCCTTCTTTGACAACTGCAGAGTGCTCATTAGTCAGGCCTTCCCAATGACCTGTGGTTTTCCATAAAGACTGGACATTTGCTTATGTCTTACAAACTGCAATTCTACACACTCTCATCTTCTCATACCCAGGCTGCCCTCCTGGTTAGAGGGAGATGCTACTTCTCCTTTTTGCTGTAAATCAGAAAAAGTCTGTTTCCCTTTAAAGTTCATAGACAGTAAAGGTCTTTTTAAAATATCAGTAAATAGGAAACAATTATGCCTTTCTACATTATGGGATATATGGAAGCCAAAAATCTTCTTTCTTATATCCGTTGCCTATGAAAATATTTTGGAGGAATATTAATTAACATTGGTGATAGGTAACCCATGCACATAGCACAAAAATCAAGAGGCAGATAGTGATATTTTAGTCTCTTTCCTATGCCTGTCCCAGGTGGCAAGCATTGTTACCAGTTTCCTTTGTGTTCTTCCAAAGCAATTTCCAGTGATCAAGCGTGCACGAGCGCACATGCATGCACACACACACACACACACACACACAATGGCAGCATATTGTGCATCTATTGTACTGTAACTTGCTTTTTTTCACTTACTGCTGAAAAATTTGAATGCTCACATTTAGATGCTATTATAGTTCATCACAAAAAGAGTTACTTTCTTTACATAAAGGTTCCTCCCTATAATTATTTAACATTCATGCATTGAGAGCTACAGGCACCATGTGGGGCCTGGCAATATCAAGGTGAGGACTATAAAGTCCCTGCTCTCAGGAGCCACACTGTTAGAAGAGGCAGCCACCTGTGGAAGTGACAACAGTCCAGTACATAGTACTGTGATAAATCAGGTAGAAGAGGAAGTGTAAGCACAAAGGAGGGAGTCTAGCTTTGCTCAGAAGGGTCACAGAGGGTTCATAGACAAGGTATTTGAGCAACATCTTGAAGAGTAATCCAGGGGCCCCCAGTAGACAAAAAGGAAAAGTACATTTTAGCATTTCTAGAAAAGAGAACAATAAATGCCAAGTCCTCCAGAGTAGAAAATGGCATGGTGTTCTGTGGAACTGAAAGCAGTTTATTATATGGCTGGAGAGCTGTGTGTGTGTGTGTGTGTGTGTGTGTGTGTGTGAGAGAGAGAGAGAGAGAGAGAGAGAGAGAGAGAGAGAGAGGAAGATTTCAAGCTTTTTGACCGCAATCCAGAGTTAAGAAATACATTTTACATTGCCAAACAATGTATGCAAAACGGAAACAAAATTTCATAAAGCAACACCCTATTTAATGTACTTTTATTTTTCTACTGAATTCTACTTTTTAAAAGGCCAGTCATAACTCGCTACACTGATTTCACAAAACACTAAGAGGCACTGTCTGGAGGCTGGGAAATTATGGCCTATATAATGTTTAAAGACTCTGATAGTCTGGGAACTGGTCAACTTTTCCCTGATTAACATGACTGAGACCACTTTTAAAGTTATAATAGATTGACAAAAGACATCCTTCTGGACATTTATTCAGCACCTACAATAAGTTAGACACTGTGCTACATGCTAGAGGTACAGTAACAAGGCAAAACAAAACATAATCTTCTACCCTTGCAGAACCAACAATTGGTCTTATAGATGAATTATTTGATAAATATTAAAATGTATATTTTAATATAAAAGTAAAACATACCTAATGTAAAAATATTCAAATTATGCAAGAATATAACATACTAATCCCCTCTTCTTATAAGTAAAAAAAAAAATCCCTTACCTTTTTGTGTATAAAGTTTCTGTGTTTATTTCATTAGTACTGAAGGACTGAATTTCAGGTTTGAATCTCTGACTCTTGGGAAGTGTTCTGAGAGGAGTGCAACTCAGTTTCCTGGAGTTTGATCGCCTCTAATATGATGGTTAATTTTGTGTATCAATCTGACTGGACTAAGGGATACCCAGATACCTGGTAAAACATTATTTCTGGGCATGCATGTGAAGGCACTCCGGAAGTGCCCTCTGGAAGAGATTAGTGCTTGAGTCTGTAGGCTGAATAAAGAAGATCACTTTCACCAATGTGGGCATCATCCAATCTGTCAAAGGCCTGAATAGAATAAAAAGGTGGACGATATATGAGTTTGTTCTCAGCTTGAGCTGAGACATCCACCTCTTCTTGTCCTTGATAGTGAGGATACTGGTTCTTATGCTTTCTGACTCAGATAAGAACTTATGCCATCACTCCTCCTCCCCCATTCGCAGGCCTTTTGACTCAGAATTCCACCAACGGCTTTCCTGGTTTTCCAGCTTGCATATTATAGGACTTCTTGGCCTCCATAGCCACAGGAGCCCATTCCTCTTATATATCTCTATATATCCTGTTGGTTCTGTTTCTCTGAAGAATCCTGACTAATACACCTACCATGAGAGAGTAGGTTTAATCAAGTTTCCGATCCAAAAAAGCGGAGGATTTAAGCCTTTTGGTTCCTCACCCTGGTTATGCAACTTTGAGATGATATCCTACTGAGCAGTCAGCCAGCTGATCTCTTCATATCTTAACTGCAACAGAAAAGCTTTCAGGTGACCAAAGACACTGAACAATGCTATTAGTGCTAAGATGACATAATTGGAATTGGTTTGGGCATATCTGCCTGGATGCCTTTTGCCTGATTCCCCCAAGGCTGCCAGAGATTAGACAAAGATTCCAGGATTCTTGCATAAAGTTTTGTTTCAGGTTGGCTGTCCAGGGAGGGAGTGAAATTTCTGAAGGGGACTGAAAAGGAAACAATCTGAGGAATTTGGATATGATCACACCTTCAGGTAGAAGTTCTGATTTGAGTCCTTCACCATTTATTTGACAGATATTCCCAGAAAATCTGCAGATGGCTAGTTTCTTTGTGAGTGGCTACGGGGGCCTCAGAGTTGAACAAAGTTCTCCCACCATATTTAATATAAGAGTGGGAACAACTGGAACAATGTGAGCTTCGCTGAGTGTTCTCTGGAGAAGCTGGGCATTTTACAGCCATTGTGTTCACCCAGGGTTGAACACACACAGAAGATCAGATTAACCTACTCTTATTAAGTTGGAAAGAAGTTTGGAGATGAGGAAAAGAGGATTTAGTGACTCCTAAAGTTGCTAAATTATGTCCAGGGAAATGATGCTTTTGACTTTATTTATGAGGGGTTTTATATTTCCAGTGTATTTGTTTTCTGATCTGTTTATAAAATGTTTCTGAGCTTGTTTCACATTCTTTTGACATTTCCTGATAAAAATATCTTTTGCTATCAGTCTAGAACTTTATTTCTCTATAAGAGATATATGTTACTTTCTTCTGTATTCATTTTCCATTCAGGTTAAGGCAATTCACAACTTGAACATATGCTGCAAACACCTTAAGAGCAGAAACTGAATCTCATCTAACTTTTTTCCACTCTGCATAACTGGCACACAGGAATGCAGTTTAGAACAGTTAACTCTTATTGAATACTTACTACACAGACTTAAGCCTTGCATCCAACTTATTATCTGGCCATGAACATAAACAACTAAAATGAGAAGTGGAATCTATAAAGTGCCACCAGGAGTCACAGGCAATTGCTTTATGGTTTGAGAATGATCCTAATAGGTTTGGGCTTTTAGTAAAATTATTATAGAAGTAAATGAAACTTGAATTGGACCTGGAGTGATTGTTAGGATTTCAAATTTTATTTCACATCATCGAGTACCCATTAAACTAGGTGCTGGGCTGCAAAGTCTCTGCATCTAGTTAAGGACTTAAGAGTCTCGCAGAGGAGACAAGTGCTTTCACTGAGACACTTTCAAGGACAAGTAAACAAAACCAGCTCATGCCATCTTAAGCAAAAGAGGCACTTGAATGGCTTGTACAATTGTGAGGTGCAGGAGGGAAGGCAGCATTAAGCATAAATGGATTTCAGAAGTCAAAAATGTGATCTCTGCTTCAGTCTTCTCTTTTTTCCCCTTTCACCAGGGCTTCCTCTGCTTGGTAGTGGTTAGAAGTTATGGTGTGGAAAGTGACCACTGACAACTGATTTGCATCTCAGCTAGTAGACCTAAGAGAAGAGCAATCTTTTCCTGTTCCAGGATAAGGTCCTGAACAGACACACTGATTGGCCTGGTTTGAGTCATGTGCCCAAAGTGATAGCCGGACAGTTCAGGAGCCACACCAGGTCTATGATGAGTGAAGGAGGGGCAATTTTCTAACTGCAGGTGGATCTGTTATTAAAGAAAGGGAAGGGCCATGGGGGAAGAGATATTGAGCAGATGAATACAACAGATATCTCCTACAAATATAAACAAAATATTACCACAAAATGTGGCAAGGGCCATAAAGAAGATGTGCATTAAGTACCATAAAGACACATGTAAAGGAGTGATTTATGTCACAGAGAGGGCATTCCTGAGGGAGTAAAATATTTAAGCAATATCACAAAATTGAGAAAGCAACGGAGATACTTATGGTCCATTTTGTTTAGCACTAGGTAGGAATACCAAGAGGAATAGAAGGAGCAGAAAACAATAGAGAAGGTTTTGGAAAGAGAAGGTTTGGGAAATATATCTCAAGGGTGTCTCTGGGCCCTAGTCAGAAGGTTTTTAATGCAAGCTCTGTCTATACTTAAACTGGTGAGTTCAAAGGGAGGGACATGATTGTAATCGTACTTTGAAAAAGCTTCCCTGACAAGTGAGTGTGGCACACAGCAAATATCCATACTTCTTAGCCCCTGACACTGCCTGCCACTCCTCCCCCACCTCTAGAACCCCAAGCCCCCTTAAACCTCCCTGTGGCCTCTGTCTCTTCAGCTTTAAACTCTCCTGCACTTTCAACTCTGTACCATTGGGCCTGACCAGGGTGAGGCCCTCTTTCTGTGCTTTCTCCTTATCTGCCTCCAGTAGCTGAGACATGCTAGAGAAAGTCATGCTCCAGGGCAGAGTAGTGCAAGATAAATTCAAGATGGCCATCTTTCAATAAGCACTCAGCAGGCCTGACAGCCCACCGCTCCTCTGTTTACTTTTCCACATAATTTCAAACCTTTTCCACTGTTTTAAACCTCTACCTTCCCCTGTCAATCTCCTGCTACACCAACTTTACAGAAAATGAATCCCCTCAACTTTCCACTGCCCTCATCAATCCTTCTCTTCCTCTTGTTTAGGGATAAGTTCCAATTTCTCCACATGGCCACCAACACTTATTATTTTCCATTCTTTAAATGGTAGCCATGCCTTAATTTGCTTGGGCTGCCATAACACAATGACAAATTGGGTGGCTTAAACAACAGAAGTTTATTTTCTCACAGTTCTGGAGGTTAGAAGCCCAATATTGAAATGCCAGCAGGGCTGGTTTCAGATTAGGCCTCTCTTTCTGGCTTGCAGACCTACTACTTGCCATGTCTTCGCATGGCCTATCCTCTGTGTGTGCAGGTAGAGAGATCTCTGGTGTCTCTTCCTCTTCTTAAAAGAACATCAGCTCCCCATCCCCACCTGCCTTATTCCTCTAACTTAAAGTACTTTCTTAAAGGCCCTATCTCCAAATATAGTCCCATTGGGTGTTAGGGCTTTGACATGTGAATTTTGGGGGAACACGAGTCAGTGCCTAACAGTCATCCCGGTACGTGTGAGATGGTATCTCATTGTGGTTTTCTCTAGCCATTTTTCAATATCCTTTGATGAGTCAATCTCATCTACCTAGCCATTATATATCAAGACTGGGCCAGAAGGCCTCTCTTCTTTTCAACCACCTCTCTTCTCAGGTCATTGTTTTCTACCCTATGGGATCAGTTATATGCCAGTGACTCTCAATTGTAAAATACAGGACTCTCTTATGAATTCCAGGCACCTATAACCAACTCTGTTCAATCCTTAGATACTTTATGTACTTGTCTATATTGAAATAAACCCTTCTATAGTGCTTACTATGTGTCAGGCACTGTTTTAAGTGCTTCACAATCAGCTTGTTTGCTCCTCCTAATAACTCAGGCCTACCTTTGTTCAGGCCACTTGTCCTTCCAGCACTCCCTGTTCCTCTACATTGCACTTCTTCGTTCCTGGGAAGAGCCTTGCTTCCTCTTACCACAGGTAGGCACTTTGCCCTCTGCTACTCTCTGCTTAACTGCTCTCTCCAGTTCTTCCTCTTCTTCTTCCTTCACTCTCAGCTCTTGTCCCTTTCTTGGGGAAGCCTCCTCAATTTCAAAGTTGATTTCGTTTCCTTTATTAAACTGTTGTTGAACTAGGTTCCTTTTCTCAGCTTACTTTCAGGTGAATTAAGCTTATAAGTGGTTTAATTTTTCTCAGTGGCTTCCCCCAATCTAAACTCTGTGAAGGAAAGACATGTTTTCTCACTATTGTAGCCACCATGCCTGTCATGGGCAACACATATATGTTGAGTGAATGAATAGATAGCTGGTTATTCTCCATTTTCCCATACTTGATCCATTCTCCACTTCTCTGCACGTGGTGGCTGACCTCTGCAGATTACAGACCTAGGACTGGCTAGCTTTTGAGTTTGAGCAGAGTATGGCACCGAAAGATCAGAGGGAAGGAGGAGAGAGGTTCCTAGTTGCTTCCCTCAATGACTATAGCTCTTAAGTGGCAGCAGCTCTAGAACACTTTGGCTCTAGGCATGGTCATGGCTTACCACTGTTGCTAGTTTCTAGATGTCTCCCCATCACTTTTTAAGATTCTTCACCTTACCTAAACTCTGTGAGTAGTTCTCCTGTGACCCCAGCTAATATGGGTAGAGATCAGTTATAAGACTATTGTTCAACCAGCAGACAGCGAGGGTCTGAGCCTAAAGGAGATAATCAGAAAAGAAAGGTGGGGATAGATGCATGATAACTGAACTCTATGAGGTTTAATAACTGATTCCATGTATGAACTGTATGCTCTGAGAATAGACATTGTATTTCATTCATTCTTTAAGCCAAATGCCTAGCTCTTAGTTGGTGCTCAGTAAATATTTGTGGAATGGTTGATTGGAAGGTTCAAAGATACTCCAAGGTTCAAACCTGGATTATTTCCCTTAAAGAAAGCAGAATTCAGATTATTTTGCAAGCAATACTTAAAATAAGAGAAAGAATGACACATATTGTAGAAATAGCATCATTTTTAGGGTCAGATGGATCTAAAGCCCAACTTTTCCACCCAGTCTTGGGGAAATAATTTGACATCTTTTTGAGGTCAGTTTCCTTAAAGAAATAAGAGTAAAAATCTCCAACCACTAGTGCTGCTATAAGGAATACTTGAGATTATATATGCAGAGCACATGCCTACCTTGAGAGAGATCCTCACCAAGCCAGACATCTTGAGTTGTGACACAAAGATCAAGAGATATCATAGACCATTCACCAGGTTTTCTTTTAAAGTATATTTCTCACAAAACAAATCATTAGTTTACTGTGTCTGTTATACACCTTCCTGGAATACTATTGAGAATATTTAAATCTTCCTTACACCTGCCTTCATGGAATCCTATTTACAACTTGGGCCATCATTACTCAATAAATTATATTTTAACTTTTAGAACTCTGGGCTCCTCATGGTCGGGCTGATAATGTGAGCCTTCCTCCTTTATGGTGCTTTTATTTTAAGCATTTGAGTTAAGACCTTTAGGAATACATTAATCCAGTAACAGAGGTGGAATTCAGACATGAACTCTCTTTTCACCTTTGGTGTCCTTTGTAGTTTTTCTCCCATTCTTCTCTAAATGCCTTTAGTCATACCAATTCCTATTAGTCTCAAAGATATAATTTCCCCACCCCAACTGCTCAGTTGGCTTCATATTTCAGTCTGTTAAGAGGAATAAAACAGTTGTCCCCAACATTCTGTACTGGGTTTGCTGGAATAACTATGAATGCTTCACTGGGAGACAATGCAGTTGTGGGAACTGAGAAGACAAGAGGAAGAAGTTCCCTTTGAAGATATTTATAATTCAGATAATGACTTCTGTTGACTCGCTACCCAGAATTAACCCTCTCTTCTAACTCATGAGAGGTTAACTTTACTATCGTTTTAACTGTCACTCCTTTCTCTTTTAAAACATCTCTGTAAAACTCGTTTTTCAAAGAATCTCCATGGGCTCTGCTGTCTTTCTGCTGCCATCTTGGTTCTGTGCTTACTGCACGAAATGCGGGTGAAGCCATAGAAACCTCTGTTACAGGGCAGGAGCTGTCCCAGCCCCAGCCTGAGACAGGGTCTGGAACAGAATATGACAGCAATAAAGCAGTACCAGGCCCCAGAAACAAGATTCCATACAGGCAATCACACAACTAGCCCTGCTGACAGCAGCAGCTGAAATCAGTGAAGAACCCAGTCAGTAAAGCAAATCAGAGCTAAGTGAAAAGAAGGCAGAGAAGGCTGTGTCCAAACTGGGTCTCCGACAGTTACAGGGGTTACTCGGGTCATTATCAGGAAATCTGACTATCCTCTTTGTCATCACAAAACCAGATGTATACAAGAGCCAGCTTTAGATATCTGCATAGTTTTGGGGGACTCCAAGATTAAAGATTTGTCTCAGGAAGCACAGCTAGCAGCTGCTGAGAAACTCGAAGTCTAAGGGCAAGCTGTCTCAAACATTTAAGACAATACAATTGTAAAAGAGGAGAGTAAAGAGGAAGAAGTTGATGAACTAGGTGTGGAAGTTAAGGACATAGAATTGGTCATGTCACAAGCAAATGTGTCAAGAGCAGAGACAGTCAGAACTCTGAATGACAGTAATGATATTGTGATTGCTATTATGGAATTAACCATCTAAAAACAAGAATCTTTTGTGTGTGTGTGTGTTTCAAAACAGTAACTGCAGCTTGGTTTGAGATTTGTGCTGTTTCTGTCATAAATAAAATTATGGCTTCTTGTGGAAAGAAGAGAAAATGGATTTATATGTCAGCTTTTTTTTATATTAGCACTCCAGGCCTTGGGTATCCAAGAACCCTTGTTCATCATGCAGTTTATTCTGCTTGAACGTTCACAACTTCACACACATGCTATTTCTATCACATTACCAAGGCAGGTAAGTGACCTCAGACTGAGAAAGCATGCTTTAAAGGTACATATACTGTACATTTTAAATATGTATTAACATTCTGAAATAGCAAGACTCCTTGAAATCCATAAAATCCAGTAGAGAGAGGGGAAAAAAGAAATGCATAGAGTTTTATTTGAAACATACAATTCATTCCTTCCTACACTTTCATTATTTTCAGATTTCTTAGTCTATATTTCCTTATATGAAAATATTCCTGCTACCTCATGGAAATATTTGCATTCCAAACAAATAATTTCAGGGCTCTTCATAGGCTGAGAGATCCAGGCTGCCTCCATTATTTTTGAGGTTTCCAATATATTATACATTCTTTTAATACTTAAATTGAGGTTTAAAAAATTGTGTTTTTTGAATGTTTACATTTCAACAATTGATACCTTTAACACAAGAAAATTACAACACGAAACACTTGTGCTAGTCAGAAGATAATTAAAAGATTTAATTTTAAAAGTCTGGTGTATACTAAAGGTGATGCAGTTTAGTAATGGATGTTAATTTTAAATTTGAATAGGTGTGTTTTCTTTCAATCCCATCAAAATATCTTTGTGCAACCTCCTTTGGAGGTAATGTCAAAAGCATAAATTCAAGGCCCTTCATAAATTTTAAAGTCATTTTTTCTTCTTAACAAAATATAGAATGCTCCTCCACCCAAAAATGTACTGAACTGAATTATTACGTTAGTAAATTCCCCAACACATAGACCAGAATGGCCAAGTGGCCTTCTGTATTGCTTTTCTAAAAAAGAAAAGTTAATTGTTCTTTTAAGAAATACAATTTCTAAGTTGGAAACAATGAAAAGAAAGATCTATCCAATTGAAAAAAATATTACATCCTAAAGACCAAACTTTATCTTTACCTTAATAACTTAAATACTAGTTTATCTAGGTGGGTGTTAACCACTTGGGACTACACTAATTCTGAATAATGCATACCCAAGTTATAACTATTTTGAATGTTACCATTTTTACTAAGACAGTTGCAAAGGTTTTCCTTGTTTGCTTTTGTAATTGGAGATCTGGATTACAATTTTCAAGAGCTTTATGGACAAATGCTCTGATGCAAAGTGAAGGGCTTTAATTAGAATAAACTATACTAACCTTTTTCTAAAATTAAGACTAGTTCTCATAAAATTTTGAAAGTTTTATAGCTATATTTGCATACTTCCCCACTCCCCATAATTTTTTTCATATCTCTGTAACAACAAAAAAGAAAAAGAATCCATTCCTGAGGAAATTTGTAATTGTTTGGTTACACAAAGCTAGTCATCATCTAAAGTTAAACAGTGACTGCAGGGCAGAAAACAAACTGGCAAATATTCACCTTTAATTCCGGAACTTGAAATTAAAATGAGAAATAGTTCCTTTTGGAGTCTTTTAAAAATTCCCACTAGTGTGAAAATTTGGTAGTTGCGGATGAGGAGTCTTTAGCCATCCCAATAGCGCTCTCTGTGGAGCAGGTGCTATGGCAGGGAAGGGGTGGACAGGTTCCTGGTGGAGTAAAAGCTATGAAGACAAAGGGGAGGGAAGCCTTGGCAAGGGGAGCCATCTGACCCAGAAAGACTGGGCAAAGGCTTTGCCAAAACGAGGGGCACTCTGAGCCCAGCTTGTATGGTGAAGGAGTCTATCTGGCAGAAATGTCTAGGCCTATCCACCACCTGCCCAGTCGTTGCTGGGGGCTGCCTCAGAAAGAGCAGGCCCTCTGCAGGTCCTGTAAGCTCCATGCTCAGCCAACCATGCTGCTCCAGGTGGGCAGCAAACCCTGACGGAACATCAGAGAAACTTCAGCGCTTCCAGTGCCCCTGCTAGCCTCATTTTCATTACATTCCTAAGAGAGCCTCCCTTTCACTTTCATAACCCCTCAAGTTCTTATTCTGTAAAAATACCATATTCTTGATTTGTTAAAATGGGTACCCGTGTCTTTCCTATACTGAAATTTTGGTGCCTTGATATGTATCATTTTAAGGGCTGCTTTTTTTGCATGATAAATTTTCAAATATAGGACTTTTAGGTCAAAATGTTAGTGTATTTTGAATTTGAACATATAGCTCCATACACTGTCCCATACCCAAAAGTATGAGAGTGTCTGATTATTCACACTCTCACTAACCTGGACATTATCCATCTTTTCCCTTTGCCAAGAAATTGGACAAAAATTCAATTTTGTTATTATTTTAATTTGCATTTTCCTGGCTACTGGCAAGATAGAGCACCTTTTCATGTGCTTATACAGTATCTGTACTTTCTTTGATCCACTGAGTCATTGTCTTCGTATTGATTTGTAAAGGCCTTAGGTAAAGAAAGGGATTATAACTCTTTTTGTGTGTGTGTGTGCTGCAAATATTTTCTTTTAAATTACCACTTGTTTTTTGACTGCCTGTCCCCTGTCCCTCTGCTCATATTCTAATGGGGGCATCAGATGAAAGACAGGTAATGATAATACAACGTGATAAAGTTACACACAGATAATACATCTCAATAAATGCTAGAGGGGTAAATTATAATATTGTATATATTCAAAAGGAAAAATTTGTTTGCACTTTAAAAATGCTTTATAATGGGTAATAAAAGCAATGTAACCCCACTGAAGGCCACTGGCATACTTTTATCATGAAGTCAGGCAACAAGAATCACTACACGTAGATTTTGCCAGAGTTCAACCACTCTTAACCTTGCTCAACTTTTACCACTTCTCACATGTCCCCTTCTCAACATGCCACTCCCAAACTCCATTCTTCCTTAGAGTGTTTCTATCCACCCTTCTATTTTCAAAGGAATGGTATTTGTTATTTTGTGATAGAGATTTTGAATAGATTTCCAGTGAGTCTTTAGACTCTGAGTATACATTAAAGACATCTGAGAAGACTTACTTTCTTAAAAAATATTTGACTATGCAAGCAGAAGTTTCAGGGTTTAATATTTTAAAATAGGGAAATCTTACTTGCCAAGTTAAGTTCATCCATAACCATTGGCTCCAGGGTGGCTTTCCAGGGCCTGAGGTCTCTGCTGGCTGACTGACGACCAGACTACATTGAGACTTCTCACAAGACTTTCAGGATCAGATGGTTCCTGGCCAAGAAACAAAAGCAGAATTGGCCCATTCCCCAATGGATTCAGATGAAAACTTATAATAAAATCAGGTACAACTCCAAGAGGAGGCACTGGAGAAGAACCAAGCAGGGACTAAGAAATCAGACATGAGATGGCACACATATTTCTGCTGTATCCAGGTTGCTTGGATCTTAATGAAGTACTGAGAAGATTACTACTATCTGGACAGTTTGACATGTCTTATTGAGAAATTATGAGAAAAATGATTTTCTTCTTTGTATAACATGCTTCTGCACTAGTAGGTTGGTCGGTAATAAATATGCAAAGCTTTAAAAAATATTGTAACATAAAATAGCCTATTTTCTTGTTTAGTATTCACTCATTTAAAACATATTTGAATATTATATCTACATGTTCATGGAACTTACATCCTAGTTGGGGGAGAGAGAGACATCAGATCAGTGAAAACATAAGTTTATAATATGTCAGATGGTGATACTACAAAGAAAAATAAGACTGCATAAGAGGAGTGTTATGGAGAATTGTGTCCCCAAGAAATGTTGGGAGTCCCAGTACTGTGAATATAACCTTACTTGGAAATAGTCAGGAGCAGCTTATTAGGGTGGGCCTTAATCCAATATGACTGGTGTCTTTATAAAAAGAAGAAATTTGGACATAGAGACAGACACACATACACGGAGAATTCCATGTGAAGATGAAGGCAGAGATCTGGATAATGTTTCTACAAGCCAAGGAATACCGAATATGGACAGGAAACCAACCAGAAGCTGGTGAGAGGCATGAAACATATCCTCCTTCATAGCCTTTAGAACAACCAACTCTGCTAACACCTTCATCTCAGACTTGTAGCCTCTAATACTGTGAGACAATGTTTCTGTTGTGTAAGCCACCCTATCCATGGTATTTTGTTAAGGCAACCATAGGAAACTAATACAGACAACGAAAGTAAGATTTTAGGTGAGGTGATGAGGGAGGTCCACATATGGACAGAGAACGAAGTCAAGCAGACAATCAGGAAAAACATATATTAGGCAGAGGGAAAAGCAAGTGCCAATACCCTCTGGTGGAAGTGTTTTTTGCAAGGGTAACCAAGGTTAGGGTTCCTGATGCATAGGGAGCAAATGGAGGAAAGTGGGAGGGACTAAAGCCAGACAATGTAAAGGCCTATTGGCTACATATAGACAGTTAGCTTTTTCTCTGGGTAAGATGAGAAGCCATTGGAGGGCTGTGGACAGAAAAATGACATCATCACTGTCAAAGTGGTCAGTTTTCTGTTAAGCAGAAAGCAAGTTCCAAGCTCCTGATTTCTGGTTTTGCTTGTACATCAGTATTAGCCAGGACTCTTGAGGTTGAAGAGACAAAGATCCATCTCAAACTCTCCTAAGCAAGAAGATGAACATGGGGATCAACCCCTATCATCAAGAATGTCTCTTTTCTCCTTCTTTCAGTTCTGCTTCCTCTATGTTGACTTCATTTGAAGTTAGACTTTTATTGTTATGTGGCAAAGTCTAGCAACTCTAGCCTTTCATGCTTCTTAGTATTAGAAATCTCAGGAGAGATTCTTTCTCTCCTACCATTCACATAATTCTCCTAAAGGGTGCTGAGTGGTTTCTTCAGGTCATGTGTGTGGACCTACAATAATCAATGATGATTTCTAGAGATAGTTGTCTGACTGACTTGGGTCACATGTCCACTTCTGTGGCAAGGGAGCAGACCCATGTGTTAGATTATCTAGGTAGATAAGGAGTTTACTAAAAGAGTTATGTATTTCAGGGTTACCATGTTGCACAGATTTGGAACTCTAATTCATGTTATGGTCTATGTGAATAATACCTCCTGGAGTTGTGCAGCACACAACCCTTGAGAGGCCATATGTGGTGGTCCTTGGTTCTATAACCTAAGAAAGAGGAAAAGGACAAAAGAGTAGGTATCCCCTAGAATATCTAAATATAAAGCTAGGCATTGGTAACTTTAACAAAAGACTTATTTTTTTGACTATTTATGGCAAGTTTTTGGCTGAGCTTTTGGCTTCCTGGAACAAAATATGATTCATCAAATGGAAATCTATAGTAAATACATAAATACATTTATTTTATTTAGAAAACAATATCCAATAGCCCTAACTGAGGTATCTTCTTAAACTTAGGCAAGCAAATAATTCACCTTTAATAAAAGTAGTATAAATGAAGTTGCAACTCATAAATACAATGGTTCTTTCTAAGACCTTTGTGTATCATTTATTTCATGATTATGGATTAATCTCCTAATATTGATAGGCACTGTGTGAGATGAACATTGGATGACAAACACATTGGACAGCAAACATACAAATACATACTTTGTACTGTTATAAGTATGAAGAAAAACAACTGAGTTCTGTCAGGGAAAGCTGGGTTGTGACATTAAAGTAGAATGTGGAGGGATAAATAGGAATTAGGTAGATGGAGAGTGGGAGAGAGAGGGAGAGTATTCCAGGCAGTGAGAATGGTATGTGTGAAAGCCTTAAAGAATTTTGGATATCACCAGATATCTCTGGCCAGGTCCAGGAACATTATGCCAGACACTTTCCATTGTTGCTTTCTATATTTCAAATTAATAAATAACACACATTCCCTTTTCATCCATTACATGGTAGATTGTTTACTTTCCCCTCTAATTATGATTTATACATATTAACATAATAATATATGAAGATCACAAAGTAACCAAAAGTGATCAAAAGGTGGAATTTATGAAAGAATGATTGTAATTATTGATTTTATTCTGACAATATGTTTTCTAGTGTTTTGTAGTTATTTAACATTCCTGTTTCTATACTTTCATGCAAGAAAGAAAGGATGAAAGAACTGAAAAAGAGCTGAAGACACCAAGTATAGGTAAGAGTTTAGTATTTAAACGTAATTCTCTAAAGTTCTATTTAGGTATCTGCTAAGTGAAGGACAGAGGCCTGTGTGCAAACTACTGGTGAGGAGTTAAAACTTGGATATCGTGGTCCAGGCCCTTGATTAACCAGAGTCCCAACAGAAAAGATGACATACTCAGAAGAGACTAATTTGGGGTGTTTTATACAAAAGGACTGTTTTCAAAGGTGTATGTATGCTGGCATTTGGTGATTCTCAATACTTTAAAAAATATATATTTTAGTTTTTTCAAATATAGTTGACATACAATATTCTATTAGTTTCAGGTGTACAACACAGTGATTAGATATTTACATAACTTGTAAAGTGATCTCTCTGATGTCTAGAACCCAACACCATAAATAGTTATTACAATATTATTGACTATAGTCCCTGTGCTGTACATTACATCCCTGTGTTTGTTTTTATAGCTGGCAATATGTACATATTAATCTCTTCCCTTTTTTCACCTACCCCTTCCATCTTGCAACCATCATTTCGTTCTATCTGTAAGTTTGTTTCTGTTGCGTTTGTTCATTTATTTTTTTTTTAGATTCCACATATAAATGAAATCATATGGTATTTATCTTTCTCTGTATAACTTATTTCCCTTAGCATAATACCCTGTAAGTCCATCCATGTTGTCATAAATGGTAATATTTCATTCTTTTTATGGCTGAGTAATATTCCATTGTACATATGTACCACTTTTCCTTTATCTAATCATCTGCTGATGGGCACTTAGGTTGCTATCATAATTTGGCCATTGTAAATAACACTGCACTGAAGATAGGGATGCATATATCTTTTCAAATTAGTGTTTTAGATATCTTCAGATAAATACTCAAAAGTGGAACTGCTGGGTTATAGGGCAGTTATATTCTTTACTCTTTGGGAAACCTCCTTAGTGGCTGCACCAATTTGCAATCCCAGTACCAGTGCAGCAGGATTTTCTTTCTTCCACATTCTTACCAACACTTTTGTTGATTTATTGAAGATACCTATTCTGACAGGTATGAGGTGATATCTCACTGAGGTTTTAATTTTAATATCTCTGATGATTAGTGACATTGAACATCTTTTCATATAAATATTGGCCATCTGTATGCCTCCTTTAGAGAAATATCTATTTAGGCCCTCTATTTTTTAATTATTACATTTTTTTGGTGTTAAGTTGTATGAGTTCCTTATATATTTTGGGTATTGATGTATCATCAGTGAATGTCTTCCCCTATTCAGTAGGTCATCTTTTCCTTTTAATGGTTTCCTTCACTGTGCAAAATCTCTTTAGTTTGATGTGATCTCACTTATTTTTGTTTCTGTTTCCCTTGCCAGAGAAAAAAATATTACTAAGAGCAGTGTCAGAGAGTTTACCATCTCTAGGATAGAAAAACTATTAGAGGAGTTTTACGGTTTTGGGTCTTACATTTAAGTTTTTATTCCATTTTGAGTTTGTATGGTATAAGTATGTGGTCTAGCTTTCCTGATACTATTTGTTGAATAGACTGTCTTTACTCCATTGTATATTCTTGCCTTCTTTGTCGTTGATTAATTGACCATACAGATGTAGGTTTATTTCTGAGTTCTCTGCTCTGTTCCATTGATCTACATTTCTGTTTCTATGCCAGTACCATACTGTTTTGGTACAATTTGATAGCACACATGATACCTCCAACTTTCAAGATTGCTTTTGCTATTTAGGGTCTTTTGAAGTTCCACATAAATTTTAGGATTATTTGCTCTGTGAAAAATGCCATTGGTATTTTGATAGAAATGGCATTGAATCTGTAGATTGCTTTGGGTAGTACAGACATTTTAACAATGTTAATTCTTCCTACCCATGACCATGGTATGTGCTTCCATTTATTTGTATCTTTTTCAGTTTCTTTCTTCAATATCTTATATAGTTTTCTGATTACAGATATTTTACCTCTTTCAATGAACTCTTAATACCCAGGTCCAAATGGACAAGGATAAAAGATGGCTATTGGACCCAAGAGACAGAGACAGGGAGAGATAGAGAAGTACATAGTCATGCAGAGTTACCATTCTTAAGAGAGGGGTGCAATGACTTTCAATCAAGGGACATAACCAACTGAAGGCTATTTACAGGAAGGGAACAAAGGGATTAAGCAACATGACTACCCTCTTCTTCTTCCTTCCCTTTGACTTCTAGCTGAACCCAATTAGAAGCCAGAAGTCATGAGCATCCATTGATGTGGTCCTTACAGGTCAACCTTCCAGGAAAGTAGGATGGAAAAGAGGAAGTGGAGATTTGACTAGAAGGGTCAAACAAATATTATGCCACAATTCTCTACAAAATTTCTACCAAATCCCAGGTATTTAGTTAGCTAGTTCTATGATGTCTAGATCCATTCAGTTCTTCTTGAACATATTTCATACTTCAATGAGGTTGGATATATGCTTAAAAATATCCAAAGTGCTATTTGCCGGTCCCTAGGCTACCCTGAAAACTACACAAGTAGTGTCAACTCCTACTTTTCTAGCTTCAGAGTTATTTGCTGCTTTCTTTATATCTAGCAAGTCAGCTCCTAAAAATGGACACTCCAATAGACTTCTGCAATCTTGTGTACTTGGAGCAATTCCCTAAATGAATTGAGATTCTTAAGGAAGGGCATTTTTGTCATACTGCCATCACCCCCATCACTCATCTTGATTTTGAAATATTGTAAAAATTTTCAAACATGAAAAAATAGTATGGAGAATAAAATAATGTATACTTATATATTTAGCACCCTTAGAAAATGTTAATATTTTGACATTTGTTTCAGAATTTTTAAATAAACTATCACAGATAGTGTTGAAGGCCTCTTTTCATCTCTCATTACCTCCTATTTACTCATTCATTAATGCCTTCATTCATTAACTTTCATTTAAGATATATCGACCAACTACTTATAATATTATAAAGCCAGGAGATACAAACAAAAAGATTGAGATTTGTTTCCTTTCCTCGAGGTGCTCCCAGTCTAGAAGTATAGGGGCAGATAAGAAAACCTGGAAACAAGACGAGTGGGACTGGGAAAGAGGGACTGTATATTCCAGATATTGGGATAATAATACATGTGTAAATATTCTCATTAAACATAAATTGTATTGAATTGATCCTAGAACAACTATGGATAGCAACCCAATGTAAGTGACAAAAGAGGAAAGAGGAAAAGAATAAATAGGAGGAGATGAAGAAAAATGAAAAGAAAGAGAAGAAATGACATCATAAGCCCTTGGTCTCCTAACCATTGCCTCCTACAACACAGATGTGTGAGGGGTGATGTTTATAGATATGCTATACCTCCAGGGCACTTGAATTAGGGGTTTAGATAAGGTATTTGTAGTGTCTGGTACAATATTATAATTTTACCCTTTTCTCTCCCATGTTGGAATGATATTATCAAAGAAATAACCTGGAATCGTCTCTAATATATATAAAAAGTAAACTATTTGTAAACTTTGGTTCTTTAATTCTGACTTAGAACAATGTGTGCAGAGGCCATTCACATAACCATATGACAACTATGACAGGTCTGTTTTGTGTAGGAGCCATAATGGATCTTCCTTCTTCACACATACAATATTTTACATCAAATGTACGGAACATTTAGTAGTGATATCCTCAGAATGGTTGATGGTCTATGTTCAGTAGGTGGACGGTAATATAGAAAGGAAACAACAACTACAAGAAATGACAGCTTCTGTGTTGAAAAATTGGCAATATAAGACCACAATGAAAGCCAAGGAGTGAAATGGATAAAACTGCAGTTGTACTATCATAGTGACCACTTTGGCTCTTCTTGTTTCTGACAGAGTTATATGGCAGATGCCCTTTTAGTAAATCAAAAACCTGCCACTAAAGAGGTATTTGACACTGGCCAATTTTATTACAGTTTCTAGTGCCTAGTCTATACTGTGCATGTAGACAGTATTAATGCTCAAATACCAGTAGATAATGTTCTTTCAGGTCTAACATTGTATAATTGTATTTATTTTTTAAAAATAGTAATTGAAGATAAGTACACTATACTGAGAAGTATGATTCATTCAAGTTCCTCTTACTCATAATTAACAAGGTAACTGTAAGGCCTGACTATTCGATGACTGGTAGAAACTTTCACAGGGGGAACTATTCCTATCAAGCTTGACTTTCTTCACATTCTGTCATTCTGCTGGGTCTGGTTTGCTCTTTCCAATCAAGATGACTGAAAGCCTACATAGCGTCTAGGTGTAAATTAGGAGGTGCCACCTCTGGACTCATGTAACCTTGCAACCTTGTGCTCTCCTGTGAAGAGAAATGTTCCCTTTCCTCAGAGACAGCTTCAAACCAGCCCACACTAGCCCCACTCATCCCCTTGTCCAGGCACATTACTGCAGTAACAAACTACACAACTAGGTTCCTTGTTCCCAGTGCCAAAATAACATAGCTTTCAGAACAATACAAAAACACCTTCCAATGCTGGGTGCTCAGTCAGGCACTGGAAATAAAAAGAAGGGTAGGACAGAGTCTACCTTTGGACTCTAGGAAGAAGGCCATGTAAACAGATTACCACAATAAGAACTAGTAAAGTGATCAATGATAAACACACAAATTGTTTATCACAAATAAAGGAACTATTCATTTTTCTTGGAGGGGGCTGTGGTCAAGGAAAGTTTAGAAAAGAAGAAGTATTTTAATTGGGGTTCACAGAATGATTAGAAACTCATGAGGTAGGAAAAGGGCATTAGGACTTTTCATGACAAGAACAAGTTTGAGAGTCTCTTCCATACTAAAAACCTTAGGAAAGCCTTGGGTTGCAGCTTTATCATTTTGATTTAGGTCTTGGGTCCCACAATTTTTATTGGGTTTGTCTTTCTATGTCATTTTTTATCTCTGAAGCTCAGCAGTGGGATTTGTATAAACAGTGTAATAAACAGTGTCCATTTGCCAAGACTGTTCCCCTGCGTAGCTCTCTTGGGAGTTTGTGGAGGCAGTAGGTGGCTGGTCAAAGGCCAGGGATTTGGGAGAGTGGCCAAATGGCCTCCTTGAAGAAACAGCACACAAGGACATTCCAGGAAGTGAGAGCAGCATAATCTCACAGTATTTTGTTTGCCAGATAGAAGTATCTTTAGTGATAAACATATTTAGTCTGCTGTAGGTATGACCTTTGATTATGCAATAGAATTGTGGATCCGAATGTAATTTTTGAAAGACTTAGACTGCTTATTTCCCTAGAAGGATCAATTACTTTTGCCCAGAAAAGCTATTCCAAGACCACAGACTACATTCCTAACTTTAGTGAACCTTTTCCCTTGTTGACACATGCTACTGGTTGCCAAAACCAGGAGGAAACATGTGCGTAGCATAACTCCACACAATCCACCATCACTCTCAGAAAAACAACTCAGTGTGTGTCCTTTTGGCAGAAAGTCAAAGAGGGAGAATGATCATACACAGGCAACACACTATATAGATTGGGGAGATTGGAGGCAATGACTTTTATTTGTTCTCCTATAGTAGGAACTCTGATGTTGCTGTGATATTTTGAAATGAGTGTCCTCTAAACCTGTTTATGGAGTTCAAAGAGGACTAGAAGTTTCACTGAGCACTGTTCTGCACAGTAAGAGATCAACTACAAACTTGTTGACTGTGTTTTTATTTAGTTCCAGGCCACACTCATAAACCAGGTTCTCCTTTGATGACCTCTATGCTGAAATAAAAGGTGGTGGTGAGTTATGCAGCACCAGCCCTCAGGACCTGCTGAGAGCCCTTGTTGCAAGAATCTGGTAATCACAGAAAGCACTGAGGAGTACCTCCCTGCTCTTGTGTATGATACTCCAGTGCCTAGAATACTCCTTTGGAAGCTTCCAGTAACTGAGGACTGGAAAACCCTGGCCCATGTTAGTACCTAGGAAGGAGTCATTAAAGAGAACCTGAGACAAACCTTCATAAACACAAAAAGCACATTCCTACAAAGCAAGCCATTAAAACACATCAGGTCAAAGAATAAAGACCAGAAGCAGCCAGAAAGAGTCAAGAAATGTGTCAGCCTGTATTTGAGGATCATGCCAAACAGGATTACATGTTGATGAGTGTCACCAAAACACCCTCAATCATCCCATAAGACTTCACATTCTTCACCTCAGGAATATGAAAAAGATAAACTCATTTCACCAGTTGCTTATGTCAAAAATCTAGGAACCATCATTTCTTTCTTTCTTGTTTTCACTACCTTTTTCCCACCCCACCATCAATCCATCAGCAAGTCAACCTCCAAATAATATATTGATCTATCCTCTTTTTATCTCTACTTCCACCATCCCAGTCCAAGACACAGTAACTCTTACCCAGGCAATCTCAATAGCCCACCTCTGCTGGTTTCTATACATTCTCTCTGGCTCACTGTCCACCTCTAATTTCTGTATGGCAGAGGCCTTTCGAAGCATAAATAAATGGAAAAAATATCAAAGAAAAAGTTATAAATTTGACAACATAAAAAGCTTAATATTTTAAATGTCAAAAAAATATCACCAACATATCCCTTAGCAGTAGGAGTGAGAGTGCTGGGGGAGAGAGAACTTTTACTTTGTACTATACATGTTTTTGTATTATTTAATTTGCTCAGTGAGTATGTGCATCTTTTAAAGTAAAAAAAAAAAGACACACTATAACATGTTATAAAGAAGCAAAATAAACAAACTGAAACATTTAATATAATATGACAAAGACGTAATAGCTTTGATAGCCTTAATATATAAAACCTCACATAGATTAAAAAAACATTAAGATCATCAAATATTACCCATCCTTAAAATGGGTAAGGAAAAAAAATTATACTTTTAAACAAACTACTAGGTTTTTAAACCCCCCAAAATGGGTATGAATGTTAACAATGTTAACAATAACTCACTGAAAATTAAATACAAATATGTAGTAAACAAAAAATGATCTGTCTCAGAAAAAGATAAATACCATAGGATTTCACTTATATGTGGAATCTAAGGAACAAAAAGAACAAGCTAATCAAAAGCAGAGTCACAAATATAGAGCACAATTTGGTGACAGCCAGAGGGGTGAGGCATTGGGGACTGGGATAAAGGAGTGAAGGGTTAAAAAAGTACAAATTAGTAGTTGATAGATGGTCACAGGGATGGGGAGAAGGACATAGGAAATGCAGTCAACAGTAATGTAATGACTGTGTGTAGATCCAGAGGAAAGAAAGAGCAATCAGGGGACTTGTTTCATAAACTATATAAATATCTAACCAGTGTACTATATACCTGAAACTAATAATTAAACGTCAAAAAACAAACTGAGAAAGAAGGATAAAAGGCTAATCTCCCTCATGTTTATAAGAGTCCCTAGAAATCAGTATGGAAGATCTACAACCTACAAAAAAGAGGGCAAAGCTAAAGAAAAGACAATTTATAGGAAAGGATATAAGATGCTCATCTTCACTCAATAAGAGAAATGCAAATCTAGAATACTAATTTTACTTTTACAATTGGCAACAATCCTGAAACTTGGTAACACATCCTTTTGGCAAGACTGCAAAGAACTGTGTTCTCTCATAATAGCTAGTAGGAGTACAAAATTTCACAAACTCTATGAAGGGAACTTAGCAGCATCTATCAAAATTATAATTTTATATAACCTTTGAACTAGAAATTCTACTTCTGGGAATTTATTTATGCAATTGCATACAAAAAATGATATTCAAAGCTGATAATTTAAGTACACTGTCATAGCAAATGACAGAAAAAAACACAAATGTCTATCAATATAAGACTGGTTACTTTAGCAATATAGTGCCACAAAAAAATGGTGAAACTATGAACTTACATGGGGATATCTGTAAGAGAAATTATCAGGAAAGAAAACCAAAGTTCATAATAATGTGAACAATAACTTTTATGTAATAAGATGGGGAGGGACTAGACTCTATATTCATATTGCATATGTATGCATTAATAAAGGATATTGTATTAGTTATTTATAACCATATAACAAATTACCTAACTCTTAATGGATTATAACAACCAATACTTACTCATATGGCTTTTGTGTGTCAGGAATATGGAATTGGCTTTGCTGGGTGGCTCTGGCTGGAGGACCCTCATGAAGTTGCAGTGCAGTTGTCAGCAGGGGCTGAAGTCATCTGAAAGAGCTAGAACATCCACTTCCAAGCTCACTCACATGACTGTTGGCAGGAGGTTTCAGTTTCTTGCTGCATGGGCCTCTCCATAGGGCTGCTCATGTGACGTGGCAGCTGGCTTCCCACAGAGCAAGTGATAGGGGAAGGAGTTAGAGATACACAGACAGTCACAGATTGGCAGATATGGATGGATAGAGGTAGATATCCCAAGATGGCAGGAACAGACCTTTTATAACCTCATCTCAGAGGTAATATCGCTTATGCTGGATTCTTTTTGTTAGAAGTAAATCTAGTTCACAAAATGGGGAGGGGAATTAAGATCAATCTCTTGAAGCAGGGAGTATCACAGAATTTGTGGACATAATTTTAAAACCACCACAGATACATACTGACTAATGATAGCGATTACCTATGGTTTATGGGGGAGTGAAGGAATGAGGAATGGGGAAGAGAAAAATTTTCACTTGTGTCTTTAATTGTGGTAAAATACACATAAAATTTACTTTCTTAACTATTTCTAAGTGTATAGTTCTATATATGTAGATGTGAACAAAATCAACTCCATATCTGTTTCCTGGTTTCATTTCATTTTTAAGTTTCATACTGTGACTTCTGACCAATTTCAGTGTCCTTAGCAAGCATATCAAAGCCTTCTAGTTGATGATTATCTGTGCTCCTTAAAATGCAGCCATAAATATTTTTGTTAGTAATGGTGACCTATCACAGACTACTAGGAGGTATGGCCCCTGGTGCCACCACATTCTTTTGTCTCTTTGGCTTGTCAATCATTGCTACCTGAGTTATACTATATAAAAAAGTACAGTAACAGGGGTCTGTAACAGAGAATGACCTGCGCAGAATTCCTGAGTCATCCATTTCACTCTGACCCAATCTTCTTGTAAGTAAATCGCCCTATAACAAATTTTATTATAGTCTATGGGGTTGTCTGTACCATTCTTTGGACTGAAGATACCTTTGGTTATGGTGGCCATTGCACCTTTGTCCCACCATCAGATAAGTTCTGTGGCATTAAGTACATTCACATTGTTGTTCATCACCACCTTTCATCTCCAGAATTCTTATCATTTTGCAAAACTTAAGCCCTACCCATTAAATAATAACTCTCCACTCTTCCCTCCTTTCAGACCCTGGCAACCATCATTCTACTTTCTATCCCTATAAATTGATTATGCCAAGTCTACCTTATATAAGAAGAATCATACACTATGTGTTCTTTTGTGACTGGCTTATTTCATTTAACATAATGTCTTTAAGGTTCATCCATGTAGCATGTGTCAGAATTTCCTTCCTTTTTAAGGCTGAATAACATCCCATTGTATGTATACACCACATAGTTTATTCATTCATCAGTTAGAGAACATGTGGGCTGCTTCCACTCCTTGGCTATTGTGAATAATGCTGTTATGAACACTTGTGGACAAATATCTCTTAAGAGTCTTCACTTGTATGTTTTTATATTTGAAACTGTTTGCACTATGGAAATTACAATAGGCTGCACAACAAACCACCCCCAAAATTGATGACTTATAACAACGATTTATTATTTTTCCTGGTTCTATGGTGGGTTGGACAGGTCTTCTGCTTGTTTACCTGGCCTCAGACACATAGTGGCATTCAGCTGGGAGATCTGGTGGGCCCAAAGGTCCAAGCTGGCTTCATTCATAGGTCTGGCAGATGTCCCTGGTTCTTGCCTGGTTCTCCTTCATGTTCTCTCTTATCCTCTAGTAGGTCAAACCTATTTCCTTACATAACAGACTCAGAGAAGTGTTGAAGAGGAGTAAAGGAGAAGCTGCTAGATTTCTGAGGTGTAGGCTCTGGCACTTAACACCATGTCACTTCTCTTATCTTCTTTTAGTCAAAGCAAACATCAAAGATGACTTAGATTCAAGGGGTGGGAAATGGATTCTACCTTTTAGTGAGAGTAGCTACAAAAATTGGTGGCCATATTTACTCTATTACAAAATCTATTCCAAAATACCAAATAAAATAGTTACAAATAAATATTCATGATGTGGAAAAAATCAAGTTATAATATTTTAAAAAGCAGTGAGCAAAATTGTTAAGTGAATTATGATTTCTATCTATACCACTGTTATCTCCTGGCTCCCCTACCTCTCTGATTACATTGTTTTCAGTCTTTTTTCCTGTCTCCATTAGAGATAACAGCTCAATTCAAAATGGCTTAAATAGTAAGGAATATGGATTATTTCATATCACAAAAAATTCTGAGGAATAGCAGCTCTAATGGTATCTACTTACTAATGTCATCAGGGACTGAAAGCCACATCAGCATTTCTGCTTGGTCCTCAGGCTAGTCTTCCTCATGGCTGCAAGATGGCTGCTTTAGTTACAGGCATCACATTCAGAAATGACAACATCCAGAAGAAGAGGTATTCATCTTTCTTGTGTCTCTGTGTCCCTCTCATCTCTTTCTTTTGAAAAAAATTTAAACAGAAAAATTTATACAGAAAAGTTGAGAGTGGTGCAACAACTAATCATATACTCTCTACCTAGATTCAACAATTGATAACATTTTGCCACATGCCACAGTTGATTAATCTCTCTCCTTTACTCTGTGATATCCCACACACAAAACATATATCATGTTTTATTTCCTGTATCATTTGAAAGTAAGTCATAGACATCATAACAATTTACCCCTACACAATTCAGCTTATATTTCCTAATAAAGATGTCTCCTGTGGAACAATATCATCACAATAAAATAGAATTCCTTAATATTACTTAATACAGCCCAAGTTCAAATTTCCTCAGTTGTTCCTAAAATGTGTATTATAGCTTATTTTTTTTCAAAGCTGAATCCAATCAAGTTTCATACACTGCATTTGGTTTTATATTTCTTTAGTACCCTCCCTGACCCTTCTGTGTATCAGCAAGTTCTGTCGATGCTACCTTTGGTTATGTAAATTCCCTGAATTCATTTTCTTATGACATTGAGTTTTTCATTGGAATTATTCTGATGTGTTTCCTCATGGTGTCCATTTATCTTGTTCCTCTTATCTTTGTATTTCTTGCAAACTTCAAGAATAGATTTAGAAGCTTAACTAGATTTATCTTGAATTTTTTTTTGGCAAGACTATTTCAGAAGTGGTATATTTTACACTGTGTCTCCTTTATTAGCAAAGGAAGTTTCTGAGAAGCCCCACAGTGGACTTTTCCACCAGTGTCTTTGGCCAGAGCAGAGAAATTGTCCTGGACCAATATCTGGTGATGACGGTGGAAATACCATGCTTAGATTCAGTTGTAAGATGTGGGCTTCAGTGGGCTGAGGATGGTACCTGGTTCCCCTAAGGAAGGAGAGTGGATGCATGCACAAAAAGGGTTTTGCTGGGTGGGAAAGCAGGGAGCATCCTCTCCCTGACCCTTCTGTGTATCAGCAAGTTCTGTCGATGCTACCTTTACCACATGTCTGATATCTACTCATTTTTCTTCATCTCTGCTTCTACACTTGTCTAGTCACTAAGAACCCTGGGCCAGTTTCCAGCCCAAAGCTCCTAATTGGTCTCCCTACTTCTGATTATCCTTCAGACACTAGAGCTGTCTTTTAAAATCTAAGTTGAATCATGTCAAACCACTGCTTCATCCCCTTCAGTGGCTTCCCAGTACACTTGCCATAATTTGGTTCCTGTTTACCTCCACAGTCTCACATGGTCCACCCTCCTACACATTCAGTAAGTGTCAGTTATATAGGCTTTCATCCTGCTCTTTAAATGTGGTGAATCCTGTACTGATTTAAGGCTTTTGCATGTGCAGTTTCATCTTGTGAAACATGACCTCCCTGCCTCGTCTGCAGTAGAATATAGTAGTTGTTACAGGCTAAATTGTAACCCCCATCCCCCAATTCATATGTTGAAATCCTAACTTCCAGTACCTCAGTATATGAGTGTCATTTAGAGATAGGGTCTTTAAAGAGTTAATTAAAGTAAAAGGAGATCATTAGGGTGAGCTCTAATCCACTATGACTGGTGTACTTATAAAAGATAAACTTAGGACACAGACACAGATGAAGGAAGAAAGAACATGCAAGAACACAGGGAGAAGGTGGCCATCTATAAGCCAAGGAGAGAGAGGCCTCAGAAGAAATCAATCCTGCTGACATCTTGACTTGATATCTAGCCTCTAGAACTGTGAGAAAATAAATTTCTATTGTTGAAGTAACCCAGTCTGTGGTACTTTGTTATGGTTGCCCTGGCAAACTAAAACAGTAGTTAAACAGCTGAATCCTGGAGCAGCCTTCCTAGGTATAGATCTTGCCTCTGCCAATTACTAGGTGTGTAACTTTGGGGAAACCACTTAACCTTTTCATGCCTTGGTTTCTTTTTTCTGTAAAATGGAGATGATAACAATAGTACTAATAGACTGACAACCATCCAGGTTACCCCAGTCTGAGGGGCTTCCTAAAATGCAGTACTTTCCATGCTAAAACCTGAACAGTGACCCTAAACTGAAAATAATTGTTATGAGGCTGAATTAATACCTGTAGCATATTAGAAGAATCCCTAGTACATGGTAAGCACTCAGTAAGTAACACATATTGTTACTATTAATTATATTTCAGATCTCATTTTAACTGTCACTTTCTCAGAGATACTTTCCCTAACCCCATAATCTGGATTAGGACTCCCTGTTAAATTCTTTCATAGTATCTGGTTCTTTTATGTCAGTGTTTTCCCAAAATCTATTTTCTTTATTTTCAATAATAACAGGACCCCTGATTTCTAACTGAGCATGAGACTACCTGGAATAAAAACTGTCCCAGCTTCCCTTCTGGAAGAGTAAGTTCTGACCAATGGGATATGAGCAGATGTGATATGTGCAAATTCTAAGTTACACCCTCCAAACAGGAGGTTCTTAACCCAAAAAAGCTGTGGGTAGAATTCAAGGGGTCTGTGAACTTGCATGAGAAAAAAATTATAGCTGTATTTTCACAAACTGCTAACTGAAATTTAGCATTTGTTTCAATGATGAATATAGCAACAAAGCACAGAGAATTAACAGTAACTGTGATCCTGACACCAAGTGAAACCACAGACATTTTCATAGCACATAATAGTTGTGCAGATATCTAATAATGTTATGGTCATCACCACTATGAAATTAGATTTGCTTCTGGATCTTATTACTTAATGCGTAAAGCAGCATGCATTCCTATATGCCATAGCACAGAAATGGTTAAGGACTCTGCCTTAAAGAGTAGGGCATCTTGCTCCTTACTCTTTCATTCTTGTCGCATGTGGAACTAGTAGTGAGGTCTACAATCCTCAGATGGTGGAACAATGAGACCAAAAGAACCTAGGTTCCTAGGACCTTGGAATTGCCATGCAACCCTAGATTGCTTACACCCAAACTGCTACTTGAAAGAGGAATAAATGTCCACTTCGTTTACAATATTGTTATTTTTAGTGTTTATTAGAGCAGCTGAACCTTTAGCTTCATAAATACAATATAGCAATTATCACATTCTGTAACTATATGTGTGTGTATACACACACACACACACACTTATATATATGTGATGATTTTTGTTTGTGTCTTTATTACTAAAGAATAAGCTCTTTGAGGACATGCGGCATGTATATTTGTTCACTCTGGAATAAGTAACTGGTAAAAGTGTGGGCACAGAGTAGACTCTCAATACATGTTTTAAAATAAATGAAATAATAATAAATGTTTCTGATCACGTTAGGCTATTATTGTACAGGCAATTTGTAAAAACAAAAAAAAAAAGGCTAAGCATAGGAAAAGGGCTGTAAGAAAATATCAAAACATGAACAGAAACTGTTTGAATTATAGGTTTTAGCATGATTTTTTCCCTACATTTGTCTATATTTTTCACATTTCCTTCAATGAGGTTATATATGTGTGTGTGTGTGTGTGTATGTATGTATGTATGTATATATATGGTGAATACATATAGTGAAAAATATGTAACAAAACAAAATAGACCAAGGGGAATTTGATCTCTGAGGGCCTAGGAGAAGGAGAAGGTGTGTGGAGTATCTTGTCCAGGGAGGAAATTTAACTAGCTGTAGTCTGGTGTAGACCTTCTCATGTCCTTTAGATAATAAAAGTGTCATGTAAAAGCCAATAGTCCAGGCTGACTCTTAATGTAAGAATGAAACTCGTTTAACCGAGGCCATGGAAAGAAATAATGTGGAGCAATAGGAACAATAAGGTATAATGCTTCTGTGATCATTTACTCGTTAATATTTTGGTTAAGCATTCAGCTTCTACCTTGATTATAACCTTGACTGAATAAAGGTTTATGCATATTCAAATATATTTGTTTTCATACCAATATTAAAGTAAATATTTTAATGTACTCATAATTCTAAAAAAATTAATTTCAAGATTGCAAATAACATGTTCAATAAACATTAGTTGGTGACAGTGTGTTATCCAGAGCCTAATATTGAAAGTTTTTCCTTTGTTGCCATTAATTGGAATTCTGCCTTCAGATATGTGTGTGTGTAGGCTCATAACAACCTTCAATAAGCATTTGCAATTACTAGAAATGGCTGTATTTTTCAATATAGATTGACTGGCCTGAGACAAGGAAACAAATGAAACAGTTCCAACAGAAAGACATGAAACTGGATACTGGAAATAAATTGGAAGAGAAGTTAATGATAGCTAATGGTAGCTGTTAAAAACAATTTTTATTAAAATTGTATAATCATGACTTTTATATACATATAAAATGAACACATATCAAAAAATTTTATTTAATTCATTAATGAGGGAAGCAGTAAGATGTTGCAACCAATTCAAAGATTCAAAGTAGCAGATATATACAGGCAGTTGGGAATATTTAAGTAAATCTGCTTAATAGGTATGAAAACTGGGAAAACTGGTCAATATTTATAAAACTGCATCTCCTAAGGACATAATTTGCATATCTACCAATAATATTTGTATTATTGCCAACATTCTGCAAATTACAGAATTTTAAAATAGCCCAAAGACAACGAAAGGCACAAATACCCCATAGAATCAGATAACCTGGACAGTGTCTAGCTTTCCATTGAGACACCCAACAATTGTTTTGGTCCATTTAAACAGTCTTTCTTAATGTTTTCTTTACTTAGCTGACTTGTATTGAATGCTATTTACGGGCCAGGCACTACTATGGGTGCCTTAAATGTATTAACTCATTTAATTCCCACAAGAACCTTATGAAGTATGTCCTGTTATTATTTTCATGTCATAAGGGACAAAGAAAGGTAAGTCTGTCACCAAAGGTTACAGAGATAGTAGGAGGTGGAACCAGGATATGAATGCAGGTAGCTTTGCTCCAGCTATGCTGCCATGGATGTGACCATGTGAAGGAAAAGAAATGATAGGACCTGACCGGTTAGAATTCATTAGATATAAAAGAGGAGGCAGGGATGACTCCAAGGGTGTTTCCCCAGGTTGTGAGAAGGGGAACACTGTCCAGATTATAACTAAAGGGATTAAGAAGAGGAATTAGTTTGACTTCATTTTTAGACATACAGACTTTAGAGTAATGGCAAGATGGCCAGATGGAAAAGACCGTCTGGGCAGGAGATCAGAATTGGAGATGAAAATGAGTGATTTTTTTTAATGGAGGTTTAAATTGGTATAAATACACAAGTGCAGTCTGTCAGAGTTAAATGACAGAAGCCGGAAGGGAAAAATATGACGTTATGCAAGAAGGACTGAGGACCTGCCATAGGCTGAAGAGAAACAGTCTCAGGGGGTAAAACCAAAGCACTATAAACTGGCTAGAGTTCTTAGAGGCAGACAACAGGATACTACACTACCTTCAGGTTTAAGGGGAAGCATTAAAGCTGGAACCACAAATGCAAATAGCCAGAGTTGAGGTTGAAAGGCAAACAGAAGCTGCATCATGGAGGGTCTTTCTCTAACACTTGTAAAGATTGTCAAACAGCCAAGTGTCACGATCACATGAACTTTTAAGAAAGAAACAGGCTGCAGCTTGAACAGCCTGGGCAATCTGGAAGCAGGGGGTGTCACTGGGATCCAGAGGTGGGCAGCTGCGTGCTTACACCAGGTCAGGTTATTACAACTAAATCAACTCTAATATCTGAGGGGCCTGAGGCTACGAGTACTAAAAGAGGCTCATATACCACGTGAATAAATATTTTAAAGTTATAAATAAAGCTGGTACACTGTCAAAATATTCTCTAGTCTCCTACCTGGCTAAACACAACCTCAGAAGGCCCTGGAAGGGAGGGGAAGAGGCGGGCAGGATCAGCGGATTTAGGTGGAACCTTCCTGATACCAAGACCGAAAAACGCGACGGTGTCCCAGACGCACAAGACCACAGCGACACCTGGCTCTCTTCTGAAGGGCGTCCGGAGGCCGTCTTCCCGCCGCTGAGGCGAGGGCGTGCGGCTCGGCCGGGGGTGTGGCGTGGCCGCGCGCTTCCGGCGCAGGGTCGAAGGGCACACGACGTCGGTGTCATGGCTGCCTCCACGCTGGGCTCGGCGTGGGGTCCTCTACGGCTTGGCGTACCTGGCCTGTGCCGTCGCCGGCCGCCCCGGGGCCTATGGGCGCGCGTGCGGCGGCTCCCGGAGCTCCCGGGGACCGCGGGGTCTGGGCAGAGCGTGGCTGCAGCCAGCGGACCGGGCGCCTCGGGGAGTGACCAGTACTGCATGGAGTTGCTGCGGTGAGTGAGCCCGGCCTGCCTCCGCGAAAGATCGAGGAGCAGCCGGAAGGGGCCCGCCCGGATGGACGTTGCGGGATTCGGAGCCTCCGGGGCAAGCGGACTGGCTCCTCCTTTCTCGTAGACCTTACCGTGTGCGCTCAGGTTGGCTGTAGATGAGTACCTCTGGGGACAAAGGCAACCTTCACATGGGTGACAGAATTGTGGCCTTTGTTTGTCACCTTGCCTAAACCTTAATTTTTACTTATTTGAACATGTTGTATGCAGAACTTTTTAAATTTGAAAGACTAGTAATTAATTTTAATTACAACAGTGTCTAACTCTGAGTTCTTGCTGTGTATCAGACACTATACAAAGTAGCCTACAAGGCCAGTTGACCCTTGCACAACTCCTGGGTTAGGGACACCCACACCCCCCTTCAAAAATTCCAGTATAACTTTTGGCTCGCCTAAAACTTTACAAATAGCCTACTGTTGACAGGAAGCCTTACGGATAACATAAACAATGAACATTTTGTATGTTATATGTTATGTACTATATTCTTTTTCAAAAGTAAACCAGAGAAAAGAATGTTATTAAGAAAATCACAAGTAAAAGAAAATGATAAGAGGAAAAAACACAGTACATTAAAAAAGTCTGCGTGTAAGTGGACCCACATAATTCAAACCCTTGCTGTTCAAGGGTCAGCTGTGATTTGCTTTATTACAAATTGTGGCAGACAAATGTAGACATACTACTTAAGGCTATGAGTATTAAAGCGTTTAGAACAATGCCTGGCACAAAGAAAGGGCACAGTTAGTGTAAGCCATTATTACCTAATTTAATGGACTGGGAAACGGAGGTTTAGAGCAGGGGACCCCAAGCGAGTGGCATGTTAGGGACTAGGCCACATAGAAGGAGGTAAGCAGCAGGCAAGTGAGAAGCTTCATTTTGCACCCCAGCATTAGCATCAGTGTTTCAGCTCCACTTCAGATTGTCTGGCATTAGATTCTCATAGGAGCACTGGTTCCCAGTGCCAAAACCTTTGGGGACTGCTGGTTTGGAAAAATTAGGGACTTTACCTGAGGTTCATCAGAACAGCATTGTAAAGTCAGGGGTCTGAGGACAGTTTTGTTCACTCTGGTAACATTAGAAAGCCTGGCACATGGGAATCACAGTTAATCATTTATGGAGTGGAGTTGGTTGACTCAGGTCCCCTGACATATCTAGACCGGGGCCTGTCTTGGAATCCAGGCATGACTGCGGAGACCAGTGGCTTAGCCTACCACACTGCCCTTATGCTGTACTTGATAAAAATGTTCAAAGTACCTGGTCTCAGGGACTTTTGAAGTGTTAGAATAATTAAAATCCCTTGGGTTTGATTGGACTAGTAAATCTGATTTTTAAAAATTCCTTTTAGCAGAATGTAGCATAACAACAAAATTTCCACATGTTTTGTTTTTAATCACTTTTTTTTGTAATTGTGTTTCTCCCTCACCTTATTTGTAGATTACTCATAGGGGAAACAAGATAGCAGTAGTGGAAATCAGTGCTTTAAGAATTTTAAAAGCCAAAACTGCTAAAAGATTATGTTGATTTTTATATATTTTGAAGGTGTCATTTTTTTGGATAAATTTGTTACCAAAATGTATACCACTCATTCTACTTGTCCAGTGAAATTTTCCTTTAATACAGTAGGGTCCTAACTTATCCAGAGGTGAATAATCAATCACTGTTACTCATTTCTTATGTATTCTTTCAGTAATACTTAATGGATATCACATGACAGCTTTTCTCAAATATATATTTACAAATGGCCAGATTCTTAATCTGTTCATATTTGTATTTGAGTGGAATGGAGGCTGTTGACTCTAGGGATTTATTAAAAAGCTGGGATTTTGCAGGCAGACCTGATCTGAATTTATTGATCCTAGCTTTGATGCTTGACAGTTACTTACTTTAAGATTCATCTTTTTCCTCTTTTGTACATTTCTACTCCTTCCTTAATCGTAAGGATTAAGTGTGATGATGTCTATAAAAGTGCTGGCATGTAACAAATTCTCTGTAAACAGATTTTGGATAAAAACAAAATGAAACTTGATAGGAAAATTAGAACTTCTAGTTTATATGGTCCATTAGTCTTTGCAAGATTTGTCCTCTGAAATTATTTGTGTGGGTTATTTTGGACATGTATCTTATACAAAGCCTCCAAATATCAGAAAAGATACCAGGCCATAACTTCAGGTCAGCTCTCTTAGGAATCTAGGTTTCTGGGAAAATCTCAAATCTAATTTACATAGGCTTCTTGGGGTTCGGTAGCTCATTTGAACTACTTTCTCAGGCTTTGGGATTAGAGCTATAAAGAGAAGGTGATGTGGTGTCTGGAAGTACACTTGTTCTCCATTCTACACCCTCCCTGGGGAGTCTGTTCTTCCATTGTGCTTCCATGGCACAGGTTCATGGAATTAGCACAGTGGTCCTAATACCAGATATGCTTGTTTGTTTCTCCCAACTAGGTAGTCTGGTAAATACTTTATACTTAATATTCCTAGAATGAATACAGTATGGAGTATATTTTTAAAACTTTTTATTTTGAAGTAATTTCAAATTTATATAAATATTACAGAAATAGTACATAGAGTTTCAATATACTGTTCACTCAAATTCCCTTATTGTTAACATTCTGAACCATTTGAGAAGATGTAGACATGATGCCCCATTACGCCTTTTATGTTTTACTGTGTATTTAATACACAAGGATTCTCTCCTATACAGCTGTAGTAGAGCCATCAAAATCAGGATGTTAAAATTGTTCCAGCATTACCATCTAATCCACAGACTCCTTTTGAATTTTGCTAATTATTCTGTCTTTCGTATACCTCGGATCATATGCTACACTTAGTAGTCATATTTTTTTAAGCTTCTCCAGTCTGGAACAGTTTCTTGGTCTTTCATGAGCTTGACATTTTTAGAAGAAATCAACCAGTTACTTCGTAGACTCTCACAATTTGGGTTTATTTAGTGTTTCCTCATGATTTACATATTTTTGACAGGTATATTACAGAAGTGATGCTGTGCTTTTCTCATTATCCTATCAGGAAGCACAAGACATTGATTTATCCTATTACCATGGTGTGAAAGTTTTATTACTTGGTCGAGAAGGTGTATTTCAGATTTCTTCCCTGTAAATTTAATTAATAAGAATGTTAATTCACAGGTAATACATATTTTCTGAGGAGATACTTCAATAGTGTATAAATATCCTGTTTCTCTCAAACTTTTACCTGTTTAACATTTTTAGGCATTTTTGATTTTTGTTTGAATCAGTTATTATTTTGATAGTTATCAAATGAAAAAAACTGCCTTTTAGCTTGGTTGTAAGGATTAAATATGATGATGTCTATAAAAGTGCTGGCATGTTTCAAATTCTCAATAAATAGTTTTTAAATAAAAAACAATGAAACTTGAAAGAAAGATTAGAATGTCTAGCTTATGTTGTCCATTAATCTTTGCAAATGTTGGCCTCTGAAATTATTTTTGTGGGATGTTTTGGACATGTGCCTTCAAAAAATGTCTTCTGGATATATCAGTCAGCATTGTACTGTTTGTCAAGTTTTTCCTCCTCTTCCTGTTTATTTATTCATTAATTTATATTTATACAGACTCATCAGTCTGTTATTATCATTACTTTTTGATGCTCAAGTTGTCCTAGACTTGGCCAAAGAGAACTCTGTCAAGTCAGTTCATTTGTTCTTTTGACAAGTCCCTCCGTTCTTTGAACATTTCTTTTCTCTCTGTTCAAGAAGATGTTTCAGGCTTCTCTTATATTTTTTTCCACTACAGCCCCAGAGTCAGTCATTCCTTCAGAGATCCCTAGTTTATTTCAATGGAGAATGGTATTTGGAAACCAAGATCTAGGTGTCAGTTGTATCCACTGACAGAGGAGACCTGGGGGTGGGTATCATTGCTTCTAGGCTCTCTCAGCAGATGCTGCTAGGCACATAACTATAATATGGGTAAGTGCATGCGCATACACATGAGCACAACCCTCCACATCTCTATATTGTTTCCTGTCTTTATGTCTTATCTGTGTATTTATGTATTAAAAATCATGAGTTCATACCAGTACTTACTGGAACTATTTCCTTGATTTTTACTTCTTTCTATAGCTCATTTGGATTTTTACAAAGTGATTCTGAAACAATTAAAATTGTAAGTATTATGTAAGTCAAAATAAATTAATAGAGCTTGATTATTCTTTTTAACTGGTCGGATTGCGGGCAGATAATGTTTTTTGTAATTGCAGAGAAACAGCTATAGAATATAAGAAATTTTAGGTCTGTTTTGAATTGAGTCCTCATTGTTTCGGTTAATCCTGTTCGGCATACTTTTATGTGCAGTTTGGAAAGTGAAGGGTAACTGTCTTTTTTTTCTTGGCTTTTTTTTTTTTTTTTTTTAGGAAACGAGATTATGAAGGCTATTTATGCTCCCTGCTGCTTCCTGCACAATCCAGAAGCTCTGCTTTTGCATTGAGAGCCTTCAACGTGGAACTGGCTCAGGCTGGTATTAAAATACTTTAAAAGATTATTTGGAAAAATAGTGTTATAATGTGTTTAATGCTGAACAATAAAGAAACAGTTGTAATTTATATGTTAGATGTGTTTAAGGTCTCTGCGTGGTGATTTTTTTTCCCTCTTTGTTTAGGCATAATTCAAATCCAAAAATATAACTATCTAATGAATTTACTGTTTCTGGAAATACCATTCTGGATTTGTTTTTTTTTTTGAGGTTATGATAAAACTACACAGTTAACATTGCACATTTGTCTGTTAATTGAATAGGTTTATCAGTATTACTGCTTATCCTCCAACATTTGCATAATTTACATGTATATAGCAGTTTTTAAACACTTTTCAAATTGAGTTTTTAGCTTTAATGTGACAAGGGGAATGGAAGCAATTATAGCAAACCCGACCTTAGATCATACTAACTCACTCTAGTCTAAAGAATTAAAAAGGGAGAAGGGACCTGTCTTTTTCTTCCACATATGCTTGTACAATGGAAGTGGAAATGGAGGATGGAAATTAGGGAGTTGAAATAGAATGTGCTTCTCAGTTTCTTAAATGGATAGATCAGTCATGGAGAGTGAGGGAGCAGGGGAGTGTTTAGAGTCTTAAAGTGGGTGGCATTTTGGCATGGCTTCTCTGATGGATGTGATAGGAAGTGAACAAGGAACAAATAAAAGGATGCAAGTATAGCACTGAGCCGTGATTGCAGTAAGACACTTGAATCTGCAGAGTCTAATAGACTCTGGCTATTTTTCCTTTATATATTTCTAGAAATCATGGGTTCATATTTTTCACCTTATCGTTTTTCAGGTATAAACTATACATCGGCATCTTAAGCCAGTCACAATTTAGCAGTAAAGAATCCACATTAATTACCTTCCATTATAATTTTAAAATGATTAAAATTCCATTTTTAATAAATAAACTCTTAGGGTTCCCCCTGAAATTTCTCTCATTTTGTAGGATTGTCTTGCTGTTTTTTTGCATACACTGTCTTATTTGTTCATTCATTCAACAAGTATCCAAAATATGCTAGACTGTGTTTTAGGTCCTGGGTTGTAGCACTGAATAAAACACACAAAATCCCTTCGTTCGTGTAACCGAGTACTGTGTAATGTGTTGGATGGAAATAAGCACTGTGAAGAAAAATTAGTGGGATAGGAAAGGCCGGGTATAGCCGGGGTTCCTATTTTGTGTAGGGTGGTCAGGAAAAAACTCACTAAGAAGATAACATTTGAGCAAAGATTTGAAGGAAGCAAGAATGAGATATGTGGGCAAAGAGTATTCTAGGCGGGAGGAAAAGGAAGAATAGAGGCTCCGAGGTACCTGATGCCTTGAAGAAAAGAAGGCCAATGCGGTACAGCAGAGGGGTAGGGAGCATTGAAGGGGATTGAGTTAGAGGTACCTGGACCAGAAAGGTAAGGTCTTGGAGACCACTATAGTCACTTCGACTTTTACTTTGAGCAGAGAAGGACATCATATTTTGGTCATGTTTTAAAAGGATTACTCTTGATTCCATATGGAGAATAGACAAAAGCCACTGGAATCTAAACATTGCTAAGAGACCCACCCAGCACTAAGACCATTAAAAACAAACTTTTGTTCGGAAATAATTTCACACTCAAAAAAGCGATAATAGTATAAAAAAGATTCATATACACTTTCGTTAACATTTTGCCCCATTTTGCCCCTGCAAAGTTGAGTGTGTATTTTATAAGAATAATATTCTATATAACCACAGTACAGTTATCAATTTGCGTATATTTGATATTTATAGAATACTTTTATTTAGTCTGCCATCTGGTTTCCAGTTTTGTTAAATCACATAATAATGTCTTTTATGGCATTTTGTTCATTCTGGTACAATATCCAGTCTGGGATCAGGTATTGCATTTAGTTTTCATGTCTCTTTAGCCTCTTTTAGTCTGGAACATTTCCATAGTATTCATCTTTTACGATATTGAAATTTTAAAAACAATACTGATCCTTTTAAAAAATAGAATTTCTGTTTCTTATTTGAAGTTTCTTTATTTTTTGTTATGATTATGTTGTGCATTCCTACCCTAATACAACCTAAGTGGTGTGTGCCCTTTTCAGGGAATCACAGGAGGCAGGAAATGTCCATCTGTCTTTTATTAGTAATACTAACTTTGGTCACCAGTCAAGTTGTTAATATTTTTTCCCTTGGTAAATAAGAGGAGACATAAGACCATAGTCCTCATCAAAATTTGCCTCCTAGATGGCAAACAATTGCATGAAAAGGTGCTCAACTTAACTAACATCAGGGAAATACAAACCACAATGATATATCACCTCACTTTTGTTAGAATGACTGTTATCAAAAAGACATAACAAGTGTTGGCGAGGAAGTAGAGAAAAGGAAACCCTTGTGCAGTGTTGATGGGGATGTAAAGTGTAGTCTCTGGAAAACAATATGGAAAACTTTCCTCAAAAAATTAAAAATAGAAATACCATATGATCCATCAATTTCACTCTTGTGTATTTATCCAAAGGGAATGAAAACAGTAACTTGAGAATGTATATGAACACTCTGTTCATTGCAGCATTATTTATAATAAAAACCTTGGCTATTTATTCCATAGTCAAGACATGGAAACAATCCGTGTCCATTGATGGATAAATGGATAAAGAAAATGTGATACATACGTATAGGAATATGATTCAACCATAAAAAAGGAAATCTTAACCATTTACAATAACATGGATGACTTTGTGGACATTATACTAAATGAAATAAGAGACAAAAACTAATACATATGATTTCATTAATACATGAAATCTAAAAAACAACCCCTCCACTTCCAAACTCATACAGAGACCAGACTGGTGGTTGCCAGAGGTGGGGGGTGGGGAGGTGGGTAAAATAGATAAAGGTGATCAAAGGTACAAACTTTCAGTTATAAATATGTCCTGGGGATATAATTCACAGTATGGTGAATATAGTTAATAATACTGTATTGTATATTTGACAGTGGCTGACATAGTAGATCTTAAAAGTTCTATTCACAAGAATAACTGGTTGTAGATATTAACTAGACTTATTGTGATCATTTTGCAATATATGCATATATCAATTTGTTATACATCTGAAACTAAGATACTGTTATATGTTGAATACATCTTAATTTAAAATAATTTACCCTTAGATTTAGCATACATTGTTGATTCTTGCCTGAACCTAACAGTCATTTTTAATCAGTAGTAAGTGAAGGAGACAGTCTAATAATCTTTTTAAAAATTAATAAGTGAGTGAATGAGTTTATTTAAAATGTACATACAGTAAAATTCATTTTTTGTGGTGTACAGTTTTATAGGTTTTGAAAATTGCATAGTGTCATGTATTCACCACCATAGTCATGATACAGAACAATTCCACTAACCCAAAAAATTCCCTCATGTGCCCCTTTGTAGTCACCCCCACCCCTTACCCATAATCTTTTGCATATCCTGGTTTCAGGTTTTTTTCAAGTAAGTCTCAAGTAAATTTTTCTATGTGTAAATGTTTCAGTATGCATCTCTAATAGATAATTTACTTAAAAATAACCACAATGTCATTATCATACATTGAAAATTTAACAATAATTCCTAATATCATTAAACATCCAGTGTTCAGATTTCCTTGTCTTTCTCTTCAAATCAGAATTCAAATAAGGTCCACATGTTATGACCAGTAGATCTAGCTCTTAAACCTCTTAATCTAAATGTTTCCCCTCCCTCTTTTTGTTTTTGTTTCTTTTGCAATTGTTTTCTAGAAGGCTCTTGTATTTTTGAATGCAGACCTTGAAACTATTTTTGAATAAGCACCAAATTGCAGCTTTTACTTAGAAAATGGCAACAATTTAACTTCAAGAAAAAATTAAAACAAATGTATATAGAATTAAACTTAGTTTTTGACTGACATGTGATTATGCAGTCACAAATACTGTTTTTTGAGACTAAATAGTGCATTTATTAACATTTTTAAACACTATTTACAGGTTAAGGACTCAGTTTCTGAGAAAACAATTGGACTGATGCGAATGCAATTTTGGAAAAAAACTGTGGATGATATATACAATGACAGTCCACCACATCAGCCTGTGGCCATTGAACTATGGAAGGTAAAAGAAAAAAGTGCTGCTTTCAATTTGTAAGAATCATAATTGAGTGTACTTTTTGATGCATATGATTTGGATAATAGCGATGGGCAGTCTATCCTGAAAATATTCTTAGGTTCACGTAATATTCAGATGTGTGTTAGTTTGGAAAGAAGAATTTAAAATCTTCCACTAATAATTTGCACAGATCTTTAGCATATTTCTTTATTAAAGGAAAAAAGAGGAATCTGATCTCTCTATGTTATCAATTATTTTCCACATATTTGGCTGCAGAATTTAAACCCTACACATTTTAAAGCTATACTGGTAAATTTTCTGTTCTGTCTGCCCAGCAGCTCCTTATTCCAGTGACTCTAGAAAAACACATGTTGATCTTTTGTGAAGGGAGACATGCTTTTACTATTGTCCAGACACAAATCTAAAACTGCCTTTCTAGTTTGATATAATTACCTATTCGTTGATGACTTTTAGGTATTTGAGAATGAGCTAGAATATTTTTTGTATAGACAGATGTATGTAGTTTTATATTAAAGTAGCTAAATGGACCCCTCATTCATAAACAGCCATGCGCAGTTTAGAAATATGCTAAACTGAATGGAGGAAGGAAATTAGGTGCCTTTCAGTATTGATCTGTGTCCTCATTGTAATGATGAATGCCAAAAGACAGTTTCTATAACAGGAGCCTCTGACAGACCTGGCAGTGGTACACCTCTTCTCAGGCCTGCGCACCAGCAGAGGCAGACCCCGTTTCTGGGCCCCAGATTGACTTCACAGAGCCCCAGTAAGGATGGAAAGCCAGGCCTCTCCCCTCCCCACTGGGGACTGAGAAGAAAAAGTGGATGGGAAGCTGTGAGTATTAGATTAGTTGTTTACCTCTACTCATCCCTTCAAGAACCTAGGTGACGCAGAATGGAGAAAAATTATAATCCAGAAACTATTATTTGATACACAAACCTGACTTCAGTAGAGGTTTATGATAAGACTTGCATTGAAGGTTCTGGCCGTTGTCCAGAAATATCATGGACAATTGGAGATTCCTTTAAAACAAATTTATATTTCCTTGGCTTCTCTTTAAAAAACCAGAAGACATCTGAGTTACAGAATGTTTACATGTGTAAGTTTGTCCATTTTTATAATGCTTAAATTTTGATGGTTAATGTTGGCCAGTTTTCTGATATGACTGGTGTTGAAAGCTAATAGGAATATTTAAAAGAAGCAGGTAGTGTTTCGAGCATTTGCCCTCTCTATGTATCCTCTATCCCTCCCCATTCTGTGGAACATATACATATTGTACCACTCTCCAGTATAAAACTTTACATTGGTTTTTGGTAGTGTCAGGTTCTTTAGAAGATTAGATAGGAAAACAGTGACAGGGTGTTGTCCAGAGATCACTTTCCTGCTGCATTCTTTGGTGCCTTTGGGGTACAAATAATTGAATATCTATAATTTCTTGTACATTTCTTATGAGCTTCTCCATTTGTCAGTTTACTAATATTAGTTAACATTTTAAATTTGTTTATTGCCAAGGTTTTTATTCTGTTTTACTTCTCTGCAGTTTTGATACTTTATTCAGGTGGTTTTCGGCTTATAAATATTTTCACACTGATCCCTGATTTCCTTCAGAATTAGAAGATCTATAATATGTAATCAAGGAACTGCAGCTGTTATATTTTCAGCCTTGAGTAAAGAGGACTCTGACTTTTCATTGGTTAAATATTTATTGAGTACTTTACATGCCAGGAATGGTATTTGACGGCATGGTTACAAAGCTCAAACATGCCCTGCCCCACTCAGACACGTGCAAAATAAGATCAGAACTCTCTAAAGAGTGAGGAATCCCAGGCTGATTCCTGGGGCTGGGGAGATAAGCCTGTGAGGAGTTGTGCTGTGTGATAGTAGTAATGCCCAAAAGAGCATTTGGGAACCAACTCTATGCAGTCCTTTTAGCTTCTGTAGGTTGCTGCCAGGCAAGTGGGCCTCTTTGTCACATAAATGTGTATTGGTGTGCATGCTAGCTAGCTAGCCTTTATATTTTAGTGTCAGTGACATCTTAGTGTTTAAGTTGAAGCATAGTACATTTCTAAGACTTTATGTTTCACTACTGTTACTTTTGTGAAAATATATCATACTTAATATTAATTTGGCAAGAAAATGATGCTTTTAAACTTATTTGGAAATAATTTCAAACTTTCAGAAAGTTCTCTAAATTAAAAATAGTGCAAGAACATCTCTGTACCCTTTACTCAGACTTACCTATTATTAACATTTTCTCAATTTGTTAATCATTTGTATATGTTCACTCAATATATGTGTGCATGCTTGAGTTCTCTCTCCTCCCTCTCTGTACATGTATTTTCACACTCAATTTTTTTTCTGAATCATTTAAGTGTAAGTTACAGTCATCATGGCCTTTTATTTCCAAATACTTTACTATTTCTTAAGACTAAAGATATTCTCTTAGGTAACCAAAACAGTTATTGATTTTACTAAATTTAACTTTGATATAACATTTTAATCTAATTTTTATACTACAGTTTTGTCAGTTGACCTAGTAATGTCCACTAAGGAATTTTTCCCTCCAGTCTAGGGTCGGGTATTATTTGTCATGTATTTTTAGCCTACTTTAATTTGGAATATTTCACAGCTTTTCTCTATCTTCTATGACATTGACATTTTTGAAGATTATAGGCCCTCTAAGATATCACATCTAGAGGCACATTTTATGCATCTATTCTTTATCAGAGTTGTTAATTTTCATCATCCAGTCAAGATGTTGCCTATTTTTTCCCATTGTATAATTCATTGTGCAATTATAATTCACCTGGCAACTAATCAACTTTAAGACAATGCAGATATTCTACTCCTCATTAATTTCCCCTAAAACATAGCATTCATCGATGATTCTAATTTGATTTAGTTTTTACTGTTATGATTGCATAATGATCATTTTCCAATTCTAATAATACTCTGTCCACATTTACCACTTGGCACTCTACTATAAGCAAGAACTCTCACTCTCTTATATTTATTTGTTTATTAATTATTGTTATGGACTCATGAATTCCTATTTTTTTCTAGTAGTTTATAATTCATTACTAAACTTAATTGTTTTGATGTTCAAATAGTCCCAGATTTGGATAGTGAGAAGCCCTTTAAACTGGCTCCTATGTTTTTAAGATATGCCCCCCCTCCCCATAATTTTTGAACACTGTTTTCTGGCATAGTAAAATATTCTAAGATCATCTTGAATCTCCCTTGCCCCAAATCTGGAATCATTTATTTCTCTAGAGCCCTATTTTTTGGGGGGGAATGGTATTAGAGACCAAGATCTGGGCACCATGTATGCTCTTTCCTACTGGAGTGTCTATTTGCTAAGATAACACTGCCCCTTGCAGATTATCATCTTTGGAGTTTTAGTTACTCTTCTATTTTGGAGAAGTATTTATTTTTATTAAATAGTATCTTTATTCTATGGAAAACAGTTTGTAATAAGTAAGCTTAGAAGTTAGGGTGCATCACATAACAGAAGCTCAGTATTGAATTCTTGTTTTTGTTTTGAAAGTGGAATCATCAAATTACTAATAGCATAAGAAGAAAAGACAAATTAGAGAAAAAGTTTTGGTTATATTACCTTTACTTGGAAATGTTTTGAGATGTTTTCTGGGGACATTTTCTTTTCCCTTGGTATTTCTTTAACACGGTTGTTTACATGGTAATGAATTATTACAAATGTTCCTTTACTTAGTTTTGTATTTGGTAATTATTTTATTCAGGTCTGCAGAAATAATTTTTCATACTTTTACTAACAACACTCTTGTTTTTAGGCTGTCAAAAGACATAATCTGACTAAAAGATGGCTTATGAAAATCATTGATGAAAGAGTAAGTTGAAATTGCAAAATTCTTAATTTTTTTTTTCCTTTTTATTCCTTAAGCTAATTTTTCAGGGGGGAAATATTTTAGTATGTGTACGTGTGAAGACAATTAGAGAACAATGTGATTTTATTCATTCTCCATCACTGTATGCTACCTGCTTCAGTCCCTCCTCTGCCCCTGCACTTTGAGGCAGACAAGTAAAGACAGGCTCCCAGGCAGAGGCATATGTGTACACATCCACACTCTACTGTTTCGGGTTTTTTAAATGGAAATTTTCATTTCAATTCTACATACAGATGTAGAGAGAATAGTGTGATATACTTTTATGTATCTGTCAAATAGCTTTAATAATTTATAAGCACATGTCCAATTTGTTTCATTTATATTCTACCAACTCCCCTCACTAACTGCCATTGGATTGTTTTAAAGTAAATGCCAGGCATTTGATCTGCAAATATTTATTTGTCTTGAAAAGATAAAAACTTAAAAAAACATAACCGTAATACAATGATCATATCTTAAAAAATTATGGGTAGTTTCTTAATATCATCAAATCTTGAGTAGTCATACACATTCCTTTATGTACACCCAGTATTTGGATCAATGTCCAAATAGTGAAAGGAATAAGGAAAGTCTGAATGTTCTAGTGAGTGGAATTCTATACTAAGGTCTTAGAACTGAGATATAGTTCCAGCAAGCACTAAGTATACAAATTGCTAGATGACCTGGGCTGACTTGTATATTCTTTCTGACACATTGTTGTCTTAGTGTCCTTACTGGCCTGATATTCATCATGTGCTGTTGTCATGAAAATGTAAGTTAACTTAATCTGTTTCGATATGATCTATTAATAACCTTAAGCTGTGGTAGTAATACAAGCCAAAATGAGATAATGACTTTGACACTAATAAAAATTGCTCCATTGGCCTATAGGGTTAATCAGCACTAAGAAAATTTATTTTTTCAGGTGTCTTCTATTTTTATGATATAAAGAAAATTAGAGAACTCAAGATAGAGATAACATTTCTGTTTAACAGAAAATAACATTTGGCATTTGCCGGGAGGGATATTTAAAAATAACGGACTGGGATCAATTGCCTCTTCATTGATCTGTAGATTCAATTTTGATTGATCTATAGTGCAATCCCTGTGAAAATTCCAGCTGCTTTTTTTGCAGAAATTGATCCTAAAATTCCTATGAGACATAGAATTGCCAAGATCATCTTGAAAAAGAGAATAAAGTTGGAGGACTCATATTTTTTGATTTTGAAACAATTACAAAGTTACAAAAATCAAACTGTGTGGCATTGGCATAGAGTAGACATAAAAACCTATAGAATAGAATTGAGAGTCCAGGAATAAACCTATATATTTATAGTCAATTGTATTTTCACAAGGATATGAAGGTAAATCATTGGGGGAAAGAATAATCTTTTCAACAAATATTGCTGGGACAACTAGATATCCACATGCAAAGGAATGAATTTGGACTTCTACCTCACACAACATACAAAAACTTACTCAAAATGGATCTAAGATCTAAATGTAAGAGTTAAACTGTAAAACTCTGAGGAGAAAGTATAGGTAAGTGTAAATCTTAGCAACTTTAGTTTGGGCAGTGGTTTCTTAGATATGATACCAAAAGCAGAAGCAATAAGAGAAAAATAGATAATTTGACTTCATCAAAATTAAACAATTTAAGACAGTAAAAAGACAATCCATAGAATGAGAGAAAGTATTTGCCAGTTATATATTTGATAAAGGACTAGTATCTAGAACATGTACAGAACTCTTAAAACTCAGCAGTGAAAAATGATAATCCAATTTAAAAATAGGCAAAGAATTTGAGTATACATTTCTCCAAGGAAGATACACAAATGACCAATAAGCACCTAAAAAGATATTTAACATCTTTTCATTAGAGGAATGCAAATCAAAACTACGATGAGATACTGGTAACTTCATACTCTTTAGGATAGCTATACTAGAAAAGATGAATGATAACAAGTGTTGGTGAGGATGGAGAAATTGAAACATTTTATACATTACTGATGGGAATGGAAAATTGTTCAGCTGCTTTGGAAAACAGTTTGGCAGTTCTTTAAAAAGTTAAACGTAGAGTTACCATAGACACTCCTAGGTTTATATCCAGAAGAAATAAAAATGTATGTCCACACAAAACTTGTACACAAGTGTTTATAGCAGCATTACTTATAATAGTCCAAAAGTGAGAACAACATATAGTCTGTCAGTGAATCAATAAACAAAATATGATATATTCATAAAATAGAGTATTTATTATTTCTTCAATTAGAAAGAGTGAAGTATTGATAGATACTCCAACATGGATGACCGTTGATAACATGCTAATTGAAAGAAGCCAGATACAAAAAGCTACATATCGTATCATTGTATGTTTATAAAATGTCCAAAACAGACAAATCCATGGAAACAAAGTAGATTAGCAGTTTTTCAGGAGATGGAAGTAAGAGAAATGGGAAGTGACTGCTTTAATGGATATAGAATTTCTTTTTGAGGTAATAAAAACATGCTGGAACTAGTGGTGATAGTTGCTCAACTTTGCAGATATGCTAAAAACCACCGAACTCTATATTTTAAAGGGTAAAATTTTATGGTATGTGAATTATGTGTCGATTTTTTAAAAATGTAAAAGATCTGGACATATTTTTTTCCTGGGATTGTTGCTGGTGCCAATTTCCCCCTGATTAAAAAAAAAGGAGGAAGGGTGTATTACCTTGGCCACAGTCTTTATATTATTGTAAAAGTGACTAGATTTTACTAAGATTTATATTTTTCTATTTCTTGATAGAATGTGTTCAGTTCATCAATCCTGCTACTTAATTGAGCATGGTTTCTTTTGGGGCAGGGGAATTGGGTATAAATTGCCTTTTTCTAGTCACCTTTTCCTTTTTAAGGGCATGGCCTTAACAGTCAAAATGTGTGGGTTTGAATCCTATCCCAACCATTTATTAGCTGTGTGACCTTGGGTATGTTGCCAAATGTGTCCATGGCTGTTCTTCATCTGCAAAATGAAAAAAGTATTAGTTCATTAACTTTTGGAGGAGTTGCTAAGATTAAGAAGATAATGTCTAAAGTGAGAGAGTCAGTGAAGTCAGTTTCTCATGATACCTTGGGCTATTGAAGGAATTAAAAATTAGGTCAACCCATGTTCATGGTGATTTGTGTATTGATATTATTCCTAAGGTATTATTTTGAGGGTGATTTGTAAGAATGAATGTGTAGAACTTTAATATTTCAATTTTATTGTAATCTTACTGTGTACTAAATATATATTTAACATCTTTATTATTTATTATTCAGTCCTTTTGAGCAAAACAGGTGTCTTTTTGTATAAATTTTGATAATTCAGCAAAGTGTTTGCCTTTTGTTTGCCTGTAGGAAAAAAATTTGGATGACAAAGCATATCGTAATATCCAGGAACTGGAAAATTATGCCGAAAACACACAGAGCTCTCTTCTTTATTTAACACTAGAAATACTAGGTAAGATTTTCTTTCTATTTCATACTTTTTCAAATAAAACACCTTTCAGACTTCATTCTTTTATAATTTGACAATCTACCCAGTTTAACACTGAAATTTTTGTGCTATTTATAACAAAACAGCTTTTTTTTTTTTTTTTGAGCAAGAAGGGGAATATATATCTTTCTTTGGAGTGCAGACTAATCAAAATACTTAGGCTCTAAGAAAAGTGACTTAGCTACCTCATGGGAATGATGTAGTTAATAACCTGGTAATTACAGATACTTTTACTTTTTTAAACATCTACCAATTGGAAGGCCTGTAGCTTGATTCTGCCTTCCCTGTCCGTAATACTTCTCCATGTAAAAAAAAAAAAAAAATGATAAAAGAAATAAACCTGCATTTCTTAAGTTTTTCTGTAAAAATTTAAATAAAATTTTTCTTTAAAAAAAACAACAAAAACTAATTTAGATGGTACTTTTTCTCCATTAACTTTATTCTAAGTTGATGAAGTCTTATTGTAATGAGGACTGTAGTGAGAAAATTGAGACAAGAACAATAGCATTCATCTGAAGAAGGTAATATATCTTTATGTCACCCTAAAAGAATAACACAAATCCCTAGTGAATTTCCCAGGCCTGTTCTGCCTGTACGTTTAGAGACATGTTTGCCAACACAATGAAAGGAGGGGCAAAGAGCAAAACATTTGTTAAGCATATACTTAAAATGAGGTCATATGGAAATTGCACTGAGGCGAAGAAATGGAAGACTTGTAATGTTTTCCATGATAGCTGATTAAAATTCCCAGTGTGTTCTTGGTGTGCTGTAATCTGAGAAAAACTCTTATTTAAAAGTTGAAGTTTAGAAACCTGCCAGTGGCAAATGGTCAACTTGTTTTTGTGCCCAGAGTTTTACTCAAAGGTGTTTTTTTTTCCATATATTAATGAATTAGGATAAACACCTAGTTTTACATGTTCAGGTGATTTCTCTTTCCTACTTCTGTAGACTTATTAAGCATTTGAAAAGAAAGGAATAGCCCTGCTGTTTAATTTCTAAAATCATAGGTATAAAGGATCTTCATGCAGATCATGCTGCAAGTCACATTGGAAAAGCACAAGGCATTGTCACTTGTTTGAGAGCAACACCATATCATGGTACCAGAAGAAGGGTGTTCCTTCCCATGGATATTTGTATGCTGGTAAGGATGTTATTTGTGCACTATAATAATTTACCTCAGGAATATTAGAGAGATGTTCTCTCTTGGTTCTTTGCTTAGTCTACTCAAGTAACTGCTTTGAAATGAAAGCATATTGCCTTTTTGCTCCATAGTTATCAAGTGAGAATTTCATCAATCAGGCATTTTAGGTCTCTGGTGGAGCTATGCAAAAGAAGATTCAGAGAACCTCATTTGGGATATCTTCATGTTGCTGCCCTACTCCCTCCTAAGCAATTAGAGTCATTATTCCTAGTGCTCACCATAGCCTCTTTTTTATTTTAAATGAAGGAAGTTAAGTCTTTTAAAAATATTGTTTATGAGAACTTTTGTTGTCTTTATGATGTTTTTTATTGTCTGTACTTTTAAACTTTTTATGTGTTCAGTTTTTTTCCTTGTATATTTTTGTTCTACCTATAACTGTTGTTAATTAACATTTTGTGTTGCATATTCTTCCAAGAGTGTGTGTGTATATATGTGTGTCTCTATATATACAAACAGAACAGACACAGATACATGTATATGTACACATATATTTTTAAAAACAAAATAGGCATTATACTGTTCTCTTATTTATTTTCTTGAGCTAAGTTAGTTTTAAGTGAGCTTTTCAATTGCTAATATAATGTATTTTCTACCACAGCATGGTGTTTCACAAGAGGATTTTCTGCGGAAGAACCAAGATAAAAATGTAAGGGATGTGATATATGACATTGCCAGCCAGGCACACTTGCACCTAAAGCATGTGAGTAGCCTCTTGTTGCCAAATTATTTAGGAAACTATCATTTCTAGGTGTGGCTATTTCTGGAGCATGTTATGGTGTTCCCTACTGGGCAGTTCATAATTCATCTTATTGAAATCCCGGTAGATTTATCTCAGGGACGATTGTAAACTTTCTCCACTTAAAAAAAATCCTCTGAGCAGATGTATACACCCTTAACAGAGTAAATCAAGCCTGAGTGGCCTCATTTAGGCTCCTCTGATGTCTCCAGCCACCATTTTTCTCTCTCTCAGGGAGCAGTGTGCTTTTGCCTTGCAAGACCAGCGCCTCCCCTACCTCTTCCAGGACCGCACCTTGTCTCAGCTGTCCTGCTTGGGGTTTTTACATGGCCTCTCTGATAACTGGAGCCTTTTATCTTCTGGTTTGTTGCTACTGCCTGAAGTTACGGGCAGCCCAGGGACCCTTATGTTCCTTATTTTTCTCTCACAATTAACCTTTTTTGAATAAGTGGTCTGTATTCATTGTTAGTTCAAAGCCCTCACCACCTTTGCACTGTTTATCATGCTGTAATTTGGCTTCCATTTACCCGCTCTAACAATAATCATTAGTAAATAATCTCCTTATTGCCACAGTTAAAGAGTGTTTATTTTAGAGAGAGTAAATATAACAGAAGTAGAATCAGTTAGACTAGATAACTGATTATGGCAGGATCAGGGAGAGAGAAAGTTGAATGCTGCACAAAATTCAAATATAGATGGTGATGGTGCCATCCAGAGACAATAAAAAAAAAGCAGTGGTATGCTAGGTGCTGATCTATAGACTTTGGACTAGCTGCTAGACGTCACTGAATATAGGGACATTAGAGGACATTTAGAGAGATGGGCTTTTGAAGAATGCAGGACTGTGACTTTGAAAGGAGCAGAACTGGAGAAAGATTTAGGAATCATACACACGGGGTAAAGCTCCCAATTTGGATGGTGTTGTCCAAGGAGAATGTCCATCTAGGAAGGAGGACCAAGGGCAGAATCTTGAGGTACACATCTGTTTCTCAAGTTGAAGGAGAAAGGGCCAGTTATTAGGAAGAAGAAGAAGGGAAGAATGATTAAAGAAATAGAAGAATTGAGAGTTGATTTGTTGGAAACCAAGGGAGGAGCAAATTCCAAGAAAAAGGAATAGTAAAGTTGTGCATGCTACAGGGAGATTGAAGAGAAAAAATAGGTATGATGGTTAGTAAATCATAGATGATTTTAAAAACAGTAGTTTTAGTTTACTGGGGTAAAACCAAAAGATAGCAGTTTAGGTCAGCCTAGTAGAGGCAGTTATCTGACAATATAAACAAAAACCTGGAGACAGGACCAGGTTTGGTGAGTGCAGGATGATGGACATGAGCCTGAGTGGATCAGGGCTTCATAGTCCCTAGCAGTAGGAAGGTCTGTTGCATAAATGAGTTTAGAGTCAAGATGTGGAGGCCTTTGAATTCCAAGATGAATAGTTGAAACTTGATCTCTGGGAGATAAGCTACAGAAACTAAAAATAAAACAATGACTTAAGGACATTAATTTGACTGGCTGTGTGGCATGAATTAAAGGGTGGGGAACATAGGAGCAGGAAGATCAGCTAGGAGGATCTTCAATTTATCTAAACAGGAGATAATGACTAAATTGGGGAGGTGCTGGGTCTTGTTAACTCAGATATTTCTCCATTTACCCCAACCACAGAGCTAGAGTGTCAAAGGTTTAAGATGTTATAGGCGGTTGGAAAATGCCAAAGCCAATCTGTAAAAAAGAATGAAATTCCTAATATAGTACTTTTCATTAGTCCTTTTAGGCTTAATAAATTAATCTTAATTGACAGGAGATGAGAACTGTTTTTTTGCTTTTTGAGAGAGGCCCTAATTTTGTTGTTAAACTGGCACATTTTGTTCACTTTCTGGGGGAGTGTTTATTTTCAGAAATATTTGTATTTCAAACTCATTTCCTTTTGTCTTCCTTTTAGGCTAGGTCCTTCCACAAAAGTGTTCCTGTGAAAGCATTTCCTGCTTTTCTTCAGACAGTAAGTAGATTAACAGAAAAGGCTGTTCAATTAATGAAGCAGATGTGTATGACCTCTTTTTCTATTTTATGCGGTTCCCAATGCGGTGCTTCAGTTCAGAGGCTGTTTGTTTCCCTCCCTTATGGTTTTGTTAGTTGTCTCCTGCCTTGGTGATGGTAGTGCCCAGGTTTCCCAGGGACAGGTAGGTGGAGTCAGTGGTAGTGCTGACTGCAGCCAGACTGCATCACATGGAATCTGCTTTGCCATTTGTGAACCATGGGAATTTATTAAGGCTCTTAGCCACCATGTTACTTGGTTTACTCATAGGTAAAATGGGAGTCACGTGTGGCAAGTAGAGAAATGAGAATGGCTTCCAGTTATTTAGCACCTGCCGGAGCCTGCTGGCAACACTCAGGTCCTGAAAGAAACAGTTTGCGGCGAAGAAGAAAAGAGAGACAGAAAGTATGGGGTCGAGAGGTTCAGTTCTAAGGAACTGACCTCGTCTTTATTTTACTGAGGCTTTTTATACATTTATCATTTCCAAGATACAGCAAAGGTTTCAAACAAACAAATCATCTCCTGAGAACAATCTCTTGGGAACAGTCTCCTGGGAATAGTATATTTATTAAACTTTTACTTATGTGCATAGAATCTATTACTTGGCGTCATAAGTCTTCAACTGCATCCAAGGGCTATGTTCACAGGGAAACTTCCCAGGAACTTTGGACACAGAGAGCTTTTATCTGTAAACAGATACCAGAGTGCAATGGCAGCTCCCTCGCCAGCCCAGAACCTTATCCAGTTCCTTCTCTAGGGCAGCTCCCCACAAGCACCTATTATGGGACAGGCTCTGAGCTAGGTCATTTCATACATTATTCCTAATCATCCTTAGGCCTGGTTTACTTCATTTTATAGATAAAAACCAAGATTCAAAGGTTTGTGATCTTTGAAAATTGAAAACTCATGCATTTTCTACAATACTGTTGTGGCTGCCAGCCCCCGAAAGACACACGGACCACCAGAACTCTCAATGATTATAGGAATCACACTCTTTATTCAGCCAGCTGGGTCTGCCAGGGGTACGCAGACCCCAAATTAAGCAGCCCCGAAATGTAGAGGTACAGGGTTTTTAAGCCCCAAATCCCATTCTTCATTCTGTCTGAATACAAAGGTCTATTTTTCTTCTATTCATTACCTGTCAACCCATGGGTCAGGTGTGCAAGCGGGGTACAGAAGCAGAAAGCTTGTTAGAATGTTATGTTCCCATAGTTAGTAGCCTTTGTTTCTATGGCGATAGCCAAACAGTAATTTCTAGCAAGTAATTAATTTTTAAACAGTAATTCTCCAGCTAACACAGTACCAAACAACATCTACCTTTTCCCTTAAAATATGTTCAAGATTAATTTTTATCCCTTTACATCTTTTATCCTAGGTCTCAGATCTGAGTGTTCATAATCATTTTGTTTCTTTTCTGGGTTTACTTATTATAAAAGTAATACGTTAATATTTTAGATGTTCATATAATATAAGAGGAGGCAAAAGAAGAAATTAGAATCCTCTCACAGTTTGATCCTTTCCAGAGATAATGTCTGTTCATCTATCTGGATGTTTTATGTTCATAAAATTACATATGTATTTTTGTATAAATGGGGTGTCAAGCATCTTTCTAGTAACACATACTGTTTTGTATCTCTGTTTTTTAATGGTTATTTATTTGGTTATTTGGTCTTAATGATTATTTGCTGATGTACCATCACCCATTTAACTTACTCTTTAATTTAAGCTCCATGAAATTTAAGGACTTTGTTTTATTAACTTCTGAGAAAAAAGTTTTTCTCAACTCTGGTTACCTATTAGAATCCCTTGGGGAGTTTAAATATAAAAAGATTAAAAAAAAAAAAAGTAATGTTGGGCCTCTCCCCAAACCAAATAAATCACAATATCTAAAGTTGGATCCAGATATTGATACTTTTTAAAAGCTCCCCCAGTAATTGTGAAGTATACTAGGCTAAGAACCACTGTCTTAGACTATTGGTTCTCGCTGTATGGCACCTGGACCAGCAATGTTGGCCTCACCTGGGAACTTGTTAAAAATGCAGAACTTGCGCCCCACTGCAGACCAAGTGAATCAGACACTCTTGGGGCTGGAGCCTAGCTCTGTTTCCATCCTGTGCTAGGAGAAACTGGATGAACTGCTACTGGCCTACATCCTCAGTCCAGCTAGGGTACATCTTTTCTTGTTTGTTTTATATGTGAGACATCCATTAATTATTTTGTCCAAATAAAAGGTTTTGCTGCTCAAAAACTATATGAAAATGACTGGGGTACAGTATGTTCTCCATAGATGAAGCTTTAAAAAGCCATGTTCAGAAATTGTAATGTCTTTGAGAATTTTCCAGTGAATTTGTTATATCAAACAATTTATTTACTGTTAGCCAAACTTTCCTTTGAACCCCATCCTAATTTGTGAATGTATTTTAATGGAATTTTTTCCTAATTGTAAAAGCAATACATTCTCATATTAGAGATGTGGACAACATAAAAAGACTATTAGAAGAAAATAACTATCACCAATTATTCAGACCCAGAGATAACCACTATTTATTCTGTTTTTTTTTTTAAATGAATGTTTACATATAGTTAAAATTACTCTTTATATGTCAGTGTCCTACTTATCAAACATTTAACCAGAGCATTAAAAATATATATATATTTAATGGCTATATAGTATTCTTTTGTATGCCTCTACCTTAATTTCATTAACTATTTATAATTAGATACTTTATAAAGCTATTAAATGAACATAATAAATTCTTAGATATGGGAAATTGATCACAATATATTGAGATAAAAAAGCATATTATAGAACATTACAAATAATACAAGCTCTTTTTTCCAAAAAAAAAAGAAAATGTGAAAGTATTCTAAAATATCTTCAGTTTATTGTTTTAAAATGTTTAATATTTGATTATCTACAAATGAATATGATTTATCTGTGTATGTATGCACTTATTATAAAGCAGAGCATAGCAAACACCCATGAATGTTCCACTCAGTCCAAGAACTAGAAAGACACTGTTAAATTGCATTCATGTGTTTTCCCCATCTCATCGCCCTACCTCTGCCTTCCTGTAAGTAGCTATCCTGAATTTTATATTTATTATTCTCTTACTTGTATTCCAAAAAAAAATTTCTTATTTTATGTATTCCTAAACAATGTGTTGCTTAATTTTATTTTCGAGCTTTATAAAAATGGGTCATTTTCATTTTGTCTTCTAGGATACATGCACACACATGTTTCTAAGATTTATTCCTATTGTTGCATTTAGCTATAGTACATTCATTTCATTGCAGCACATATTCCATTGTGTGAAGTTTACATCTCCCTTTTCTTGTCAAAGCACTTGGGGGTCAAGGTGTTTTGCCAGTATAACCAAGGCAGTCATGAATATTCATGCACATATCTATTGTGCATATATAAGTTTAGGGTTTAAAAAACAGATACTAAATTTATATGTACCTCATCTGTTTATAAGTGTATAGGAAAAAAGTCTGGGAGAAAATCCAGTCCTTTGGTTTTCTCTCTGCTCATCTGTGTATTCTGGAGAATCCACAAGCATGATTGCTGTTGGATCACAAAGGTTGTAATACAGAGCTCTAAGGGGAACTGTGCACATGGACTGGAGAGAGTGGTGCCTGTTAGAATTGTGCAGTGTAAAACTGAGTGGCTTCTCAGTTTAGTAAGAAAGTTATTGAAATAAAATAAAAATTTATAAATCAATAAAAGTAAGTGAAAACTGTAAAATAAAGAAAGAGTACTTACTGCTCATTGTCAGGATTTTCCATCCTGCTCTCATCCTGTTGAAAGCTTTGTCAAGTTTTGTGTGATAGGGGAACCATGGGTGACATTTATAGGGACCAGCAATTGTTCCTGGTTGAAAATTGTTTTCTAGCAGGAGCATGGAAGCCCGTTAAACTTTTTCACAAAATAACTTTTTAAAGAAAGAGCTTGAGCTCCTCCTCATGGCACAATGCATTTTTACCAGCAGGGGCTGGTGGTGATATTCATTTTCCTTGATTGAAGCACCCCTTTTATATTCTACAGTCTAGTAATAAGACCTGGCAAACAACAATTTCTCTGATCTTTTTACAGTTTTACTATCAGAATTGATTTACTATATCTAGTACTAGCTCTGTGATCCTGTTTTACTGGCCTAATAGAAACTTCTGAGAAAGATGTATTTTCTCTCTTTTTTAACATTCTCATTTAAATTCTTAGTATGTGGAAGACCATCTCAGAGACTAAAATACCCTTAATACTTGTAATTTTTATTTAGTTTCTTTTAAATACTTAATCATTCTATGATCTAGTGACTTTTTTTTTTTTTCTAGGTTGCTCTGGAGGACTATCTAAAGAAAATTCAACAAGTGGATTTTGATATATTCCACCCCTCTTTACAACAGAGGAATACATTACTTCCATTATCTTTGTATATTCAGTCACGGAGAAAAAGATATTAAAATAATTTTGTGGCATTGATATTAATTTACTTTTATTAGTTTTACCGAAGTATACTCAGTGGGGTTCTGGTGTACAAACAGGAACTGACTGTTTACTTAAGGAGAAAACATTTAATGGATGAGTGTGTGTAGCTAACAGAATTGATGAGAAGTTACTGTGGGTCTAGAGTGCCAAGACTAGCCAAGATTCTGCCACAGGCACCGCCATTATCACCATCAGCTCCAGTGTCTGCTGTGCCACCCTGTAAATTCGGGGTCAAGGGAAGGAGCATCCTTTTAGCTATGCTTAGGCTGTAGGTTTATGCTTCGCCACCAGGGGGCAGGGAGAGGAAACGTCTCTTCCCTTCCCCTCCCTGGGAGAAGACAGAAGGGGCTCAAGGAGTGCATGGCTTGTGGGCAGAGAGCCAGAAATCAGGGTCGGAAACAGCTGGGAAAAGTGCTCATTTAGGGGTCATGAAGAGTGAAGTTAATGTTTGAGGAGTGTTAGTCATTATGCTGAGGGCTTTATATCCCTAACATTTAAGATTTTCAATCTCGTGAAAATTTATCCATTATGATAAAATAACTTCTTTAAGATAAGACAGCTGGCTATCAAGAGTTGGAACCCTAATTTGACTTTAGGTCTGATTTGAAAACTTGTACTTTTTTGTTAATGCCACTGCTTCACTCTCTGTCATTCCACATTGCTATGTGATCATGAACAAAACTGTATTGAACAAAATTGTATTAACAAAATGTGTATTAATGTACATTATATTCACAAAGTTGTATTGAACATTTGTTAAGGGAATTCTACATTTTACTAGTTGCATTTCCCAGTGATAAACTCTGTACTGTGCACTTTCATCATTGTTCTCCTTTGATCTTTAAACCTCTATAAAATAAAGGATTTTTGGTAATTAAATTTAAATTATAATATATACACTAACTGCAAAAACAGAATCATTTGCATTGCCAGGAATGGCAGGTCTGGACTTTGAGGACTTTAAATCCCAAGGCCAGGATTATGCCAGTTTCCTTTTCTCACCTATTCCGTGGTCTTGTCTCCTGCCCATTCACAGCTCTGGTATACTGTTCCACTATCTCATCTCTCTTACACTTTTGGTTACAGCTATGAATTAGTGCCTACCACAATTCTGAATTAGTGATAGCTTAAAATATTACTTTTTTGCAAATAAAACAACAGTCTGCTTATGGGAAAGAATACATTGTTTTGTCATCTTGGGATTCCCTTAGCACCTAGAATTGCTCCTCATTTAAACCAAATAGAGATTAATAAATGTATAATTGAATGAATATGCAATGTGATTGTATATGTTAGCATACTCAATTGATACTGATGCTGAAAGAATATCCTCTCATTTAATTCTGTGGCTTTAGAGAACATTTCAGTTTATCAGAAAAAGGCAAGTACAAGGAAATGGGATGCATTTCCTCTTGGAATTCTGAATGATCCAGGGTTGAAGAGTTCATTAGGTATAGTCTTTGTTAATCAGCATTGTCTGAATCTTCCTAGGTTAAATTTGGCAGCAGTCAGCTGCTAAGCATCTTGGTTCTTGTCTAAGGGTCTTTAAAAGAAGAGTTTAAACACTCAGCTGGATTACTGGATTCTTTACTGGTTCAGAATCCAGTTTACTATTAAGTAAGTTCAAAATGTCTTCTAAGCCATTTTAAGTTTGATGCTTAAGGATTTGGATGGAGTGAAGTTTTCAATCTCCTAGAGATTAACATGGGGTCTTATTCAGAGACATTTACTGTACCATTTACTTTCTCATGTAAAAGAGACTCCCTTAGATAGTGCCAGCATTCTTTTTCAGTTTTCAATCTGTTTTTTAAAGGAGTCAGATAGATTTTCAAACCATTCAAAATATATTTTGATACTGAATATGTGGAACATAATAGATAACATGTTAAATATAAATTATAGATTAATTTCAATATAGGTAAAGTTGCATGTCATTATAAAATATGTTTTGGGTAGCTCCCAATTAACTGGCAATATCTTTCTCTCCTTTTGGTTAAATCTCTTACTTTTATGAAACTGAATTACTCTTGAGAAGAACACAGCAGCTAACACTGAACATGATTTGGGGCAGGTGATGTGCTTTGTACTTTTATGCATTAATCTTCACAAAGAGTAGGTCTTTATTTTCCAAATGATAAAACTGCCTTAGAGATGTTAAGTTCAAGGTCATACAGCTATTGGAACTGGAGCCGGATACCAAACCCACAGCCCATGTATTTTTATCATTCTCGAGATTGTAAAATAAATTGCCAAGTTTAAAAAGTTCAAGGACACAACTTTTTTCAGAAAAATTTACTACATAAAATTTAGGTACAGATTAAGTTTTAAAAAAGTATAGTTACTACATAAATTCCAACTACAAATTAGGTGAGAAATAGGCAACTGAAGTAGATATTAAGTGCTCGTCACTGAATGGTATAAGCAGGGGTAGCACGACTTTGGAGGACAAAGAAGGTTTCCCAGAGGAGGTGGCATATGAGGGGTTTCAGGAAGGTTGGGTAGGAGCCAAGGTTTGGGGAAGTGGTGTTGATAAATGTCGTGGAGAGGTCCTGGCTGAGCATATGAACAAAGGCCAGTCAGGATGCAGGATGGATAGCCTTAATTTTTGGCTTTAAGTAAAAAGAATGTAATGTTCAGAGAGTTCAGGAAAGTTTATGAATAAAAGTGGCCACATCCCCTGGTCTAGTGAAACATTCTGAATTAAGATCAAAGGCTTGGGAGTTTATAATTTAAACATTTGAACAAATCCCTAGGTTTTCTTGGGTTTGTGATAGCTCATGTAAATAGGACGTGTCTGCAGACACCAAGCATAATCAATTGCCTTGTCCAGAAAGATCTAGAGTGTAAACATTATGCAGACAGTTATGAAAACAAAACATTATGCTACTGTTTGTACCTGTAAGGAGGACAGAGCACAAAACTACATTCATCCAAAATTGAAAAGGATGTCAAGTTGGTTTGGTAGGAGGAGAGAGGAGTTGGGAGAGTGACTGTAAGAATACAGTCATGCTTTTTCCTATAATGGACATATTTCTTGGGTAACTGCAATGTTATTTCTTAAAAATTAGACACTTCAATAGACATGAATTTTTCCATCAAATCTATATGTACTGGTTAAGAGTTTGTTCAAAAACAACAAAAAAATAGCACGTGGAGCAACAAATTACTAAATATATAATTCATTCTGTAGAATAAGCTGAATAAAATGTTTAAAATTCAGATACAGAGCAGTAGAGTATAGGCTGTGAAGCACTTCTGACAAGTGTGTGGGCTTTGAAGGAGTTTGACTGCCTGGGTTCAAATTCTAGTGCCACCACTCTAATAGTTATTTAACCTCAGTCAGTTACATGAACTGTCTTGTGCCTCAGTTGGTCCATTTGTAAGATGAGCAGAATGATATCAATTTCAACAGTTGTGAGGAGTAAATGAGCTAACATGTAAAATGCCTGGAACAGTGACTGACAGGTAGTAAACAATAAATATATTATTATACAGAAGTCACAACCTGGCAGCCTGAACCAAGTTAGGCCTGTAGGCATATTTTGTTTTGTAGGCCTAACATTTGAAAAAGAATGAGAAGTTGAATACCTTTAGATAGGCTGCTGACTCTCCATGTGGCCAACAGGATCCATTATGAGCTACTATCTCTCACACCCAGCCTAATTCATACATTCACGTTACTTGCTTACTCTAAAGCCCTTGAGTTTGTGACCAGTGGTTTGGAATAATTTTGGATGGTGGATTAATAATAAAATGATTGCCAACTTGAATCTGTCTTCACAAAACGTAGCCATGCATTCTCCCCCACAACCAACTATATTTCAGCTATTATTTTTACAGGACTGTCCCTCACTTAGCCAAATTCTTTGAGTACAAGACCATGTTTTATTCTTTGTATCCCCAGAGCCTGCCATAGATCCAGATGATGCTCAATAAATCTTTGTGTGCTGTAGTATAAGGTGGTGTGGGCTCTCAGGAAATGTTAATGGTTTGGGCTGATAGGTGAAGGATGAACTGGAAGTATGTGTCAGAGATGTGGCAGTCAGGCTGTGCATATAGCATTCAATAAACAAAGTTATACACAATAAAAAGTTTATTGTTATTGTATTTGCATGAAGTGATGGATGTTAATTTATGGTAATTATTTCACAATATATTTAAGTCAAGACATGCAGTGCACTTTAAACAATGCTGTGTGTCAATTACATCTCAATGAAACCAAGAGAAAAATTAGGTTGTTGAGTATGATTGAAAAGCAGAAGGAAAAGTACAGCTGGAAAGATGAATCATAGACACATTAAGATGTTTGGACTTAAGAATGACATGAAATTTGAAAACAAATACCTTGACAATATTCTATAATGTGGTTTGTGTATATATGGTCGTGGATATTATTTACATTCTAGTGTAATTATATCTTTAGATAGCAATACCTTTTAAATCAGATGTGAGATAGAATAGAATGTCTGTTCTTATTTGGTAAGACTATGTGTTGACTTTTTTTTACCCTGTACAAATACCGTTTTCCTTTGAGTCACCTTTTCCTCATTAAATAGTCTTGCCTTGGTGTATTGTGTGTTTTCTCTTTCATTTTTAATCACGATTAATCTCACCTACTTAGTTATAAAGTAATATCCTGTGTGTTTAAACACAGGCATACAGATTGAATTTCTCAGAGAGCAAGTTCAAGAGCTTTTAAAACCACAAGATCTCTTTTATGGGTGCTACAGAGGTTCTTTAGGAACTCAACATTAATGATTTGAGAAGCTGTTTCACTATATCTTATATTTGTTTCTTCTTGTAGCGGTTTTATCCTATGTTAATTTTCTGAATTGACTAATAAGTTGAGAAAGTTTTCACTTAAATAATTAACATAAAGACAATTCTTCCACTCCTTTCTTGTAAGCTATTCCATGTGGTGGTTAGAATCTATGTGAATCTTAGTTTGTGGGAATATATAATATATACTCTTTCTTGAGAGGTTTTTAAAAAATAGATGTTTATTTTCTTTTTATACAAGTAACTAACGTGCTCGCAGAAATCTTGAGGAAAAAATAAAGACAAAAGTGTAAAGGAAATATATTTTTTAAATCAACCATAATTTACCAGATAAGAGAGAACAACCATTAACATTTTGGTGTATGTCCTTCCAATTTTTTCCCTGGAATACATAAAATACAAAATTGGCATATTCTATATATTGTATTTTAGTCTGCATTTTAGCTTGGTAATACAGTGTGGAAAAGTTCGTATTAGAAAAACAATTTTTATTCTATAGAATATTATTTTAAGTTAGTGGGAATATGCTATCTCTCTTATTTTGCAGTTATCCAACGTACCAAAGGCCTCCAGCCCTCTGATGCCATCCTTTCTCCTGATAGCAAAATGAAGTTTTGAGGCCACCATCCCACATAATGTTTTGTGGGAACTCTTTGGGAAGTAGATAGTCGTTCTCCACCTGATAATTTTTCATAAAATCTGTTTTTTTAAAAAACTGTCTGAAATGGGGTATTATGGAGCATCAATCAAATTTTAGTCAATCCCTTCAGCTTTCTCTTTTACTGTCTAACTAGAACAAGGGGGGAAAGGCATTTTTTTTCTTCTTGGTTTCTTCTTTTTCTCCACTTATTCCCTCCTTAAATAGTGAAAAGGCAACATAAGAGAGGAAGAGGATAAACTATAAGCCTAGAAGTAAAACCACCCTGTAAGTTAGCATGCCTCCAGGTAAAAATTTGACACCTTACACAGTTTTAAATCATTTTAACTCTTTTTTTCTCTTGTGTTTTGGACAGGTACAAAATAAAACAGGTTCTTCATTTTGTTTCCTAATGGGTTAGCTCAGATGTGAACCATAATAAACAAAATGGGCATGCTAGGCCCTGGACTCAACCAAGAAATATGAGGTAGATTAATATTCGTTTAAATTATCAAGATTCATTTAGGATTCTGGTGAGGACTGCTTTCCTTACTCAAGGCACTATCTTCTGTGACAGTGCGATCAACTCACATTTACTCATGTGTGAAGAGTGACCTAAGTTAATGGAAATATATTTCTAAGTTATTTCAGTGATGTTAAGTGTGTTTTATGGACTGATGCCCTCAGCTGCTCAGCTCACCTATTTAACTCTAGGAGAGGTAGTTCTTATTTTCTCCAACTTTTTCCATATGTGTATTTCTGTGTGGAAGAAAGGGAGGGAGGGAAGGCGGGAAGGAGAAAGGAGAAGAGGATGGATGAGCAATAGGTGAAATTTATGCTCTGTTGGCTGAGTATCAGAGGTAAAATTAAGCTAGTTTGTGCGTATAGGGGGTCTGAAGGACCCATCTAGCCGTGTCCTGGTGAGAAACTGAAGGTCAAAGATAGATGAGTATTTTACTTCCACTAGAGGGAATATTGCAACTATTGCTCAATGCAGCTGCACTGGTCCTGGCTCATGGAATGTTCCTAGAAAATACACTTAGGAGGATGGAAAAGGAAAAAAGAAATTGGAACAGGCGTGGCTCTGAGGGATGACTGCTTTGCTGAAAGGCCACTCTCCTGTCCTATCCAGAGTGGCCCACAGGCCTGAGTTTGATTCTGCAGTTGCCAGGACATGGAGACCTTGTTATCTGGGACAAAGGGCATTTTCTTGTCATTGGTAAAATTTCTCCCACTATTAAAAAAAAAAGCCATTTGGCTCTTCCTTCATCTTTTTTCCCTCTTTGTTCAAGGGAGAAAGAAGAAGGAGCCTTTTTGCTCTGTGTGTGTAGTCCTCATTTAAAATATTTTTAATCTTGATGCAGACTCATCAGATAGGAATATTTTTCCCCAATAACAAGTCTGGGTTATAACTCATTAGATATTTAGTAGTGACTTAAATTACCATTTAGATTCACGTGACATTTTCTGGTAGGAGCATTATCTTTCCTGAACCAAGTAAACCGCATCAGGCAGCAGAGAATGCAGTTAAATGTTGAATGTGACCCTGGCTATTCTACTGCTGTGTGCACATTTCATGCACACTAATGAACACCTTGGCGGTTCTAACTCCTCATTGTCAACACCTGGAATGAGTTGCCCAACAAGTTCTGTTTTGAAAAAGTTTCATCAGCAGTCATACAACACACTGATTGCTCCGTTACAGGATGGAGATACAGAGATATCTGCATCCACATGGTCTAGTAGACAGGGAGAGCTGTAAACAAGCAAAATAAATCATCAGTGGGTTCATGATAAAGGTACATAAATTGTATGCTGAGATCCAAAGAACAGAGTGGTAAACTCTATCTTGAGGGAATATTAGAAAAGAATTCTGAAAGAAACTGATGCTTACATGGAACCTTGAAAATAAAGTATGTGTTCATCAGGAGGATAAGGGTTTGAAGGAGCATTTGATGGGACACATGACTGTAGGGGATATCTAACCACCTGCTATTCTATGAACCCCAAATCTCTCTCAGTCCTGGAATGATCTGAGCTGGAGTGGAGAAAGAGACAAAGATGGCATGACATGTTTCCAGTCACATGGTGATCTTTGAATAGAGAGAAATGAATTTCATATTTAAAAGAAGCAGGAATAAGGAAAAGAGAGGAAGAGCATGTCCTAAAGACATCTAATTCCAGTTCCATTTGTTTCTGATTTCTACTGGCATCCCTTGTCCTGCCAACAGTTTGGTTTTATGAGCCTTCCAGCAAATTCCTCCTTTTTACTTGAGCAAGTTTAAGTTGAATTTTTGTCACTCATAACCTAAACAGTCTGGCCAGTTGAGGGGTTGAGAGCTTGAAGAAATAAAGCATATATCCTTCTTTGCTAAGTAAAAGACTCAAATATCATACCGCTATGTAACAATGATGATGATCAAGTGTGTTTATGAGTTTATGTTTGTGTGCCTAGAGAAGGTAAATGACAAACCTTCATCATAGCCACTGTACATGTGCTTTAGTTAATCTAAGAAATTATCTATAGAATTGGAACGTAAATAAATTATTCAATTAGAAGAGAGAATTTAATCTTAAATTAGGGAGCTTCCAGTAGAGCAATATTTTGGCCTATCTTTTGTAAAAACATCTGTGAATGTGAAAACATCTTCTTTGTAAATCCAAATTTTCATAGCTTTGTTTTGCTTAAAGTGAGATCCTCCCCTGTCTTGAACTGCTGCTCCTACCTGGGAAAGGAAGGAAGTAATTATCAGTTATGGCAGATAAGATACAGACAGCATCAATCTCAAAGAAAGTAAAATAAATTTCATTTGAAATATTTGCTTTTAAACTAATGCCGATGAAACTCAATATTTATATCTGAATATTTAAAATGTCAATAGGCCTGATTAATGGGGTTTTTATTGTAAAATTTGGTCATAAGCCTATCTTGGCATATGTTCTATAGGCAATTGAAAAGAATATGTATTCTGTTGTTGATGATTAAGTGCTGCTGCTTCATGATGTTCTGTATCCTTCCTATTTGCATGTCATGTTCTATCAATTGTTGAGAGAAGGATGTTGAATTCTCCAATTATAATTGTGGATTTGTCTATTTTTCTTTTTAATTGTATCAGCTCTTGCTTCACATATTTTGTAGCTCTATTGTTTGGTGCCTCCATCATATTTAAGATTACTATGTCTCCTTGGTGGATGAATCTTTTTGTCATTATATAACATCCCTCCCTAGCTCTGTTAAATTTTATTGCTTTGAAGTGTATTTAACTGATATTATTATAGCCACTCCTGCTTTCTTTTGATTAATGTTTGCATGATATGTCTTTTTGTATCATTTTATTTTGACCTTTCTATTTAGTTACATATGAGTTCCTTGTAGACAGCATTTAGTTGGGTCCTATTTTCTAATCCATTCTGCAAATCTCTGTTTTTCACTTGGTCGATTTTAGATCATTTACACTTAATGTAATTATTGATGTTAGGACTTAAATCTGCCATTTTTTGTTTCTGTTTGTTCTATTTCTTGTTCTTGTGTTTTATTTTTCTTACTTTCCTATGGACTACTTTAACATTTTTTTGGCAGTCTATTTTTATTGATAGTGTTTTTACTTTTAATTTTTAATTTAATTTTTAATTTTTATTTTATAATTATATTATGCTGTAACTTCTCCTATGCCTGTGGGTGTATCTCCTTGTAGCTTTTGTGGTTGCCCCAGGTATTACTTTATATATGCATAATTTATTACAATATAATAGTGTCAATATTTTATCAGTTCGAGTATATAAACTTTACCTCCCTTTACATTCCTTTGCCCTCCTCTTAATTGTCTTAAACATTTCCTCTCTGTACATTTTTTTGCATTAAAAATCTTTCAATTACAGTTGAAATTCAATATTATTTATTATTATTTTCAGATGTGTAGCATAGCAGGTAGACATTTATATAATTTACAAAGTGATCCCTACAATAAGTCTAGTAACCTTATTAAACATAAATGACTATATTCCCTATGCTGTACTTTACATCCTGTGACTGTTTTATAACTACCAATTTGTACCTCTTAAGCCTTTACGTTTTTCACCGTACTCCCTAACCCAACTCTCATGTGACAACCATCAGTTTGTTCTCTCTATGTCTGTTTCTTTTTTGTTTGTTCATTTATTTTGTTCTTTAGAGTTCACATATAAAGTGAAATCATATGGTATTTGTCTTTCTGTGTCTCCTTCATTTACTTAGCATAATACCCTTTAGGTTCATCCTTGTTGTCACAGATGGCAAGATTTCATTCTTTTTTATAGCCAAGTAATATTCCATTGTATATATGTACCAATACTTCTTGTTTTATTTATTGGGATTCTTTTTTTCTCTTGATGAGTCTGGTTAAATGTTTATCTATTTAGTTTATCTTTTCAAAGAACTAGCTCTTGGTTTCATTAATCTGTATTGGGTTTTTTTTAGACTTTATTCCATTTATTTCAGCCTTGGTCTTTAATATTTTCTTTCTTCTGCTCATTTTGGGTTTAGTTTACTGTTCTTTTTCTAGTTTCTTTAAATGTAAAGTTAGTTTATTTGAGATGTTTCTTGTTTCTTGAAGTAAGCATATATTGTTTTCTTATTTCTTGAGGTAAACAGTCTTAGGACTGCTTTCTCTGTGTCTGATAGATTTTGGGTCATTGTGTTTCATTTTCATTTGTCTCCAGGTATCTTTGGAGTTCTTCCCTGACCTCATCATTGACCCATTTATTGTCTTGTAGTATGTTATTTAGCCTCCATTTGTTTGTGTGTTGTTCAGTTTGTTTCTTGTAATTGATTTCTAGTTTTATATAATTGTGGTTAGAGAAGACGCTTGATATGATTTCAATCTTGTTAAACTTACTGAGACTTGTTTTGTGACCTAACATATCTATCTTGGAATATGCTCCATGTACACTTGAGAAGAGTGTATATTTTGCTGCTTTGGGTGAAATGCTCTAAAAATATCAATTAAATACATCTGGTCCAATCTGTTTCCTTGTTGATTTTCTGTCTAGAAGATCTATCCATTGATGTCAGTGGAGTGTTAAATTCCCTTTCTATAACTATTACTGTTGATCTTTCCCCTTATGTCTGTCAATATTTTTTCTATACATTTTGGTGCTCCTGTGTTGAGTGCATAAATATTTACAGGAGTTATATCCTCTTGTGGAATTGATCCCTTTATCATTAAGAAATGTCCTTCTTTGTCTTTGATCATAGCCTTTGTTTCAAAGTCTATTTTCTCTGACAAAAGCATTGCTACCCTAGCTTTTAAAAATTTTCCATTTACATGAAATGTTTTTTTTTCCATCCCTTTACTTTCAGTCTCTGTGTCTTCAATCTAAGGTAGGTCTTCTGTAAGCAATATATGTATGGGTCTCATTTTCTTATCCATTCAACTACCTTACATCTTTTGATTGGAGCATTTAATCCATTTACATTTGAAGTGATTATCGATAGGTACATAGTTATTGCCATTTTATTATTTATATTTATTTCCCCCCCCCACACACACACTTCTTCTTCTTAATGAAGTTCTTTTAACATTTCTTGTAATACTGGTTTGATAGTGATGAACTCTTTTAACTTTTTGTTGTCTAGGAGGCTCTTTATTTCTTCTTTAATTCTAAATGATGGCTTTGTTTGTGTAAAGTAGTCTGGTTTGTAGGTCCTGACTTTTTATCACTGTGAATATTTCATCTCAAACCCTTCTGTTGAGAAATCAGCTGACAGTCTTATGGGTCCTCCCTTGTAGGTAATTAATTGCCTTTCTCATGCTGCTTTTAAGATTCTCTCTTTGTCTTTAACCTTTGGCATTTTATTTAGATGTGTCTTGATGTGGGCCTCTTTGGGTTTATCTTGTTTGGGACTCTCTGTGCTTCCTAAACGTTTATGTCTATTTCCTTCACCAGGTTAGAGAAGTTTTCAGTTATTTCTTCAAATCATTTTCAATCCCTTGCTCTCTCTCTCTCTTCTCCTTCTCATACACCTATGCTTAATGTTGTTCCAGAGGTCCCTTAAACTATTCTCATATTTTTGGATTCATTTTTTTTTATGTTCTGATTTGGTGTTTTCTGCTACCTTGTCTTTCAAATCACTGATTCGATCCTCTGATTTATCTAATCTGTTGTTGATTCCTTCTAGTGTATTCTTCATTTGTTATTATAGTCTTCATTTCTGACTGGTTCTTTTTAATGGTTTTTATGTCCATTTTTATGCTTACTATCTATTTGCTGAAGTTGTCGTTAAGTTCCTTGAGCATCCTTATAACCAGTGTTTTCAACTCTATCTGATAAATTGCTTACCTCCATTTTGCTTAATTCTTTTTCTGGCATTTTGTCCCATTCTTTCATTTGGGACATGTGTCTTTGTCTTCTAATTTTGGCTGCCTTTCTGTGTTTCTATTAGGTAGATTGGCTACGTCTCCCATTCTTGGCAGAGTGGCCTTATGTATTGGGTGTCCTGTGGGGTCCAGTGGCACACTTGAGCTGGGTGCTCCAGGAGTGAGTTGTGTATGCCCTCCTGTTGTAGTTAACTGGCTGTGAGGACTGGCCGTGACCACAGCATATGAGCTACTGTGTGCAGGGAGGAATCCAAGGAGTGAGATCACACCAGCAGGCTCTGGTGCCTGCCAACATCACTCTTTTGGTGCACCACTTGTGAGGCAAACTGGATGGTGCTCTGTCGTGCTCTGAAGCCAAGTGTTTTGGTTCTGGGCTTTTCTGGGAGGTGCTCCCATGCAGATCAAGGTCAGCAGCTACCATGACTATCCAGGGGCTACCTGGTAGGAGCTACAAAGCAATCCGCAGTTGGTAACTGCCTATGCTGGGCCTGGAAGTACGAGAGAGAGACCACACTGCAAAACAAGGTCTGTTGCCTCCAATATCAGGCCTGGGATAGCTCAGCAAAAGGCTCAGGGCACCCTGAGGCCCACCCTCACTGCTGGCTGCCTATAAGGATCAGCTGCTGAAACAGCTTTGGGCTGTATACATATTTGGTGAGGCAGGTTCTCAGGGAGTCAGAAGGGTGGGGCAACAGATGTTCATCAGGTCATTGCAGATTAAGATCTGGTGCCAGTGCTGAGCCTGAGGTTACCTAGCAAAAGACACAGGTCACATAGAGGCCAGTATAGGCTGCCTGCCACTGAAAGAACCTCTGGCAGTGTGTGAGTTTGGTGGGACCCCTTGCATCTCAAGGAGACATCAGCAGCTGAGATAGCCCTCCTGATTATCAACTGCCATGCATATGTGTGGGGTGGGGGCAGCTGATTTTGTTTCTCTGCACTTCCCACTGGTCTCAACACGACCTCTTTATATCCTTATTAAAGATCTTCTGTTCAGCTAGATGTCAAATGGTTCTCCAGGTTGATTGTTCTGTAGTTTAGTTGTAATTTTGCTGTGGTCAGGGGAGAAGATAAGCACAGTGTTCTAATAACCTGAATTGAAGATAGACAGAAGGGTATCCCTTTCAGGACCACGATGATCATAGCCAAAACAAAAAGTGCAATGTTGAAAGAAAACTGGACCTGACTACAGTGTTGAGTTTACTACTAGCTCTAGGTGGTTTAGATTCAAGAATCATTGTTCATTACACAATGTGAAATTGAGCAATGAGTCTATGAGTGCTAATGTGAAGGCCACTGAAGAATTTTTGGAAATTTTAGATAAGCTGATTCTGGAGGAAAATTACTTGTCAGAGAAAATATTCAACATAGATGAAATCTTTCTACTCTAGAAACAGATGGCTAAAAGGACTTCTACCCATGAGCAGGCCAAGTCAGTGCTAGGTTTCAAGGCTTTTAAATACAGAATAATAGTCTTGCTTGGAGGCAATGTTGCAGGCTACAAATTGAAACCCTTTGTGATCTGGCACGGTGAGAACCTTAAGGCCTTCAAGGATATCCATAAACATACCCTGCCAGTGTACTCCAGAGCAATAAGAGGTCATGGATGGCTTTCCTTCCAGGATGCCATCCTGAATTGCTATGCCAGCAAAATGGAAAAGTACTACTTAAAAAATAACATACCTCTAAAATTTTGCTTATTATTGCCAGTGTTCCAGACAACTTCTTATGGTTATCTTCATGCCAATATCAAAGTAGTGTTTCTCCTCTAATCACAACCTCTTTGATCCACCAATGGATCAAGGAGTTATAGCAGTTTTTAATGCCTACCTCCTGAGTAGGCCCTTTATCCAAGCTATTGCAACAACTGAGTAAGATACTGAGAAAACACTAATGCGATTCTAGAAGAATTACAACATCTATAATTACATTTGAAACCTTGCTTGGGCTTGAGGTGATGTCACCAAGGAATGTAGGAGTGAAATCTGGAAGAAGAGACTCAAGAGGTTCATCCATGACTTTAGAGGATTTGCCAAGGATGAGGAGGTTGCAAATACCAACAAGGCTGCAGATGAGATGGTAAACAACCTTCATCTGGGTGTGGATGTGGACAACATCAAGGAGCTCCTAGAGTGGTTCCTGAGGACTTGACTAATGAGGAATTGTAAGTGGAACAGGAACACATAGCTGAAGAAGGGCAAGAGAAAAGGAAATTGCAAGAGAAGAAAAAGACCTCCAAGAAAATTCACAGTGAAGGGTTTAGCAGAAGTTTTTGCAGACCTCAGTAAGCTCCTTAAAAAGTTTTAAAATATGAACCCTAATACCAAAAGTTTTTTCATTAATAGAGAGGAATGTTCGTGGTGTGTGTGTTATCTGTTTACAAGCAAACTTATGACGAAACAAAGAAACAAATCAAGCAAACCACAATGAGCATATTTCTGAAAAGAGTGACACACCCTCAAAAAGAGCCTCAGGCAGGTCCTTCAGGGGGTATTCCAGAAGAAGGTATTGTTATCATAAGAGATGACAGCTCCATGCATGTTTTTGGCCCTGAAGACCTCTCAGTGGGTCTAGATGTGGAGGTGGAAGACAGTGATATTGATGACCCTGACTTTGTGTAGATAGGTTAATGTGTGTGTTGTTGTCTTAGTTTTTCACCAAAAAAAAAAAAAAAAAAGTTTAAAAAGTTAAAAAAAAAAATTTTTAATGTTAAAAATAGAAAAAGTTTATAGAATAAGATATGGATAAAATGTTTTTATACAGCTGTACAATGTGTTTGTGTTTTATTCTAAATATTACCATGAAAAAGTTAAAAACAAAAAATAAAATTTCTAAAATAAAAAATTTACAGTAAGCTAAGGTTAATTTGTTATTGAAAAAAAATATTTTTTATAAACTTAGTATAACCTAAGTATACAGTGTTTATAAAGTCTACAGTATTGTATGATAATGTCCTAGGTTGTCACATACTCACCACTTGCTGACTCACCTAGAGCAACTTCCAGTCCTGTAAGCTCCATTCATGGAAAGTGCCTACACAGGTATACCATTTATTATCTTTTATACCATATATTTATTATACCTTTTCTATGTTTAGATATGTTTAGATGCACAAATACTTAACATTGTTTTATAATTGTGTATTTAGTACAGTATTTAGTACAGTAACATGCTGTATAGGTTTGTAGCCTAAGGGCAGTAGACTGCACCATATAGTCTAAGTAGAAGGCTATGTCATTTACATTTGCACAACTGCACTTTATGATATTTGCACAATGATGAAGTCACCTAATGTCGCATTCCACAGAATGTATCTTATCATTAAGCAACACAGCTGTATTGTATTTACTCAATTTTTACTCTTTCTGTTGTTCTTCCTTCATGATAGTCCAATATTCCTTCCCTTTCATTTCCTTTCTGTTTAGAGAACTTCCTTTATCCAGTCTCCTAAAGAAGTCTGCTGATGACAAATTTAGTTTTTCTTTAGCTATTAATGTCTTGATTTTTCCTTCACTCTTGGAGGATATTTTCACTGGATGTAGAATTCTGAGTTGATAGTACTTTTATTTTAGCACTTGAAAATTGTTGTGCTACTTTCTTCTGGCCTCCTTAGTTTCTGATGGGAAATCTGCTTTCCATCAAGTTATTTTCTAAGTGGAAAATGTTGTTTCTCTCTAATTTCAAGACTTTTTCCTTTTCTTTATTTTTTATTTTTATGAGCTCCAAATTTTATTATAAAATCACCAGTCATAAGATTATATTTAAATAAAAATAAGAACAAGTATTGTCTTTAGTTTTTTGAAATTTAACTTGCTATGAATTTCTTTTCTCATTTCTTGAATCTGTAGGTTTATGTCTTGCTAAATTGGAAAGTTTTCAGCAGTGATTTTTTTCAAGTATTTTTGTATCCTTGCTCTTTTCCTCCTCTCCTACTGGAATTCAGATGACATGAATGTTAGATTTTTTGTTATGGGCCTATAGGTCCCCAAGACTCTGTTCTTTTTTATTTTTTCTTTCTTTTTTTTTTTTAAGTATATTTTCTCTCATACAGATTGAGTGATTTCTATTGCTCTATATTCCAGTTCACAGATTTTCCCTTCTCGCCCCTTCATTCTGCTGTTGAATCCATTCAATTAGTTTTAAACATTAGTTATTATATTCTTCAGTTCTTAAATTTTCATTTGTTTCTTCTTTGCATTTTCTATTTCTGTGCTGAGACTTTCTATTTCTTTGCTGAAATTTTCATTTTTTCATGTTTCAAACGTTTGTAATTTCTTGTTGAAACATTTTTAAGATGGCTGCTTTAATCTAAAAACAAAATAAAACAAACAAAATAAAAACAGACACCTAGAAACAAAGACTAAAGGGATTGTTATGAGAAGAGAGGGGGTATGAAAATAGGTGAAAAGAGGAAAGGGAATATAGTCAACAATGTTGTGATAACTTCACATGGTGACAAATGATTACTAGGATTAGAGGAGCGATTACATTATAAGGTATAAAATTGCTGAATCACTATATTGTACACCTGAAACTAATATAACCAGTATAAGATTTATACCAACTATACTTAAATTAAAAAATAACAACAAATTAGATCTTTAAATAAAAAATAGCTGTTTTAGAATCTCTGTCAGATGAGTTTAACATCTCTATCATTTCAGTGTTGGTACTCTGAGATTTTCCTGATTCTTGGAGTGATGAGTGATTTTCAATTGAAACTGGACATTTGGATATTATGTTCTGAGACTCTGGATCTTACTCAAACCATCTGTTTTAATTGGCTCTTCTGATACCAACCTGGCAGGGGAAGGGAGAAGTGCTGCCTCATTATTGCTAGGTGGAGTTAGAGGTCTAGTTGGCCTTTACTGACACTGGAGAAGGAAAGGGATCCTAGTTACAAGCATGAGAATTCTGGATCCTATTAGGCATTCATTAATACCATCCTGGATGGGAGGGATAGGAGTGCCATGTTATTGTTGCCCCTACTGACATCACAGGAAAGTGGCCTCATTACCTCTGGGCAATGGGTGAAAGTTCAGACTCTTCGAGTGATCTCTACTGACACAAAAGGGGTAGGAGCCTTGTTACTGAAAGGTGGGGATGAAGGTCCAACTCCTAGGCCTTCTCTGATACCTCCTCAGTGTGTGTGGCAGAGGGGGTAGGGGGGGACCTGTTGCAATTGTACCAAGGAGGCAATAGAACTAAAATGTTAAATTGAGCTATATTCAGAGTCCTCACTATGCTGATTAGCCCTGCAGCCAGACCACGAGGACAACCTACAGAACAAAGGCAGATTTCTGCTGGGATTTCTAACAACCCATTTTCCCATACCCTGAAGGGAAACAGGAAAAACAGAGTCTTAAGTAGTACATTATTCTAAATAAAATCATTTGTTCCCTAAGGCTAAAACCATGAGGAACCTATGAATCACAGGCCGAGTATTACCAGCAGGCTTTTCACATTACATATCTTTACTTTTTCACACTATGTACTCTTCTAATCTTTCCTCATAGTATTTCCATACCCAAGGAAAATGAGTAAACAAAATCTTTTAAACTGTTACTCAAAGGAACCAAAGAATGTTATATAAACTGAATTCCCTGAATACTTGGGGTCTCTCTCACTGTTCTGTCTCTCTATTGTCTCTGTCCTGAGTCTCTCTCAGGCCTTTTCACTCTGCTTCTGAAAAGAGGCCATCCTGTCTACGGAGTGTTACCTCTTCTCTAATAGACTTTCCTTTGACTCTAATTCTGGCATGTATTTGAATGCTTTATTATACTCTGCCAAGAACCCCTTTCTCTCTCAGTGCAGGGCTTGAGTCTCCCGCAACTTGGAAAATTTGCCCTGTCCTGCATCAATACAGCCTAGTGGGACAGGAAGTGTAGGCTCCCACTCTCCCGTTGGCTGGCTGGGTGAGAGTGGGGCCACCGTTTTTTTCTGGGAGCAATAGGGAAAAGTACATCTAGTTGGCTCATATTTTTAGAATTGCGCAGAGATCTATTTACCATCGGTATGCTAAATCCCTCATGAGAACAATGTCTGGCACATCCTAGGAGCTTAATAATATTCAGTGACTAGCTGAATTCCCCCACTTTACCAATGAGAAAATTTAGGAAATTTAGTTGTTTCTACTAAACCACATGGCTAGTACTAGGAAAAACTGAGATTTAAAGTGAAATCTGATTCCAAAACCTGAGCTCTCAGAAGCATCCCTGGGGGCACAGGTGAAATTCAAGGGCCCTTTTGTTCTCTTAGGACAAAGGAAGAGCCAAGGCCCTTTGAGATATTGACAAAGTGGTAACATGACACTTTACCACTTAACAATAAGCTTGCATTCTGCAAGCAAATGCCCAAGCTGTCATCGCTTTCCTTCCATTCACTGCTAAATTTCCTGCCTAGTGTCCTAATTACTCCTTAATTCCTGTGCAAATGGGGCTCCACTCCAATTGTTCTTCTGTAGCTGCCTTCTTCCAATCCCAAAGACCAAATGCAATAGTCTTCATGATTCTCATTTTTAAAAAATTTCTGCGTTGTTTTTTATTATTGTTTACCACTTGTCAAACTTCTCCCTACTATTGACTTTCATGATCCTCTACTTTCTTGATTTGCCCTCCATCCCACTGATTGCTTTCTGTCTCCTCTTTCTATTCCCATCCTCCAAATGACAGAATTCCTCAGGATTCTTTCTTTCTGTTTGTTATCCACAGTCTCATTATTAGAGATCTTGTCTAAGCATACAGCCTCAACAAGTCTTGTAAATACACCCAGCCATCCACTTATTCAATCTTCATTTATTGAGCACCTGCTGTGTACCAGGCACTGTTCTATAGCATGGAACAAGGTAAACAAGGTGTCTCTTCTCCTGTTTATATTCTCATGGAAGACACAGAGAGCAAACAAAAAACAAATCAGTTATGAAGCCATATAGCATTTCAACAATATTAATGAAACCTGTAAACTTTTTCATGCATAATCTCAATTACTTATTAGATTCTAAAATTACTGAAGGTAAAAATTGTGTTATTTCCATAAGACGTTATATTTATTTGTATTATGGTTTACTTTGAAGATGCACTTCCATATAGTGGTAATTTAAAAACTCTGTCAATTATTGGAGGTGGGGGAAAAATGGCATAGATAATAGAGGCTCTGTTCATTCTTTTAGTGACCAAATCAAAGTTGTAACAGAAACATGGAGCAAACAGCAAGAAAAATTGCCTGGAATCTAGATGAGCAAACTATAAAACTAGGGAGAAACCCAAGAAATTACTCTGCAATGGCAGAAGGTAGAATTGGGTCAAGGACGTGAGGCTGCCGGGTCTCGAGCAGCTGAGTGGGACAGAGGCTGCAGCAGCGGCAGATGCTTCTTAAAGGGGCTGTGTCTGCAAACAAATTTTCGCGGTGACTGACCTACTTGCTCTGAGTACCAGTGCCAGATAGTCTCCATGAGGGGCACCACGGACTTACAGGGGGACACCAAGTTGTTGGAGTGAGGGCCGAGGTGAGACTCACTCTCTACAGAAGTGACAGGGTATCCACTGTTCTTCTGTTGAGCCCTCCTCTCTCCCAGCGCACAAACTCCGTGCCGCCATAGCATAGAAGTCATCAAATTGGAAAACAGAGGTCGCTCAGCCCAGAGGATTCACTGAAACTCCACCTCCTCCAAATCGGGGCCCCACCCAACCCACATCCAGCTGTGTCCTCCATGAGTCAGGTTTTTGCTGAGCAGCGCCTAGACTCACACTGGAGACAGCTGGCCTCGGTTACTGGCCTTTTGAGGCAACTATAAACATGGTATCTGTGGATTGCTTGCTGAATCTTAACAGGTGGCTCTAGAGAAGCACGGGCTGGGACTAAATTTGGCCTGCAACAGAACCCCTCTCAGGATTGTGCCACTGGACACCTACTACACGAAGACACACTAATCAGACTGGAAGACTTAGGAACTTTGTTTAATACATAGAAACAGACACAGAAAAGCAGCCAAAATGGGAAGACAAAAAAGCAGAAACCATTTGAGAGAACAGAACAGAGTTGTAGAAATAATGGAGACAAGCAATCTAACAGATGCAGAGTTCAAAACACTGATTATAAAGATGCTCAATGAACTTATGGGAAGTGTAGATAAAGTCAGTGAGAACTTCAAGAAGGAGATAAAAAACATAAAAGTGGAAACAGAAATTATAAAAGGAAACAAGTCAGAAATAAAGAACACATTATGTGAGATGAAGAGTATATTAGATGGAAAAACACAGTGGATAAAGAAGAGAATCAAACCATCGATATAGAAGATGGTGAAGCTGAGGATACTCAATCAGAATGGCAAGAAAAAAAAGAAGCCAAAACAATAATAATCCAAGGAGCCAATGGAAATCTATTAAATGTAAAAATATTCATGTCATAGTGGTACCTGAAGGAAAACAAGACATTGAGAAGTTATTTGAAGAAATAATAATGGAAAACAATCCTCACCTGGTGAAGGAAATAGACATACATCCCCAGGAAGCTCAGAGAATCTCAAAAAAGACGAACTCAAAGAAGCCCATGCCAAGACACATCATAATTAAAATTCCAAAGATTAAATACAAATAGAGAATCATAAAAGCAGCAAGAGAAAAGCAGTTAGTTACCTACAAGGGAGCACCCATAAGACTGGCAACTGATTTCTCAAAAGAAACTATACAGGACAAAAGGGCTTGGCAAAAAATATTCAAAGTGATGAAAACCCAGAATCTACAACCAAGAATATTTTATCTAGCAAAGCTATCATTTGGAGTTTAAGGACAGATAAAGAGCTTCCCAGGCAAAAATAAACTAAAAGAAATTTATCATTGCCAAGCCAGTATTACAAGAAATGTTAGAGGGACTTCTTTAAGAAGAAAGATATGTATCAAAAACAGGAATAAAAAATGTCAATAACTACATTTCTATCAACAGATACCCAAATGAAAAGAATTAAGAGCTCCAAACAAAAGAGAGAGTGGCTGAATGGATTAGAAAACAAGACCCTACATGTGCTGCCTAGAAGAGACTCATTTCAGATTAAAAGACACACATAGACTAAAAGGGGATGGAAAAAGCTATTGCCTTGACTGACCTAGAGATATTGCGCTGAATGTGATGGCTAAGATAGAGAAAGACACCACATGATTTCAACTAAAACGGCAATAAATTCATAGATATAGAGAATATTTAGAGGAATACTAGATAAGAGGGGGTTTGGGAGAAAGGCAAAGCAATTAACAGAGACAAATGGATAGTTGCAGACAAGACATGGAAATGTAGAGTGAAGCATGCGGAAGATAGTTAATAATGTAATAAATATGTAAGAGGGAAGAGGGGTACTAGATTTAGTGGGGTGATCAGTTTGTGAGTTATGTGGATCTCTGATCACTATGCTATAAGCTGAAACTGGTATAGTATTGTATGCCAACTATAATTTTAAAAATCCTCATTGAATTGTACAATGTAAATACAAGCAACTAATTGTCTTATATTTCAATGAAGATGTAGAGTAAAAAAAACCTTCCATTTTGTACAACTCATTAGAGCACCCTCTTAGTGATTCATGAATTGCTTAATAAAACCAATTAGTACTTCAAAATAAAAAGAAAATCTGTCAATTATTAGATAATAATTTTTCTTAGAACTTTATTCACAAATATCTGAAAGAAGTTTAATATGTTCTTGGTGTTACACAATAATTTTGAAACCTGTCCAACCACATACCAGACGCACAGTATGGGGCAAGGTACTTAACTTCTCTGCATCTTCATCAATCTTTTCTCCAGGAATTTCTTAATTCACAAGCCCCATACCCAGACAAGGACTAAACATAAGACTGACACCTTGTTCTCCTAGTACAAAGGAAGAATGAGAAGGAGCCCTCTCTTGGAAATTTGACAAAGTGATAACATGACACTTTACTATTAGGTTTCAGAAGCCCTGACCAGCATTTCCTTCTGAAGAGAGACATTTGTGATGGGCCCAGACTCTTTCTGGAACTTTCCAAGGAAGAGAAGGTTTTGTTGTTCCAGGATCTGCAGTGAAGCTGGGGCACACAGGTGATTAAATTGGCCTGATCCACAGACCTGAGACCAGGGGTGTCTGTGTGATGGTGCATGTACCTTAGTGCTGCAGGATGGGAGAGTCTAAAAGTTGTCTCACTGAAGGCTCAGAATAAGGGCTACTACAAATGCTTCCACAAGCAGTAAAAAAGTGAAACGGCAGTGAGGAGAGTGGGTAGTGGGCACTTTGAAGAAGAGTGGGACCCCAATTAATGAGAGAAAGTAGGCCAATCACAAGGCTTTCTCTAGCACCTGAAAGCAAAGTCTCGGAGCAGCTGGAGAAGCACGAGCCCTTGCCAGAGAGGAGGCCAGGCCCCAATTGGGTGAGGGTGTAATTAGGCAGCTGCGGGGACTATTGCAAAAGATGGACACATTGAGGGCGAGGAAAATACGGCCTAGTGTCGCCCAATCGAGGGGCATCCAGCATCAAGGCACCTCAGTCTCCATGAGAGGAGGTGAGGAAAGGAAAGGGGCCAGGTGTTAGAAGATGTAGGGTTGAGGAATGAGGGATGGATTCGGGGAGCTCTGTGTGTTTAGCCCTCAGTCCGCTATTCCAGGCGTCTGCCCCTGCACAAATCTCAGGCAGTGTTTCTGCCCATTTTCTCTCCTAAGACTGCCAGAGCCCTGAAGAGAGGCAAGGAGCCCTGCTGCCTTCTGTAGCAGGTGAGGTGGAGTAAGCAGCTCCCCCTGAGCAGGAGAGGGGAGGGACCAGATAAAGATTCCAGTCCCTTCTCAGAGAAGGCCTGGGCCTCGCCCTGCCTCTGCCTTGCTCCAACTGCACCTAGACTCCCTGGCTCAGATGGCTCTTTCTTTGCTTGTCCCTTAAATGTTTCCCTTCCCTTGGGGCCCATCACACTTTACACTCTTTTCCTGATGATCCCATCCACTACTGTGACTCCTCTAACACCTTCATTGACATCTTTTTGTATAACATTAAAAAAAATGTGTCTGAATCTGATCAGGACTTCCAATTTATAGGATATGTAGAGCAGGGGTCCTCAACCCCTGGGCTGTGGACTGGTTCCACTTGTGGCCTGTTACGAACTGCACAACACAGCAGGAGGGGAGCGGCAGGTGGCAAGTGAAGCTTCATTTGTATTTGCAGCTGCTCTCCAGCACCAGCATCATTGCCCCAGCTCCACTTCAGATCATCAGGCATTAGATTCTCACAGGAGCTCCAGGCCCTGGTGCCACAAAGGTTCCCCTGTCCACTGAATAGAGAATCCAGAGTAGGAGAGACTTAAAAGCTCATCAACCAGTCCCAACCTGTGGTCTAACTTGAATCTTGATTCAAATAAGCTTTTTTAAAAAGTGGAAATTTGAACCTGAGTGGGTATTAATATATCACTGTTAATTTCTAAGACATAATAATGATATTATGCTTATATTATAAAATAGTCCTCAGTTTTTGCTGTTCATATTGAAACATTTGTTGTGGTAGACACAATATCTGGAATTTGCATCAAGATAATAATGCAGAGAGAAGTGAGCATGGGCTGGGATGAAGCAAGATTGGCCAGGATTTGATCATTGTTGAGGCTGGGTTATGAGAACATGGTGGTTCATTACAGTCTTTCTACTTTTATTTTTAAAATTCTCCATTATAAGAAGTTAAAAAAAAAAGAACAATTATATTTCATTTGATTAATCTCATCATTGTCAGGGCTGCATGCAAGTATATGAAGGTAACCTAAGAGTCCTTTTGGCTACTGACTTGTATGGCTCCCTGGTACCCTCTGACCCCTTGCTGGATTAATTTTTGACCTGAGACTGGAGTTTCTATCTCTCAGCATGTTCCCTCCTGAACATTAACTAAAAGTGATCCCAGGTTTCCACCACCTGAAAGTAGTTTTCTATGTCCTCCAACCTCAATATGTCTAAAATTGTACAGCTCCAAGCTCTCACTCCAAATTTCCAATTTCTATTAATGGTTGAACATCTTCCTCCTCTATCAAAAACTAAATCCATTTAGTTATCTTTGACTCCCCTCCTCTTCTTTCTGTACATCCATTTAGTCAGCAGTTTCTATGGATTCTTCTTTCACAGTGTTTTGCTGCTCATCCCTTCCTTTCCATTCATAGCTAGTGGCTAATCCCAGGTGTGGATTTCTTTCTGTGTGCATTTACTTCCTGACCACTTTCCTGCCCTTAGTGCCCTCCGGCCATGGACCATTAGAGAGTGCCATTAGATCAAGAGCCTCATATTTTGTCTGAAGCCAAAAATGGGTGAATAGTGGATTAAGCTTTGCCAACCACAAATTCCTTTCCTTACAATCTCAAAGGAGTCTCATTCAAAGAAAGTTGGAATGACGATTATTAGGCAACCAGCAAAAAGGGCAAATGTGGAAAACATTATTTCTCATTTGCTAAGCAAATACATCCTTTACACATAGTTCGTAGGTTAACAACACCCTAGACCTGGAAGATCAAAAAGCAGAATCAAAGGTCACAAGAATCCCATTTAAATAGGTCAGTAGATGAATGAAAGAGCTCAAACAACAGAAAAAAGGAAGACTCAAAGAGTTCTGCCAATTTCTCTAGTGCGTGCTCTATAGTAGAGCAAAAATACATTAGGTTTTCTAAATCAAAGACACAAGATTTGACAAATGACTTTCAGATTTGATAATTCATTCATATGAAGTTTTACAAAAGTACAAAAATAAATATTTAGTAATAAACTTAAAAATCATTTTCATTGAGGAGAAATTACATTAAATGAAATTGAGGCCATCCAGGAAACTTTGGGCTGTCAGGTCACCAGGATCAAACACACAGCCTCAAAATGCTTGGAAATAAAAATAATTTTGAGTCTCCCAGTCAGACATTTATTATTTTACCAGCCTAGAGCACTCCCATTTTTGAGGAGGGATTTTTCTCTTCCCTAGGTCAACCATAAGCATCTCTTGAGACAGGGGTGAATAAATGACTCAATCACTGTTTACCTAGAATTATCCAGTTGGTTCTAGTAAGGAAGCTTTCTTTTTTGAAGAAATTAAGGATGTTGTCATTCAGAATGTGGCTCTTGTAGCCAGTCAGCCTGAAAGAATAAAGCCAATACAAGAGAGATTTGGAGGACTGGAGACCATGATTCCAGGCATACTTGAGGCCAGCTGCACCCCTACCTGTCCAATTACTTGAAATTAGAAAGTTTTTTGCTTAATTAGCTCTATGGATCACTGTCAATTGCCATAAAAGACTCTTCGATAAACACAGATAAGTGGTAGTGTGAACAGGGCAAGATAATCACAGGAAATAAAAACAATAAGAGAAGAGAGAGCCAGTTGCTACGGTCTCACAGAGGGCCTGTAGAATGACCCCAACCCTTTAGAAGCTCGAAACAAGAATGATGACTCACCCCTCTTAGAAACTGACCTAATTATGTTATAAAAAAGGTCATTTTTAAATGAAGGCTCAATGGTCTTGTTACTTAATGTCATTACATCATTACAAAAATCAACTTTTTATCAGAAGGAGGCAGTGTTTTTCCCTGCACAATTCATAGTTTTCTGGAATTCTTAATAAAATTTGCCCATCTCCAGGCAAAAGCAATCCAACGCCAAATTTTTCACTACATTCAAATGTCATTTCCCTAAAGTTCTTCCTCTTCTCATGACTCCTTAGGGAAGCTGTGTTGTTCACAGGGTAAATTCTAAGTGCCTCAGCTGGGTGTACATGGCTTCAGGAATTGGACCTGACCTTCAACTTCATTGCCCACAGCTCGGCAAAATGAAGATTTTCCCCTGGTCATCCATTGTTTGTATTCTTTCACACTGGTCATGCTCACTCCTGTTCCATACTTTGGTTCAAACAGCTGATTCTGAACCACCCTTCCCATATACTTCTTTCTCTTCACCCTTCTCTCTTTTCTTTCAGAAAAATTGATTGCTAGGTATAAAATTCTGAGTGCCAGGTATAAAATGACTGCTAGCATATAATTTTGTCCGGGCAGGATGTTTTGGGCTGAATCATGTCCCCCACATAGTCATATGTTGAAGTCCTAACCCCAGTACTTCAGAATGTATACTAGGAGAAACAGCCTTTAAAGAGGTAATTTAGATAAAATGAGGTCACATTGGTGAGCCCTAATCCAATATGACTTGTGTCCTTAAAAGGAGATTAGAACACACATTGCACAGAGTAAAGATACCTGAAGAAGGCAACCATTAACAAGCCAAAGAGAAGGAAGTCTCAGAGAAAACTAACTCTGCTGACATCTTGATTTCAGACCTGCACCCTCCAGAACTGTGAAAAATAAATGTGTGTTGTTTAATCCACCCAGTCTGTGGTTCTCTGTTATGGCTGCCCTCGCAAATTAATACAAGGGGCCTATATTCTAGGGAGGGAGACAAATGAGAAAAGAAGCAAGAATGAGACAGTTTCGTAAATGCTATGACCTGAGAATCATCTACCTCAGTTGTGGGAGAGGAGGATTTCCTCCTCTTATGCTAGAGAAGTTACCAAGGAGGGAGTTTTTCTGGGTCATAAAGCCCTTCTTGAGAAGTGCTTGCCTCTCCAAAGTTGCAAGGGTGCTCAGAGGCAGGCCCCAAGCACAAGTGGTCTTGCTGTGTATCTCACCTTCCTGATTCTGCCTGAGCTATATGCAGCCACTACAGCCAGGCCATTGGCCTGTAAGCCAGTCTCAAGTGATGCTTGATCTGGGGAAATGAACTAATGAAGAGAGATCAGCTAACCCAAGCCCATCTCCCATAGTAGGTGGAGCCAGCAGGGTGGGAAGAAGCTGAGAGCCACTGAAAGTTGGCAGTGAGCAGCAGCCCAGACCACAGAAGCCACTCATAAACCAAAGCAGTGAGGTACAGAAGAGATCAGAATAGACAGTTAGTACATGCCGAAGAATCGGAGGTGGAGGCAGCAGCCATGGGCTCTGTGAGGCTGCTCAAGTGGAGAGTACTGTGAGTGTTACTATCGGGAGCTTAGCTTGTTTGGAGTCTTCGTTTTTTTCCCTCAGGATTGGAAGAGAGAGGATTTTCAGTGTGACTAATGAAATCTCAACACTTGTCCCTTTTCATGTCCTTCCTAGACTCAGCACATCAGAGGACCTTGGTGGGTGATGGGAGGACAGGAGGGGAGGCAGAGGCCAGGCCATCTTGCTTCATGCTTCCTAAGCACAGGGCCTTCTCTGCCTTCCCTCTGCCCATCAGGCCCTCTTTTCCCTTCCTATTCCTTGGATCTGCCCAGAGCATCACTTTCCCCTGAGCAATCTTCCGAGACATCAGGGCAGCTCAGACCCTCCCTCATCCCTTAATAGTGTGTGTCTCAATTGTGGTTATTTTGCTTTTATTTATAAGATAATTATTAATAATTAATATTAATCATTGTAGACCACAAACTCTATGGAGACAGAGTCCCCTTTGCACTTGTTTGTAAGCCCAGGACTTAGAACAGTGCCTGGTACACAGTAAGTTCTCAGTACTTACTCACTAGATTCCAAATATGCATATAAAGAAAGGTTAGGTAATTTGCTAAAAGTCACAGATCTAGCAAGTGACCTGATGGCAAGTCAGATGAATACTACTTAATCAGCACATAGACACACACTGGGGCATGCACACACCCCAACCAAAACCCCTCAAAACCCCACTGTGGGCTCTTTCTCGAGAGAATGGAATGCATTATGATTAAAGTAATAAACTGACGGAAGCAGAGGGGCCCATTTGTTGCAAGTGTAGCTCTTAAGTTTTAATTAATAATGATGTAAAGCTTTCACAATTTTATTATGTAAACCCTAGAAGAAAAGTTGAAATTAATTAAGAGAAAACTATTCTCAAATATCTCTGTGAAAACAAAAGAAAGCAAGGGTTTTCAGACTTTTGGAGAGAAGGGGTAGAAACCTTCAAAAAATAAACTTTTAATTACACTGTTATTAACTAAAGTCCATAGTTGATTCCTTATTTTTTCCCTAATGTCTTTTTATTTTTCCAGGATCTCATCACATTACATTTAAGTCATCACATCTCCTTGGGCTCCTCTTAGCTGTAACAGTTTCTCAGACTTTTCTTGTTTTTTGGTGATTTTGATAGTTTTGACAAGTACTGTTATTTGTAGAATGTGCCTCCATTATTTGTCTGATACTTTTTTCATTATTAGATTAGGGTTATGGGTTTTTAGGAGGAAGATCACAGAAGTAAAGTATCATTCAATCACATTCTATTCAGGGTACACCACTATTACTTGCCACCGCTGTGGATCCTGATCACCTGGCTGATGCAGTCTCTGTTGGGTTTCTCCCCTGTAAAGTTACTCTCTCCTTTCCCTTTTCATACTATTCTCTGGAAGGAAGTCACTATAAGCAACTCTCATTTCAGGAGTTGGAGTTATGTTTTACCTCCTTGAGGTAAATAATTTGAAATCTTTATGCATGGGAGATTTGTCTATTCTCTCCCATTTTTTATTTATTCAATCATTTATTTATGTCAGGACTTTTTTCTCATCCCATTATTTGGCTATGAAAATTATTCTTTGCATTTTTCTAGCTGCTGTTTTCTTTCTTTAACTTTGTTCCTTTGACCCATGCCTTTCATTTAAACCTTTGTGCAGCCCAAAATCGATCTGCTGTTTGAAAACTTTCTTTGGCTTTCTTCTTTTCTTAAGCACTTTTATTTTAAAAACATTTCTTACCATTCTGTGCCTTCTTGAAAAGAGATCTAAATTCTCTTCCTTGTCCTTTTATTTTATTTTACTTTTTATTTCCTTCTAACACACAGTTGCTAAGTGCTAGATAAAGGTGACCCTTCACCCACAGTGCTGGCAGTGTCATCTGAGTTGCATTTCACAACCTTGTCTTTCTTGCACATTTGATTCAGGGCCAGGGAATGGCACACACAGGCTTACAGCAAAACCCACTATTTCTCAAGCCCTCCTTCGCAAACTGGAAACTTCAGCCTCCACCCAGCAGGTTAGGAGAGAAGGACAGATGGTCCTAAGCTCTCTTTGGCAGTGCTTAGTAGCTAATCCTACAGGTGACACATGGGGCCTGGTGCCTCAGGTTAACTGCTCACCATAACCAGGGCATCTCCACTCAAGTGCCTGCACTTGAGACCCTGCCATCTGCAGCACCATCTGCAGTAGGGTCCCATAGTGTCTGCTACTATTTCCATTTCTGTTGCAAACTCGCTCATCTTGGATGCCTGGTAAGACTGGAGAGGGCCGTGCATGTTCATTAGATGGAGTCCTAATGTGAGGCTGCCCTTCATCCACTCTAGGTGCCTTCCAGATTCCTTTTGGAAACTGGAACTGAAAGGATCAGTCTTAACTGGCCTCATATTGAGTAAAAGTTGAATATTTTCCCATTGTCTGTTGCCTGGCTGGATTCTGCTCCCTTCTACCTTAAATTCACTTATTCCTACTCCCAAGGCATGCTGACTCCAGAGACAATTTCCCACACTTTATAAACCTACCAGGATAGGTCTGCAGAAGCAGTTCCTTTGTAATTTCCTTTTTTGATGTGAACATTGGAGATTCTGACTCTGTATTTTCACCTGTCAACAAAAGTTTGCTGCCACCAATCCAATGCCAACAGGAATCCCAGTCTGGGGAGTGGTAAAAGGAGAAACTATTTAGATGAACAGTTTGCAAAATGGAAAAATGTAACCTCCAGTGGAAATCAAAAGTGCTCTCCACTGAGACAAAGGGGGAGACCCACTTATATGGAGAGTGTCTACTCTGTTCCCTGATTGGTCCTTTTTTATGCAAATGAGAACTCCAAATTTGTAGTTTGGTTAGTCCAAATAGCATTGTCCTAATTGGTCAGGTTCACATGTCCTGATTGGTGTTATTAAGTTGCTCTGGTCAGTAAAGATGCAAATGGGATATTAATGTGCAGTTCTGATTAGACAGGGTAGGTCTCAGCCCATATATTGAAAGTTGATTCCAGGAATTCCTTTATAAGGAATAGCTCAGCCAGCAAGCAGTAAGACAGTGTGAGAGGCTCAGTCTTCCACTTCTCTGAGAGGCCTCTTTAAACAATGGCTTCCAGACTCTGATTATGAATATGAGCCTTGTTAACTACAAGGTGTCTTTTGAGGCAGGTATATTTCTTCTTGGGGACAACAGATCTTCTTTGGCTTCATAAGTCAGCTGTAGTTTGTTTTCAGCAGAATCACTTCTGAAGATTTCCTTGAGATTCCTTTCCTGTATCACTTACTACAGAAGAAGTATATATTCAGTATAAACTATATTTAGGAGAAAAAGACAGGCAGAAGTTTTCAATATTCATACTTTTCATATTTCATATTAGTATTTTTGCTCCACAATTTATACCTTCAACTATTCACTTCAATCTCAGAGCTTTAGCACATTTAAAGTGGATGGAAATAGCAATTCTCCAGGAAGTTACTGTCTGGCTGTGCCAGCCACTGACTCCCTCAAACCCAGTGAAACCCTCCATCAGATAAGCTGAGATGTGTCACAATGGCAATGAGCACTTCTCTCCCAAGCAGATCAGTGTTCCTATGTTGGGGATGGGGCCAGGTCAACAGCTCATTGCCTGGGAACCATTTGCACTTGCTCAGGTAAGTGTGCAGTCACTTGGGCTCTGAATAAAGCTTCCGTGTTTTATATGCTTTGTGAAAGCTGTCAGATTGAAAAAGTTTTAATTAGCTTCACAACAGTGGAACTCATGTTTTGTATTTAAATATTGGACCCCAGTTATGGCATTATTGTGGGGCTTTGCTGTATTTTCCTACTGGTTGGGTAAATATCTGCCACTCTAAGGTCCTCCTTACCTCAGGCCCTGCGAAGTCCTTCCCCTTGACTGCCTTCTCCCACCTCTTGCGTCCTGGTACAATGTGAGGGCTCCAAGATGTTGTGTCTCAGTAGTGTTCCTTATGATCGGTGTGGAAGGTGCTGCTTGTTAAATATTTCATATTATACTTGGTTCTATCCAGTGTGCCCCTTTTCTCAAATAACACATTGTGAAAAAAACTCTTTATCTGCTGTCTCTGGGTACAGGAAATGGCCCTCTCTGTATCATATTGGTATTCTCCCGTCTCAAACTCTGGCTCTAGATTTTCCCATTCCTACTCCACTTAAGTAGCATGGCCCCACTTGCTACATCAGTGTTATAATGTTAATATCTGTGTGATGATGTTGACTTCATTCTTCAGTTCATGCTCTGGATTTCTCTTCTGCTCCTCTATTTAACTAATCCCATTCTGCCTTTATCTCATGTTCTATTCATGTCTCCAGTTCTATACTTTCACATCTTTTTTTTCTTGGAGACTTGGAGGGTCCTACAATGAACGTCTTACTCTTATCCTATCATACCTTTCCTTTATTAATTCCTCTGGGTGATTCCCCCTTTTATCCGCCCCCTTTTTATCCTTTGTAGTCTTGAAGCAAAGTTGAATCATGGTCTCATTTCCTTTAACCAGCTTTCTTTTCCCACTTACTATTTCTTACTGCTCCTCTTGTTCATTGCTTAATATCATGAAAGTCATCTGTCCCATTCTCCAAACACCCACTGCAAGCTGAAATTTATTTTCTGTGTTTTCTTCTGGAAGCTCTTCCAGAAAACCTCCCATTCTCTTATATACTTCCTCTCTCTCCCAAAAAAAGCTCTTTCCTATATTCATTTAGACAAATGAAACTAACTCATTTGTTCCTCTTCCCCCTTTTTTGATATGCCCTTAAAATAAAACCAGCTTTGTCCACCTCTTTACTATTCTGTCCTGCTCTTGGGCAATCTGTTAACTGTAAGCAGTTGATGTTTAGCTTTCACATTTACACCTTTCTCATTTACATTGGACTAGTTACCAACTTCACATTGTACTCAAGACTTTTAATTAAATCTCGGTGTTTCCACTATCTCTAAATGGAATTATCTACCATGTGGTTAATCTCAAGTCCCCTTTTGACATAATTTGATTCCACATTGATCATCTTCAGGCCCGACTCCAATATAGTCAGCATCTTTTGCTCAGGTTATTTAACATCTTGTGAAGCCTTTTAAAATAAATAACAAAGTCTCCTATATCTAACCTTACATGCAGAAACAGGATCTAAAATAAATTCATTTTCTCTGCTGATCTGCAATGTCATGAGGACATTTGCTCCCAAGAATCTGAGTTATAGAAAACATGTTGAGTTTACTGAGTTTGTTCTAAGTAAATTCATAACTATGGTACCCACCCTTTGTTTCTCACTGGGTAGCTTTCCTTATTCCTGATACAGACAACTGGGAAGTGTGGGGTTGGGGCAGAGACAGGTGTCGCTTAAGTTCTAGTTGGCCTTCGTGGGTTTGCATTCTGGCCCTGCCTCTAGCTGCAGGACCTTGAACAATTGACTTCATTTACACTTCAGTTTTCTTATCAGCAAAATCAGGATGATAAAAGGTCTATCTTTTGGTGTTGTTAGGACATGTAAATGAGATAATATATGCAATTGTCTTTAAAACAATTCTTAACACACAGTAAGTGTTCATTAGTTGTCAGCTAGTGCTATTATTGCCACACATCTTCCAGTCAGAGTCCATGCATTGTTCTCCCCTCACTTAATTAGCCTGTTATTTTCTATTGTTTTTCATCTCTGGACTCCTTTAGACCTTACAGAAATACCTCTTTTTCCTCTTCCTCCTCTACTTCCTTTAGTTACCCTGCCCTTACTTTTTCACATCTTCCTATAAATCCTTTCCTGTTTGTGCCTGATAGGTGGCAACCACCATCCAATCAGACAGTCTAGGGAGAAGAAAAAAACACATGTGGACACCAGATGTCTCAGGATGACTCACTATTGTAGAGGCTTCCCTTTCTCCTGCATGCAAGCATCTATGTTTAATTTGCACAATATGCCTCAGTGGAGTGAATGAGGAGAAAGTCAGGTGCTTTGACAAACACAGAGACTTATGGTAGAGTGAGATCAGAAGATTGTCATCAGAGAAAGAAGGACATCAGGGTTGGATGGGACATGGGCCATCCTAATGGGAAAAGGGATGAGGGTCAGTACCCACTCGTCCCTGTGCCCTGTGGTCTCATTCTCTTAACTAAGTGACAATTTCAAGGTGAGTAACCCTTGAGCCTGGGTGTGGAATGCTAGGGCAGGCACAGGCCATAGAAAGATCAGTCCATTAAGACTGTCCCGGCCTCTGGCCCCAGGCAGGTAGATCCCCAGGGGCCGACTGCTCTTCAGTCTCTCCTACTTTCCTTCCAAATTCTGTGATTCGTGACAATATCTACCTTACAGTTAATATGAGGGGTTTTTGTATGTCTACAAAAAGCCCATTTAGTTTTTTATTCTATTTATTAAAATAACTCCTAAAACCTAGCTCCTCAAGTTAAGTTTAGCTTACAAATATAAATCATTTTTGTAAGTGTAGCAGATTTTAGCAATCACTTTTAAGGGGTCTTTGATACTTGGCCCCAATTTACAAATATTTTAATTCTAATATTCTAATAATGAATTAAATAAGGATGTAAGTGATCCTTATTTAGAAGAGTGTGAAAATTTGGGAGCTATGGGCAGTGAGCACAGGAACTTGGGATGGGAGAGGGTCGGAGGGTGGAGAATACTGGGGAGGAGCACTGCAGCCAGGACTTAGAAGAAATGACCAGACTTTGCAGGATGTCAGGCAGAGAAACTCTGTTTTTCAGCCACCAGCATTACCACTTCTCAATACTTGGAGCCAGTCACTGACCAGTGACTCTACTTGTGCAGATCTGAGTCACCTGAGAGTTTATGAACAATCCAAGTGACCAAAATGAATAGGGATGAAAAGGAATCCTTATTTAACAGACCGAGAAACAATCGCTGATAAAAGAGAGAATTAATATTATTGAGTACACTTTGTTCATTAGGCCTCCCAATGCTTTGAGGTCAGCATTATTCTTCTCATTTTATGGATGTGGAAACTATACCTCAAAACCACATTTCTAGTAAGTAGTGGAGACTGAATTAATTTTGTATCTTAAATACTTATATCTGCCTTGTTAAAAACTATTTATAAACATCTTGCAAAAGTGTTGCAACTATCTAATCCAAATTGGATCATATTGTGACAAATTGGACCTTGTACCTTTTGCCTTTATCATCTCTCAGCCCCTAGTCCACAATGACTTTTTCCAAACCTGCCAAATCAGACTCATTATCTTAGTCTCCATGGAGCAAAAACAGGCAAGTCTAATACTGAAAATTTCTTAGGAGAAAAACTACAAGCAGCTGGTTTTGCTATTACTATAGTTACTGCAGTCGCTGAAACAAGCAGAGATTTGCAAACTTGGAGATGCAGGAGACCTCCAGTGGCTCAGCTGGGACCCTGGCAACTCACATTAGCAATGCTGTTGGAATCCCACCCAATGAGGCCTAACAGGGAGGGAAGGACGCGTAAGCTCTGCAGGTCTTACTTAGAGCTGTTGGTCCATGGACAAACTCATTTGTCAATTTTTGTTTCCAGTTGGGTACGTTGCCCCTTTTAAAAGCACATTATGAACTTGGAGAGAATGTCTCTTCAAGCATCCATGGGGAATTACCAAAATATATGATGCACTAGGCCTCATATTTCAAATGAAGAATTGTGCAAGCTACATTTCTTGACTACAGATGAAACAAAATTAAGAATGAATTAAAGAAGATTAAAATAACACATCTCAATTTGAAAAATTGAAAGTACTTTTCTTATTGGTAAGAACATAATTGAAGAAGAAGAAGAAGAAGAAGAAGAAGAAGAAGAAGAAGAAGAAGAAGAAGAAGAAGAAGAAGAAGAAGAAGAAGAAGAAGAAGAAGAAGGAGAAGAAGAAGGAGAAGAAGAAGAAGAAGAAGAAGGAGGAGGAGGAGGAGGAGGAGGAGGAGGAGGAGGAGGAGGAGGAGGAGGAAGAAGAAGAAGAAGAAGAAGAAGAAGAAGAAGAAGAAGAAGAAGAAGAAGAAGAAGAAGAAGAAGAAAGAGAGAGAGAGAGAGAGAGAGAGAGAGAGAGAGAGAGAGAAAGAAAGAAAGAAAGAAAGAAAGAAAGAAAGAAAGAAAAAAGAAAAGAAAAAAAAAGAAGTAACCTGTAAAACAATGTTGTAGAATCCATTTTCTGCTTATATTGTTGACTCCTGAATTGAAAATTAAGCTTTTAGAAGTTGGCATGCTCTTGAAAGAACTAACTTCTAAAATTCAAGTACCGAGTACTGACTGGAGATCTTATAATCTAATAGTGTTAAAGTACTTTGGAAATTCCTCCCAAGTGGTGGTGACTCATGTGCTACTAGTTAGAGAATTTCTGGGCCTACTCTCTGGTGTTTGAGGGAGAGTTCTATAATTGGTTCTGAATCTCTTTGTCTGTGTCTGCTATGCAACATTTAAACGGTGAGAGGAGGCTCCTTGTTTGTAAAGGGTTTCCAGCTAGAACAGCTCACCCTTAATGGTGATATTCTGATTTGCAGTCTCTTCTCCAACTCAAAAGTAAATTTTCTTATCAGAATAAAAAGATTAATGTCTATTGCTATGTCTTGAGTGCTCAGAATTTAGGAGAAATGTATAGAGTGCTGGACAGTGCAACAGTGAACTAAATGCAACCATGGCGGGAGGTGGGAAACCTTATTTACTCTCTGCTACCACAACTTCTTAGCCCACTGAGGTAGGAGATGGCAGAAAGTGTAGAGAAAATTAGCTGGGCAATGGCCTATGGGGAAGCTAAAAAACCTTATAGGTACAGTGACCACACCTTCTGTATTAAATATTGATGTTACAAGTATGAGCGTGAAGCTGGACTCTCTTGGAATATTTGGAGTATATGGTTTCCTCATTCCATGAAGTCTTAATAAGAAATTAAATTGTGTCCCAAGGAGAAGAAAGTCTGGTAGCTGTGCTTGGGGAATCTTAAGGAAGTTGAAAAGTAGACTAATGATTTTAGAAATCTAAGAAAATGAATTTGAAGAGAGGTGCTTAAAATTATTTTTTGTTAAAAATATTTTGTTAAGAAAATTTGGAACATATAAGATAATATAAAGAAAATATATTATCTGTAAAATCTCACCACTCTGAAATAACATCCTAATATTTTGTTGTATTTTCTTCTAATCTTTTAAAATTGAATATATAATGTTTAAAAAATTATAGTAAAATACACATAACGAATTTTTTCATTTTAATCATTTTTAAGTGTACAGTTCAGTGGCATTAAATACATTCCCATTGCTGTGCAGACATCATCACCATCCATCTATAGAATTCTGCTCATCTTTCAAAACTTGTACTCTGTACCCATTAAACATTAATTTCTCATTTTCCCCTCTAGCCCCTGGCAATCACCATTCTACTTGCTGTCATACAATTTTAATTGAACATATCATTTTTATTTAAAAGTAAATTATACTGTATATAGAGATTTGTGCCCTGCTTTTTAAAATTAATATTATATCCCTCACATCATTTTTCTTGCCAGTGTCATTTTGCAATATAGTGTACTATATGGATATTCCTTTTTTTCTCTTTTTCTTTTAAAATTGTCCATATGTAGACTAGTACATAAAGTTTTTGTAAGAGAAATTCTGTAGAGTGTTTTAAGTGACTCCATAAAATTAATAGCTGTTGAAACATGTTTGACAAAACAAGATAAATTCTGTCACTTAGTCACGTGGCTTCTTAGTTTTCCATTTTGATAGAGACGCTACGCTTGTTAGAATAAAAACAAAAGAAAAATACTTAACTAATCTATAACTTAGTCAATTTTCTGTGACCATCTTAATATAATAAATATGTGTGCCATCATTTTATATTTTTTCTAGTATGATCATTTAAATAGTAAAATAGTGGGTTGTGAAACACAAAGGGATTTATAGGTATGAATAACACTATATTTCCTAGGAGAGTTAATAACATTTTTAGCTTTACTTCCACTATTCCTTGTTTGGAATAAATTTAGACTAAATGCAGAAATACCTGGGTGGTTGCTCTTAATCCAAAACACCAAGAGGAAAACTTTCCACTTGTGACATGAGAACAGGGACGCAGAAAAGTCTTCCTTTGGAGACTTAAGATGACAAGGCAGAGGCCTGGTTTGGGCTCTGTCCACTCCCTCACCCCCTGGCTCAACTGTTAAGGCTTTAACAATCATTCAACAGTGGTATCGGGATCTCCGTTTGGTGGGCACCCAGCTGCTTGGTCCCCAGGCCTGGTCCACCCTTTCCAGGAACTGGAATGCCTCTCCAGAGGGAAAGAGCCAAGCTTATGGCTGTGGAGAAGTCCTAAACATCTAGTTCCTACCAGGGCCTCATTCCTTAGCAAGCTCTTTTCTAGGACCCTGCACTATGAAAAGAACAAAGCGTCTTTGTGCTTTAGACCTTAGAAAAAATGTATGCAGGCTTAGTCTTCCAGGTTCCAAGCATGTTAAAGCAGGCCAGTGCTAATAATGTCTTGCCTTCCCAGAAATGTAGGTTTCAGCCAGCACTGTCCTCTAACGTGGAGACTTCAAAGTATGTAGTAGGATCGAGGCCTTTCTTCATGTGTTAATGCCAGTGTTGTGGGGGCATTACCCCAATCCAATGAGATCTTTTCTCTTTGAAAGTTGGCTTTCCTCTCAGGGCCTGTTCTTATAGGCTACCACCAGACACCACCAGTTTTCCTGGGCTTCTGGCTAGTGGACAAAAATGGCTGTGGCCATCATGCCAGGCTGCACCTGTCCTCCACTCCCTTGCTTCTCCTGCCTGGCCCAAACTTTTACAGTTTATGCAAGGGGCTGATGATGACAACTTCCTAGTCATTTCCTAATCCCAAATAGAAAGGAGAGCTCTTCCAGCAATGGTTTCTGGACACCAGCCTCTTAAATGTTCCACTTTTTCCATCTTTTCACTCCAGATTACAGAGCCCAAGCCTTCTCACTGAGGCTTGCTGAAGGCACAAACCCACTCCTGAAGTTCAGTTTTATTCATTCCTAACAACCCCACTTCTGTCTCATCTCCAAAATATTTCATATAATAGAGCACCTCCAAGTGCCTATAAAATAATCTACGAGCAGAACTGTGGCCTCTAATGCTTTTTCTGATGCCTTGAAGAGAGCATCTGCAAATGTGCTTTCCCAAGCCCCTTTCCTTGAGCTAAAGTGTGCTGAGCTTCTTCTATGTTGGCCTAGGCTGCAGATAACTGTCCCTAACTCATATGTGAGGCTTTGCAGTGAATTTGGAGTCTCTCTGGTCTAGATACTGATTTCAACAGCCGGGAAGCCAAACTCTAAAGGCTCAATCTCAGGACAGTCCCTACCTTTCTTGGCTCCTAATAAGTTCCTGCCTTCCCTCGCTCTGTGTAAAGAATAAATAAGCAATCACAAAACATCCCAAGATGAGGATATCCGTAAGAATTAGGCTTAGAAATGATTTCCTCCTCATGATGAGGTCTGCATACAAAAAATAAACAGAACAATAGCAAATAGAAGGACAAACCAAATAATTGAACTTAAAATCAAGTTTTGCTCCACAAAAACTGTGATGGAACTGTGGTTGGATTTTTTCCACTTAAAGGAAAAAAAATATTAATAGTGAAAAGGAAATAATCTGATTTGTTAAAATGTTTAGTCTAGAGGACTACCCCATGTAAAGTCTGATGCAAAGTTGCCTCTGACTTCCTGAATATATTATGCCTTGGAATATACTGTTTCTGATTTTCTATAGGTTTTAGTTTCACTTGCTACGTTTTTTTGGTATATGTTAAAGCAATTTATCCTGTAGGTTAGAACTAGCCAGTTTTCGATTGAATATCTTCGGAAGTTACATTAATTCAGAGGTGTTGAGAAATAATTGGCTAAATAATGCAGCTTTCAATGGAATATATGCCCAGAAACCTTTGAATTAAAGGATTCTGGCTCAAAATATCTATGATTTCCATAGATGAATACATTGTTTTCTATTTTTGTAGGTATTTCCTGTTTAACTTTCACAAACTCTGTGATATCGGTGTGACTATTGTTTTGTTGATTCTTGTACTGGACAAGCCAAAGCTCAGCAAAATCAAGTTCTTTTTCTTCTCCTCCAACCTACCCCCACCCCTTGCCCCAAGGTCTCTTGAAAAACAGGAATAAAATCAATGTTGGCTGCCTCCCAGGTTAATGTTCCATACCTTGGGTGAAGCCGGATCTTAGAGCACTTTTTATTTACCTACTCATTTTAGCAATCTAATTCTGAGTCAGGTAAATATACTTGAGCCAAATTAAAACCAAGTGTTTAATATGCTTATTTTCAGAATGATTTTATTTACAGTAACTGTTTTCCTGTTTTGCATGCAATACATTATGTTCTTAGCTGGGCAATGAAGTTTACTTAAACACCCCTATCTGATGACTTAGTCCATTTTCTTTGCATCTGATAACATCTGGCAGTACCCAAAGTTTCAATCCTGAGTGATTCACATGATGCACAATGTCACCCTTGTCTGATTTTCTTTTAACTGGGACTGTCTAATAGGAACGGTCTAATATGATTTGGGCTAAGGAATTTTCAACAAACCTAATAGTAGAACCTTAGATTTGGGAGGAAATTTAATAGGTCATTTAGTTGAACTTCTACTCAATGCAATAATCTCTTCCATAGTATGCCTGAATACCCTTTTCTCCCCAACACCACTAGGGACAGGACCCTCACAATTAACAAGGCAGCTCGGTTCACTTTGAACAGTGAATTGCTGGAAAGTTCTTTATGCTGCTATGATGAACTGAGATTTTTGTCTCTATAACTTTCATCCATTAGTACTAATTTGGTCATCAGATGACAAATTATATTACCATCATACAATTCAAATCGACCATAACATTCCAATTCTTTCACATGATGAAAATGTAAATACTTCTCATACTGCCTCCTAAGAAGATGACTTTTTTATGGGTAAACATTTCTTGTTCCTTTAATTGTTCCTTCTCCTTTTGTGGTTTATGTAATCGAGATTCTGCCAGAGGACAAAATCTAACTCAAAATGGCTTAAGTAAAGAAAAAAATAGTATTGGCTTATGTAACTGAAAAGTCCAGAGGAAGAGGTGGCTTTTGGACCAGCCAATGCCATCAGGGCCTGGTCTCACTTGCCATCTGTGTCATTCAGAGTCTCATTGGAAGAGAGAGGCTACATATCATTTGAATAGGGAAGGATTAATCTAAAGAATTATTAACTATAACAGGATTAGAGTAAATGAGGGATTTGATAGCAAGAAATAGAGTTCTAAGGAATTCAGGAATAGCAGATACAAGGAGCAATACTCCCCCTGGGGTTGAGATAAAGCACCTAAGAAAGAGCCAGGCACCCACATCCCCCCACCCCAAGTTGAGATCCAGACCTTGTTGGAGAGGGTACAGCTGTGTTTCACTGATTGACAAGTCACTGTCACGGCATTTCAGCGGAACTCGTTCGAAACCTACCCCCCTGGAACTTCCTGGGAATTCATCCTATAGGATGCTGGAGAAAGCTGTAAAAGAGAAAGTGTACCTGAGGGAGGTGCCAGGATAAGCTGCTGGCCACTAGGCGCTGCTGGCACTGAAGGAACCAGATGTTAGTGAAGCCATTGATGCTGCAAAAGCCAGAGACTGGAGCAAGGACCCGCATTCCCAATGAACACACTGGAGCCAGGAAACAAAACCCTTTTACTGTGCCCTGTTTCTCCAGCGCCCCCTACTGACAAAGTGTAGCATCATGACAGTTAGTAAAGAGAAATATATTAAAAGGGCCCGCTGCATTTTTATGGAGCAGACAATAAAGGGTAAGTTTGGAGCTAAGAGGTAATCAGTTTGATAACTGACACACCGCCCTTACTATCTGTTTCTCTCTTTAAGCTCCATATACACTCTTCTTAGGTGGCAAGATGACTGTCAGCAGCTCCAGGCTTTTATCCCTTCCTTTTGGTGACTTCATTTGGAAGAGAATACTTCTCTCCCCCAGTTTTGTACCAGATTAAATCTAATTGACTCTAGTTTGTCAAGCTTGTATCATGTGTTTATTTCTGAACCAATCACAGGATCCGGGTGGCTCTGTTGCTCTGATTGGAAAGCCCTGAGATTTTCTACCCCAGGAGGAAAGGGCAACTCAACGGTAATTCTTATAAGAAGGCAAAAATAACACTGGTGGTAGTTAGGAGCAGAGAGTGTGGGGCCAGAGGAATCTAATTCAATTGCCTCTCTTTGTTCACTTGTAAAGTGAAAACAATAACACCTATGTCAACAGCATAGACATGGAGTGGAGCAAATCTTGTGTTCTTTAGTAGGTAGGTGAATCTTAACGAGAAGGAGAGGAGTGAGCTGATCCAGACATGCATGATTCCTTTTTCTAAACTCCCCCCAAAATAAGCTATTCTTCTTTTCCTGGGCAAGAATAAGTGAGGGTGGAGCAAGAGGACATAAATGTGATTCTAGCAGATTCACAAATCATTACTTTTTATTCTCTTAACCAATTGGGTTTACCCATTAAGACTGTAGTCAACCAAATGTTAGTTTCCTCCTTGGAGGAGAAGGCCAGGTGTCCATCTAAAGAAGAGGTGATCTCTCTCTCTCTCTCTCTCTCTCTCTCTCTCTCTCTCTCACACACACACACACACACACACACACACACACACACAAAACAATCCCATTTTCAAGTTCTTTTAGGAAAAAAAATCAAGCAACTTGCCACTTCATTCTCCCATGGAAATGATCAGTTGGAGCCAAGTAGTGGCTGTCAGATTGAGAAAAAGCATGGTTTCTCCTATTTGCTATAGTCCCCACTACACCCAGTTATTACAACTAGCTACCTCATTTACTTATCTGCCAATGAATGTATTTAAATTTGTGCCTTTCTGTGCTGGATCCACTGTGATTAGTGCCTTCCCTGTGATTCTGGGTGGCCTGGTTCAACCAGGTGGACACCTATCTGTACTCTTTTAGGTGAGGCTGGTCAGCACTTACCAGATAGAGCCTAGAAAGGCCCAGGCACAGGCTAGTCTGTTCCAATGACTCTTAAAACAATAAAATGAAATAGGCATCTTACTTTTGCATTTAAGCATTGCTGCAGTGGTCTATCATAATCACCATGCCAAAAATAATTTAGAATGTCCACATTCACACTCATGAACATCAGATCACAATAAAATACACACAATAAAATGCTATAAGGCTCATAGTATTTATGCAACAAGCTGAGAAAGGGGAATTTGCTGGTAACTACTGTTGGAAGATAGTTCTTTATGGACCTTTTGTATTTCCGCATGGCTTGCCAGCAAAGATACTGAGTTCCCTTTATTCTGGACTATCTTTCTTAGCCTAATCTAAGGATGTTTATACAGTGAACAGCCTTGAAATATAGAGATAGTGTCTTCTCATAGAGGAAAAGTCAGGTATGCTTACAGTCCACTATAATAAAGATAATGTATGCCCTGGAGCAAAAGGCATTATTACTGCCTATTATAGATGATTGCGTCCTAAGCTTAGGCTGCCCATCCTGTACCTCACTCCATTGTGTGCACAATTGCCATTGGACTGTCTTCACATCACCCTGTCAAATGTTTCTTTACTTTGCGACTTTGGTCCCCTCATGGCAAAGTAAGATGGGCAGCATTACATGGGTTGGACAGTACTTATCATGTGGCCAGGCTGGAAAAGAGGGCTCCCAAATGATCTTAAAAGCATCTACTAGGATTTCACATTTATTAGGATGGCTATTATTAAAAAAAAAAAAAGTGTGGGTGTGAAGAAATTGGAACCCTGTGCCTTGCTGGTGAGAATGTAAAATGGTGCAGCCACTGCAGAAGAACCACACTATATTGTTTTCTATAGAGAAGAAAATCCAGTAGCACTAAGGCAATTCTCCTGAGCAGTGGGGTGGGGTTAGGGGAGATGGGAAATGACTGAGAGGGAATACAGTGAGATGAACCCAGAAGGGGCATTAAATGATACCAGAGACCGTCCCCCAGATTGTATCAAAATAAAAAACCCAGAAGAATTGAATGAAGGCTTGAGATGAGCTTCAGACCAATATGGAACACTTAGCAGCTCTCCTCTATCTGTCTCTTAGCTTATGCATAAATATTCATATTTGTATACGTGTTTGGAGTCTGTAAATTGGAAGAGCATTAATGGGCATGACATAGAGAAGGGCTGAGGGAAAGTGGTGCTGTGAGAAGGGGAGAAAACCTTGGGGAGAGCCAGGTGAGCAGCTGCTCATGCCCTGGGGGCACAGTAAACAGGACATTCCTCATTTCAGATCCTCTAGGATAGTGTTTCTAATAATGTGTCATGTGAGATTCTGGGTGTTCCATGTAAGAAAGGATTTGCTCTTCCAATAAAGCTCATTTAGTTCACTATCTGCTCCCTCCTGCTTTTGCTGATAAATAAACTGAGACTCTAATTGATGAAGTGAAAGTGATTTATCTAAGGTTATCTCTGCCTCTTTTGATGGAATATTTTGCTACACTTCCAAACAGTTTGAAGTTGTATATCAGTGTGTCCTTATAGGGATTCTTCTTCTTCTCTGTCTTCTTTAAATTACCTTGTTCGATTCTTTGGAAATACATTCTTATTACTTCAAGTTGAGAGTCCTAATGACCCACCATATGTTGCCCATGAATTTGTGGCAATTATTCCAATAATAGTGCCCTTGGTCCAAAAATAGCCAATAATGGTGACCAGGTGACCTTAAGGCGAGTGGTGTATGCTTCAGAGATGGTTAAAGAAGCAAAACCTTCTGTTTAGGGTCATAGAACAAAATGGAGGAATGTATTTAATTCTACACCTGTGGTCTCATTAGCATCTTGCATCACCTACAAACCATGGCCAGACAGCACATGTTGTCTGCCTCCTACCCAGCAACCACCAAGATACCTTTGCAGAGCTCTGCACCAACAGACACAGTTTCATTGTGCTGTGAGGGCTGGTTCACGAGTGCCACTTGCTTAAGAAGCCAGATGGGCTATCTAAGATGTACAATTTGGACACTTTTGGTAAAAATGATAATAGTTTACACATACTGAGTGTTTGCAACATCCCAGGCACTGCTCAAAGTGCTTTTTATATATTTACTCATTTAATCTTCAACCTTTTAAGGTAGGTACTATTGTTATCCTAACTAAGCAGATTTATAAACAAAGATAGAAGGATTAAGTCATTTATCAAAAGCAGCAGTCAATAAATGGCAGAGATGAAGTTTGAGCCCAGGAAATTGGGGTCAAGCATCTGTGTTTTTATTTATTTATTTTATTATTATTATTTTTTTTACACCTATAGCACCCGATATTCCTAGATGGTCTCCCATTCAATTACTATCCAGGCCCAATCCTGCTTAGCTTCAGAGATCAGATGTCTAAGAAATCTAAGAATGTGGACTACATGAATTCCTGGAAAGCCTCTAGTCACACTAAGTAGAAAGAGTACACAGAATTGTTCATATTGATTATGTGTTATTTTAAGGGATAATAAATTAATAAAGATTTGAAATTTATTCAAATATGCCTGAATTCTGGCAATAGCTTCCTGTCTCTGATCTTGCAAAGAGTTGCTCAGAACTGCCTAGAATGCCCTCCAATAACTCTTTTGGTTTGCCTCTTCCTGCTCCTGTCTTTACTTGGTCTCTAATACCATTCCTCTGGGCCTCTGCTCCCTTTACCTACCCCACCACTACCTTGTTTAGATGACCTGTTAGAATAAAATTCCCAAGTTTGCTGGCAGCCTTGGCCAGACTCGAGACTCTTGCTGCCTCCCTTCAGAACTGGTGGGGAGAAACCCAGACTCCCTGCCCAGGTCACTCAAGCCAGACCAGCCTAGCAGGCTTCAGCTCCCAGTAGGGGATCGGAGAGATGGGATGACAATTCCTTTCCAGAAACACTTTGCTGAAAAAGTTACAAGTTATCTACCAATCAGCACAAGAATAACTGCATTCAGTCAGAAATTTTTCACAGCAACACAAATCTCAGAGCTGACACTGAATGTTGGGACCCAGAAAGGGCATTAATCAATGACACTTTGATGTGGAGAAACAAACAAACAAACATGTCCTTCAGAAGACTAGAATTAACATGTTTCTGATATATAATTTTCCATTATATCAAACTATACAGTACAGGGTGGTAGGTGAGGGCAGAATAGTATAAGGATTTATTGAGAAAGACCAAACCCAGACTATAGAAAAAAAATGTTATATACCGGTTATCCTACACATGACCAGATAGTCCATAAGTTTAAAAATATTACATAGGGGCCTCTATGTTAACTTTTAAATCCTCTGCCCATGGCTAACCCTTTTGTTCCTACTATCCAGTATATTTCTTCCTCTGCTTTGTAATACTGATTCTGCTGGTTTCACTCCCTGGTTCTCCACTGAGTCCCACTGCTCTTAGAACAAAACCCAAGTTTCTGACTATGGTCAACAGAATAATGGCTCCCAAAGATGTCCACATCTTAATCTCTGGAATTTGATTATGTTATTTTACTCAGCAAGAGACTTTGAAAATATGCTTACATTAAAGATCTTGAGATGAGAAGATTATCCTGGGTTACCTGGGTGTAATCATAAGGGTCCTTATGAAAAGAAGGCAAAAGGGCCAGAGTCAAAGAAGGAGATGTGATTTCTTAAGCAGAGGTGAGAGTGAGATGGTGGCCTCTAGAAGTTGAAAAAGGCAGATTCTCCCCTTGAGCCAGAGCAGAAGCCCAGGGACTTCATGGCGTCAGGGATTCCAGCCAGGACCCAAAAGGTGAAAACCTGGGAAGATTTCTTGAGCCCTGAGGCTTCCACATACTTGCTGTTCTTTCCTTGCCCATTTCACTGAGCTGATCTGCAGTGAAGCCTTGGCATGGAAAGGATACATGTGCTTATGTAAGGGGGAGCAGAGACCAGGTAAGGCAAACAAATTTGTATCACCAGTCCTGGTGAGGAGAAGTGAAGCCATAGAGAAAACTGGTAGTTTTGTCTTGAAAGAGAAGGGGCCTCAGCAGCTTGAGGCCTGCAGAAGAGAGGAAAGGGGAACCAGGATGATCTACCTCAGCCTCAGCCAGATGTGTGGCCCCTGGGGCTTAACCACTGAACACCCGTGCTCTCCAGATAGGTAGGGGCAGGAAAAAGTAAGGGGCAGCCTCAATTAAAGAAAGGGCAGCTGGTGCCTGGAATGTACCAGTGGTGACCTCTTTACCTTTTTCTCCCATGATAGCCATTTTTGCTGAAATTCAGTGGCATTTCTGGTGCTACATGAAGCTAGCAGGTATACTTTACAGGAACTTTTACATAAATCTGGTCCCAAGTGAATCATTATTCTATTACATTAGTCATTGGCAGATGTCACATATATACAAAGCTGAGCTATTTCAGGGCTTGCGCTTATGATTTATTTGCTCATTTTCTTATATATTTTCTACCACTACTCTATAATCACTTCCCTTCATTCAGTGTATGCAGGTGACAGTTACGTTCTTACTTTCTTTCTTTTCTTTTTTTTTTTTTTAATTGTGAGATCAAACTAGCATCATCAACAAAAAAGGCAGATGTGGTTTTCATTAATATTTTATGGAGATTTATAAAACTAATTTTGACCCTAGTGCTTCATCTTTAATCTGAAATTATAAATTAGCTAATATAAATGCTCTTCAGAGATTTGTAAGAAGCAAAGGCATATATCAAGATAGACTTGCATTTGAAGGGCTTATCAGATTATGTGCCCATCTTGCCAAATGCCAACTCTTCAAAAATATTTTTATGTTTAATAGATCTTCTTTATCCATCATTGCCACTGAAGTCTAAAAAGTTCATCCTGAACACCTCATTTTTTGTCAACATCAAGAAGGTTGATAGAGAGAAGAAAAGAATGTAATGACCCAAGAAAAAATGAATTGGTGTGACTAAGAAGACCAAGTGTTTCATTTACTACAGTATTTCTGGACAGTCCCACTTGGCAACTTTTAAATGTTGTTACATCACTTTTCTTGGAGGCTTCTCTAGCTGTTCAAATGTGGTGAGAGAATGAGAGAATTATAATACAAAGGGAGAGGGAAGAGTCTGGTTCCCCTGATTGAAAATTTTCCTGTTTCCCCCTTTCAAGTTACCTTGAAACTCTTTCCAGTTGACTAAGCCACAGTGTTAGGAGCGGTCTGTGTTGCACATATTCAGAGGCACATACACTTCCCCATTTATATTACCACATCAGGAAGTTAGAAGCATAACTTTGACTCAACAAGAGCTTTTCTATTCACATGGTTTCCATACAAGAGCTCTCAGGCCTCTGATGAGGGTCTTCAGACTTCTCAGTGGCACCCAACCTGATTGCTCAGCAGATAGTTTTGAGAGAAGCTTGGAACACAGAGAGCTGCTCACAGTCATTTATCCAGGCAGATGTCCTAAAATTACAGACATCTATGAGTTAACCCTTAAGGAACAGCATTCCTCAACAGCTGCAATGTGCTCAATTTTTTGAAAGGTTTCCTATATGCTAAAGATGGTGATTTTGTTCTTCAGCCATGACAACCCTGGCCCAGATCATGCCTTTTGTGGCGATTATTCTCAATATATTTTGGGCCCAGTTTAAGCATATTTTGAATGAAAACACAAGTATTTTGGTGAATCAAAAGTGGCTGGATCTGAATTTTGGTATTATGAATTAGGAGTCTTTTGGTTGAAATCAACAGAAAACCTAACTTACACTGACTTAAACAATAAAGAGAATTAATCATCTCACCTAAAAAGGCCAGAGGTTATTCAGGCTATAGATAAGGCTTTATGGAGTCAAGGTTTCATTTTTCATTTCCTCTCTCTCTGTTCTGGCTTCTACTGTCTGAGATGAATCTGAAAGCAGACTTCCTCCATGGTCCCAAAACGGGAGCCAGCAGTCCTGGGGTTTTATGATTCTGGTATTTCACAATGAAAAAGTGAAAGTAACATAAGGCTATAGTACACATCATCAGTGCTCATCAGCATATAATTTTTTTCTCCTTCCCCAATACACATAAAACTATACTTCCTAGCTCATCTCTTCTGGGCTGATGTAGTAAAAAGTCCTGTGTGAACTTTCAACTCTCCCTTCCCCTTCAGGGTGATAGTGGAAGCCAGATATTGAGATGGTGGAGCTACAAGAGTAAAGCAGCCTAGATTCCTGAGTCACTGCATGAATGTTAGCTGCCTTGGAGAGTTGTCAAATGTTCTGGATATTGATTTCTGGGTATCGGATCACTCCAAAACTTATTGACTTATTGCCACAATTTACTATTATCTCTAAGTTCTGTGTGGGCTGACTGGGTTCAGCAGGGCAGTTCTCACTAGGGTCTCTCATATTGTTGCAGTTGGTTGTCAGCTGGAGGTGCAGTCATTCAACAACACACCTGAGCTAGATGTCCAAAATGTCTCATGCTTCTGGCTAGAATTTATACTGACTTTTGACGGGGTGCTCTGGAGCTGTCAACCAGAGCACCTAGGCCGCTTAGACTTCTCACTGCCTGGGCTCTGAGAGGAAGTGTTGCAAGAGTGTGTGTTCCAAGAGGTGCAGGAAGAATTAAAAAACTTTTTATGGCCTTGGGTGTCCTGAACCATCTTTGCTACCAAGTTCTATTGGTTAAGGCAACTCACCAATACCAGCCCAGTTTCAAAGGGAGGGGAATTAGACTTCACTCTTGATGTAGAGAGTAGCATATAGTACAAGGAAAGAAAGTATTGATAGTGGCTATCTTTAATTATCTACTATACTTTGGGTAAACAAAAAAACAAATTTTATGTTTTAAGCTATTGGAATTTTGGAGGGAGGTTGTTACTTTAGCATAAGCCTAGACTAAGCTGATTAATAGAATGGGAATTATAGAAAATATGGAAAAGACCAAAAAGAAAATAACTATGATTAACCTTTTATGTATTCCCTTCTTGTCTTTTGTACATATTTTTATATAGCTATCATGCCATGCAGACAAGTTTATGTTTTTCCCCACTTAGCATTATAACATGAACATCTCTCTTTCTTATCAAGAAGCCATAGTAAAAATTTTAAATTATTGAATATTATTTTATTGTGACAAAATTCTCAATTGCTCTCGTATATCTATGCTTTAAGCACAGTTTCTTTATTGGATTATATTCACTCATCTTTAGAACCTCGCTTGGAAAAATTTTATTCTAGTAAATTTCTTGAGAGCATCCCTAACTGTACTCTCATTCCCCACCTATCTATAGACAATGCCCAAATTTAGCTTTTTAGTGCTGATCTCTCCCCTTATTCTAGATTTGACTTCAGTACTTAGTATCACTAAGAGCTATTTCAAATAAAATATATCAAATGATTCTCGATTCTCCTCCCATTTTCTCAAACTAGCTCCTTTCCCAGATACCTTTATCTTATTAAATGGGGTCACAACCATCTCAACTGGTCAAGCCTGAATGGAGGAGTCCCTCTGCATTCGCCTTCTTGCAGTCAGTTTAGCAAGGCCTACTGTTACATGCACTTAGGGGCCTCTGTTGTGTGAGTCTGTTGTTGTGGGTCCTTGGGTCCCCCACAAAAGATTCGCGTGCAAGTCCACACTCAGAGAAGACAGAGCAAATGAAAAGTAGCAAACAATAGTGATTTTATTAAGTAAAGCAAGCAAAGTACATGTGGGAGAAAGTCCAAGGGGGCAGCTGGATAAAAATCCAGTGTGCTGAAAAATTGGGGGTCCAAGTTATTACAGGCCATAGGATTTTTTTGTTCTCCTTGGGTTCCCTACCTCAAAAGGTGGAAATTCCCTGCTCCTCCACCTGATCTGCTTAAGTCAAGCTGGAGCCTGCGCAGTACAGGCCAGCATATGGGCAGTCCTAAGCCTGGCAGTGGGGATTTTAAGGGAAGGCACATGGTCAGTTAACTAATTTTATTAACTAACTTATCGGTCGAGCGTCCCCAGAGTAATGATCATATGATGGTCATCTGCAGTTAGCACAGAAAGTTGGGGTAGTGACTGTAGAAGCAAGAACAGTCAGTGTCAGGCGCTACTAGTTATAGTACCTGCCTATCCAGTTTGGATATGAGTTCAACTTTGATATCCTGCTGTGTACATTCTTCTGCTGAGCTGGTCCTGGGTTTCTTTAACCCTTCATGGTCCCTCTCCCTCTACCTACCTACCCTATCACTCACTACCTGTTCTATCTCCAAAATATACCTCACTTGTCCATTTCGCTTCCCAAAGCTGCCACCCTAGTCCCAGCTATGGTCATCTTTTCCTGAGCTTCTGCAATGGGTTGCCAAGAGTTCTTCCTGCATCCATCTTTACTTTCCACTCTGAGTTAAATTTGTTAAAACTGTAAATCAAATATTATCACTCTCCTGCTTATAATCCTTCAGTTTAGGCACTTCTGGTTCAGGCCAGAACATTTCTGGTCTCTGCCTACCTCACATGGCTCTTTATAGCTGCTCCTCCCTCAGCCACATTAATCTCTATAGTCTGACTTCACTATAAACTCTTTCTACCTCTGAGCTTTCACACGTATTTCTTCCTTGGCCTAGAATGCTTTTCTCCAGCTCTACAAAGAGTCACTTCTCTCATTTTTCAATTCAGTTGTCATCTCCTTAGAGAAGTAGTATGAACCATCCTATCTAAAATACCCAGTCATTTTCCATTTAATACTCTTCAATGGCTCCAGGACTTTTACAAGACAGTAGTTTAGTGGCAATAATCTGGTTTAGAGTGTGTGATGGTGTGAGGAACTGGTGGTGAATTTAGGCTAGGACACTTGTCTTGAAGATGCATTTGCATAGCAATTTACATGAGATGGAGAGACTGCCAATTGTTCTTCTCAAAGAGTAGTAGTGGTGGTGGGATTGATGAATATTATTGAGCTAAAGTACCTCCCATCCTAACAGTCCTAAGTGATGTCCTGGTACTTACCATGCCTGTTTCCTTTATTGCACTCATCACTGTCTGCAATTGTCTTATTTATTATCTGTCTTTCTCCTCTTGCTGGAATGTGGGCTCCATGAAGTCATGATCCTTGTCTGTCTTTCTACATATCCCATGCTGTCCCCAACTCTAAGAACAATACCTAACTCATAGCACTCAGTAGATATTTTTTGAATAAATGAGTAAATTGATATATAAATAAATGACTAATTCATATTATCTTTTCTTTCCACCTTAACCTTATCCCCAAGTGAAAGATTTCCATGGATTATTTTAGTCTTCAAATCCATGATGTATATATTCATATTTCTATACATATACATCATACTTCATTTCTGGGAAAGTAGAATATGTATTGGGAGTATTCTTGAAGGAAAGCAGAGGCTAAGAGAAAACTAGATAAAGATATGCTAAAGATGATATGGAAAAAAATAACAGGAAAACAGTTCAGTACTTGGAGAAAGCGGGAAGATGGAGCTACATGGCAGGAAGAGGCCATTCATAACTTTGAATCACCATCAAAAAGCTATTTAGTGTTTTCTATATGAACATTTTTTCCCAGCCCTTAGGAGTTTGACCCCAACTTTAGAAACAGTCCTCTGCTTCAAGTTCTATGGTCTCTGGCTATGAGCCCATGTCTTTTGCTTCTGTTCAACATTTCTAGGCTGCTTTGACTGCTTTGCCACTCAGTTTCATTTCCAAATTTGGGTTTCCTAATATGTGAGTCATAATGCAATAAATAGTGATTATATGTGCTGAGGCCCAGTTGAGGAAGAGCAGGGTAACTTCCCTGTCAGTTTGGACCTTTTCTCCAAGGTACTCTTGGCCCACACACCTTGCTCCTCTTCTAGAACCAGGCGCCTTGTTCTATCTGTACTGGTGTCTGAGCTTGAGCTAAGAAGTGAGGAAATACTGGGTGGGTTTGGATAGAATCTGGGTGGGAGATGTGTTTCAGGGGCAGCTCCATACAGAGTCAGAGGGAGACCAGATGAAGAGTGTGATTGGGTGGTTGCAGCTGAATGACAGCTTGTTTACTTAGGGTTCTTCCTGCCTGTGAACTTTCTCTAATGAACAGAGTCATTAGAGAGGCACAAATATGGAGAAACAAACTGCAGGAATTGGCCAGGGAACTGTGAATCAGACATGTCAAGGTTCAATTTACTATTTCCAGCTTTTTTATGTGATAAAAAAATTATATTTTATTAATAATTTCAGTAGAAACATATACTATTATCACCATATCTACTGTTTATTGAGCACCCACTATTTGCCAGGCACCTACTATTTGCACTATGCTTTACTTATATTATCCCTAATCTTTAAATTCTAGGGAATAAGAATTATTTTTCCAATTCTGCAAATTTTACTAGTAAGAAAATTGAAGCACAGAACAGTTAAGTCACTTACGCAAAATTATATAGCAAATAAATCTCAGAATCAGAATTTGAACCCAGGTCTATCTGATTCTAAATTATAAAAGTTTTTTTTTATTTAATTTGAAAATAACTTTTAAATTAAATCATGCTTAAATTTCTTCTTGTAAAAGTAGAAATAACCTATTTTTACCAGCATTTTAGAAAAATATATTGCTTTTTAAAATACATTCTATTGATAATATTTGGATTTAAAGTTTCTGTTAAATTTTATTTAATCTACCATCAACTTTTAAAAATTTAGTTCAATGCTCTAACTTTGCAGGTCATTTTTACTTATTTTGAGCTAGTTTTATAGGAGGTAAGCTTTTTAAATAACCTCTTGTCGAGGTTAACGTTTTGTCATTTACACGAGTTAATATTGTGGAATAAGGCGTTTGTTGTATCATTTTCCTCTACTGGCAGGGGAAGTTCTGTGCAAATAATTTAGGAATTTTCTACAAAATAAAGCAGCCATTGTGTCCTTTTCTGTATTAGTATTTGAATATGATTTCTACTTTATTGAAAAACCATGATTGTGCCTTTTGAAAAAATAAAACAATATATTCTATTTAGGAAATTGGTAAATTACAGAGAAGAAAAAAAATCATGGATAACCCAAAGATTAAAAAAATTAATATAGTGTATTTTATATATCTTTTTTAAACAAAAGTTTACATATTTTACATGTAATTTACTAATCTACCTGGAATTTATTTTAGTGTAGGGGTGTTAAATCTTATGTTTCTGATATGACAGAGATGAGCATGAAACTAGTTTCTTAGTTTTCAATATGACAAATTATTTTCCTGTTAGAAATACATAAACTTAGTTTGGAGTAAGGTAAATCTTCATCAATTTATATCTATTGTTGGAAAAATTCACAGGATTTCCTGTTTATACTAGGTTTATATGTTAAAACTCCCAAGATCAAGATCAAATTTCTGCTAAGAAAATGAACTTTTTTAAAATAGAGATTAAGCTTCTCTGTTCAAATTTAAATGTCATTTTCTGATTCTTACATAAGATAGCTTGACAGATGGTTAAAAGAGCAGTAGTCCGAGAAATATGATTTACAATAAATCTTTCAAGAAATGAATTAAAATGCCTGCCAAAATGCTTTTCAAATAACTCCTCAAGCTTAAATTCCAACCTCTCCAAGATACATGTGCAATATTTTTTTCATTTTGTTATTTTGAATGGACTTTATTTTTTAGAGCAGTATTTAGGTTCACAGCAAAATTGAGTGGAAAGTACGGAGAGTTCCCATATACCCCTTCCCCCACATATGCACAGCCTCCCCCCCCAGCCATATCAACACCCTGCATCAGAGTGGTGCATTTGTTACAACTGATGAACTTACATTGACTTGTCAATATTATTTAAAGTCCATTGCTTACATTAGGGTTCACTCATGGTATTGTATAGTCTAGGAGTTTTAACAAATGTAAAATGACACGTATCCAACATTATATAGTATCATACAGAATAATTTCATTGCCCTAAATATCTTCTATGTTCTGCCTGTTCATTCCCCCCTCCCCTCCAATGCTTAGCAACTACTGAGCATTTTACCATTATGCAATATTTTAAAGAAAATTTTCTACATCATTTATTTGAGAAATGTTTCTAAATAATCTTCTAAGAGTTGACTATAAGGCCCTCTGATAAAACAGCATTGAACTGTATTTCCATGGGTCCTGGGTCTTCCTGCCTCAAAGTTGCAAGAGTTACAATATAATTTGGGGATGTGGTTATAACTTTGATTATTATGTTTACATAATGAATTTTTATAAGGTATATAGTATCTGTTCCCACTTCCTGCAGCCCAGGATTTGCAGCAAATGTGATTGTGCCAGACTGTTTATGGAACACAGTGGCCAGCAAAGCCACAAATGTCGTATTTAAATGTTTAGAAAGACATCCTGTGTATGATAGGTTGTTTTCTCATAGCCAGGGAGCATCTTGTCTTCTGCAAGAAGAGTAAAATCATTTTTTGTTTAGGAAAAAAAAAGATAAAATGTATTGCTTTTTAATCATGTAGCTGTCAGTCTGGACCTATTTTGAGGCTAGATATCTAAGACACCTAACCTAGTTTGTCTTGCATTATTCAGTATATACATATATACTGAATAATATATATATATGTATATGTATATGTATGTGTGTGTGTATATATATATATGTGTGTGTGTATATATATATATATATACACACACACATATATATATATATAAATTTTTTTAGGGAAAGTAGTTTCAAACTTATGGTTTTCAAGAATAGAAATAGTACCAAAAACACCCGTATACTCTTTACCTAGATTCATCTACTAACATTTTATACCATTTGCTTTATCATTTATGTAGGTAGTTTCCCGCTTTTATATATAATATTTAATTATATGTTATATGTGAATTTTTTTTCTGAATCATTTGCGTGTAAATTATATACATCATGCCTGGTCTTTTACCCTAAATATTTTATTGTATATATTTTATTGTGTATATTCCAAGAATAGTGATATTCTTTTATATAACCAGAGCAGTAAATTTAACTTTTGCATAACATTTTTTATCAAATTTTTGTTCATATTCCAATTTTGTCAATTCAATAATGTTCTTTGTAGCATCGTCCCCTTTCAGTACAGGATCCAGTCTAGGGTCAGGTATTGTATTTAGTTGTCATGTCTCTTTCGCCTCTTTTAATCTGAAACATTTCCACTACCCTTTTAAAGAATAAGCTCCTCATTCTCCTTTTAAAAATATAGTATTCATTTTTTTCAGGGTTGTCTGACACCCAGAAGTCTAGGGAAAACAGCTCCCTGTGATCTGAGCAGCCTGTTTGAAGCTATACTGGAGAATAATGAATTCTCCTTTTCTTCTGCCTTTGAGTCTCACATATGTGTCTCCACTGGAAGAATTTAACCTGGGATTATTCAGGGAAAAGTCCTCTGGAAAAGAGAGTTCTAGGCTTTCTTCCCACAGTGCAGAGGAAACTGTAGAAAGGGGTGGCAATAATGCTGAGTGCGCCACTGACAAGCTGGCACACACTCCTGTCCTATTCGGACCTTGAGATAGAAAGGAGAGCAAGAGCGTAAGCTGCCTGCCTTCATGGAGTAAGTTTTTGGAGAGATCTGTAAGTACTATGGGGGAAATACATAGGGCTGTGGCTTAGAATAACAAGGCTACTCTTTTATGACACAGACACCTAAGAGACGACAAGGAGCCACAGCTCTGTGAAGGGCAGGGAGAAGTGGGCTTGTGACTATTTGGTAAAGAAGTGGCCAGGGCAGTAGGACCCACAGCAAAAAAAAGAAAAGATCTTGGTATACTTTAAAAGTGACTGATGGTCCACATGACTGAAATTTGGTGAACTTGGCATTATTTTAAAGTGAAGAGGGTGGCAGAAGCTGGACTGTGGTGGGCCTTATAGGACCTGGTGATTAGCTGGTATTTTGTTTCTAAGTGAAATTGAAATGTTCCTACCCTATAAGGCAAATTAAGAAAAGGCATCTACTCCTCAAAGCATTTCACTAAAATCTACCAGAGGATATTTGTAATAAACATAAAATTTCCAGTGCTCCAATGTGAAAGGCATTCTTCCACAGGGTTGTTCTACTACAAACTGTAAAATTGTGTGTGGTCGTATATGTAGGGAGCCACAGAAAGTTTTCTGTAGAGGAGTGATATGATCCTTTGTGGTCCTGTGTAGAAGGACAGAGTTTTGGAGGTAGATCCTACAATACTTTGGAGGCAAAGGGATTGGATGAAGGAGATGGGAAAGAGAATGAGATGACAATGACTCATCAGGTTTGTGGTTGGCAGTGCCATTTCACTGCAATGGACATGACTGGGAAAAGACTAGTCTATGGGTGGGGGTGGGGGTGGGGCAAAGAAATTAAGGAATAATTAAAATCCAGGTATTTGCCATCTTTCCTTGAATACTCTGTTTTCAACTAAAAGTTAACCAATTTCTTGTCTTTTCCAAAATCAGTATTTTGACAAACTTATTATTAGAGCCAAGGACAATAGCAAGATCTTTGCTTTTTCAGGCTTTTAGAATGGGTTAATTTAAACTCAGATTATATTAACATTTTCAAGTTCCCCTATGATTTAGGCACTCTGCCAAAGACTTTACACACCTTATCTTATTGCCTCTGCTCAGCCGTCCATGAAGTAGTTCCTATTTTTATTTTCACTTTATAGATGAGACGCGAGGCTCAAAGAGAAATCTCATCCCTCGATTTGAATGCGGGTACAGCTGCAGGTCTGTATCAGGAGTTACTCCTACTGCTGAATCCCCTCCCGACCACTCACTTTTTTCCAGCTTTGGCAGTGCTGTTCAATATAATTTTCTGCAATGATGGAAATGTTTTATAGCTGTATTGTCCAGTAGTCAGGTGGCCACTATGCACTTGAAATGTGGTCAGTGTGACTGAGAAACTAAATTTTTTTTAAAGACACATTTATTTGGCATCATGATCAGACTATTGCACTTAGCAATTAATTGCATGGTGCAAAAAACAATCTACATTAAAACCCTCTGCTTTATACTTTCCACAGAACAGAAACTAAAATAACCTGTTCTACAATTAGTCACAAATATAGTCCTCGAGTTTTTTGTCCATACACATGAGTATTGTCTAAAACATGTCTTCTTTGTAGCAGTTAGGCCCCGCCACCTCTGTGCTTGACTGAGTTCACAAATGTGTTACAACGTGTAGCTTCCCTGTCACTTCTCTGGTTCTCCTCTCCTGCTAAAGTTTGTTTCCTGGCAGTAAATAAAACCTTCTGCCACTGATATAGCTACTGCTGCTGCTGCTGGAACTGCCACAGCCACCTTGGGTTCATGGTTTGGCCAGGTGTTGGCTCCACCACCACAGGGCAGAGCATCTGCCTCCAGTTTCCTCCTTTTGTGGGTACACAATTTGAATATAGGTTGTTGCAATTGCCAAAATTGTTGTAGCTTCCGCTACCTCCAAAACTGCTTCCTTCATTACCAAATCCATTGTAGCCATCCCCACTGCCACCATATCCTCCACCACCATAGCTGCCACTAAAGTCACCTTGACCACCGAAGTTTCCTCTATGACCAAATTTCTCATTCACAATAAAACCACCTCCACAACTACCACTGAAGTTTCCAGAGACATTTCAACCTCTTTGGCTGGGTGAAGCATTAGCCATCTTTTGCTTAGATAGTGCTTTCCTACCTTCAGTTGTGGCTGTTCACAGTGTGATATTTCTGAATTACAGCCTTGTTTGCCGAGTTGTTATCTAAGGTTACAAAAGCAAAGTTTCTCTTCTTGTCACTGCTGTCTAGGTCAGTCATGATTTCAATCCCTTCAGTTTTTCCATACTGTTCCAAATAATCTCTTAGGTGATATTCTTCAGCATTTTCTTTAATACCACTAACAAAAAACTTTGTCACAGTTAAGTGGGCACCAGGTCTTTAGGAATCTCTTGAGACCGACTTCTGTGGTTCCACAACTCTTCCATTCACTTTGTGTGCCCTTGCCTTCATGGCTGCATCCACCTCCTCCACAGTGGCATTTGTGACAAACCCAAAGCCTCTTGAATACTTGGTGTTTGGATCTCTCACCAACACGTAGTCTGTGAGTGTTCCACATTGTTTGAAATGGCTCCTTAGATTCTCATTGGTTGTTTCAAAATTCAAACCTATGATGAAGGGCTTCCGCAGCTGTTTGGGGTCTTTGGGAGACTCTCATGTGACCACTGGGGGAGTAGAGACTTTAACAATGCTTTACTCAGAGGTGAAGTGATCTAATGAACATATCTAGGAACTGAATTTTTAATTTAAGTGGCTACTGTATTTGTCAGCAAAGCTCTAAATTCATGGTCTCCAAATAGGGGTCCACACAGACCAGGGAGGGTGCGGATATGCAGAGTGCAGAAAGGACACATACACGCACCGCGCACGTGCATTCGTGCGCGCGCGCGCGCACACACACACACACACACACACACGTTTTAAATTATTATTTCTGATTTTAAGTATGTTTTGTAATGTACCTAATATATTATGTATATTATAAAGATGTATCTATATATGCCCACTATATATGTATATATAATAGTGCACATATAAATTATATATAATATATAATTAACATAGATTATATATAATAATTTTTATTTAACACATATAGTCTTACCATGTGCTAGGCACTTTGCTTTACAAATACTAATTCATCTAATCTTCATAATGACATCATTGGGTAGATTCTACTATTATCTTAATTTTACAAATGTAGAAACTAAGGCAGTATTTGGATGTGGCTAAGGACACAGGTAGTTGGTGGGAAAGCCAAGATTTGAGTACATTTCAGCTTCTAAGTCCATGCACTTTAGAGCAAACTAGGTAAATATATTGGAATCAGAGAGGGCAAACATTTTTACTAATGGGTGTGATCAAAAGTGTTTGCTTACTAATGGTCTATACTAGACCTTAACCAATGAGACACAACTCCTAATCTCAAAATTTAAAGGGATTTTGGAGATTATCAAGTCCATTCATTTTTTTCTAGTGATAGATGTTGCTCTGCATGTAGACAAGTATGAAGATGAGTGAAGGTGAGATAGGGTGAAGATTGAGTCAAGAGTCCTGGAGACATCTGTCCTTATCTAAAGAGACAACTATAGCTAACACATGTAAAAGTTTGTGTGATACTTTGTTTCTCCATTTTAAAAAAGTTCATCCTTTTTAGTTTTGTTCTAGTTACTTAAAAAAAAATTTTTTTTTCTTGTTTCTGAGACATTGAAGTAGGGGAGGCTGGGAAGCCAAAGACCTGGAAGGAGTAGAATCCCGGACCAAGAACAGGTGGAAAGAAGGCAGGCGAGAAGCCAGATTTGCTCTTTTGTTCTCTGGGTGAGTGCAGCTTGGTTGTTGGTGACTCTAATTCAAGAGTAATCAAAGATAAACTATCTCTGAAATAATAGATCAATGAAGAAGATAAATTTACCCAAACCTAATTTCCAGCTACACACTTTTTTCGTTTGAAGTGAGTAGGCCGTCCCCCTACCCCTAATTCCTGTCTATCCTAGAAATGTCCAGTATCCCTCCATGTACCCACCAGCGCGCTTTTAGCAAACAGTTGCTAGGGCATAAATGAAAAAAAAAAAAAAAGGGCAGGTTTAACCTTACATAGTAACATTACAGTTTCCAGGTATGTGAAGTACATATATGAGGTATTGCATCGTCTGAGAAGTTTTGGAAATAGCGAAGTTCTAAGCCAAGAAATAAAGCCACGCTCTTAAGAGAAAGGGCAGAGTACGCGGGCAGGGTACGTGCTGCAGCCACCGCTCTCCTGGTTTCAATACCTAGGAGTTTTAGGGAAAGCAAAGGGGAGACATGCCGAGTAGGATCGCCTTCTAAGTGGGTATAGCAAACAGATGTCCGCCCAGGTGACTTTGGGCACCTAAATCCGAAGCTTTTCTTTCCTAGATGCAGAAAATTCTTGAGCCCCCTGGCAAGGGCCATTCGCTGGTGGGATAGAGGGCAGCCTCCCAGTCACTCAGTCTCCCTCAGAACCTCGTACTGGGAACAAACCTTTTTAGGGGCTTGCAGGAGCCACCCGGCCAGGTAGGACGCCCACAGGCACCCTAACCACGCCCAGGCCCTCGAAGGAACCAATCCCAGGCCTAGCTGCCTAGGTGGGTGTGGCCTCCACCGTGGCCCCGCCCTCTGGGTGCGTCACGCGGGGCCGGGCTGGGCGGCGGGGCGAGGGGACGCGCAGGAGAGGCGGGGGGGCGCGCCGTGTGGGTGTGCTCGTGCCCGCCGCTCGCGTCTGGCGTGGAGGCGGCCGCGCGCCCGTGCTCGCGCAGGGGCGAGGCCAGCCCCGCCGGCCGCGGTCGGCACGACTGGAGGGGTGGAGGAGTCGCCTGCGCTCGGCTGCCTCGGGCGCCCGCCCGCCCGCCGCGTCCGGATCGCGCCGGCTGCGCGGGGCGGTTGGCAGCGCACACCCTGGGAGGCCGGAGGAGCCGGAGAGTCCGCGCCGGGCGCCCGGGACGACGAGGAGTTGGCCCTTCGCCGCCGCCCGCGCCTGGCGGGGTAGGTGACGCCGGGCGTGCTTGTCCGCCGGCCCCTGGCGGGCCGGGAGAGGAGAAGCGAAACTTTCCGGCGCTTCCTCCGTGGTTCCCGGGCCGTTCGCGGCGCAGGGAGGTGTCGTCGTCGCGGGCGGCGGCGGCGGACGCCATGTTGGGGTCTGTAAGAAACGGGGCGCACTCGGGTGTCTCCGGTTCGCCCGGGGCCGGCCCGCGGGCGCCCGGAGCGAGGCGCGCAGCCCGCAGGACGCCGCAGCCGCTGCTGGCCGGTCGGGGCCCGCCCGGAGGGTCCGCGCGGGTGCGGGGCTGGTCCGCGGGGCGGGGGCCGGGCGGACGCGCGGAGGGAGCCCCGAGGTCGCGTTAGCAGTCGGGCTTGAGGACTCGGGTCCCCGTCGTGGTTGGGCGTCTTGGGGCCCCAACATCTTTCTGTCCAAAAGTTTGCGAACCGGCCTCAGGGACGTTGTAACTCGAACAGCATATTTTCGTGTGACTTGGGGCAAAAAATGGCACCACATCGTCTGCTCTGATAGAAGCGAAGGCACTTCACAATGTTTGGAGTCTTTTAAAGTTTTGTGGCCTTTTGCTGAATTTATTTTTCCTTTAAAAAATTTTTACTGAAAGCCGACAGCTTGCTGCTTATGTTGCTTGTGTCCTCTTGGTCCATGATAGTAGTAACTTGTGTGTGCCCTTGGAGTGAGTAGTATTAAGGTTACGGACAAGTAAGCCCTTCTCTAGTTCATAGACTCACAAAGTCTGTAAGGTGGTAAGTGCCTTCTTGTGTTTCAGGACGTGACTGAAGAGGCTCATTAAAGAAAAATTTAGGTAGGAACGTTGACTGAGAGACTTGAAGGCAGGCATGTTTTGTTCTCTTACGAACGAGGTGAAGTGGTCTTGACATTGCGAAGTTTTTTTCCCCTCTCTGGCTTCTTAAAGATGCATGCCTACCGTTTTTTGAGCATTTACCTTTTTCTGTACCCTGGTCTGGGGTCCTCAGGTTAATTCAGAATTAATGAAGGCTTCTGTTTTTAATCTCTTCTCGTCCTGACAGCACTGGAGGTGATTAGTATTACGTTACATATTTGGAAGGCACATGTAATCGCCTCAGAAAATAAAACTGTGTCCTGACCAAGGCATCAAAAAAGATTCAGCTTGATTCACCCCAGTAAATGAATGTGAATTGATGTTTTTTAAATAAAGACATCTTAGCTTTAAAATTCTGTTAACTGACAGGACTCTTAAACACAAATAAAATAAACCCTAAAACTTGTCTTGAAGAATTTATCTTTAACACATAGGTAAAAATATAGCTCATGCTCAAATTTGATTGCTAATTTCCTTATTTAAAAAAATTCATTTTTGTTTTGCTTTACTGTCAGGTAAACGCTATTATTTATACATATTTGTTTTCCTGGATGAAGAATTATCTAGAAATGAGGTGACTTAAATATCTTCACAAATCTAGCAGCCAAACTGGTATTTAACTCAGGTCTTAACTACTCTGAAGCCTTCGAATTTTTCCTGTAGCATGACTTTGTAGGATGCATTAACTCATTTCTCTGACTGCCTTGTTTCCTGTGTCTTCACTGCTCTTTCTGATTTTAATTTAGTTCCTCAGTATAAATACTTATTTCCTAGAGAGCTGATTTACAAGAGTTCTTGCAATGAATTTTTTCCTCTCAGAAATATATAATTAAGCCTGTATACTCTTTGAAGCCTGTTCTGCCTGGTTCACCTTAACCCCAACCCCTTAACTCTCCCCAAGAATAATTCATTTATCCCATGTCATCCCAATAAATATTACATTGACCTGTCATGGCACCTCCTTGACAGCAGGCTTTTTGGATATGATTTGCCTCTCCATGTCCAGTGAGCCCAGAACATAGCAGATGATAAAGAAAGGTTTGAATGCATGAGTACACATATGTTCCTTATAAATATACTTCATGAATTTCTTATTAAATTGCAATTTCCTTGGGCATAGTAGTTAATTATTTGCTAATTCTTTATTTTTTAATTTTTTTTTTTTTGGTAACTCAAATTTTGTCCTGGGGATATGGGCTTGAATATTTATGAAATTTCCAAGTAGATGATGGAGTGAAGTATAATCAAAGAAGCTGTGGGTCAACAAAAGAATAATATATCACAATTTTAAAGTGTAATTGAATTTGTACTGGATGGAGATAGAGTTAATGCCTGAACATTTTGTCATGTTTATACATTTAAGCTCTTTGACAGAGCAGATTTCATTTTTCTATCCATTATTGTTTTATCAGAATTGTCTTAGAATTTTTTAGAATGCCTTGCTTAATGGAAATTGTATAAAATTGCTTTTCTATTAATGTTTATCTATGAGAACTAGCTTTCTACACCAGCTATGTTCTTAATACCAGTGTGCATGTTGGGTTAACTGATTGAAATGTATTTCATAGATATGCTTTCAGAGTGCTGTTTTATAAGTTGCAAGACCTCTGTACATGGAGTTAATTCTGTACCCCCACCCATGATAACTTTCTCTTCAGTGAAGCCATAAACCACAAACTGGTGAGCTCAATTTGGGAGGTCCTGGGAGGAGAATAGAAGACATTCAAGTAGTTGTGAGTGCTAGAGAAAGCAGGTTGCAAGTCAGGTGGACTAGAACAAAAGAAAAAACCCTGAATCCTAGCTCTGTTCCTTACTAGCTAGCTTATTGACTCTTGAACAAGTCTCTTCACTTCTTTAAGCTTCACTGGACTTATTTGTGAAACAGCACAGAAATATTTGCCTTTCAGTGTTGTGAGGAGTTACTAAGATGTTTGTGGAAGTGCCTGGTGTATGATATTCAGCAAGTTATATTAATGCATTAATAGAATAGTAATGAATTATATAGATTCATTGAATTTAAAAATGTTTAAAGGAAGGCAACCTTTAGAAATACTTAGTTTAGTTCTCAAGCTTGGCTACACATTAGAATTCCCTGAGGAGCTTCTTAATACTGATGCCTGAACCTCACCCTAGAACAAATAAATCAGAATTATTTGTTTGGGTAATAATAAGTAGTTTTACCTTTTTTTTTTTTTTTTTTTTTTATTGCACCCATGATTTTAATGTGTAGTTAGGATTGAGAACCATTGATTTAATCTCCCATCTCTTATTCTCTTCATTTTGTGGTTAAATAAAATACAAAGAAATTGTCAGCCAGATTCCTATCAGTAAGGCTAGAAAGGATGTATTTGCAGTGAAGGAAAGTAAAGTGCACACAGGTTAAAGTAACAAATTTATTTCAGCCCAGAAAAACCATGTTTGGAACTACAGTTCACTAACTCCAGTGACCTAGCATCCATTTTACATCAGCATCCTACATGGATAACCATGGTATTTATTTAAACTTTTCATTCAGAACTACCTCAAGTCTTAAGCTCTGTGGCCTGAAATGGTGATTCAAGGGCTTGTCTTTCACTGTATTTGTATTTTCCATCATACTTGATGAACAAGCATTTTGTCCTCGTTGTCACCTCCATCTCCTCCCAGATTCTTAGTTTTTTCCCTTCTGTCCAATACCGAACTCTGTAGTTCATATTCTAACTGAACTCACTAGCACCGATAGTCCTCTTCTTGATCTGTCTATAACTGGTCAGTTCTCAATTTTGTAAGTGTTACCATTTACTTTTTCTACTTGGTTCCTGCCTAGCATCCCTGAAAAAGTCATGGCTGTGATGACTGTTAAATATTTGTTTCTAGCTACTTGGTGTACTAGTTGCTTTCTCATCTGACTGATTTTTCTCTATTGCTTTTTCACTCTAACATCAATCCTGAAATGCTTACCTTTTAGCAAGTGACCTTACTATTAAAATGATTAATTCTTTGATGAAAATTTTCTATTTTCTGTTTTGCATCAACTTTTTCATCTTTTTTTCCTTTTCATAAGTGAAACTATCCTTAATTCTTTATACTTCTTTCAATTAAATAATAGGGAAAAATGCAAATGATTGTTGTATTCATATTTTTATTGTACCTGTAACTTTGTGTCTGCGTATTACATTTATATTTTTCTACATATTCTTCTTTGCATTTTGTTTCTTATTTAAAAAAATCTTTTTTTAAATGTCTATGAGAGAATATGTGTTCATTATAAAATAATTAGACAGTATCAAAATATTATACTCTAGTATTAGGCATAACCAGTACTAAATTTTTAGTGTGTACCTTTCCAGACTTAAAAAAAAAAAGGTTTTTATTATATGTGCTATTTAGAAACCTTTAATATATTGATTTATTTAACAGTTTTCCACATTAAATATTTCTGTGTTCTCTCAAAAGCTGTCTAAAAATCCATTATCTGGATATGCCATAATTTACTTAACCTGTCTTCTGTTGCTGAACATTTAGGTTGTTTTTGGCTTTTTAGCATTGTAGAAAATGCTACAGTGAACTTTCATGAGAACAACTTTGTACAGTGGTCTTATTTTTTGCATGTACTCTCGGAAATAGAATTGCTAAATAGAATTCTAAAGTGCTTATATTACCAAAATGGCATTTAGAAAAGTTGTTCCAGTTTATAGTCTCAATATGAGTACCCATTTTCCTCACATTGTAGGTGGATAATACATCATTTTTTATTTAAAATTTTTATTACTTTAATTAGCATGGAGAGCCAACATTTTTCTATTAACTAATAACTTTTATTTGTTCTTTTGGAATTGTCATTTGTATCTTACCAGTTTTTCTTTTGGGATATTTTCACTTTTATTGATTTACAAGAACCTTTTAAATATTAAAAATGTTGACCCATTGTTATATATTGCAAATGTTTCTCTTCAGTGCTCTTCTCTCTACCCCCAGTGTTGAAGTTTAAAATTTTTATGTGATAAAATGTTTTATGATACTTGGCTTTTTCGTGTTGTATTCAGCCATTCCTCTCTATGGTTAGAAATTTAGGTTCTGTTTTTCCACTCTTAGAGTTTAATGTCAGAGGGAAAACTTTTTATATACAGCACCCTCCCCCCCCAGCTACACACACACACACTAGTTTATTTCTCAGGATAAATTTCTGTGGTTAACAATTGCAGGGTCAAAGGGCTAGTGCTTTCTGAAATATTTTATTATGCATTACTGTTAACTTTTGATTTTTCTATATATTTCACTGCTTATTGTGATCTTTTGGCACAATAAAGTTATTTAGTCTCTGAGACTTTGAAACTTGTGAAAGCATATTGAAAAAGTGCTTTGTGCTGTCATCTGCCTTTCTCTCTTTTCTTGCTTCTTCTACTTTCTAAACTAGGTTTTCCCCAAACTTAGTCTCTTGCCCTCTCTTCTTCCACATCCTCAGCCAGCACCTTTGTGTCAATGACTATTAAATCTCTTTTTGTCCTAGAGCTTTCTCTTCATCCTGGCTTTTTTTTTTTTTTTTTTTTTTTTTTGACAAAGAGATGTTTGTCTTGTGGATTCCATGAAGGTACTTCAAGATAAACATGTGCCAAACTATTTCTTCTCCCTCCTGAAACAAAACTAGCATCCGATGGATGGCTTATGCTTAAACCTTTGAAGTCATCTAACACTCGCTTTTCATCCACAGATTTGGTTGGTTCCTACATCCTATCTGTTATACCTCAGTAATCTCTTATTTCCATCTTCCCCTCTTTATTTCTGTTGTTAATTATTAGGCTCAGGCTTTCATTAACTTTCACTTAGAGACTGTTATACCCTACCAACTATTTTTTTTTCTTCAATTTTGTTTCTTCAGTAATCTCTAGTCCACCTTGTGTACTGCTTCTGTGTACTGATTAATATTTTCCTATTTAAAAATTTGTCTTCCCTTTGCCTATATAATAAAGTATAAACTCTTCCGTCTGATGATTACTTTCTTTTGCAGTTTGGCTTTTCCCCATATTACCAGATTTCTCTTCTACTGCTGCACTTGTCCTGGCTTTGCCTCCTCCAGTTCAACTATTTCCTCTCTGGTGAATATAGTTATATACTGTGATACACTTTCTTCCAAAGAATCTGACCTACTACTATTGTTATAAGGCCTAGCTTGAATTTCTAGTCATTTAACAGTTGTTCCTAGATATCCCCCTTGGTCAAAATTACCTCCCAACTCAACCTTTTGGCTCTAAGTTTCATAATTTTTTATTTTTTTAAATTAAAAAAAATGTTTTTGTTTTGTTTCTCCTTTGCTCTATTAGGCTGTCTACATGTTTAAGTTAATCATAGTCTTCAGTCCATAGTATAGTATGTAGGTACCAAACCCTTTTCTTGTTTTCTTGTTTTTCCTTCTTTACTAATCACTTACTTCCATAATCATGTTAACTACAGAAGTATTCAGGAATTATATACACTCGTGTATATAAATTTGGGAATATAGTTGTCTTCACAAAGATTGTTAGTTTTTAGTGCTTCTATCTTTTAATACTACTTTGTAAAGAATAAGCAGCCAATGAATGTTGGCTACTTTAAAGTCATTGAAAATTGTTACTGGTTTTACTAGCTCCCATACTGCTTAGACTAAAAACCTGGGGATTTAATTTCAACTTTACTATTCCACATCTAGTTAGTCATGAAAATTCTGAATCTGACCTAGTCTTTCTTTTTCTGTTGTAATCTTCAGACTCATTAACTTTCCCCGCTACTTTTGCAGTAATTTTTCATCTGGGTTCTGCTTTCGGTCTCACCCTTCTCAGTTCACCTTTATTGTTTTATAGTTACCTTAGGACAATTCTGATCAAAGCAGGCCACTCCTTTCAAAAGCTTTAGAAAGAACTCTCAGACCTAACAAGATTTTTATTTCTCTTGTTTTTCTACTAAATAATTTCCTCTAGCCTCTACTGCAACTGTACATGTGGCTTTTTTATTTTTAACACTTTTTTACCTGCAGAGCTTTATGGCTTGCCATTTTTTGCCTTTATAAGTTTTTATTGTTCACAACCTTTACCAAGTATTCCAATGTTACATTCTCCAAGCCATCCCTTCACTCTTTCCTTTTTAGCTTCTTTACCACTTTGTTAATATTTTTATTATAGTACTTTCTCATTGTGTTGTGTATTAAAATCTTGTGGTACATGTCTTAATTCCCAGTGCCCGTTTCATTCTTCTCTCAAAAGAAAACATAAAGCCTTGAATATAGTAGCAGATTGTAACTGCTTAGAAAAATACTGAAGAAAATTTGTTAGGGCTGTGAAAGGATAACCAGTTCTACAGCAGTATTTCAATTGGGCTTTGCCAGCTTTATTTTTCAAATATTATACAATGGTTTTTTAAATAGCTGTCAGCACTGTACAGCTGCCCCTGTACAAATACTTTTTGAAATGATGCAGTTTTTTTTTTATCTGAATTTTGTTGGTAATGAGCGTATGCACACATCATCATTTTTTATTTGCTAATTTAACAGCTGTGCCTTTTGGTTAGAGAAGAAAAAAATCATTTTTATATATTATGAGATTAAGATTTTTAAAAAACCAGATCTGCCATGCTCAATACTTTGAATTCGTAATTAGATACTATAGTTAAATTGGTGAGAACATTTGCTATAAATTTAAAATCTCTGGGTCTAGTGAAGCTAATGTGTGGGAGTGTGTGGTTCCTGTTTTCTGTGAAAATTAGTATAGACATCAAAAATAAAGTCTTTGATTTTTGTCACACTCCAGTGGAGAAGCTGCTTCCACTTTAACTGCTGCTGGTCATATTCAGCTCAGCGTGTATTGATAGGATGTATATGCAGGCCTTTTTGTAGATGTTATTGGGAATAAAAAGTTGTAGGAAATAATATTCTTGTTTTCAGGAGTCTTCAGATCTGTTGAGAATAAGGTACACAGATATCTATTAAACATAATAGAATGTAAATGCCGTAAAGTGGTACACATAGTGTTAATGAGGATTTAAAGATGAAACAGTATCTGGCTATGGGGCTACTGAACTGACTGCATCTTGAAGGACAGGTAAGATTTCAGAATAGCAAGGGAGAGAGGACATATCGAGCTCAGAAAGGTAGGGGAGGAAGCCTAGAGCATATTCGGGGGATTGGCTAGTACTCTGGTTGACTATAACAAAGAGAACATATAGAAGGTGATAAAAATGGAAAGAGACTGGGGTAGGCTGGGGCTTGACACTGAAGGATGTTGGATACTAGGTTAAGGATTTTGGATTTAATTTGGCTAGGAAACCTTTGGTTTTTGAATAGAGCATTACCTTATAGTTAAAGATACTAATCTTAACAGTTGGGTAGTTTTAAGTGCTGAGGACTAGAGAGAGGACTTGAGGTCCATATTCTTCCTCTCTCTCCTACCTCTCTAAAGAAAGACCTTTTGTAACTTCTAGTGAGACTGTTCTAGTTTTCCAGATTAATTTTCTAAAATCCTCACCTATGGTTTAGTTCATGGTGAGTTTCTCTGTCAAGCCTAATCTTTTTAGAACTACCTGTATTGACATTGTAAATTAGTCATAGCTTTATTCTTTACTTCCTTTAGTATTTTAAGAATCATCCTGAGTGTATTTTATACTTACTACCATCTGCTTTAAATTTTTTTCTCTTTATTTTGTCAGTGGCTTTCCCAAATACATAAGTCTACATGAGTGAACTATTTCTAGAATAGTTATTTCTGAATGTGGCAAAATATAATGGAAAGAACATGGATTTTTACAAAAACTAGCTGTGAGACCATGAAGGACATGTGATTCAAAATGTGATTCAAACTTTTGAAGTTTCAGTTACTCTCAATTTAGCTTTGTATGAGTTTAAAATTAAAATATAAATTCTTCATTTCCCTAAGAAATGAACCCATTCTCTTTATCATTTTTTAATTTCTGCAATATAATATATATTGTATAGTTGGTTTGCCACAGTGGCAGAAATCCTAGTGGAAAGAGGAGAAAAAACTTTGTCTCTTCTTGTTGATGGAATAAGTAGAATTTACTAAAATTCCAAGTTTAATTTGCTGAACTTTCAAGTATTTTTTATCATTCTAAAATTTTATTGAAAGTCTTACTTAGAATTTTCTGATTATTACTGTACTTACTAAACTATAGAATTTTTGAAATTAATTCTCTTGTCCTTTGCATATAGTAGTCACTCAGAATAATTTGATTAATGCATTAGGAGAGGGTGTGGTTTGCTCTAATCCTTACGCATTTGCCTAGGGACCTTGTACCTCTGATAGTTGCTATTTGTTTTTACCTCTCCTTTCCCCCTCACTTTCTTGTGTCTCTCCCTCTCTTCCATTTTCTGTAAAGTCTCAATTCAGCAGTAACACAGACTTTACAATCTTGATTTGTATTAAGACAGTCAAAAGTTTGAATAAAAACTAATTTGTAGGCAAGTAAGGCTTTTGCTGTTGCTGCTTCTCTTCCTCCTGTCGTTAATGTGAAATCTCTTATTCAGTTCTCAAGCTATGAGAATCCAGGTTTTTTGGTTCATAGTTCATTGGGTTTTCCAGTATATGTACAGTTGACTTCTGAAGCTCACTGATATCAGATATCAGGGGTACATGTAAGTTATTAGATTATTATTTTTTTGTTTTGTTTTAAACTCACCTTCAAGGATGCGGTAAGGAGTACTGATTTTTAGTAAGATCTGGACCATGATATTTTGTGACAGTTGGGCCTTCTTCTCAGTTGTAAATAGTATTCTTTCTCATTTTTAAGAGTTTTTGCCTCTTCTAGTATTACATGTTTAACAGGTGGTAGACACTCCACTGAAGAACATATTACTTTAGAAACAAGATGTTAGTAGCAAAAGACTAGGGCAGAACTTGGACAATCCAAATCCGGTTTTGTTTACAGTTGTGAAGGAGATAACTTGAAATTTTGGATTATTTAAAAATTTTTTAAAGTGATATTTAAAGTTGGCTTTATGGAAGTTTAAGTTTTTTTGGGGGGGGTATGCTTTTCCTGTGGTTCTTAATTTTAAACTATAAATTAAGACTTCCAGACACTATATACTGGAAAAGAAGAAAAAGGAAGTCAATTGGAAAACTGTCGGAAATTACAGGGTTCGGTGAAGTGGCTGGATAGGGTGAAGGGAACCAGAAATGCCAATAGCTTTCTTGTCAATAGTAGTAACAAATTAAAACAATATAATGTGCAAAAGAGATTAGATTCAATGTAGCAGCAAAAAGTTTAGAATACCTGGGAACATACTTAAGAAATGTAACAGTCTTGTAAGAATAAACCTACAAAATTACTGGGCCACCAAAGATTTGAAACCTTAGGGAAGAGACATTATCAGTCTTGCTAGGAACACTCAAATATGTTAATTTATTCCAAATTAATTTATGGGTGTAATGTAAGTTCCATCAAAATTTCAGTGGATTTTGTCTGTTCTTTTATTTATTGTAATCAAGAAATGGTTCTAAACCTTAACTGCACATTGGAATTACCTGGGGAGCTTTAAAAAAATTCCAGTGCCCATACTCCACATACCTCAGACTAATAAAATCAGAATATATGGGGAAGGGATCTCGGTATTGGTATTTCTTAACTCTTTGTATTTATCAGAGTTTATTGTTCTCAATTTTGGTTTTTGAATTTCCATTTTAAGCAGTTCTCATTATTTGTAGTCATTGATATTTTGTAACTTCTATTCTTAGAGATCTTCAAAACAAAAAGGAAATGTAGTTATTAAAAAAAACAATAAAATTACTCTCGTTTGCAGTTACCATGAGTTAATTGGACATGTGTATATTTGATATTATGAGATCTTAAAGATCTTGCTTTTCCTATATTTTGAAGCATTTTGCTGTTTCATCATCTAGGAATTACTTCACAAAAAAGAAAATAGAAGAGTGATATAATTGCCTAGATGGTGATACAGTGATAAAATAAATCATCACCATTGCACCATCTTCCAGTTTTATTATTGGATTGCTCAAAGCACTGCATCATTTTTCAAGAAGATACAAAAACAGTTTGGAGATAATCCTTCTTAGTCTTTTTGTTTGTTTTAAGCTTTCATTTAACATATTTGAGAATTTAGATTTCATTTTTCACTTTCCACCTTTTATGGGAAAGAAACGTTGACAAAAGTAGACATTTCAGAACTATTAGAAAAGTCAGAAAATGCATGCAAATAAACAGCAACACTTAAACTAATGATGGTGAATCATAAGTGAAAACTCAGACTGTGAGTCTTCAGATAATGATTTTCTAGATGAGTTTTTTTTCAAACTCAGAATTAATGAGTAAACAATATTACTAAACACAGAAAATGGAAATACAATTGGCCCTTGAACCACAAGGGTTTGAACTGCAGGGGTCCACTTATATGCAGATTTTTTTTCAACACATACCTGTACTATTGCAATCTGCGGTTGGGAGTCCTTGGCTGTGGAGGGTCAACTGTATGCATTGATCTACAACTTTTTATATAGGGGACTTGGGCATCTATGGATTTTGGTATCTATGGGGGAAAGTGGGAACTGGAACCAGCCCCGCCCCCCACCGCCCCGAATTTTGAGCTACAACTTAAGCTTTTCGCGAGTTTTTCACTAAAGTTATATGCAAGTGTTTGACTGTGCAAGGAAGTTGGCTCCCCAACCTGCATGCTGTTCAAAGGTCAGTTGTGTTACAGATTCATGCATGATAATTTATGAGCAGTTAGTTGCATTCAAAGGATGCTGCTATTTTGGATATATGTACCTTCATATTTAGATTACTCCTAAAGCTATTTTTTATTATCCCTCTATTATTTCTGTAAATTAGTCATAAAATGGCTTAAATGGCTTAAATATTAAAAATAAGTAAAAAGGGTATTTTGGACCCAGATAGTAAATTGGGATGACTATGTTCTCTGATACACTGAAGTTTAATGCTCCTCTGTGGTTCCAGTGTTCAGCTAAGGTTGAGAACCACTGTTCTTAGTAGACTTCATTTGGAAAAATAAAGAGGAGATTAGGTAAAATGTTTTTGAAAGGTTTAAGTAAGTAATGGGAGTTAGTCCAGACTAGTTCTACCAGGTGCATTGTACCAACACAAGAATTATAAAACAAATTAATAGACCAAACACCCCCAAAGCAGATATTAGAATATATAACAATTTAATATGTTAAAGAGTGTTATATATTAGTAGATTTGATTATTGATATTATTTATAAGAGCTACCACTTGTTGACTACTTGTTGAACATTTTATATGCATTACTTCATTTAATTCTTTCCTGGACATAGCCACTATTATTATTCCTATTTACAAATAAGGAAACCTGTGGTCTCTTAGTACTTGGTGAATCTGGAGCAGTTGATTAGCTCTTTTGGAATGCAAATATTTGCAAAGATAAAAAGGAATTTTTATCTTGCCAGAGTAAATTTTAGATGGATACAAGAATTAAATGTAAAATTTATATTATAAAACATAGTAATAGGTGTATTTGATATCTGGATAAGGGAAGCTTTGGAGTAATAGAAGAAAATCACAAAGGAAAAGATCTATAAGTTTAATTACATAAGAAATAAAACTGCCTCTGTCAAACACCATAAACAAAATTATAGGTTAATATATGAGGAAAAGCAAAGAAATAAATGGGTCAATAGCATTTATATGTAAAACAGTCATACAGATTAATAACCCCTAAATAACGAGCTTAGAAATATAAGTGGCTATTAAACGTTAGAAACTGGTTGGCTGGCTTTAATAGGTATCTATGAAATAAAACATTCAATTAAATTTAAAGTACTATTCTCTCCTGCCTTAGGACTTTGCTCCATAGTGTCAGTATCTTTTCATGGCTGACTTCTCATCCTTTAAGACCCAGAATATAGAACCACCTCATTGAGGCCATTTTGAATTACAGCAGGTTCTCTAATAACATGCCTTAGGAACTAAATCCTTGTTTGTATCAATTAACCTATGGTAAAATTGGTTTCAGTATACATTGTTTCGCTTAAAGTGGAAACCTAAGACAACAACAGCAGTGTTAGGGGAGGACTTACTCTACTCAGTAAATGAGTTTCTTTCCTGTTTCTTGGCAGTCATCTGATTTCTTCTTTGCACTTAACCGTTCAGAATCACTTATTTCTCCTCTAGACTCTGTAAACTCTGGACATGAATAATATCTGGCATCTAGAAAGTGTTCAATAAGTAATTGTTAATTGAATAAACAGTGAAATAAATAAAATGAATCACCATTTTAAAAATTCTGCCTGCTGAAATTTTTAAAGAAAAATACTCTGAGACAAAATGGAATGGGCACAGTGATTATGCTGCTTGGCAAATTGGTGTTAACTTTCAGAATGGAAATTTTGTAAAAGATAGCAAAAGCCTTAAAACAGTCATGCCTTTTGACCCAGTAATTTTACTACTTGGAATCTGCCCTAAAGAAGTCATCTCTGCCTGACAGTGGGGAAGCTTTCTTCATAGCTCTTTGTATGTTCATTGGTATTTTTTTCCTCAGAAAAGACAACATTTTGTAGTTGTCTTCTATTTCCTCTTCAGTGTGGCTCAGTGAGTAAGATGTGCAAAGGACTTAATCCTTGGCTAGCCTTGGTAATCTTGTATTCTAACACTCTGACACAGCCTTTGAGAGTTCTTATGCTTGGGGCACCTCAGTGTTCCGGAGGTAAATTTGGATTTGGGCTTTGTGGGAATGCAGAGGCCTTATTCATTTTACCAAAGAACCTTGCCTTGGGGTATCAAGTAGTCAGCTAAAAGTGGTATTTTGATTTCCCTTTTGATAACCTCCCCCCTTCACTCTGTCTCTTAATCTTCCCCACTAACCTTTCATCCTTGTAGTATGGGATGTATTTCTTCTGTGGGCCACTGTCAGACTATGAAAGCTATTTGTTTTAGCTGAATACCATTTAATAATGCCCCAAACTCTTCTTATGTTGCTTTGTTCTTAAATGGGGGAAAGATTTATAAACAGAGAATCAGGTCTAATATATTGTAAAATTTGAACAATGAAAAATCATCAGGAAACTGGCTAAGTAAATCATGATGACCTGTCCTTTCAGGTTGTTTGCTCAAGATCCTCTTACCTCTCTTCAGTACTTTTAAGGTTTGCAGTGAAAGTCCAGAGGTTAGCATTAGCTTTCTTTGTTTTTGTAGAGCCTTAGTGAATATTTAGTGTGTGGTAGTATACTGGTAATAGCACAAAGGAATCAGATTTGAGCCCCCCGTTCTATGACAGCCCTGGGCAGAGTACTTAATTTCTTTGTCTCTGTTTAATCATCTACAAAATTGAGTTAATAGTACGTAATTATCATAAGTGACTAGGAAATATGGTAATACATGCAAAGTGCTCAGCTCCTTACTTGGGCTCCCAGTGACTAGAGTTAATTCCAGGCTGTTTTGCCGCTTACATTACTGAATCTCTCTTTGTGCCTTAGTTTCTCCTTCAGCTCACATTTCAGTTAACATTATTTGATACTTCTTTGAGAGATAATAAAAATATTTTTAGTTATATTCCAAGAATTTGAGACAGTTAAAATCAGAAAATGTGAAAAGCACTGTTGGTGATGCTATTAATTCCAGTAGAGGCAATAATAGGAAACCTGTTTGCATTGCCAGTATATGAGCTGATTAATAATTCTGTGTTCAAATGAGTAGAATCAGCAGTTTATTTGGATGGGAATTGATGCTTTCAGTTCTATATAAGTGCCAACAATCCTCTTTTCTGCCTTTGGACCTTTGCAGTTAATCCTTTTGCCTGGAATATTCTCTGTCTCCACCCTTAATGTCTGCATATCTAGTTCTTATCTGCTAAAGTGGTAACTTTAAAAAGGTTGTCCCTGATCATCCAATCTGAGTAACTTCTGGTTGATTTTTTTAAAGTTATTTTAAAATATCATAACATTAGTTACTGTTTGGTTCTTGATTTTGTTTTCTGTTTTTCCTCTCCCCAACTATGATGTAAGCCTTGAAGAGAAGGGACCTTGCCTGTGTTGGTTTTTTGCTTTTTTTTTTTTTCTCTGAAATGAACTATGTAGGTACCTAACAAAAGGAACACTTGTTGAATGTTTGAATATAATGCAAAGTATGAAAAATTGTCCTTAATTGTATTTCCCAGAGATAACATTGTTAATATTATGGTATATAGTTTCCTAATTTTATTTTCTTTATGTGTGCTTACATATTTACAAGTGTCTGTGATTGTGCATTTACACCATATTTCACTGAGCCTAAAGGTGAACATTGTTTTACTATGGTTTATGTCTGAAATCGGGATGTCATATAACCAAGGGTATGCCATGATTTAATTGGCAGCATTTTTTTTTTCTTGGTAGCACATAAAATGAGGATGTCTTAAAATGTATAGCATCTTGGATTTGATGAAATATGATATGTATTTAAAATGAAAATAAGATCATGATGTTCAGTTCTTTCCCCACCTAAGTATCTTGAGAATTCCCCACATCACCATATTAGGTCTCCTTCTTAATGATATATAGTGAGGATGTATCGTAAATTGTTCAACTACTTCCTCTTGATTGACATTTGGAGCTTTTCCAATTTTTTTTTTTCTTTTACACACTACTGTGTTGACTATCCTTGTATATATCTTTATGGACTTGAATGAAATTTTTTGTAGAATACCTAGTTCACTGGGTACATATTTTCTATAGTGTATTAGCATGTGTGTTTGCCTATACCATGAGTTGTACTGCGTCTTCAGAAATTACAAAAAAAATTAATCTGATATTAAAAAATACTCTATTATTTTAATATCCTTTCTTTATGAATGACATTGGTCCTTTTTTCATTTTTCTTAGCTGTTTTTATTTTTCTATAATGCACTTGTGCATAGGATAGTAGATCTTTAATTGGCTGGCAGATTTGCATTAATTATAAAGAGAAGGCATCACAGTTTGGATTTATGCATTATCGTGTTAATTCTTAGGAACAACTTTCAGGGCAGAACCTACCCTTGTGAAGGGCAAGAGGACTTTATAAGATTGGGGGTGAGACAAAATTCAAGAATAATCAGAATTGTTGTTTCTTTTATAATGAAGGCCAAGAAGGGTTACAGTATCATCAGTTTGTATGCTGACTACTGGAACTTAAGACTGTGTTGTTAAGCTTTAAACTTTAAATGTTCCTCCTTAATATGACTTGGTTGTAGTACAGTAGAATTAGGTTGGTAGGTCTGAAATATGTCACAATTCTGGGACTTTAAGCAAATCAGTATTACATTTAGAAATTATATATATGATCATTTAAAATTAGATTAATATGAGTTTTTTGCACATTGCCAAAATGTACTTGTCAACATTTTTGAGCACCTTTGCATCAGTTTCAAAGGTATCAGATGGTCTCTGGCTTTTAGGTTGCACTGTAGCCTGTGGAGGGGACAGCTTTCAATCCTTTGGTAGGACTGAAACTAGAAGATGAGGAGCACAGAGGAAGGTGTGTAGTCTAATAGAATTTAAGGAAATAGATATGGTAAGCTGAACTGAGTATTGAAGGAAGGGTAAGTGTTAGCTAGTGGATAGTAAGTAGTAAAGGATACAACAGCATAAGAGAAGACATGCATGAGTGAAATTAACTGCAAGTAGGTGAAGATTGACTATGATTCTGGATAGATAAGCAAGGACCAGGTAAGGATGCCATGTTAAATATTCTGCATTTTCTAGGTTAGAGAAGCCATACTAAGAAATGGCATGATCAAGTTTGTAATTACAGTTTATATAATATTTGGCCCTCTCGTTCATAATCGTACTGAGATTAAATTTCATGGAACTGGGTTTATTATTTTGCAGAAATGATTTACGTTCATTGTCTAGTTGTTATTCCTTTATGTCTGTAAGAAGTTTATACTTCTGTAAATACCTACCTAACTGGTATGGTGCTATATTGAGATGATTGATAGTGTTTTTTATGATTATAAATATTGGGAGATGTTAGCTCTTCTGGTATGCTTAGTGGTTACCTTAGAGGGAAACAATTTTGGAGATTTCACTTTCTGGGTGAAAATAATGATTTATTAGATAAAATTTAGGTTATTTAATTTCTTATATGAATTTATAACTTTTATGTGCTAATTTGTTTTTGTTTTTGTTTTTAAAGGCTATTAGCAAAAGATGGTGGACCGCTTGGCAAACAGTGAAGCAAATACTAGACGTATAAATATAGTAGAAAACTGTTTTGGAGCAGCTGGTCAACCTTTAACTATACCTGGACGGGTACTTATTGGAGAAGGAGTATTGACTAAGTTGTGCAGAAAAAAGCCCAAAGCAAGGCAGTTTTTCTTATTTAATGATATTCTTGTATATGGCAATATTGTCATCCAGAAGAAAAAATATAACAAACAACATATTATTCCCCTGGAAAATGTCACTATTGATTCCATCAAAGATGAAGGAGACTTGAGGAATGGATGGCTTATCAAGACACCAACTAAATCGTTTGCAGTTTATGCTGCCACTGCCACTGAGAAATCAGAATGGATGAATCACATAAATAAATGTGTTACTGATTTACTCTCCAAAAGTGGGAAGACACCCAGTAATGAACATGCTGCTGTCTGGGTTCCTGACTCGGAGGCAACTGTCTGCATGCGTTGTCAGAAAGCAAAATTCACGCCTGTTAATCGTCGTCACCATTGCCGAAAATGTGGTTTTGTTGTTTGTGGGCCCTGCTCTGAAAAGAGATTCCTTCTTCCCAGCCAGTCCTCTAAGCCTGTGCGGATTTGTGACTTCTGCTATGACCTGCTTTCTACTGGGGACTTGGCCACGTGCCAGCCTACTAGGTCAGACTCTTACAGTCAGTCATTGAAGTCTCCTTTAAATGATGTATCTGATGATGATGATGACGACGATAGCAGTGACTAAGGGCATGTTTTGAAGTATAAAATTGGGTGTGACTAAGAAATCAGCTTTGGGGGAAATATAAAATTCTGAGCTCTCTCTGTTTTGCTCTAGCCATGAATTTGCCTGAGAAACTTTTAACCTATGTGCCTCAATACATTATATAGGAAATAGGTCCTATTGCCATCCTGCCAACCCTACTGCTTCCACCACTTGCCCCACGACTTTCCATTCTTCTGCAGGGATAGCCTCTTATAAATAATAGATAAATTTTTGGTTTCTTATTCTTGTTTCATTCTAGATTATTTTCTTGGAAGGTTGGGAAGAGATGTTTATTTAGTAGATCATGTACCTTGTTATATGTTCTGTTATATGGAAAAACTGAAAACAAAGGATGATGGACAAAGGAGTATAATGTGGTTAGTTAATAACATGAGTAGCTTTTTTCTAACCATTCTGTTTAATGGTTAAGACACCAGTAACAAAAATACATGATTTGGAAATATTTTGGCTTTTTCAAATACCAAGTGGTGCCTTATCTTAATAGCATTGTTATATGAAATAAGCCCCTACCTTCTCACTTTTTAGTTTGTTTTAAAAATACACTGGTGCTCTTCAAGGTGATAAAATGAGTGTTTATGAATAGGTATAATTGGAAAATAACTTGTCATTTGACAGCTACAAATAACTAAATTTAGAAGTTCTCTATGAATAAATATTTTTTCATAAAATGTGATTATATTTTTATGTTTTATAGGTGCCAAATTATAATTGTCAAATATAAATTTTTGATTAATAGGCGGTCATTCTTAGGAATTTGATTTGGAATTTATCAAATACAGAATTGTCAAATTGTATTAGTTTATTTTTAGTAAGACTTTGTAGATATAAATTCACTGCTTTAACATTATTTCTAAAATGAAAAAAATATTATAAAATTCTTGAAAATAATCTGGTAAAAACATCTTATGATAGAGCATAGATCAATTTAGATTTGGAAAAAATAATTTGTAAGAATGGTCAAGACAGACTAAATTTGACTAGACTTGATATCTGTGGAAATGTCTATTTCGGTGAAACTAACTTGGATTTACAAATATAGTATTATATTTTATAAAATTTTGTAAAGTCCCAAACAATATTTCTATTTTTGTAAAACATTGTATGTTTAATCTATTTCTGAAATCATTTTGCAGTGTGTGGAAATAGGGTAGCAATTGATCTTTCTAAATTGTGACCTTAGTACTGCGTTAGTCTAGATTGCCTTTGAGAAGTGGTAATTTTTCACTCTGCTTTTGAGGCATCCATTAGGTTGAAAGTATATTTATCATATAAAACTTGATGCATTTTGCACTACTTTTCCATTTGTATGCTGCAAATAACTACAGTCTTTCAAATATGAAATCGGTCTAAAGATTGTTTTAAATTCTAAATTCTTTTGTTTTTAAACTGTTAAATCTGGTTATAATGCATATGTTAGTAGAGGTTTGATTCAGTAACTTGTGATGGAGGAGTCTTTGGTTTGGTTAAGGCACTGTACTGTTAATTGTGAAAGCATCTGGGATACATAAATCTCCCTGCAGGAAATGTGAAGGAAAAGCACAAGTTTTTTTGTTTTAATATCAGATAGACTTTGTTTCCAAACAATATATCATATAATCAACATGAAACCTGAAACGTGCTAATGGAAACTTGCAGGTACATAGGGACCTAGCAAATTCAGGAACCAAGGGGAAATGTTCTGCAATAACGTTTGCATTGTCAACCTCTCTTGACTTTTTTACAATAAAAAATACTTTACAATTTACCTCGTTTTGTATGTATTGTGACTTGAAGATTTTTTTCCCTCTTGCTAAGGTAATGGAGATATGTATTTTCCCTCATTCAATATGCCAAACATTTTGCTAGGCCCTTGGGGTAGAGCAGTGAGCAAAAATTCCATCCTTTTCATGTAATTTACATGCAAATAGAGTCCAAGATGTGTTTTCTTCCATAACTTTTCCTGTAATTTTTCAGGCTTTTGTAAATCTTAATTATATGTAAACACGAAATGGTTTTGGCCAATATTTCCTGCTACTTCTATTGAATGATATTTACTTGGACTGTACTAGATTCCCAGTATATTAACAAAATTGGTAACAATTGGTATAAAGGAAGCAAGATACCAAGGAAAAGTATTAAGTTGATTACACTTTACACATAAATTCATGCCTTTGGGTTAAGTGCATAAAATGGTTGTAATTAATGTAAATCATTTGTTTATATATTATTTTTATGCTGAAATTCTTATAAATAAGTAGTATTAAATTGTATACTCTGATTTTTTGAAAGGTCCCAGTACTTGAGCTGCAATCTCCTTTCTCTTGGATGTGGTAGTTTTGTTCTCAAATACATGTTGTAGCTTTAAACAGTGTAGTAAGTTATCTACATGTTCGTATGTATTAGATTGCTATACATTTTACAAGATAAAAATTTAACTCATGAAAATACATGAAATTTTGTTTATTGATAATTTTAAAGTATTTCTTCAGAAGCTAAATTATTTTAGATTCATTCAACATTAAGGGTTATGTCAGGTTTTATAGTATCAGTGTTAGGTGTTATAAACTTTTTAAAGGTACATTTCTACAGGGGTTATTATCAGTGTCATTCTCTTACATATTAAAATAAATTTCTTAAAAATTACTTTGTCCTTGAAATTTTTATTCCAACCATACTTCATATACCAAATTTTAGCAGTAGAAAGCAGAATTTTAAACCATATAACCAACAGTATTTCCTTTTTTGTCCACTCTAAATTAAATAGCTGGCAAACAGAAATTGGTAATAGAAGAAGTGCTTGGCTTGATAATTCTATCAATTTATGAAGAATAGAAAGGTAGAGAAGGTAATATTGCTAACACCATCTTGTCTTCACCAACCAAGCCATTACTGTATTTAATTATTCACACTAGTGAAAATGATTGCTATAAAGCTTTGATGGTTTTATCTAAGTTTATCAGGAAAAAGAATAGTCCTTTAATCAGATTTTATGTCTTTATGCTCCTGTCAACAATGTTTAGAGGTAGTATATGCTTTACTACTATTCTTTATTTTTTAAATTAAATTTTAGTTTTCAATTATATTCAGCATACAATATTATGTTAGTTTCAGGTGTACAACTTAGTGATTAGACATTTTTATAATTTACAAAATGATCACCCCAATAAATCTAGTGCCCAGCTGACACCATACATAGTTATTACAGTATTGTCGACTATATCCCTTATGCCATTCTTCACATCCCAATGACTGTTTTGTAACTACTAATCTGTATTTATTAATCCCTTTCCCTTTCCTGCCCTTCCCCCAACCCTCCCCCCATCTGGCGACTGTCAAAATGTTCTTTGTATCTAAGAGTTTCTTTTGTTTGTTATTTTGTTCCTTAGATTCCACATGGAAATGAAATTATATGGCATTTGTCTTTCTCTGACACTCCATTCAGCACAATACCCTCTAGGTTCATCCATGTTGTTGCAGATGACAAGATTTTTTCTTTTTATACAGCTGAGTAACATCACATTGTATCTATGTACCACCTCTTATCCATTCATCCATCGATGGACATCCAGTTGCCTCCATTATTTATTTTTTAATAATTTTATTAAGGAAATTTCTTTACAATACAATTCACCCACATAAAGTGTACAATTCAGTGGTTTTTAGTATACATACTAAAACCATCACTACCTTTTCCAGAGCATTGTCATCATTTTGAATACCTGTATTTTTCTGAAAATCAGGTTACTTTTAAATTTGTATAATAAAGCATTTTTTGGGGGTACAGTGACTCCTAATTTCATAGGCTTCTATCTTTTAAAAGCATTTCTTGATGTTTTATCTAAGTCCCTGCATTGAAGCTGAAACCTGTACTAATAAATTCATTTTTTTTCCTTGTTGCTTTGCACGAATAGAGTAGAAAGCATACTTGATGTATAAACATGAGCAAATGACGTAAAATTTTTACCAAGTTCCGGAAATTCAAACTGCATGCTAGGAAACCCTCAATGATAATGTCATTAAGCTTAGTGATAGTTGGAGATTTTTACATCTTGTGGTTTAGAAATAGCTTCTGTGATTTAGAATAGTAGTAGCTTTTAAGGTCTTAAAGCAGAAGGAATCGATGACAAAATGTTAAAAGTAGCTTGCATTTGGACAGTTGCTAAGATGCCAAATTATTTTAATTCTAACCAAAAACATGTTGTAGAGTCTGGGATGAATATTATAAATTAATATACTTTTTTATTTTTAGGCACCTCCTATGTAATGCCTATTATCTGGGATTATAGTATATATCTGCAAATAATTAGATTTCCCTTTCCATTAAAAGTTGTGCTGTGTGTTTTAGGTGCAAGATTTAGCTAGACTGTTGAAATTGATCTCTAGTATGGGCCCAGTACACCTCACTGCCTAGGGTGGAAACTAGAACTCCCTTTAAACCATAATTGGTCATTTATTTTATCCTTTGGCATGCTAATCTGTTCATAAGAACAACAATAATAGTTGTTCCATTAATAGCAATAACAAAAATAATTACAACATTTGCCATTACTCTACTTGACAGGCCCTGTTCTAAGTATATTTATTAAGTCAATTCTCATAATCATGTGGGGTAGATATAATTGTTATTATCCTTATAGAGATAAGGAGGTGGGTCACCTCTTGTAGTAAGTGGCAGGCCCAGGATGTGAACCCAGGCTGTCTGGTTCAGAATGCAGGTTCCTGTGTCTAACCTAAAGAGGCTTTAACAAAGTCAGGGAAGTCTTACTTGTGTCTGAAGTTTCTGCCCTCATTAAGTTCATGTTCTAGTATATCATAATACAATGCCAGAAGATTTTTGCAAATGGGTAACACTGGAAAATTCCCACTCTTACAGTAAGCCTCAGCTCACATGTCCTCATCTGTCTTCCTCATTTTGTTGATTTTCTGGGGTTTCTCTAACACTTCATGTAAGTTTGCAGCCACCTTGTTTGTCATAGTGTATTCATCTTACTAAATGAGACTTCTGGCAGGAAAATTTCCCATATTATTTTGATTTTTATTCAATCAAACACATTATTTTCTTTTATTCATTTATCCAGTTTGTGGAGGGAATTTAGCTGCCCTCCCATAATTCTCTAATATTCTCACTAAATCACTCCATCACATAATCTAAGTAGAGACAGTGTGCTTGCTATGCAAACCAGTTTTAGGACACATTCCTTTCAACAACCCTAGCCTTTCACTCATCAACTCCTTTTGCGTGGAAATGATGTAGCTGCCACTGTTCTGTAACTTTGTCAGCTACACTCTCCAATGCCTGGCTCCTTCATGTGAATGAACAATTATTTCATTGAGCAAGTACTTTCTACGAGGCACTTTGGGATTATAGTAATGATCACAGCAGTCTAAAGTTTCTGCCCTCAAGAAGTCCATGTTCTAGTACATCGTAATACAATGCCAGACAGTATATAAGTATGTGATGAAAATAAAGGTGTGTGTTGATGGGGACTATTCAGAGTGGGTGTGGGGTGGGAAATGACGGTAAAGAAAGCTCAGCAGTTTCTATTCTTACTGTGTACATAGTGGGTACTTTATAAATGCTGGAATGAATAACATTAAGCTCAAGATAGACATTTAGTCTATTGTCTTAAACTAGAGTCAACTATCAGATTATAATTCCATTCTTAAGGACAAGCATTTGTTTCACTCTTCTTAAGAATAAGCCTCTAGTCCTAGATGAAGCTAGGCCCTGCTAGAAAATATTGGACTTGGAGTCAAGAACTGGCTCACTTTCTGAACTCAAAAAAAAAGAGTTTTTAAGCTCAGGTTTATAATCATCTTTTAATTAATGGAATTGTTAATATTTCCCTTTGAGGACTACCGAAGATTTACTTTGGGATGACAGAGAAAAAGACTTATGAGGGAATAGATTAGGCATGCCAGCAATGAAAATTGGGGTGCTAGCAAAATGTAGTTCAGCCAGGGCTTATTCTCATTTAAAGTCATTCTGTGTCCTAGCCTGTCATCAAATGAGTGGCTTTGAAGTCTGCTACCCAGCTGCCTAGTTTGGCTTCAGAGGACAGCCACTAATTAAGACGTTGTATATTTTAAAAATGTATCTCTTTCCAAATCTTTGTGAGTTCTTAGAACAATGAATTTTGAAAGATTGGGATTTGCTTCCTGGCTGGGGTGGTTTGGAGAAAACCCAGCTTAAATGTGATCACTTCTGAGAAGCTTTTCCATCACACTCCTCTCCTCCACTCGCTTTCTCCACATCCCGCCTTACACAGAACCTCATTCATCCACTAGTCTAAGTCTAGTCTGCTCCTGTTGTCTTAGAGTTGCTTTATCTGTGTCTGTTTCTTAAGTTGGTTTGGGACCTGTTAGGGGCAGTAGGCTGCCTTGTTTATTTTTTTATCCTCAGCGCCTCACATAATGCCTGACGTGGTAGGTGCTCAATAATTGCTTATCGAATTAAACATGATAAAAGTGCCCACTTGAGCATTCTCTCTTAGGAGAAAGATAAATGTCTTCTGAGTCTGCATGTGTACATTGTTCTCTTTAAGCAAGTGCTGAAAGCTTAAATGAAGCACTGCTGCTTGTTGACAATTTAATTTATGCAGTACAAGTGTGCCAAGGAATGCCAGAATGCCTGTTCCTGCTTAACAGGAGGGTGGCTTGCCTTGCCTTGTGTTCCAAGTGCTGGAAGGACAAGCCTGCAGCAGAGATTTCCTTTGAAAAGGTGTCTGTGCCACTTCACCACTCTGTGCTCTGCTTTTGCTGAGCAAGGGCCTTTTCTTGACTTTCTGTAAAAGAAGGCTCAGCAGGTTTTTTCTTTTCAAAGTGAACTTTGAAAGTGACAGAATCTGCCCTAGCCAAGGTGAAGAATATCTCTTCTCATCCTCACCTCTTTTCTAAACTTTTACTTTGGTTACTCAAACCCTTTCTCCAACCAGTAAGAATACTAAGCTTTCGGCAGACTTCTACTTGGTGTCTATACTGCCTTCCTTTTCTTTGGGAACAATTTGAATTTATCAACCTAAATTTAAAGGACTCATTACTATGTTTCCTACCAAAGCTGCCTCTTTTGAAGACTGTGACTGGTCTTTAGGTCAGCTGAGGCCAGGATTGTGATCAACTGACAACTTCAAAAAAATATACACATTATGGAAGTACACGTGAGAGAAACAATCTTTTCCCGGGGACTACTAGAGTTTTCTTCAGTATTCGATTGTAGGCTCAGCGGACGAGGAAAAATTCAAGATCTTAGAAATTTTTCACTGAACATTTTGGTGATCAGAGTTTTAAATATAGGAACTTTAAAGCTCGGTATCATTATTTCTAACAGCAAAAAAAGAAAGATGAGAACTGACTTTCTAATAGTATTCTCTTATAAGAAACTTTCTTTAAAAAATCTAGATGTAGTGCATTTCAGTAAAGGGAAATTTATAATATTAAAATAATATATGGCACATGCATGGAATAATCTATTTGAGGGATGTCATCCATAAAGTTGACTCTAGGAAAAATCTCTGGTGTTTCAGATGTTGATTATAATGTTGCTTATTGTTTACGTGTCCATAACCAAAATTCTCTGTTAGCATTGTTAAGAAGCCCATCTTTGAACTAGATGGGTATAGAGAGATGCCCATATTGGAGAAGAAATGTGGATGAGAAGAAGATGGGCTTTAATTTCTATCAGAACCAGGATTTTTATGTTCCAGGCCAGTTACTGATTAGTAGCATGATCTTGTGGGTCATATGGGTTATATAATCTTTCTCAGTCTTGGTTTCTTAGTTTAAAAGTTAGGGTCAAAATACCTTGGGGAGGAAAAGAAATGATGTATATGATAGGCTCTGTTCAACCCTCTGACGATCAAATCAAAGTTGTGACAAATAAGCAAGCAGCAAATAAAAATCACCTGGGATCTTGTTGAATAAGCCATACAACTAGGGAGAAATCCGAGAAATCACCTTGCAGTGGCAGAAGGTAGGATGGGGTGAGGACGCAGGGCTGCCCAGTCTCCAGTGGCCGAGTGAGACCAAGGCTGCAGCAGAGGAAGTGGTAGAAGCCTCTTAAAGGGGCTGTATCTGCAAGCAGATTTTGCTGGTGATGGATCTGCTCATTCTGAGCACCAGTGCCGATTGGGCTGCGCAAAGGGGACACCAGGGACTTACCAGTGGACATTGTGGGAGTGAGGGCATAGGTGAGACTAGGTCTGTACAAAAGTGCCGGCAGTATCCATTGCTCCCTGTTGAGCCCTCCCCTCTCCCAGTGCACAGACTCAGTGCTGCCATAGTCATGACATCATCAAACTAGATAACAGAGGTCACTCTGCCCAGAGGATTCCCTGAAACCTCACCTCCCCCAACTCAAGGCCCCACTTAAGCCACATCCAGGTTTATCCTCAGCGAGTCAGGTGCTCATTACTGAGCAGCGCTAGACTCACACTGGAGGTCTCGGTTTCTGGTCTTTTGAGGCAACTATAAGCACAGCATCTGTGGATTGCTCGCTGAATCTTAACAGGTGGCTCTGGAAGGGCACAGGCTGGGGCTAAATTTGTCCTGCAGCTGAACCCCTCTCAGGGCTGTGCAACTGGACACCCACTTCACAAATCCACACTAATAAAACAGGGAGACTTAGGAGCTTTTCTTAGTACATAGAAACAAATACAGAAAAGCAGCCAAAATGGGAAGCAGAAACCATACGAGATAACAGAGTTGTAGAAATAATGAAGTAATCTAACAACAGATGCAGAGTTCAAAACACTGATTATAAAGATTCTCAATGAACTTTTGGGAAGTGTAGATAAAGTCAGTGAGAACTTCAACAAAGAGATAAAAAAACATAAAAATGGAAATGGAAATTATAAAAGGGAACCCATCTGAAATGAAGAACATATCTGAGATGAGAAGTATATTAAATGGAATAAACAAAGGAATAAACAAAGTGAATAAAGAAAAGGATCAAATAACTTATCTAGAGGATGGGAAAGCCAAGGACACTCAATCACTGTAGGAAGAAAAAAGATGCCAAGACTATAAAAATAATTTAAAGAGCATATGGGACACAATTAAGGGTCCAAATATCCATCTGATCCGCATACCTGAAGAAAATCAAGATATTGAACAGCTGTTTGAAGAAATAATGATGGAAAATGTCCCTAACCTGGTGAAAGAAATGGACATAAAACCCTAGGAAGCTCAGAGAATTCCAAAGACCAGGAATGCAAAAAGGTGCACACTAAAGCACATCATAATTAAAATGCCAAAGGTTGAATACAAAGAATATTTAAAAGCAGCAAGGGAAAAACAGATAGTTACTTATAAGGAAGCACCCATAAGACTGACAGCTGATTTCTCAAAAGAAACTATGCAGGACAGAAGGGTTTGACAAAAAAACAAAAACAAAAACAAAAAACAAAAGCAAAGTGATGAAAACTTAGGATCTACAACCAAGAATACTTTATTCAGCAAAGCTATCATTTGGAGTTGAAGGATAAATAAAGAGCTTCCCAGACAAAAATAAGTGAAAGGAATTTATCACCACCCAGCCAGTATTACAGGAAATGTTAATGGGACTTCTTTAAGAAGAAAAAAACATGTATCAAAAACATGAATAAAGTATGCTAACAACTGCATTCCTATCAAAAACTACCTTAAATGGAAAAGAATTAAGTTCTCCAACCAAAAGATAGAGTGACTGAATGGATAAGTAAACAAGACCCCTATGTATGCTGCCTATAAGAAGCTCACTTTAGATTAAAAGACACACACAGACTAAAAGGAAGGGGATGGAAAAAGATATTGCTTTGATGGACCTAGAAAATATTTAAGTCAGACAGAGAAAGATAAACACTATATGATTTCACTTATATGTGGAATCTAAGGAATAAAAGAACAAACTAATCAAAAACAGACTCACAACGATAGTGGACAATTTGGTGATGGACAGAGGGGAGGAGAGTTGGGGGCCTGAGAGCATAGGGTGAGGGGTTAAATAAATACAAATTAGTAGCTGCTGGATGGTCACGGGAATGGGGAGCACGGCATGAGGAATGCAGTTACCATTAATACAGTTGGCTAGGTGGAGGGTCAGGGGAAGAAGGAAGCAATTGGGGGATCATTTTACAATCTATATAGTTGTCTAACAAATGTATTCTTGAAACTAACTAAAATAAATAAATTTTTAAAATACTATACAATTCTAACTTATATGAGGTATCTAAAATAGTCAAACTCATAGAAGCAGAGAGTGGAATAGTGGTTGCCAGGGACTAGGGGTAGAGGAAACTGGAAGTTGCTAATCAACTAATATGTCTCAGGCAAGATGAAAAAGTCTTAGAGATCTATTGTACAACAATGTGCTTATAGTTAACACTATTGTACAGTTAAAAATCTATTGAGAGTAATCTGTATTAAGTGTTCTTACCACAATAACATTAAAATAATCCCATAATCCAAATTTTTTAAAATAAGAATTATTCTGTACCACATTTTCTGAACAAATAAAAGAAAAAAAATCTAAATAATGATAAAAACAATACTTACTTTGCAGAATTTTGGGTAGTTTTAGTGAGAGTCCACAAAGTTTTTACAGCCATGCTTGACATACAATACTGTTAAAAACATTGTAACTACCATGATTTTGGAACTTCCCATTGTAAAATACTGTAAACATTGCATCAAGAGCAAATATCATTTTGTTCTTTGGAAGTATTTTATACCTATAGCTGTGTCAAAATAATTCTCTAGTTCAAAAGTTAAACATGGAGATTATATAGTCTCCTTGTCAAAAGAATTTCAAAGTAGATAAATTGGCATCTGATGTAGAAAAAGAGATTAAATACCAGAGCTATCCAAGCAGAACACATGAGATTATCAAGGGAGAGCAGGAAGATTCCAATAGAGACAATCAAGAAAACTGGCACTGAAGGGAAAGGCAAAAGATGTCCTAGCAAGGAGATTCGGGGAGGGAAATTAGAGTGTTCCTGAAGCTGAGGGAAGAGGGTGTTTTATGGATGAGAGAATGAGCAGTCAAGAGGGGCGTAAATAAGGGTCGTGGATAACTTGGCTCAGAGCTTCTTTGTGAAGTGTTTGGGTCCAAAGTTTGATTGCAGGAGAGGGCATGGAGAGCACAGATGTGAACAATACTTGCATCAGGTATGACAAGAGTGCAGCTTGGATGTGAGAATTAGATTTTTGTTATAACAAAGAAGACAATTGAATCTGTTTAAAGGCTGACAGCTTTGAGCCAGTAGAGGGAGGAGTTGAGATAAAGAATAACTGATGGATCTTTGAGCTAAGGAGGCAGGAACACATTTCCATTGTGCTAGAAGAATGATGCAAGCCAGGGTGTAGATGCAGATGAGTTTGTAGGTGGCCTGGCCAGCTCCCTTCTAATGACTTCTCTTTGTTTATGAAGTTGGGGCGAGCTATTCTTTGAAAGAGGCAGAAGGTGGGGAAAAGTGGTGAAGTAGGAGGTTCGAGGAATGGAGAAAATTTGAATTGGCTGCCACAGAAACTGGCAGAGAATCTAGAAGAATTGCTGAATGGCCCCGGAGGTCCAGTTACAGATAGAGACCATGAACTTGTAGTGGTCTAGCCTCGAGATTAAGGGACATTTCTAAAGGTTCCTTTTGAAGCCTGAGTTTAGAAGTGCGGTTAGGGGAAAAAGCAGTGGAGCTGGAAATAACCAGATTTTGAAATTTTGCCAGGTGATTGTAATATGGATGGAAAGACAATGAACTTGGCAATGGAATTGAGGATATTTGTAAGGCAGTGATTGACATGATGTGTCTTGGGATCTGGGTTTAATAGGGAAGGAAGTGAAAACAGGAGGGGTTTGATAGAGAAGATAAAAGCAGAGGTGTAAAGATACTGAAGGTCTTGAGGAAATAAAATACAGATGTGATGACAGTAATTGAAATGAAAAGTGGAATAGGCTGTTGGCTTTAATTTTTTATAGGTAGAGCAATTCTGGGTAATGACAGAATCCAGGGGATGGCCAAGGGAAGGGTGGCTTAAGTGACATTGAGGGAACACTCTTTTGAGATCAAAGAACTAAGATCTTGAAGCTACCCTGGATGCCTGCAGGGCTTGGATTGGAAAGGAAGATTGAGCAAGGTGTCAAAGGCTCCCTGAATGAGGAAGTGGAATGAGAAGCTGGAGGCATTTGACATTGACAAAGTGCAGTACAGATGCTAGTTAGCATCAGACTGAAGGAGTAAAGGAATTGCAATTTGGAACTGACATTAGGGTTCTTCTCCCAACTCTTGGGTACAGTCTGTGGATAAGGGTTAGTGAATGGCATCTCCTTCAGAGGGCTACAGGGGAGAAGTGATGTCCTTGCAGGGATGGCTAGGATTCATTTAACCAGAGGAGACAGAGGAAAGGACCTACTAGTGATGTGATTGTGAATGAGAGAGGTTTAACCATGGAATGAAGTTCTAGAGGGCTCAGGTAAAGGCTATGGAGAGAAGGGAGCAGTTGGAGTTTGGTAAATGGCAAGAAGGCTCAGAGCTCTTAGTAGCAAAGAGCTGACCAGAGGGATTCATATTTTGGCCATTGGCCAGATATAATAGTTGGAGGGATTGTCTGGCTGCTAGTGTTCTAAAGAGTGAGTCCAGAAGGAAGAGGGCTCAGGTCTTTCTAGAAGGAGGCAGCTTTCCTTGCACTTTCCCCACAGAAGGGCATTGTAAGAGACACAGAGAAGAAATTTCACAACACCAGGGACCAACAACTAAATAATTCAGGGGGGCTGGGACACAGTGTTTGTGGCAATGACTGTCAGGTGGGGCCAGACCATGAGGGACCTGGTAGCACCTGCTAAAATGTTTATAAGGAGGAATGTGCCACAATTATTTATGTGATGCCAGTGAGGAGAGTGGGCTAAATGAGATGGCAGAGAGAATGAGAGAGAGAGAGAGAGAGAGAGAGAAGGGAGAGGGAGGGAGGAAGAGGGTTAATTGAGAATGTTGAGGTTCTGACCTTGCTTGCACTGACCTGTTCCCCAACAGGAATGGCTAAATACTAAAAGAGACTAAAGAACAGATCTTTTTGTACATTTTGCTCTTTTTAGGACTTGATATGAACAAATAGATGTTTATTATCCTTCCTTTTTATAAATGATTATCAACTGTAATAAATCTCTTATAATTCAATCTAGAAACCAAATATAAGCACATCATTGATGTTGCAAGCCACCTTGCCACCTGACAATCCTTAGATGAAACATGGTTATTCTTGATTCATAATCATTCTTTGACTTCATTAATTTAAAATCCCAGGGATAAGTAATTCAGAAACATGAGGACAGACTAGAGACATAAAAAGTAACTGAAATTAAAATCTGAGTGGGGGCCAAGGTAGCTTTGGGGCTCTGAAGTGCAACAAGAATTGATGAATTTTCACGGTGGTTATTGGACGTGATATTCTTAGAGTTGTTGACACTTTGGTTGTGTAAACATTCTGAATTTACTCTGGGTTCCTCTGTATCTGCTCAACAATTAAAAAGTAGCTCATCATTCTTTTATTTTATTTTATTTTTTTGCTCTTTTATAATAATTACAAAAGGAGTGTATATAGGTTAGAAATTTCAGTCATATTACAGGTAAAGGACAGATAGTTTTGCTGACCTCCTTGTCATTAGTTTGTCCTAAGGTGTTCTCAGGGTGTTTAGTCCAGTAAAGGAGACTATTTTACTTAGTGCATGTGTGATACAAATTTCTTAGCCTGCATATCACATACGGAGCAGCGGCTGAGTGCCTGTGTGTATTTGTGCAAGCAGGAGTGTTCTTATGTGTGAATGTGAGTGGTCAGTCTTGGGTAGAACATCCAAAGTTCATACACTGGTCAGAATTTGAGATTTAGAATTCTTTTCACTCTAGCTTTCATCTACTGTGAGATAAGCAGGTTTGTAGCTAGATGGGCTATCAGTTCTCTGACCCACTCTACCTGTCTAGATGAGGAAACTGGGTCCCAGGCTGTTGACTTGCCTGAGGTCATGCTGAGGCAGTGAGACAGAGGCTGGCTGAGGACCTAAATGTTACTGGGTGGCATTTGCTAATGGGGATGATTGTGGCATGGTGTAATTTTGATAAACAATGCTAAAATGAAGATGTGTTCTTTAAAATGAGAATTTAAATAAAGAGAACAAGGAACAGGAGGACTCGTTGTTGATGTTGGGTGTGGCTTCTCCCAATGGCTCATCTCACAGTTCAGGATTGTTCCAGTGTTTGGGCGCAGTTGGGTGTGGAGAAGACAGACAGCTGCCCCTGGAGGCCATCGGCACATGGGAGTTACCTTCTATAGTAGCACCCGGGACAAAAATCCAGGCAGGTTAAGGTTCCTTCTGAAAATCCTTAAGGAAGAGACCGCTTACGGTCTTTCAGTAAGACAGACACAGCTCCTGATTCCTCTAGCATTGGGACAGGTGACTTGTTTCTTCATTAAGCACCACATGAAGCCACTGGCTTACATGTGGGTCATGATGTACCCCAAACACCTATCTTTAAGCACTGAGCAGTGAGATGCTGACCCCACAAGAGGCCCCCGGGAAAGTAGCTTAAGCTCAGAGGGAGGGCAGGCAGTAGCATCTACATGAAAGAAAAACTAAAAACTTGTTAAAAGTTTTTAATTTAATCGTATAACTGAATTTAAATATTCAAAAGCATGTTTGCACATTTGATGCCACCATAAATGACGTCACCATCATTTTCTTGAAGCCAATTGATTCCCGTATGAAAGTTACATAAATGAAGTTGTTCCACCCATTAACATACTTCTTTCTTTCTTCTCTTATGTCCTCTCTTTCCCCTATTTTCTTTCTTCCTCCAAACTTAGTTCTGTTCTCCCCACAGTTTGCAGAATTCTTTTAGCCCTCCTGCTAATTAGCCATGTCTTGCTCAGAAAATAATACCCACTTCTTATGTCCCTCCATTTATTCTCTTATATCTTCCCACATCCAAGCGTGTCAACTATATTCTTATCTGCTAGAGTATGGTTTTAGGAAAGAAAATATATACATGTTTATTTTGTTTCTTTTTAGGCAAAAAATATTTGATGACTTCCCCTCTCCTTTACTTTCTCCTCTCTTTCCTTAATGCTAATCTCTCAACTGGTCATTTATTGCTATGTGACGTGACACAATTTTCTTAACCTTCTGAAGCCTGTTTCCTCTTCTGTGAAATAGGGATAGTGATAGACCTTTCCTGACAGAGTTGTTTTAAAGAAGCTCATGCTTTAATGAAAGTGCTTAGTTCAGGGTACCGCAAATGTTTAATTAATGGTAACCACTAAGATTTTCAGTTTTTAAAATAACATTTATATTTTAAATTATACATTTTTATTGTTAGTTTTCATTTTATTTTATCTCCACAGTTATATGAATACAGCAATGGTTGAGTTATGAAAACTATTTTGAATAGGGAGCTCTCCTCATAGCTTCTTATTTTTTCAGTCTTAAATGGACTTTGTTTTATTTAGTGTTTTACATTCACAGAAAACAGAGTGGAAAATAGAATGGTGTGTGCCCCCTCTCCCCTCCTCCCCCATAAAACCCCTACTTCCCCTATCAATATTTGGCCCTAGAGTGGAACATTTGTTACCATCGGTGAGCCTACACTGGCTTTTTAGTTTTTAACGACAGTACTTGCTACTATAAATTGTTCCTTAGAATGGCAGTCCCTGTGTTCTGGAAGCTAAAGACCGCCTTTATCCAGAGTGTTGGAACAAGGTAGCGGGTCAACGGGGCTCAGCTCTGCATTACCCTTTCATTATCCATTCAAGATGAAGGAGCTTCTTAGACTTGGATGGACTGGGAAGCATAGTGCAGCCAGTGTGTCCTGTCTTTTTTCTTGTCTCTTTTACTTCATGAAGTTCTTTAAGGGCCTCAAAATGCAGAAACACAGCCCGACCCTGACAATGGGGTGGGAGACAAAGCCAGATTCAGAGATGCCAGTGTTTACGCTGAAGAGACTGGGCAGTATCTGCCAACAATAACACCAGAGGCAGTTCAGACCAAGTTCCATGTGGCAGTGGTGAGTGAGTGGCGCGGTCCCCCAGCATCAGCTCTGAACAGAGAAGGTGGAGGGCAGCAGGTAGCACTTCAACCTCCTCCAGTTACTGTTTCCTCGACCCAGCTGCCCCAACGCACTCCCCTGGCGAGCACTCAGGATAAGCTTGGGGAACCAAGCAGGAAGACTTGGCTAAACATTAACTTTCACATGAAGCTCTGCCCTAATTAAATTGGAGACAAGGTGACCGCCGTCCAGTGTCTGGCTGGCTAGAATATTTGATACTGACTTCTTCTTTGTAAGATCGCTGCACTTTTACAGAACTGGTAATAGAATTTCTTCACAAACAATTAGATGCCTTAAACATTAATAGAAGTGGAATTTGAACCTGGGATCTGAAAATGACTCAAGAACAAGGTCCTAGACAGCCTCCTGATAATCTACGGATTTACTGAAAGATGAAAACAAAACAAAACAAAACAAACAAACAACCCCCCCCAATAAAAACCCCACATAATATAAACAAGGGATAGAGGAAATCTTTATTTTTTCTAAATTTTTTCATCTTAATGTCTATTGTCAAGTATTATATTTGTCAAGAAATGCAGCATAACCTCATTTTTAAAAAAATGACCAGAAATTAGTAAGTAGTTCTCTTGAAGAGTGAGTTGAATTGTTTGTAGACATTTAAAAAACAGACTGGCAAATGCAGTGTTCTTTAACTGTGTTTAGCTGGTAGAATAAAACATTGGCGGGAAACACCCTGCCCACTCTGTTTCACTTAGGCGAATTGGACACCTGATTTATAGAACCGGAGAAAAACACCACTCTTGGCTTAGGTTATGGTGCCTAATCAACTGGCTCATTTAACCATGAATGTGAAAGGTTTGACTGAAAAGCTGACTTAAATATGGGTTATTGAACTCTCCTGGGGCAACAAGAACACATAAGCTGGTCAGCCCTTATATTCACGGTAAACTTACTTTTAATGAACCTCATGCCATATTACACAGAGACCAACTTGACTTTAAGCGACAGGAAGCTCCCTGTGCAGACACCCTTTTTCCAACTATCAGCACTTGCCATTTCTCTCATCGGGGTTCTCCTTCGATAATCTCTCTGCTTTTAATTATTGCAGTAAATCTGCAAACATTAAACATTAACACCTAAAGCTGCACCCCCAATCCAGCCCATCCTGCCTCTGGTCTATTGTTTCTTCCTTAGCACTTGCTACCATTCAACACTCTATTTTCTTTGCACAGTTTGATTATTTTCTCTATCTCCTGCTGGAAAGTAAGCTTTATGAAGCCAAGGCTTTTTGAACCTGAAACAGTGCCTGGCACATAGTAGGTGCTAAATAAATACTTGTGCAATGAACAAATAATGGCAGGCCCTGTGGCTCAAACCTGCTTCAATCCTCTTCATGAAGTGTTACTCCAAGTTGTTAAATATGAGACTAGGGTGGCAGAGGTAAGGGCGAGGGGATATGATTGTCATCAGGGCCAGCTTCATGAGTGTGCTCAGAAAGGCCCTGTGCTTGGTTTAATGCTCTGCTGTCACTGTCTCAAACATTTTTAAATGAGTAATAACCTTGTGGGTTTTTTGAGAATATTATCAGTTTATTATTTTATTTTTAAATAATTTTTTATTTTTTATTACAATTGACACACAAAATTATATGAGTTTCAGGTGTACAACATAGTGCTTAGACATTTATATAACTTACAAAGTGATCACCCTGATAAATCTAGTACCCATCTGACATTATACATAGTTATTACAATAGTATTGACTATATTCCTTATGCTATATTTTATATCCCAATGACTATATTGTAACTTCCAATTTGTACTTCTTAATACCTTCCCCCTTTCCACCCATCCTCTCAACCTTCATGGCAACCATGAAAATGCTCTCTGTATCTATGGGTTTGTTTCTGTTTTGTTTCTTTGTTTTGTTCTTTATATTCTACATATAGTAAAATAATATGGCATTTGTCTTTATCTAACTTACTCCATTCAGTGCAATACCTTCTAATTCCATCCATGTTGTTGCAGATGGCAAGATTTCATTCTTTTTTATGGCTAAGTAATATTCCACTGTATATACATACTATCCCTTTTTTTATCATTCAGCCATTGATGGACACCCAGATTGCTTCCATATCTTGGCTATTATAAATAATGCTGCAATGAACATATGGATGTACATTTCCCGTTGAAGTAGTGCTTTGGATTTCTTTGGATAAATAATCAGAAGTGAGATTTCTAGGTCCTTCTTTGTCTCTTGTTGTAGCCTTTATTTTAAAGTCTGTTTTGTCTGGTATAAGTATTGCTACCCCAGTTTTTTTTTTCATTTTAATTTTCATAAAATATGTTTTTCCATCCCTTTTCTAACAGTCTATGTGAGTTTTTCAATCTGAAGTGAGTCTCTTCTAGACAGCATATGTAAGGCTCTTATTTTCTTATCCATTTAGCCATCCTGTGTCTTTCAATTGTAGCATTTAATTCATTTACATTTAAAGTAATTGCTGCTAGATATGTAGTTATTGCCATTTTATTATTTATATCTTCTCCTCCTCCTCCTCCTCCTCCTCCTCCTTCTCCTCCTCCTCCTCCTCCTTCTCTTCCTTTTTCTTCACATTTAAGACATGTTAAAGTCCCTTTAACATTTCTTGTAATACTGGTTTGGTAGTGATTAAGTCCTTTAGCTTTTTCTTGGCTGGAAAGCTCTTTATCTGTCCTTCAGTTTTAAATGATAGCTTTGTTGTGTGCAGTATTCTTGGTTGTAGGTACTTACTTTTCATCACTTGGAATACTTTGTGCCAATTCTTTTGGCCCGCAAACTTTCTGTCAAGAAATCAGCTGAGACTTGATGGGAGCTCCTTTGTCCGTAACTAATTGCTTTTCTTTTGCTGTTTTTAAAATTCTCTTTTTGTCTGTAAACTTTGGCATTTTAATTATGGTGTATCTTGGTGTGGGCCTGTTTGGGTTCACTTGTTTGGGATGCACTGAGCTTTCTAGACTTATATGTCTATTTCCTTCATCAGGTTAGAAAAGTTTTCTGTCATTGTTTCTTCAAATAAGTTTTTAGGTCCTTGCTCTCTCTCTTCTTCTTCTGGTACTCCTACAGTGCAAACATTGGCACACTCGACGTTGTCTCAGAGGCTCCTTAACTATCCTCATTTTTTTTTTTCTCGTTGCAGTTCTTATTGGGTGTTTTCTATTACCTTATTTTCTAAATCATTGATTCAGTCCTCTGCTTCATGTAATCTACTATTGATTACCTCTAATGTATTCTTCATTTTAATTATTGTGTTCTTCATTTCTGACTGGTTCTTTTTATGTTTTCTATTTCCATTTTTAGGTTTTTTTTTTATCTCTTTGTTGAATTTTATTGAGCATCCTTATAACAGGGTTTGGAACTCTGCATTTGGGAGATTGCTTATCTCCATTTTGTTTAGTTTTTTTTTTTTTTTCCTAGACTTTGTTCTTTCATTTGGAACATTTATTTTTTGTTTGTTTGTTTCCTCATTTTGGCTGTCTCCCTGTATTTGTTTCTATAGATTAGGTAGAGCCACTACATCTCCTGGTCTTGGTAGAGTGGCCTTATGTAGTAAATGTCTTGTGGAGCCCAGCGGTTCAGTCTCCCTGGTCCCCTGAGCTGGGTGCTCCAGGTGTGTTCCTTTTGTGGGTTTTGTGTGCCCTCCTGGTGTAGTTGAGACTTGATTGCTGTTAGCCTATCAGGGAGAGGGATTGACCCTCAGGCTGATTGGTTGTGAGGACTGCCTGTGACTCTAGTGGAGGAGGTGTTGTGCAGGGGCTGACCCTATGGAACAAGATTTGTTTTAGTGGGGCTCTGGTGTCTGCTCTGTCTGCACTTTTGGTGTATCATTTGTGGAGACAGTTGGGTGGCACTCTGGTATGGTCTGAAGCTGGCCACCAGGTGTTTTGGTTCTGGGGCCTGTGCCCTGCCCAGGGTCACTTGGTATGGGCTACAAAATGATCTGCAGGTGTTTGCCACTTTGCTAGGCTTGGAGGTGCCTGGGAGAAGCTAAACTGCAAACTGAGATCAGCTGCAGCTATTGCCAGGTTTGGGACTGCCTTAGCAAGAAGTTTGAGGCACTCTGAGGCCAGATGCTGCTTATTTATGGTTTTTGAATCTTTAAGAGATTTTAGAAAAATTCACGGCATGAATCAAAACAGACCATTTGTATGGAAAAGCCACTACAAGTGGCTTGGGTAGGCCCATAAATTGGGTGGGGTGGGATCTTAGGGAATCACCAGGAAAGGGCCAACAGTGTTTAGCTAGGTTGATGGAGACTCAGTTATGGCACCACCTGTGTGTGTGGGCTGGGTGGTGGGAAGATTCAACAAAGAAACACCGTTTTTTGTCAACACTTCTGTCTGGGAGGAAGCTGTCCCTCCAGGCTTTGCCCTGAAGCCAGATAATTAAGTTCCTCCCTGTATATCCATGATGCCTGTTGAGCTGGTGCCCTACCTAGCATTGGAGCTCAGAGCGAGTGAGTCGATCACTGAGTAAGTCCATATATGGGCCCTTTAAGAACATCTGGCACTCCAGCAGACCTCCATCTCATTCAGCCACAGTCTGCACTGGTTTTCACATCCAGATTTTGTGGGGACTTCCCTTCCCAGCACTGGAACCTAGGCAGAGGAGCCTGATTTGGGGCTGGTACCCCTTGCTCCTCAGGGTGTCCTCTGCAGCTGAGATATCCCTCACAATTTTTAACCACTACATGTTGATATGAACCAGCCTCTTCTGCATCTCCACTTCTCCTGCCAGTCTCCACATGGCTTCTTCTGGATATCCTTAATTATAGGATTTCTGTTTAGCTAGACTTCAGGTGTTTCTCAATGATTCTTGTCTGTAGTTTAGTTGTAATTCCGATGTAGTTGCGAAAGGAGATGAGCAAAGCCTTTACCTACTCTGCCATCTTGACTGGACTCAAAATTTTTTTTTTATTTTTATTTTTTTTAGGTGAGGCAACCGTTGGTTGATCTCACAGATTGCATGTGCATGGACCTCGTCAGTTTACAATCCCTTATTTATTTTTATTTTTATTTTTTATGCCTATAGCACCTGGTCTTCCTAGGTGGTCTCCCATTCAAGTACTAACCAGGCCTGACCCTGCTTAGCTTCCGGTATCAGACGGGATTAGGCTTCTTCAGGTTGGCATGCCCGTAGTGGACTCAAAATTCTTAATAATTTTTTTGAACTTCTATTTTGTAAGTGGAGTCCAGTGGAACAGTGGAGAATGCATGTGAGAGAGGGAGTCATGCAAAGTGAGTGTCCGGTGTCATTCCTCACTACCCCATTTACAGCAATGTTCGTGGTGCCCCAGGAAACAAGAATTCCAGTGGACCTATGATATATGAGAGCTCAGTGAGACTCAAAACAGGTAAAGGTAAGCATGTTATGCTTGGTGAGTCAGGGGTTCTAAGAGCCTGTCTGAAGCAGAACTTGGTTTGAACACAGAAAGAAGAGAAGAATATGAACAAACAAGAAACTTGATTAAATTCTTTCTTACTCCTGTTGCTTTGTATTAGTTGACCATGTGTACTGAAAAAGATGATGTTGAAGGAAAAGGGAAGATAGAGCAATCCACTGTTTTTTCCTTTTGGTCATTCTCTAGGTGTTAGTAAGCTGAAGGTAGAGGGCTGGTACTCTGCTTTGTATTAAGAAATGAAACAAAATGAGTTAAGTTTTGTGCAGCATTTCCACAGTTCTGCTACAAATGAACTACATATGCATGTGCCAACTGAGATAGAAATTTTATAAAATTCTATTATTTGTATATTTAAAACCTGTATTGTATAATATAAAGATGAACAGTAAAATTCACACTAAAACTTTAAAATTTGCTTTTTTTTTTTTTTTTACTGAGAATAATATTAAATGGAAAATAAAAAGCACCCATGGAAGAAAGAGAAAAGCTTTATATTTTAGTGCCTTTTAGGTACTTTTTTCTTATTTTCTGATCAAGGGAACCTATGATTGGGCATTGAGAATTATATAGCCAGCTGTGGTTGTCATGGCTATGGTTGAATAATTCAACCCAGCCTGTCAAATTCTAAGGCTATGTTTCTAAAATTATTAAAATTTTTAGTAAGCCAAACTTGTTAACAGATTGCATTCCACCTTATTTTATAAGTCAGCTACTTGAAACTTGGCACACATTTTCTTACAGGATCACTGTTTTGAATAGTGGTCAGGGTTTCAAGCTAGCCCATACAAACTTACTGAAACTGTAATATAGTGATTGTTCAATATATTTAAACTTTGAATTAATGTAGTTGAAGACAATAGTGTTTGTTAAGTACAGTCATCCTTCAAAATATGCAGAGGATCAGTTCCAGGATCCCCATAGATACCGAAATCTGAGAATGTTGGTCCTTTATATAAAATGATATAGTATTTGCATATAACTTATTTGCATGTGGGCTACTGCAGGGTATGACTACACATCACTTAATTTATGTGGATTCACTATAGTGCTCAGCATGTGGCAAATTCAAATTTTGCTTTTTGGAACTATGTGGGATTTTTTCCCAAATATTTTTGACCCACAGTTGGTTGAATCCAGGGATGTGAAACCCGTGGATATGGAGGTCAAACTCTATTGCATTGCAGGGTTGCACTTAACAGTTGGGTGGAGCTGTGGGAATTCTGGTTGGATCTGGCCCATGAGCTGTGAGCATTGGTATGTGCCACCCAAAGTCAAAGCATTAGTAGACAGTATGAGCCCTTCGAAAGTGCTTTTTCCCCTCTGTCATAGTGCCTGGCAATATTCCAGGGGTGTTTGTTCCATCAGCCTAGGATATGCCCAGCGAGGGGATAACACAAAGCAGAAACGTGTGGACTGCAATGGCGTAACCTGACCTATTCTGATCAATAAAGTCATCAATTACAGATCTTTGATTGCAAGCAGTAGGAATCAATACTGGCTAACTAAAGCAAAAAAGGACCTGTTGGATCCAGGGCAACTCACAGATTTGTAGGTACATCCAGTTTTTTTTTGGCAGCAGGGCAGCTCTAGGACTCTTGGTTATTCATGGGCTGATGCTGTAACCACACTCAAGGGGTTGGTTTGTCTGCTTGCATCAAAGTCAAAGGAGACATAAAAGAAAGTCTGCAGCAAAGAAAGTAGAGGTTTATTTGAGGAAATGGCACCAAGTTGAGAGACACAGGTGTACTAGTGTTCTTAAGACCTGGCTCCCTGATGGCATGTAGGTTACAAATTTTATAGGGCAAAATCACAAGATAGGGGTTCGGGATCATGTTGGGAGCTGGTTGGTTGGAAGTGAGGTAAGAGTAATGAATAATTTTTTCAGATCTTGGCAGTTCTGAGGTCCTTTCTGGAGTCACTCTGTCTCATGGGAAAGCATCCAAGGGATCATTTCACCTTAGGGCTCAGGAACTGAAACATAACTTAGGTCAAGATGTTATCTTTGGCATGCCAGAGGTCCCCATGTGTGACCATTAGTCAGGTCGGGCTACTGTCTTCTGCTGCCTCAGGGATTGCTGATTATCTGGGGGAAAAAGTCAGGTCTCTGGGGGAGGGAGGAGAGAATTTCTAGAGCTAGGATTTAAAACTAAATTTAATCAAAGTCATAAGGACCCTCGGTTTCAATACCAGCATAACTCAGGTCCAACCATTTTGTGTTATTCCCCCCAAGAATCAGATTTCTGGGTTGGCTTAGTTTGGGTCATCTGCACCATCCCCCACCCTTAGCCAAAAGGCAGGGACCTTGATGGACAGTCCCAGTAGGACTGCTCCCAAAGAAACATGGATATGTTTGTTTCCAAAAGCAACATATGCCCACTGTAACACTGCACAGCTACTATTGGAGCAGCCTCGAGGGGCAAAGGACAGGAAATTGCGTAGAGAGAAAAGTAACATGAAACAAACCATACCCCAGGAATACAATTTCATATGTTCAGGTCTGTGGTTCAGGGATGCTGATACATATTTTGTGTTTGAACATTATAGTTACCGCTGTGGGTGCCTCAGTTTGCTGCAGCCTCTCCCTCCCAGCCTTTAGGTTAGTAGCTCTCATAACCCAGAGAGGTGGGGTTGAGGTTCTGTAAAAATAACCAACTCCCAGGCCTTACCTTTGAGATTCTGATTTAATTGTTTGGTGAGCCCAGATTTTGAAATTTATTAACAGCTGCTCTGTTCAGCTAACATGTAGCCAGGGTTGAGTGGGTCTGCTTCGGATTCTTATTCTGTGGGTGTTAAGGGGTGGGAGGGCTGCGTGTGGGGTGTTGCTCTCAGAGATGTTTACTGCTAAAAACAAGTTCAGACTGCTTGTTCCTTTTCTAGAAGCTTAAGATATCTTTTCTGCAGTGGCTTTGTCCTCTTTTATTTACCCAAATGTAATTTTAGACTTGTTGCTGGAGCAAATATACTTATCTACTCAGCACTCAAAGGAGGAGGTAAAAAATGGGAAAGAGTGTGGCCTGGAACTCATTCATCCTTCTGTTATTTCTTCCTCTGCTGTGACTGCTCAGTGATCTCTCTAAGTTCTCTGCTTGGATGTAGATCTTCATACCACAAGCAAGTGATGAGGTTGCACGCACTGCTGCCCCCAATTGCAAAACCTTGCCAGAGTGACATGTATTCTTTCTGTGGCTTGAGTCAACTTCCCTTTGCAAAGCAGTCATGTCAGTAATCTGGAATGTGAGACACCCTGGGAGTGGGGGCTTGTTTTATTTTTTAGTTGTAATTATAATGAGATCTGTCACTGTTCTCTTCTACCCTGACTTAGGGCATTTCATGTTGGTATCATTGTCCTCCATCACCTGCCAGAGCATTGAGAAAGAGATGCTCACTCCAGCTTGGCGAGTTATTCTAGAATGTGTAGCCCAGGATTCCTTGCAAATTGTAGGTGGAGACATTCATAGATACATCCGACTGGCAGAGGTGGAGAGGAGAAAGTGGTAACCACAGTTAGCCGAGCCTCTTCCATGTGACTCAGGCTGCCACCCAGCACCAGCCAGCTGGAAGGAACAGGAAGTAAATCATCATCCTTTGGGGTGAAGCCAGGGCATGGCTACCGTGCTGCAGCCTTCCTCTGGGGTCATACCCCAGGGGCTTACTGGCCATAGCAAGAGCCCTTGCTGTTCTCATGATATACTCAGGTACATCCCAGCATTCCCAGCTCATTTGGCCCACTGGAAATGTTCTTAAATACATTCACAAACCCTGAGCAAGTTGTGGGGTCTCGCTGGGTCTTTTTTTTTTTTTTTACAAAGGTGATACTTTCTGGTGTTAAAATTCTGAGTTCCTATATATTTCCTTAGAATCATGCAACTGCATTGTGTATGGATATTCGATATCATATGACTTTCCTAAGGAAAACTTTTCACAGTGAAAAGTTTGAAACCTATCTAAAAATCTCAGAATTGGCAGTGCAGTTTTTAATAGGGAAATGAAATGATGTATAAATAGAATTTGATTAGAAATAACATGGCTCCTGACTCCCACACTGACTGTGGATCTTGGGCTCCCTGACCCTGTGTTAAATTATCCATGACCTGTAAACTTAGGCAGCCTGGCAGTTAGGGACATGGGCTTTGAGGTCAGACTCAGCTGGGGTTAAGAGTTGGTTCTGGAGGTAGTGTTCTTTTAATTTTCTTCAACCATTTATTAATGTAAAAACCATTCTTGGCTCCTGGGAATACAGAAGCAGGCATTTAGCCTTGGTTTGCCACTTCCTGGGCTGTGTCTTTTAATCCTGTCAAAAGAAACTTTCCAGCCAGCCAGGCTGAAGACAAGCTCTTTCATGAGTGGCCTCTGTATATATGAGGACTTGGCCTGACACATCTGCTTATCAGATGTGCATTTCACTGGGTTATTTGCTTAGATGGCACCTCACATGACTGAATTTTAAGTTAAACTTAGATTCTTAATTATTACTTAATGTCATAAGAAAAATACATGACATGGCATTGAAATAAAAATTTAGGAGATGACTTGCACATGTCAGGCAATGAAATTGAAGGCAGTAGAAATGGCCAAATTTCTCAGAATAGATCTCAGAATTTTCAAAATGCAAAAGTTGGACTAATAGATCATTTGTCAAATTTCTGGTTTGACTTTCATGAGGAGTCATCTAATTTCCATAATGTGGAATCCCATGAAAGAAAGGAGAAACTTGAAGGGGACCTACAAAATGCAGCCCCTACTAGGATTCTTTCATGGGCCTTGCAGGTATATTGTCAATTTTAAAGGTGTTGTAGAGGGGTCTTAGGTCCTGATTATTGAAAGCAGTATGCCACTGTGGATGTTTTGCACAGCTGTTGATGAACAAGAGTGATCCCCGTGCTCTTCAGATGTTGGATGCAAAACAGGCTTACCCTTAAATGTTGATTATGATACTAAAGAAAAGTGCGTTTTGATAAATGAATGCTATTGACAGCTGAATAAATTATGTTAATTTCAGCAGGACTGGGGTGAAGAAAGTGAGGTTCCTAGGATGCAAACATAGGGAGGAGGTCATTCTCATGGCTGTCACTCAAATGTGGGGACATCCTGAAAGCTAGGTCTCCTTTTATTCTGTGTCCTGGGAAACTCACTCACCATAGTCTCAGTCCTGAGTTTAAATATAGTTTACTTTTTCTTCCTAAAGAACTGAGAAATCCATGGTGTATCCTATAATCCACAGTGTAAAAGTTGAGGAAATGCAGTTGTCTCAGTTCTTCCAAGGAAGTGGAGCCTTGGCCTCCTGGGATCTTTTTGGCCTGGCTCTCATTGTATATCTTTTCAGCCTGAGCACCAGCTCCTCTGGGAGGCTGGTTGTCACACTTCCTCTACACTCTCATCACGCTCCGTGCTCATCTTCTGTGGGTCCTGATCTCAATGTAATTGGTTTGTTTGTTTGTTTGTTTGTTTTTTATCTGTCTCGTTCAGACTATGAGTTTTTTGGGAAGGAAAACTCTTCATCTCTTTATTTTGCCATGGCCAAGTTCTGTGTCTGGTGGTACTCAGTGAATGCCAGAGTAGTGGATGCTTAAAGAAAAACTATTGAATGAATAAATATTCTTTGTAAAGGAGTCTAAATCAATTTTAATGCTTGGAAGATGCAGAGGTATTTTGAAAGATACCTTCTTTTTTTTGGCCAATTTGAAATTAAATGATGACCATGATTTGGAAAATCTGAACTTTCACCTTTTCAGATGATGAATATCCTTATGGTTTTCCTACTTAGAGCAATGACCAAATCCTTGGCCTTCAAAGGCCTATTGAAAGAGCAGCTCTGAGGGTCAGGATTTAGCAATGGTGTTATATCTTCTGCATTTGGCCCAATGTCAGAGTCAACAAGGTAGGACATCCTTCGGGGATGGAAAGAAAAAAATGAATTCCTCTGCTGACTGAAGAATAAATCTTTCTCCTTTAATGGTCAGTGCAGCCCCATGGTGGGCTGATCAAATGTCCTCAGGAGCCAGAGGTCTCTGCTAGTTCTGGTCTTGCCCTTGCCTTCAGTTCAGGCCTAACTTGATCATCCAGAAAAGGTAATATGTAACATTTACTTTTTAAGATTCATAACTCCAGCATTTTTTTTTTTTAACAACTGAAATTTGCCAAAGCAGATTCACTGCTTAGGAATCTTTGAAAGAAAGATGCTAATAACCATGTACTGGTATATTATGTGAGGCTGCAAGCTGTTGAAAATCCCTCTTGTCCCACTAAAGCTATGATGCTAACTTTCTACAGGAACAAAACTCTCTAGTTTTGCTGAGATCCCGAAACAAATAATCTGCTTTCACATAAGCAGAAGCATATCTTGTACCTGATTCCAGTTTCCAAAATATGATATTCACAGCTGGCAGCCTTCTCTGTCCTCCCCTCACTTAATAGCCGCAGAATTTCCTGTTCTTTTTTTTTTTTCCTGAGAATAGTTTAGATCTGTTTGCACAGGCTTATTAGGAAATTTATTTGTATAATCTGTCTTATATGAAAGCTCCATATGATCATTTTGATACTGAAAAGGCACATGAAAAATTCATAATGTGATTTAAAATTTTTCTAACTAATAATATTATACTAACATACTAATATTAATTAGACACAATCTTGTTAAAGTCAGAGAGAGGTGTTACTGTTTTCTCCATATTTAAAAGTGCTTGTCAATACAATGAGCAAATAATTAGACGTCTCACTATTGTAGAGAAGAGGGCAAAATTGTCTTCTTTTGAAGATGATATATGATTGGCAGAAAGAGAATTATTAAGAAAAATAAACTATTGGAAGTAATAGTTTCATACAGTATACAAGTACAAAATAAATATATATAAAACTAATAATTTCTTACATGTCAGCAACAACCAGTTAGAAAATATAATGGAAAAGAGATGACACTCAGAGTAGCATCAATAACAGTAAAGACCTAGGAATACATGGAACCAAAACCAAAATTAAAACAATATAGAATAGAAACTCTTCTGAGAGAAATATTGTTTGAATACAGAAAAAACTAATCTTGTTATTGGGTGGTGTATTAGTTTCCTAGGGCTGGGGGAACAAATTATCACAAACTTAGTGGCCAAGAAATTCACCTTCACATTTCTGGAAGCTAGAATTCTGAAACCAAGGTGTCAGTGTACTTTCTCTGGAGGCTACGGGAAGAATCTGTCCAGTGCCTTTCTCTTAGCTTTTGGCATTGCTAGAATCCTTGTCTTTTCTTGGCTTACAGAATACCACTCCAGTCTCTGCCTTCGTTATCACACAGTGTTCTCCTTGGGTTTCTGTCTTAATGTCTCTGCTCTTTTATTATAAGGACACCTGATACATTAAATTGGGCCCCATCCTAACAACCTCATCTAAACTTGACTTTATCTGCATATATTCCAAAGGTGATCACATTTACAGGTTCCAGGGGTTAGGACTTTAACATATCTTTTTGAAGAACACAATATAACCCATAGCAGATGAGATGACCCAATGTTAAAAATGCACATTCTTTAACTAACCTACAAATCTTATGCAATCTCAGCAAAAATTCCCCAAGGGATTCCAAATAAATTCTGAAACTCACAGTGGAAGGGGAGCAATATGAAAATAGCCAGGGCAGTTCTTAAAAAGCATGTATTACAAAGCTATAGTAACTAAGTGTGTATGATACTAATGTAGGGACAGTCCAATGAAATAGATAGGATAAACCCAAGTGAGTGAGTGTGTATGTATGTATTATGAGTTGAATTTTGTTCTCCCCCAAATTCATATGTTGATGTTCAAACCCACAAGGCCTCAGCATGTGACTGTATTTGGAGTTAAGGTCTTTAAAGAGGTAATTAAGATATAACAACATTAGGTTGATTTTAATTCAGTATGACTGGCATCCTTATAAAGAGAGGATTAAGACACAGTTATATGTAGAGGGCAGAGCATGTGAGGACACAGGGAGAAGACAGTCATTTACAAGCCAAGGAGAGAGGCCTTAGAAGAAATCAATCCTGCTGACACCTTGATCTTGGACTTCTAGTGAGAAAATAAATTTCTGTAATTTAAGTCATCCAGTCAGTGGTAGTTTGTTATGGCAGCCCCAGCAAATGAATATAGTATATGAGCATATATGAGAGTTTGTATGTGTGTGTATATAAATATACATCAGAATTTAGCATATGTATATGATAAAGGTGGCATTTCAAATCTCTGAGACAATTAACAAGAAAATTGTAAAGCTTGACCCTTATCTTGTTTTTCATACAAAATACATTTTAAATAATAAACATTCAAATATTAAAATTGAACCACAAAATACTAAAATATGGGTAAATATTTTTATAGTCCTGAAGTGCAGAATGTATGATACCCAAGAAAAATTATAAAGGAATATTTTATGGGTTCAAATACATAAATTAAAATATCCCACTTTGCAATGTTAAGAATAATATAGTTGAAATACAAATGACAAACTAGGAAATATGTTTGCAATATATATGACATTGAGTTAATGTTAATATCTTTAATATACAAGGGACATTTACAAATTAATTTTAAAAAGTCAAGGTATTTAAAAAGTGAGCAAAAAATATAACAGCAGTCCAAAAATAGATAAATAAATAAAAAGTATATGAGAAATAAACAAGTGAAAATATATTCATTCTCACTCATAATTAAAACAATAAAGATAGTCCATAATTGGTGATGATTACAAAGATGGGTGGAATCATGTAATAGGCTCTCAGAAGCTCTTGCTGGGGTGGATTTGGTTCAGACTTCCTGGAGAGCAGCTTGACAGTATATGTTACCACTGAAGTCGGCATAGTCTTAGACCCAGAGAGTTTAGTTTCTGATTATATCCTAAGGAGAAAATTGCACAAGTGAGCAGAGACTGCATAAGTATTTTCCTTGTGATGATTGTAAGGGAAATAGTGTAGAAAAAATGTAAGTGTCCATCAGTAGGAAATTAGGTATCTAAATAATAGGCTAGACGTATTTGGGAATATAATCTGGCCATTAGAAATAATGGCCAAAAAATGTCTGTTTACTATTATGTAAAAACAATTATTAGAGATAGAGTAGAATAAGCAGTTTGAAAAAGAATTGGTATCATGATTCCACTTTTGAAAAATCATATGCCCACCAAGATGTCTGAAAGATAATTTGTTGGAACTGACAATAATTGTCTTCTAATAGTGGGATTTGGGATAATTGTCTTTTTTCTTTTATTTGTACTTTTTGATGTTGTTTGAAATTACAGTGAACACAGATTTTTTTAAATGTCAGAATAGACTAGTAAAGCCATTTCCCTTCGGGGAAAATGATTTATAAAATTTTTAATGATTGTAAAATAACAGTGGTTTCCCCTATTATTCAGCATGTACATTTTCCTACATTTTCAGTACTATGAATAATACTATCATGAACATTTTTGTGCACAAATATTTGCTCATATTTCAGATTATTTCTTTTCTTGTAATGGAATTACTAGCTGAAAAGGTGTGAGCATTTTTAAGGCTCTTGATACATATTACCAAATTGTTTTTCAGAAAGACTGTATCAGTTTACATGGCCTTGATCATCACATCCTTATGAATATTGAGTATTATTGCTCTAGACAGCATTTGCTAAATTAATGGGGGAAATAATATTTTATTGCTGTTTTTGATTGAATTTTATTTTTCACACATTTATTAATCATTAAAGAAGAGCTTTTTAAAATAAATTCTTTAGTCCTGTCATATGCATTTTTTTTCTATTGAGGTCTTGCTGCTTATTTTTTAAATATTACAGATGTAGTAATATTTTATCATTATAATAGTAATGTTTTAAAAATATGAATCAATATTAAGATTTTGCCATGAGTTTTAAGTTATTTAGTGGTTAAATTAACTAACATTTCCTTTGTATTTTCTTTTGTTGCTGTTATGCTTATGTAGTTTTTCTCTAGATATAAGATAAAATATCTGGATTTTCTTATAACTTTTTTGTCTTTTTTTTTTTTTTTTTTTACAGTTTAATGGGAAAGTGTTTTGAATGTGAAGGGACATGGTATTCTAAATATTTTTCCAAGTTTCCATTTCATCATAACCTTAAATTTTTAAATTTAAATAGACTTTTAGAGCAGTTTTAGGTTCACAGCAATATCGAGCAGAATCTACAGAGTTCTCATATGTTCCTGCCCTAAAACACATAGCCTCTTCTACTATCAGCTTCCAGCAGCAGAGTGGTAATCTGTTACAACTAATGAACCTGTAGTGATAGGTTATCACCCAGAGTCTATAGTTTACATTAGGGTTCACATTTGGTGTACATTCTATAGATTTTGACAAATGTATAATGACACATACTCACCATTATAATTACAGAGTAATTTCACTGCCCTGAAAATGTTTTGCGCTCCATCTATTCATCCCTCTACCTTCAATCCCTGGAAATAACTGATCATTTTACTATCTCCAGAGTTTTGCTTTTTCCAAGATATTATCATACCGTTGGAATCACAGAGTATGTAGCCTTTTCAGGTTGGTGTCTTTCACTCAGTAATATGCATTTAAGTTTCCTCCATGGTTTTTCATGGCTTGATAGCTCATTTCTTTTTAGTGCTGAAAAATATTTCATTGTACTGATGTATTCACCTACTGAAGGATATTGTGGTTGCTTCCAAGTTTTGGTAATTATGAATAAAGCTGCATTATGGGTTTTTATGTGGACATAAGTTTTTATCTCATTTGGATAAATATCAAGGAGTGTAATTGTTGGATCTTAAGGTAAGAGTATGTTTTGTTTTATAAGAAACCCCCAATTTGTCTCCAAAATGACTATTTTGTATTCCCACCAGTAGTGAATGAGAGTTCCCATTGCTCCACATCTTCGTCAACATTTGGTGTTGTCAGTGTTCCAGATTTTGGTCATTCTAATAGATGTGTAGTAGTGGTATTTCATTGTTTTAATTTACAATTCTCTAATGACATATGATGTTGAACATCTTTTCATATGCTTATTTGCCATTTGTATGTCTTCAATAAGGTGTCTGCTCAGGTCTTTAGTCCATTTTTAAATCAAGTTTCTCATTTTGTTATTATTGAGTTTTAAGAGTTGTTTGTATATGCTGAATACCAATCCTTTATCACATATGTCTTTTACAAATATTTCCTTCCACCCTCTGGTTTTCTTTTTATTCTCTCGAAAGCATCATTCCCAGCACAGTTTTTAATTTTAGTGAAATTCAACTTATCAGTTAGATCTTTGATGGACTGTGCCGTTGGTGTTGTATTTAAAAAGTTATTGCCATACCTAAGGTCACCTAGATTTTCTCTTTTGTTATTTTCTAGGAATTTTATAGGTTTGCATTTTACACTTAGGTCTATGATCCATTCTGAGTTGTGAAAAGTGTAAGGTTTATGTCTACATTCACTATTTTCTTTTTTGCATGTGGGTGTCCAGTTGTTCAATACCATTTGTTAAAAAGGCTATCTTTTCTCCATTGTATAGCTCCTTATAATGTTTTGTTAAGTGACCAGTCCCCTCACCTTATATTTGAGATTCATCCTTTATCACATGTCAAATTTTTTTTATAAGGTATGTTTCTGGATTTTTAATTCTGCTCTGTTAATATGTTTGCCTATAACTTGCATATACTTGCCATTATAATTTAATGATAAGTGTTAAAATAAAGAAGCACTAATCTCTAATTATTACTGATATTTTTCTTTAAGTTTCTTGGTTTTCTCTAGCCTGTTTATTTTTTTCAAATCTGTGAGGTTTCACTAAAAGCATCCTATTAGAATTTTGAATGGAATTAATGAAGCCATAAGTTAACTGGGGAAGACTGACACATTGGTTTCTCATTTTTAGGAACCTAATGGGTCTCTTGGTGTTTTGCTCATTAATCAAATCAGGCCAAAGGCACAGTGCTGAAAAATGACCTTAATAGAAAGATGGGCACCAAACCATGATAGGCACTCCCTAATTCTGTAAGGAAGTGGCCAGAAATTGTAGGGATCATAGGGGCATTCCCAAAGAGAATTTTTCAGCTAGCAGCATTAGGGGGCCCAGGTTTTGTCTTCAAGTGATTATTCCTGGATAGATTGGCTCTGAGGGGAAGTGAGGCTGTGTTTTGACACAGATTCCTTTGTCTGGGTGGAGAGCATGGAAGAGCTCGCTGGAACTGGCATTGTCCTGTTTTGCCTCCCTTCCTTCTACAGGGAGGAGGGGCTGGGTAGAGCAACGGAAAGCACATGGGCTTTGGAATAAGGCAGATCTTGGTTTGAATTCTGATAGCTGTTTGAATTCTGACAGCTGCTTAACTTCTCTGATTTTTATCTGAAATGTAGGTGTTGGTACTCACCAGATAGGGTTGTTGTTTGTGTTAAATGAGATGATAACATAAAGCACCTGTATAGACCTGGCCCATTAATGAATGGTGGCTATCAGTAATAGTAATACAATTACTGGTTTTTTTTTTTTTTATTGTGGTGGGATTCAAAGAAGTAATGGATATAAAGAATTATCACAATGCCTGCCACATATTAGCTCTTGTTTTTGTATTCACAGCATTATTGTTATTGTGGTAGTTATTCGTGTAGCAAGCAGGCATCCTACACATGACCCTGTACCAGATGGGTGCAGATGCATGCCTTACAAACTGTGGAAGCAGGTGCTGTGGGCTATCTTGCCCTCTGCTTAGTATTTCCCACAAGAACCCTGGTGGGCTAAATCCATGTGCCTGGGTTCAGCTATAAGTCAGAGTCTCTCTCCTCAGATCCACCTTCTCTGACTATAACAATATGGGATCCCCCACAGCTGGGGCCAGCCACAGCTCCTTCTCTCCCTGCAAGTCCCCTACCCATTAAAAGCAGAGTAAGGAAGGCCACCTTCCAAGAAATGGTCAAGAGCTTAAGGTTCCAGGCTCCATGCACTTTTTCTGAATTGTGGTACATTAAGCAAATCAAGTTACCTCCCAAAGTATTCTTTTTCTTATCTGTACAGTGAGGGCAAAATAATTCAATAATTGCCCCCTCCCCGGGCTGTATAAGGGTTGAATGAGAGAATGCAGAGTGACACCTGGTACCTGGTAGGCCCCCAACTAGGTCACCTAATAAAATACAGGAGACCCAGTTAAATCTGAATTTCAGATAAACAACCAAGATTTTTTTAGTATAAGCATATCCCAAGTATTCACAGGACATACTTATATTAAAAAAACTATTTGCTGCTTATATGAAATTCAGATTTAACTGGGAATCCTGTACTTTTATTTGCTAAATCTGGCACCCTTACCCCTAATGAATGTTAGTTCTCTTCCTTTCTTACCACCTATAAGCATGAATGTGACACCCTGACCACCTCCTGGGTCATTTTGACCATCTTATTCATTCCCATGAACTCTTTCACCATCAGGCACTTGCTGGGTCAGTAGAGAAGGTGAAAGCAGAGAAATACGGATTAACCAAGGCCTCTGGTCAAGCAGATACTGTGAAATGCCTGGAAAAAAGTCAAGCACCATTTGAAGAAGAGCTGTTGGTGACCTTCAAGTTTCCATCCTCCTTTTGGACTGAAAATTTCAGAAGAAAGGTATTTGATCTTTTTGGGAAGCTTCCTATGATACCTGTTACCTCCCCCCTTGTTCTCTAGGAAGGCCAGAGAAAGAGCACATGGAAGAGCTTGGTCATGTGCAGAACAGGGGAAAAGTCAAGATTAGCACCTCCAGGTTCTGAAAGGCGCACTGCTCCCCTGGCCCTCTCCCCTGGCGCTCTGCACAGACCTATCCTTGAGTCAGCACTTAATCACCCTGGCTCCCAGAAAGTGCTTGCCCCTCCCACCTGCTCCACAGTGGAGGTTCTTTTCTGGGCCCTTCACAACTATGTTCTTTTCTGGGCCCTTCACAACTATAAAAGGAGAGGACATATGGCCACCCTAGACCCCACTTTCAGATGTACCTTGGATGTTGTGTCTGCTCTGTCCCCTGAGCAGAGAGAGGGACTGCAGCACCCAGACCTCATGCCATCCACCCACTACCTCCAGGGCCCTGCTGGCCTGCTGAAGCCAAAAGAAGTCCTCACCCTATGTCTAGGTCCCCACTGCAGGGGACAGTGAGACATGAGCAGATTAGTGCAATGGATTTTCCTCCTGCATTTCTAGGGGATTTGGGGTAGAGGTGAGGCAAAGCTGTCTGTCATTTTAGGGAGGGGAGAAGCATACTAAGTCGAACCTTTTTACCCATTTGTACCAGGTCAGGTGTCTTACAGATGGTGGGTTGAGCAGCCTCACCCAAGGGGAGAACCCAGGCCACGTAGTATAGACCTGGATTGAGCCCTGGTGCAAACACTGTAACCTCAGATCAGCATTTTGTTGTGCCCCAGTTCCCTCTCTCCAAATTAAGTATAATGAAATGCCAACCTCACATTCTTGCTGTGAGACAGAATGAATAGATGTAATTAAAGTGCTCAGTCTAGCACCTCATATTAGTAAGAGAAGGCAAAGGCCACTCTGAAGTGTGTTGAAATGGTTTCTCTTGAGTAAACTGAAGTTTCCATGACGTCTTGCTTTGTGCAGATGCCCTAGGGGGTGGGTAGCAGGCTTCTACTCCTCCTCCCCTCTCCCTGGCCTCCAGTAAGGTATATAGGTATAGGTTGTGAGATTACCCCACCAGCTCATAATAAACCATCTGATCTTTGTGAACTGAAAACCTGTCTTCACAGAATACCAACTAGCAGGCACACAGTAAAGACAATGACAGAGAAGATTTCCACACCCAGGACGGGCTGCTGATTACTTTAATGGTGTCTCTCTGTCCTTCCAATGGGTTTGCATCTGTGTGACATGAGACTAAATAGTAACTACTCCTTCCTGTGTCTGTGCCAACAACATATAGACATAAAGAAAAGGTACCCCAAAATGTTGACATGAGAGTATCTTAGAGGTGGAAAGAAGGAAAATAACATTTAGTGGGTGCAACTAGGTCCCAGGTACTCAGCAAATATCACTTCATTGAATTTTCATAAGAACCCTATATCATAGATTGGTCTTATCTGTCCATAGAAATGGGTGCCCAGAGGTTAAGCAACAGCCCAGTGTCACACAGCTAGTAAGTGGGAGAGCCAGGATTCATACCCACAAGCGACTCTGCAGCCACTGTCTCAGAGAGGACTCCAAACCACCTCTCTGTCTCTCATGCCCACGGCAGATGCCACACGTTGGTTGTGATGCTATTTCTCACCAGATCCAGGGCAGCCTCAGTACCCTTCCAAATACAGCTGGCTGCTACCGACTTATAGGGAGGACATTCAAACCAAGCTTGTGGGCCAGCCCTGCATCATTCAAACCTCCTTCCAGCTCACCATAATAGGCTCTTTGTGCCAGCTCAGGTGTCTCTTATGGCCCAGCTCCCCCTGCGCAAGGCTGATGCCATGGTCAGGTAGGCAGTGTCAGGTGTAGAACAGGCTTCCTGTGAAGGTTTATTATTGATGTGAAGCATTTTTCTCATTAGTGATGCAAACCTTTGGGTCATTTGTTACCCTTCCCTCTGTTAAAACTTGAATACCTCTGGGATAGGTGACATCCATTGTTTTTACTGTGAATTTATTTTCTGAATTACTGTTTTGCTTGTTCAGAAGGATAGGCAAGATTTTTCAATATGTCTGGGGATACTGGCTGAAATCCAAAGCTTAAAGCAATAGGTGATCTCTCACTGCTCTCTCTGCCACCAGCATGTACACATTTTATAGAGAGGTGCTAGACCATCTGTGAAGAATTTGCTAAAAAGTATTCAAACTGGTCCTGCAACTCCCACATCATCCATATTCAGCCTAGATCTAAGAAAAGGATAAAGGTTGCTCAGTCAGAAAATGTGCAGGTCACCCCACGTGGCTCCATTAAACTGTTTCTTAGGAGTGACATACCTTTCCAAAATTTGTTGGGGCCAGGGCTGAAATGTTTCCTTGGGGTCCAAGGTGACCCAACACCTTGGAAGGTGGCCAGGCTTGTCAGATAAAACCACACCACCCAAGATTTCTTTTTGTTTGGGAGAGGAGATTTCAGCAGAAAGTGCCTCTGTGGGCTGTACTTTCAGGCAGGAGCTGAGGAATTTTTATAGAAAGTTAGATGGAGAGGGTGTGGCCCGTGTTGCCCAGTTGAGAGAATGGGCCACACTGGAGAATCTGCATTGGGGGTCTCCAAAGAATGCACTAAAGGCCTCTTTGAGAGATAGGGAAAGGGCCTGCCTGTGAACAGTTGCTAAATAACATCTCCCAAAGACCTCTACGTCCTATTCCCCTGAACTTGTGAATATGTTACCTACTGACAAAAGGGACTTTGTGGGCATGATTATATTAAGGATTTTGAAATGAGAAAATTATCCTAGATTATCTAGGTGGCCCCAATGTGATCACAAGGGTTGTAAGAGAAGATGTGAGGATGGAAGTAGAAGTCAGAGAGGAGTGAAGATGCTATGTTGCTGGCTTTGAAGATGAAGGAAGGGGCCACATGCCAAAGGATGCAGGTGGCCTCTAGAAGCTAAAAAAATCAAGGAGAGAGATTATCTCTAGAACTTCCAAAAGTTATGTAGCCCTGACAACTCATTTTCAACTTCTGACCTCCAGAACTATAAGAAAAATAAAAGTGTGTTGTTTCAAGCCTCTAAGTTTGCGGCAATTTGTTATAGCAGCAAGAGGAAATTAATACAGTAATGATGAGGAAGAAGCATTGTGCAGCCAGAGTACCATTGCCAGCTGAAATACAACATGGCACACAACATTCTTATACCAAAAACTTGTTCATTGTTTAGCTGACATTCATATTTAATGGAACATCTGCTTTCTTATTTGCTGATTCTGGCCAGAAAGGAGTAGAAAACCCATTAATTAATAAAAGGACACTTTAGCCCCTTTGCTTCTCCTTTCTCCTCCCTGCCCCAAACGTGGAGAACCCGAAGCAGGTGCTAACCATGGAAGGAGAAATTGAAATATTCAGAGGAAAAGATGAGACTGTGACCCTTCTCAGGGCTGGTTTCTATATCTGGGTTAGGCATCTGGGTAGATGGTGGCAAGTGGAAGATAAAGGAGAGGGAATAAACCTTGAACTGGCCGAGGGAGTCATTTTCTCTTAGATCAGCCTGGAATTTTAAATATCTGAAATAGAGGATCATTGGGTAGTGACCAATATGTTTTTGGATCTTCCCAACATATTGTCTCCGGTAGGGAAGACAGAACCAAGAACAGATAGGCAGGGTTTGGGGAAAAGTCAAGGTGATGCCTAGTTATACCACTAGGCATCCAACTCAGTAATAAACCAGTGACATTCTCTCTACCCAATTGCTGCTCTCTCCTTTTTAATTGCTCTCATAATTCCTGGGAAGAGTGACACCCACACCTTACCATGACATAATTTTACTAGATTGCTTTTCCTCTGGGCCAGGAAGGACAACCAAGCCCTAGAGTGAGGGGAGAGGGTGAGAAAAGGGGCAGGAATTCCAAAGGGGACCTCAGAAATAAGCAGGAACATGTGTGAACTCGATGACCTATTGGGGCCTGGCAGTCTCTTGAGACTATGCCTGAGCAGCTTTGGTAAACCAGTGCCAAATCCTACAAAAAAATAATAAAATAAAATATCAGGGGCAGAGTTATGTTCTTTGGAATTTTCTGGACAGGTCCTATGAAAATCGCCCAGAGCGGGGCTCTCCACATAACAATTGCATTGGCTGTGGTGAACTGCTTAAAACATTTCTCTCCACCTGAGTTTTCTTGACCTAAGTAGATGTGAATGGCTTTTGTCCGACTCACCTGAGCCTGACCTATCTGTGAAATGCTTTCTCTACAAAAAGCTGGAGGAAAGTGCAGAGAATTGTACATTTATAATTCTAGCATAGACAGGACTGTCTAACCCTCTCATTTTGGCTGCTACCTACTTGCCAATGGTAGGTGAATGGTGCAAATGTTGGCGAGTGTCTAATGGCCTAACCTAACTGCTCCAGCAGTAATTGCCAGGAAGGTGGGGGTGAGGCAGGAGATGGAGAGTGGGGGAAGGGCATGTAAATGTCTGAGCAGGGGCCTGGGGGAGGCTGTAAGGACCCAAGAGGTCCATTTCTAGATCTGCCTTTTCTTTGTGGTGAACCTGTCCATGAGGTAGGGTGTTGGTGCCAGGCACACAACAGGGCACTGGCTTGGTAGAATGGGAAGAGCCAGGACTTTGCACTCAGATCTGGGCTTGGATGTTTTCTGCCATTTTCCTTGCTGTGTAATGGTGGCTTTTTACTGTGTCTTTCAGAATCTGTTTCCTCTCCTACCAAATGGGTAGTGATCTCATACCTCTTGGACTTCATATAAGAATAAATTAAATATTACCTGTGAAAGGATAATGTATACCTCAAGTGCTCTACAAAATTTATTGCAAGTGCTTAGAGAGCTTTAAATGAGGTTTCTGAAAATTTGCCTTTTTCATGGGTAGAAGAAAGAGAGGAGGCCGAGTTAATTCCATCTGGTCCAATGTTAACATGATTCAGACTGGCTGAGTCAGCCTGAGAGCCTTCATTCTGCCCAGACTTTCTCTCACCTGACTCCTTGTCAGGGGTTGAGTGTGGGAGCCCAGTGGCCTTGTGTCACTCCAGGTGATAATTAGAACTGCCACCCCTGAGAGTTGCTGGTCGAGTGCCCCTGGGAAAGTCTCCATTTCCATATCGGTAGCCCAAGATGAGGAGGGAGCCTTCTGGAGTTGAGTGAAAATAAGGGTAAAGTGGACACCTCGCCGGGCAAGTTCTGCCATGGCCAACCCCTCGCTGCTGGCTTAGTCAGCCGTTACCAAATGGGGAGATCTGAGGGGGAGTTCTTACTAACTTCAGGTTCAGCTCAGATGACACACTTGTTCCTGCTGCTGAGAGCAGCTACCTACAAGGGCAGGTATGGATGTTTTCCGTGTCAGAGGTTGGGGTTGTATCTCTTTCCTAAAGCTGCCTTCAGCTCCATCTGTGAAAAGAGAAGGTGTGATGTGCTGAGTGAGTCATGTGCTTGATTCTGGCTTGTTTCCTAGGATATTTAACTCATCACCATCCGGACTGTGGGCAGGGGTGGAACTGGCCTCCTGTGCATCTGGTCTCCGCAACTCCTCTTGCTAATGGAATGCCTAAATTCCAGGGACTCCCCAGGTCTCTCTGGGCTGGTTGAGGCATCTGTGGCTAGGCCAGCAGGTGGGTCAGGGAATACATGGGCCATGGAGGGCACAAAGTGAGGAGGGAGGCTCAGCCTCCTCTGGAAATCTTTGTTGTGCTTCCTACCTCTCCCAAGGGTGCCCAGCCTGGGCCTATAGATGAGCTGCTGTGGGGAGACAGAATGTGGGGAAATTGGCCACATTGGGATGTGGGACCAGAGCCAGGTGCACTCACTGACAGAGCAGCTAAGATCTTCTGATAAAAGTCTTTTAATACATTATAGTCACCTTCACTGATGTCTGACATGCAAAGCTATAAAGCTGTTCTCATCTTTCTCTTCTGTTATGATCATTACCTGAGAACAGCCCAGCACATGGACAGGTCAACATAGTGCAGTGATTATTTATGTGAGTTTTGGACCCAGGCTGGCTGGGTTCAAATCCTGACTTTACCTCTTACTCACTGGGAGACTTGGGCAAGTGACTTAACCCATTTGTCTCAGGTTTTTCATATAAAAAATGGGGCTAATAATAGTATTAATCTCATAGAATTGTTGTGATGGAGGAAAATATAAATTAATACATATAAAGTGCTTAGAACAGAAACTAGCACAAGATAAACACTCAATAAGTATGAACTATTCTTGTGTTTTGTTATTATTTCAAGAGTATAACATTTCTCTTTCCCTTTTGGTATGCCTGGTTCTGATAGAAAATAGGTTCTGACTTGTTTGTCAAGTTCAACCCACTGGTTGTAGCTACCTGGACAGTTGCATTGAGAAGGATTCTGAGGCTGCATCCAATCTCAGCAAAGAGGAATTATAAGTGTCCCATTAGAAAGGTCTGCCATCGGTGAGGAAATAGGGAGGAAACCAGGCTTTTTAATTTGGGGCCCATCAACCCCTTGATGGTTTATGGATAGAATTTACAGAGTCTGTGACCTTGGATGGGAAAAAAAATTAGATCTTTTATTTTCACTATAGGGCATGCAGTTTTCTGTCATGTGGCTTGTCTTGCTTTTTAAGTTTTTTCCCTACCTTTGTCCCAGACCTCCCCACCTTCCCTGTCTGCCTTTGCAAGCTATTATCCTGGCCTTTGGAGGGGTTTTCCTGACAATAGCCACTGTAGAAGTTGGAGTCCATCTCAAGTAGGAATCTTCTTAGATTTTTTTCCTTTGTGTAGAAAGCAAAGCCCATGATTCTGCTAGCTCGGTGGGGAGCCTGCAGGTTCCCCTGTGTGCAAGTAAGGGCATTCTTAGAGAAAACGGAAGCTCATCACTGAGCAGGTTAACCCTCTGTGACCTCCATGGTTCTAGAATCTGAACACTAAATTCCTGTGTTAATCATTGACTTGTTAATCCAAGTAGGAACTTATGCTGAATTATCTCCATTTCTATTCAGTGGTCAGTCTTTCTGCCTGAACACAGGAGAACTATTGTGGTGAGATCATCCAGTGGCACCTCTGTGGCCACCTTTGTTTGCAGAGTGAAATTCTACTTTTGTGTGTGTGTGTGTGTGTGTGTGTGTGTGTGTGTGTGTGTGTGAGCTATGCTCTTGGGTTTGATGTCCTTATTCCATGAATTACTGGCATTATAATTTGAGTTAGTCACTTAAACTCTTAAGTCTCACTCTCCTTGTCTACAAAATGGGAAGAGCAGACCCACCTCATCAGGTTGCCATGAGGCCTAAAAGATGAACATGTTGAAAGCACTTGGCATAAGTCTGGCCTGTATTAAGTATGCTCAAACCAGTAACTATTATTTTTTTTTTTAAACTTAACCAGAAAGCCCATTTTCATTAAGTGATATAATACTGAAATAATGGTTCAAATTTGTGTGACACATCCCCATTTATTATGCCTAGCACAGAGCAAGTGCTCAATATTAGCTATTATTGTTTATAATATTGACAGCTCTACTTAACCATAAAAGGTGAGATTATCGTCTAAGCCTTTGTTCAAGTTTCTTAATCTGGTGCCCATGGACCCCTTGATGATCTGTGGATAGAATTCATGCAGTCTGTAACCTTGGATGAGAAAAAAATTAGATGTTTTATTTTTGTTAACCTCTAACTGAAATTTAGACTCTCCTTCAATTATGAATGTAGGCAACAAGTACACTAGTAATAATAATACCTGTGACTTGACACCAACACACATTTGCATTTCTGTAGTTGTTGCAGATACCTTAAAATATTAGCTACACTTGATGCTACTTCAAAACTAGATATTACATCTACTGTTAGAACTTGTTATTTAATGCATTAATAAAGAAGCATATATTTTGATACACTTCAACATAACTGGTTTTCTTTGTCTACTTTATATTTTATGTAAGGACATTATCCTGAAGAAAAGTCCCTAGGCTTCACCTGACTGTCAGGGAGTCTATGCACAGCAAAGATTAAGAACATACAGACTACGGAGCTGTTCTCAAGACCACCCTCATTTCTAATGCCAATTTAAAGTTTGAGAGGGAGGTGGTACCCAAGACTACCCTCAGTCTTGATAAATTACTAGAAGGACTTACAGAATTTATTGAAAATTGTTATATTTATGGTTACAGTTTATTAGGGGTAAAGGAATCAGCCAAGGGGAAGACAGAGCACAAAGTTCCAAAGTTCCCAGTAGAGTCATGAACAGCACCAACTTCTCCTGGCAATGCTGTGTGACAATATACGTGACATCTTGCCAACCAAGGAAGCTCACTTGAGCTTTAGTGTCAGTTTTTAAAGGGACTCAGTCAGGTAGCCATAGCGAACCACCTGCTTGGCTAAACTTTAGTCTCCAGCTCTTTTAGATGTCAAGCTGATACCACGTGCCCAAAGCCCTCATGGTAAATCACATCATAAAAGGTGGAGAGAAGAGGTCTCATTAAGCCTCTGATGGGCCTGGGAGGTTGAGCAGAACATAGACTGTCCAGGCCTCCTCCCTCGCCTGGTACTGCCCCATGCTTCCTCTCAGCTGTTCAGACAAGGTGAGTCCTGTGGCCATTCAGCAAATTTTGCAGAATCAGGTATCTGGTAATGCCAGGGTGGTGTTAGGAAGCTTAACCAGCTTTGGAGATGGCCTGGTCTGGAGCACAACACTCAGGGTGATTATGTGAGGTCATGGCCTGCCCCATGTGATCGATTACATGTGGGATAGCAGGGTGTGGAGTCCCAAAGGGCCCATGTGTTTTGTTTGACTCATCGAAAGCAAGCTGAGTCATGACCTCACCCTGAAGTTAGGTATAAATTCCATGCACGCAGTCATTCTCTGTGTTAACATGGAAAAGCCACTCTCTTAGGACCCTTTCCACGTTGTTGTCCCTGGGCTAGGCTGTTTCTGTGGCCCTGCCAGCAGCCCCAGCCCGGCCCTCTCTGCAGGAGTCAATACAGTGAGCAGGACCTCCCACCAGCCCCCTGACCCGCACTGTCCACTCAGGGACTGAAGGCTTTCTAAGGAGCGATCAGAATCTGGAGAGCTTTGTGTTTTTCCTGAAGAGCACACCTGTGCTCACAGGTACTATATATAATTTGTGCAGAAGTTGCCACTATTTTATGGAGGTCTCTGTGGGGATTTTAGCTACTTTTTAAAAAGGATAATTGGAAACAACCATTCTTTCCTCCTCATCATCTGCAAGGCATAATTATTAGGAGTAGGCACTTTCATGTGATCATCTACATGACCTTGAGTGTGCTACACTCAGCTGGACTGTAGCTCAATGGGAAGAGCCTGCCCCATCCTGTTCACAGCTGTGTCTTAGCGCCCACTACAATGCTTGGAATATGGCAGACATTTTGTTGAATGAATACTAGAAATGAATCCTAAGAGGTTACTCACTGTGTTAATTTCCTGTGGTTCCAATAACAAGTTACTGGCTTAAAACAAAGAAATTTGTTCTCTCACAATTCTGGAGGCTAGACATCCAACGTCAATATCACTGGGCTGAAGTCAAGGTATCAGCAGGGCCATACTCTCCCTCTGGAGGCTCTAGAAGAGAATCTATTCCTGTTTCTTCTAGCCTCTGGTGTCTGTGGCATTTTGGGCTTGTGGCTGCATCACTCCAATCTCTGCCTCTGTAGTCACATTTTCTTTTCTCTGTGTGTCAAACCTCTATCTGCCTCCCTCTTATAAGGATACCTGTGATCTCATTTGGAGCCCACTCAGAAATCCAGGGTAAGCATCTCTGGATGCTTAATCGCCCCCATGAAATCCTCTTCCCCACCTTTTCTGTAAAAGGCAGCATTCATAGGTTCTAGGATTAGGACATGGAAATCTAGGATTAGGCCATTGTTCAGCCTGCACAAATTTAGGCACTGCTCTGTATATCAACAATATTGAATGCACTGTTTCTTTCATTTCTCAGAAAGGGAACTCTGCCATGCCTAGCACAGTGCCTGGCTCACAGAAGGCATTCAAAAGACGTTTAAATAAACTAAGCAACTCGTTTAAGACACATATCTAGCAAGGGTCAAAGTGACGCTCAAGGCCAAGACTTTTAGCCCAGTGCTCTTTTCTCTTTATTTGCTGCAGATTCTCTGAGGTAGATGGGGGAATGAATTTAGGGCTAGGAGGATTTAGATTTTCTAGCATCCAGAATTTCTGTGTGGCCAGCTTTATTAGACTAAGTAATGCCCCCTCAACCAGATCTAGATATTTTTTTTTTTGAACTAAGATCTACTATTACTGGGCAAATTTGCAAAGTATTGTGCTACACATCACAGAATTTATCTCAATTATTTCTCATAGGAGCCCTATGAGGTAGGTATTGAGTCCAGATCTTACAGAAAATCCAATACTTTCAGAAAAATAAGCTGTTTGCCCATGAGCATACTGCTAGGGAGCAGCCAAACAACATGATCCTAATCTGTCTCACACATCAGGATGAACTGACAGGGATAAAACTTCTCTCCACATATGAGAGAGCCATGTTTTCAAAGAGAAGCAAAATCACTTCATTCTATAATCACATGTAGTATCAGTGTCATCACTGTCTGAAAAAAGTGCTTGTAAATTATTCTTCCGGTTTACTGATTCTGCTAAAAAGTCTTCAGAAATGGCATTATTAGTGAAGCTGCCCAACAAGCCCTCTAAAACAAAACATGCAATGAAATGGGACTTTCCTATATTTAGTGCAAATTACACTTTGAAGACTTTAGCTTATAGCTATACCCTGTATAGACATGTATAATAACATTAAGTTCAAGGTTATCACTGTTGCAGCAAAAGACAGGAAACAACCTAACATTCATCAGTAACAGATTAAAAAACTTATGGTACATTGATTCAATAGACTCTCATGCAGCCAAAACAGGAAACGGGTTCCTTGCTCCTTACATACTGTTATGGAATGATCTTCATCAAAAACAAACAAACAAGCAAACAAACAAAGGCTGGGATGAACTCTGCGGATAGCTTTTTATCATTTGTGGAAAAAGCTCTGTACACGTGTTAGTTTAAGCACAGAATCTTTCTCAAAAGTATACCATAAACTGGTGACAGTACCTGTTTCCAGGAAAAGGAACCAGAAGTTAGGGGTAGGAGAGGCCCTTTATTCTAAATTACTGTTGTATTTTGACTTATGGGAAAAGTGATGTTTTCAAACAGTTTTGTTTAATTATAAAAAATGTACTAATTATGCATTTGACAAATTACAAAGGTATTTTTTTTTATTGCAGGGGGAAAAAAACCCAAAAAGTTTTCTTCTGAGAATCACTATAAAGTTATAATGTAAATACATTTTTTTTCATGTGAAAAGGCATAAAATTTCCTTTAAAGACAACTTATCATTTATCCATTATGTAATGTCAAATGCACCTGTAATCCCTTAAAATAAGTATAATTCTTTTGAGGGAAAAGAGCCAGATCAAATAAATCATCAAGGAAAAACATGCATACTAGACTATGAATTCTGTTGAGGATGAAGGCCATTATTTTACATATTTCTTAATTCCCCAGTTCATTTCAGGGTTCTAAGAATATAGTTTCTCAGTTAATGAGTAGCAAATTAATTTATTGGTTAAATTAGCAACTATGAAATTACATATGTCCGTTATACTGACAATAGTATAAAATAAACGGATAATTCACTAGAAACTGGCTTCTAGATTTTAGCTTTAATTACTTTGAAACAACATAATTTAATACCAAATATTTAAATACTCATTATAATTGCCAATTATATAAAACTCATTGATTTTTCTTTTTAAAAAAAGGCAGCAGAAATTCCAAAGAGTGAGGAAAAGACTGCTAATTAAAGGTCATGTTTACTAATCTAACACCATAATTCCAGCCTTAGGGCCTCCCAAGCAACAGGAAAGAGGAAGGGGAGAGGTGAGAATGTTAGAAAGCTAAGGATAATTCTTAACCTGTGGCCTCATTTGTGCTGTAAGGCAATGCAGGATCTAGCAAAGACTGGAAAGTGAGAAAAAAGCTTTTGGTTCAGATGGTAAAGGATGCCTTTAAGAAGAGTAGAATTAGTGCATCCTGGAGGCAGTGCTGCAGTTGGCCTCATGAACTAAGGGGTTATTTCTTGACATCCAAGTCCTTTTAAATTTCTCAAACTTTTTCAGCCAGGTTTGGTATGTCATAATTCTGAGCCAGATACATTCCAACCAAGTTACCAAAAGTAAATGCAAGCAGGAACTGAAGCATGATGTTAGAGGGGAGGGCATGAAGTATATACCTAGGTCTTAATCCCTGGAACTCCTATGGCAAAAAAGGACTTTGTCACAGTCCAGATGTAATTAAGTTAAATCTAAGAATTTCAAATGGTTAAGAATTTCAAATGGGAAGATTATGTTGGATTATCCATGTGGGTGCTAAACGCAAGCACATGTATCTTATAAGAGGGAGGTAGAGGAGATATAACCCATACAGAAGAGGAGAAAATAACATGACCACAGAGGCAGAGATTGGAGTGATGTGACCACAAGCCAAAGAATGCTGGAGCCACCAGAAGTTGGAAGAGGCAAGAATGGATTCGTCTCTTCCCTAGAGCTTGTGGAGGGAGTGCATCCCTCCCACTTCCTTGATTTCAGCCCAGGAATACTGATTGTAGACTTCTGGCCTTCAGAACTGTGAGAGTAAATTTCTGCTGTTTAAAGTGCCCCAGCTTCTGGAAACTTGTTATGGCAGCCACAGAAAACAAATACACCAGGTTTGGGAGATGACCTAGGAAACTCAGAGTCTGCAGTCCTCTAACCTCTCCCAATGGGAGGTCAACAAGGGGTTCCTATGGGCTCCTATGCCTGCAGTGGAAATGGAGGAAGAGGCCGAGATTCACTGATGTTGGAAACATTTTTAACAAAATGGTCTACAGACTTTCAGGATCAGAAGTTGAAAGCCACCTACCCATCCATCCATCCATCCATCCATCCATCCATCCATCCATCCATCCATCCATCCAGGAATCCTTATTATGTACCTGCCGTGTGGTAGACCTGTTAGGAATACAGATACAATAAAACTTGGGATGGGCTGTGGGTGGATACACCTTGTTGAGGCTATGGCAAGTCTCTTGGAGGCTGGGTTGTGGGTTGGAGCTATTGGGGTGAAAAATTCTCAGGCCCATCCTGCTGGCCCTGCTAAGGGGTGAAGCACTTGGGCAGAGGGACTGGAATCTGAAATCTCTACCTGAAAGCAAATATGAGGAGGGTTCCGGTCCCACTGACAAGTGTGTGGCTCAAATTTCTCCTGGAATCAAGACAAGGGTGGTAGAGGAACCCAGCCTGAAGTCCTTCCTGACCTGGAAGGAAGTTCACAGGGTGATGTGTGGAGCTGCCAAGCTCCAGGGAAATTGGGAGCCGAGAAGTGGAGTATGGGTGCTAATAGCAGCCCAGAAAGCTGTGACTGTGGGCACTCATAGCAGGCCCTCTCCAGGGACAGAGGTGGGGCTCAATTGGAGCTGTGTCTGTTTAACCTAGGGAGGAAGTGGAAGTCTTGGGGGACATCCTCTGGGCCTCTCCACCACTGGCAGGCATGTGAGTGACCCTGACCTTGGGCCTGAGTGTTTCCTGACCTCAGTTTTCATGTGATACTGCAGCCTGGGGTGGGAGTGTATGTGATCCCTCCTTGGAGGCTATCCTTGGACACACTGGGCCAGACAGTCCCAACTGCCTGACTCACTGAATCAGCCAAGAAGGGCCATGGCAGCATCTTCAACTTTATGTAGAAACAGAGCTCAGGGAAGAGGGAGGGGCCCTATCAAATCAGGGAGAGAAAGGAACAGGGAGATGATCCTGGAATGAGGGTTGGGGATGCTTGTTAGTGCCCAGTGATTGGAGCACTCCAACACTTTCCTGAAAATGAGCCCCCCTGGGGGAGAACTCACTGCTCTGTTCATTTTTTTGAGGGGGCACTTTGTGAATCTGACTTGGTGGGCAGTCATAGCTCCTGTGGTGCTGTGTGACTTTGTCTCTCTTCTTTCAGTTTCTCTTTATTTTCTTCCCTTCCTCTGTCTCCTATCTCTCCATCCTCTTTTCTTTGTTTATGTCTGCTTAAGTCTTCTGTCTCTCTTTCTGTCCATCATTTCTGTCTGTCCCTTCCCTGACACACATACACATACCCACCCTGGCTTTATTCGGATCACTTCAGCTAAAGGGCCAGGACATCACAGGAAGCACCTATGCTCTGACACTGAGCAAGCACACTTTCTATTTTCTCATTTATACTTCCTCATCTTTTATAAATACTTCCTCACAATGTCATCTGTACCTTTCTGGTCCTCTCACATATCTTCATCTATTTTATCGGCAAACACCCAAACGTCTTCCTAGTGCCTCCCCACCCCCATCCCTTTGGCCTGGACCAAACCTGGCAGAGAATTCTCAGCTCTTTGGCACCCAGGTGGATTCAGCAGCCTGTTGGGAGATGGCCAGCAAGCAGGCATTCTCAGAGAGGTCTGGCTCCTGACCTTGAGTCCTGAGAAACCACTCAAAAAGGAGGAGATTCTAGCCTCCCCTTAGTTCTTAGCCCCACACTAGTCCTTGGAGAGCTGGAGCAGAGTTCCAGGTGAAGCTGCATAGCTTCCTCATTAGCACATGAGTTAAAGCTGGGATATAGGAGAAGCCATCTTCCTGTTTCTGGTTACCTTTGGCAAGTCGTGTAATCCCTTGATGCCCCAGTATTTTTAATCTGGAAAATGAGTATTTTATTTGCTCTTCCTATTGTGCAAAGGTTCTGTAGTGTGAGCTATCTCTATAGGTGATGACAAGGAGGATAAGGATGATGTTGATGACAGCAACTGGTCCTTATCTGTGCCCTTCTGGCATGCACGCAGACTGCTTGCCAGGCACTGTTCTTGGTGCCTAAATGTATAAATTCACTTATTCCTATAACGACCTCATGACTAATTATTATTACCGCTGTTTTACAGGTGAGGTAATGAAGGTGCAAAGAGGTTAAGTTACTTGTCCAAGGTCGTAGAGCTGGTTAGCAGCAGAGCTGAGATTCAAACCCGGCATTTTGGCCCCAGACCTCACATCTTGATAACTGAGTGTTTTCCTGGTGGTTGGGGAAATACTATCCCCTTCCTATACTTCCATGACCTGGGAGAACAATGTCAATATCTCTCTCCCTCTGTGAAACTGTATTTTCAGGAGTGGCTCTATGGATAATTCCCCAGATGTAGGTAATCGAATCTGCAGAAGTGATTGTACAGGTCCTGAGAGCATGTGGCCATTTCTCTCTGGGCATACTGAGGGATATAGGGTCACTGGGAGGAAGGAAGGACTGCTCCAGGGCTTCAGTGACCTTCTGTGTTTTTCAGGGAGGTCTCTTCAGGCTTTGCTACCACATACATTTATTTTTGGAGAATTACTATTCCCAGTTGAGCACACAAGGCCTCTGATTTGTCAGCTGCATTTCTTTCTGGTTTGTTTAAATGCACTGCATATCGACTTTGTCACTGATCTTAATTTCCCTTCTAAAAACAGTATTCGAGTGGGAAACACTTTTTATTCACATACTTCAACAAACATGCCTTTCATATACAAGACACTCTGGGGGACATCACAGATGAAATGGTGTGAACTTTGTCTCAAGAATCTTATAGTCCATTAGCAAGAAATAACCAGCACAGAGGTTGCTGGAATGGAATATGAATACTGTGTGAGCACTGTCACCAAAGTCATGACAGAATTTCAGACAGCTCTCAGGGAAGCATCTCTATCAGGGATTGTAGATAATTAAAAGGTACAGGGCAGAGATCCCCAAATATAGTGATTTCTATAAGGTCACTCTTAAGATGTAATTTTTCTTCTCTCTCCTGTAATAGTGCAGATGTAGGGGTCAGTCTACACCAATAGGACAGCTAAACTCCACAGGGTCATTCAGGAACCCAGTTCTGCTCTATCCTATTTCTTTGCTCCACTGTTCTATGGGGTGTTGTCTTCATTTGTATGGCTAAAGCTTGGTCATTGCCACATTGACTTTCCAGCTTGTGGGAAGGGAAAAGAGGATGGAGGAATATATAACAGATGCTTTAAGGCACAGACCCAAAAATGGCTCACATATCCTGTTGGTCTTTGGCCACATCTAGTTATATGAGGCTTGGCAATGTAGTCTATCAGCAAGTGGCCAAATGCCCAGCCAAAAGTTTAATGTAAAAGAAAGGGATAATAGGGGGCTATTATCTCTATCACAATGACTTGGCCTTGGCCTATGTTGTTAGGTAGAAGTTAAAGGGGGCAGGCATTCCAGATGGAAAAAAACAGCAAAGGTGAGGGAAGGTGAAAGTGAATACATAGCATAACTGGTAAAAATATAGCATTACGTAGAGGGTGTTATGAATTACCTCTGGGTGGACATGGGGCAGGTCCTGTTTCTTTAATAGGCTTCACAGCCTTCCCAGAGAAGTTTATCCAAAAACTTGAATATTCTTTAATCAACCACATAGGGTGTGTGCACTATTAGCCCTACTCAGGAAATTTAATCTTGAACTGATAGCAATCTAGATCTTGTCAAAATCTTGGTTCCCCATGGGTGTGCTAGTTTCAATGGTAATTCCTGTTGAAACAGTAATTTCTACTATTTGCCAGAAAGTTCTATAAAAGACTACATTAGTCTAGCGTCCTAGCAAAAGACCTTTGATATGCTGGATTTTATATTAAAGTTTTGGAAGAAATGGCCCCATGCAGAGCACTTTGATATGTTCCAATAAAACATTAAGAGTGTTGCTAACTCTTCATTGTATAATATGGTATTTTTCTTTATATAAGAACCAATTAGTTATATGTCCATTATAGCTCAATAAAGCTGGAAGAAAACTAAAAAGTATTTAAATGTATTTATAGAGACTGTACATAAATATCACAGACCATAATTGGGTTTCTTCATCAACTTTACATTGATTTTTGGCCTTGGAATACACATATTTTAATGTTATTGTTTTAGCTCATACCTTGTCTGTGTTTTTGTCTTGCTTTTCTGAAATGATTATGTTGTCCTTTAGAGTTTTCATGATTTCTGCTGGGTTTTTGTGTGAGTTAATAAAATAAGTTATTTTTTTCATACATAGAAATCTCTTCCAATGCAGAATGCTAAAAACAAGAAAATAAATAAACCATAAAAAGAAAGAATCAACCATATGAGAGTAGATTCAAGATGGTGTAGCAGGTATAGGCAGTGCATTCCTCCTCTAGTGACCATGCCAAAATTATGACAAAACAGAGCAACCAGTATATGGAGTCACCAGAGGTCTGGCTGAACAGAAGCCTTACAACCAGTTCACCTCAAATATCAGGTCACCTCAAAACAGAGACATGAAATGGCCTGGTTCCACAACCCTGTGTGGCGATCAAGAATCAGGAAGGCTATCCTGGATGCAGAGCCCCTCCCTCACCTGAGGAGCAAGGGGTCACTACTGCACACTGGGCTCCCTAGCTCAGGGTTCCAGTGCTGGGAAGAGAAGTCCCCACACCCTCTGGCTGTGAATACCAGTGGAGATTATAGCTGAGTGAGATGGAGGTCTGTGGAAATGGAGACCTGCCTCTGAAAGGGCCCATGCCGGCCTTACTTGCTCTGAGCTCTAAGACTGGGGAAGCTGCTCAAGGGGCTCCAAGGACATATGGGGAGGCATTGAGCTGTCAGGCTTCAGGTTGAGGGCTGAAGGGGTGATTTGCTTTCAAACAGAGGTACAGGCAGAAGCCACTGTTTCTTTGTTGAGCCCTCCCACCTCTCAGCCTGCAGATGCAGGTGCCATTAACCTGGATAACACAGATCTCTTTCTCCAAAAGATTCTGCCTCTCCCAAATTGTGGGCCCCCCCAAGCCACTTACAGTGAGTTTATTCTTTATAAACAAGCTGGCTTGGCTCCTGCTGTGAACTTTTATAAAACCCCTCAAAGGCTCACAAAACCCAAAGAAGCAGCATCTGGCCTCTTGCTGTACCTCTTGCTGAGCAGCCCCAAACCCTGCACTAGTGGCAGCCAGCCTTGGTTTCTGACTTAACCCCTTGAGGCACCTATAAGCCCAGCACGGGTAGTAGCCATATGTGGATTGCTTGGTGACTCTTACTAGGTGGCCCCAGAGGTGCACAGGCTGCAGCTAAACTTGGCCTGCAGTTGGACCCCTCTCAGGCCTATGTCATAGCACATCTACTACATAAAGTCACTTGACTAAGACAAGGAGACTTCAGAGCCCTATCTAATACATAGAAACAGATACAGGGAAGCAGTCAAAATGGGGGAGACAAACATGTCCCATTTGAAAGAACAGAACAAAGCTTCAGAAAAAGAATTCACCAAAATGGAGATAAGCAATATACCAGATACAGAGTTTAAAACACTGGTTATAAGGATGCTCAAGGAACTTAGGGGAAGGGTAGATGAATTCAGTGAGAACTTTAACAAAGATGTAAAGAACATAAAAACAGAGATGGAAATAATAAAAGGGAACCAGTTAGAAATGAAGAATATAATATGTGAGATGAAGAATATATTAGAGGGAATCAACAATGTAGAGGAAGTGGAGGATCAAATCACCAATATAGAGGATGGGGTAATGGAGGACAGACACTCAATCAGAATGGCAATAAGAAAAAAAAATCCAAAATAGTGAAGATAATATAAGGAACCTATTGGATAACATCAAACATAACAACATTCACCTCATAGGGGTACCAGAAGGAGAAGAAGAGCAAAAAGTTGAAAACCAATTTGAAGAAAAAATAATGGAAAACTTCCCTCACCTGGTGCAGGAAATAGACATACAACCCAGGAAGCTCAGAGTCTCAAAAAATGAACCTAAAGAGGCCCACACCAAGACACATCATAATTAAAGTACCAAAGATTAAACACAAAGAATCTTAAAAGCAGTAAAAGCAGTTAATTACCTACAAGGGTCCACCTGGTAAGAGTCACCAAGCAATCCACATATGGCTACTACCCGTGCTGGGATTATAGGTGCCTCAGGGGGTTAAGTCAGAAACCACGGCTGGCTGCCACTAGAGCAGGGTGTGGGGCTGCTCAGCAAGAGGTACAGCAAGAGGCCAGATGCTGCTTCTTTGGGTTCTGTGAGCCTTTGAGGGGTTTTATAAAATTCATAGCAGGAGTATGGAATAAGACTGGCAGCTGATTTCTCAAAAAATAACTTTGCAGGCCAGTGGTCTTGGTACAAAATTTTCAAAGTGGTGAAAAACCAGAATCTACAACCAAGATGACTTTATTCATCAAAGCTATCTTTTAGAGTCAAAAGACAGATAAAGAGCTTCCCTGATAAGAAAGGCTAAAAGAGTTCACAATCACCAAGCCAGCATTATAGGAAATGTTGGAGGGACTTCTTTAAGAAGAAGCAAAAAATATGTGGCAAAAATATGAATAAAGAATGGCAATAACTATATCTATTGAAAAGTACTTCAAATGGAAAATAATTAGGTACTCCAACCAAAAGATAGGGTAGCTGAATGGATAAGAAAACAAGACCCTTACATATGCTGTCTGCAAGAGACTCACCTCTGATCAAAAGACTTAGACTAAAAGTAAGAGAATAGGAAAAGATATTGCATGATGGACATAGAAGGCACTGCGCTGAGTGAAGTAAGTCAGATAGAGGAAGACAAATGCCATACGATTACATGTATATGTGGAATCTAAAGAACAAAAGAAACAGAAACAAACTTATAGATACAGAGAACATTTTGAAGGTTACCAGATGGGATGAGGGGTGAGGGGATCAGTGAAAAAGGGGGACGAGATTAAGAAGTACAATTTGGTAGTTACAAATAGTCATGGAGATAGAAAGTAGAGCATAAGGAACATAGCCAAGAATATTATAATAGCTATGTATGGTGTCAGAGGGGCACTAGATTTATTGGGGTGATCACTTTGTGAATTATATAGATGTCTAATCACTGTGTTGTACACCTGAACCTAATATAGTATTATATACCAACTATAACTGAAAAATAGAAAATTATTATCAAAAAAATCAACCAGATATTTCTCTTAATATCATGCTGCTCTGTCCTTGGCATTCAATGTTTCAATAAATGTTTAAGACAGTGACTATCGACAGGTACTGTGTCAGGTGCTAGAGCTAAAGAGAGATGGAGTTCACAGTCTGGGGCAGGGCATAGCGGTATGTGGCATGCGGGGTGGGTGAATAGGTATAGTCATTTACGGTATAATTTGCAAGTGTGAAAGACATAGGAGAGGATGCTATGGGAGCCTGGAGAGAAGTTTGAAGAAGGTCTTCTGAAGGAGCTGAGTTTTGAAGGCTGAATAAGGGTTAATGATGTGAGAAATGGGTAAAAGAATGTTCCCAGCAAAGGGAACAGCTCATGAAAAGACAGGGAGAAGTGAGAGAAGGTAGGGTGGAGGTAGTTGGGAAACTGCAAGGAGCCCCACAGGGCTCAGGTTTAGAGGAGAATGAGTATGGTAGGTAGCAGGAAAAGGTGGCTGGGGTTGGTCACATGGGCCCTGCAGCCACACCGAGGAGACTGGTCTTTGGCACGAAGGCCCTGTGCAGTCCTGGCATGTGATTCAATCCATATCTGAGACATGTCAGCCTTGTCACACAAACTGGGCAAGAAAGAGACTAGGAGGGCTGTTGCAATAGTTCAGGTGAGAATGATGTGGCTTTAGACATTTGAAGACAAGGTAGGCATAAAGAGGTGGAGAGGGAGTCAAGGAATATTAAGGAAAAAGAACTGACAGCATTCGGAGACTAATTTAGGGGTAAAGGAGAGATGCCTGTTAGGTGTTTGGATTGAGCAGTGTTACTCTAGCAGATGAAGATTATAGGTGAGGAGTGGGAGATGCAGAGTCTGACAATGGATGCTTTGAGATATGAGTCAGGCAGTCAGGCATGAAGGAGGAAGGTAGAGATTTGGGAGTTCCTAATGCTCAGGTGCCGGTTAAAGACAGGAATATGCTCATGCTTGGTGAACATTGAGTGATCCAACTGCTGTGCTGTCAGACACTTTTACTCCATAAAACAAAACAAAACAAAACAAAACAAATGCTTATGGAATGCCTACTGTGGGCCTGGAACCCTCAAAATTACTCATTAGCTCTCTGCATATGCCTGAGTAGTATTTGTTTATAGATACATGGCCTGGCTGGAGAAAGGACTTTAGTCTGTAGGTGCATTAGTCTCAGTCTGATTTGACAGTGAGGTTCTGAGAAGTGAAATGAACAGCTCAAGTTTGGACCACACAACAGGTAGCAGTGGGTGAGTGGGTGAGATTTGGAGCAGGTCCTTTGCAGCCTGGTCTTCACCACAACTGCCTTCCATGGGTGACTTTTGAGCAGGAGACGCTTAGACTGGGATGGAACAGGATACTTACAAGGTGTTGCATAAGTCAGTGGGGCAAGGGCAACCTGACCATGGCCTTGACCCAGCCAGGTTCATACACTGGATTCACCCTGAGGGAGACTCAGCACAGTGATCTCCTGGTAACGTTTGAAGAGAACCTGATACTCATTTTGTTATCCTTGTGGGAACAGAAGACTTTCTGATTCTCCGTTCTCATACCCTATTGTCCTAGCTACTGGAGGGGAGGCCTGCAGTGAGGCAAAACTGACACCAGAGCAGGCCTGTCCTTGGTAGGAGGAGAGGTTCACCAGCATTAGGTGTTGAAAGGTTTGTACAGTGGGGTAGAAAGTGGGGAACAAGGCCAGGAGGGAGTACACAAGGCTGGTGTGGTGGGTTGAATTATGTCCTTCCCCAAATATATCTTAAGTCCTAACCCCTGGCACCTGTGAATGGGACCTGATTTGGAAAAGGGGTCATTGCAGATGTAAGTAAGAAACTGAAGATGAGATCATCTTGGATGTAAGGTGGGCCCTAAATCCCTAAAAACTGGATCCCTAAATCCAGTTTTTGTTGTTTTTCTTTTTCACTGAGACAACACAGTTTATTTCTTAATTGCACTTCCACCTTCACACAGAGCTGGGACAAGTGTATGGTGGGGATTAGGGAGGGACAGGTGTCCTTATAGAAGAAAGGAGAGAGAGAGGTCTGACAGGCATGGAAGAAGGCCATGTGAAGATAAAAGCAGAGATTGAATTTATGCTGCCACAACTCAAGGAGTGGTTTGGGGCTACTAGAGGCTGAAAGAGGCGAGGAACAGGAAAGCTGAACCCTGTGGACACCTTAATTTTGACCCAGTGCTAATAATTTTCAAATCCTGGCCTCAAGAGTTGTGAGAGAATAAATTTTTGTTGTTATAAGGCACAGAACTTTGTGGTAATTTGTTGTGGCAGCCCCAGGTAATAGATGCAACTCGCAAACAAATGGCAGGCAAGTGACTTCTGTGCCCAAGGCAGGCATCAGTAGTCACTTAGCATTCTTTCCTAAGGAACATGACACCACCTCTCATCCTGTCCACAGAGCCCTCAAGCAGCTGCTATCCATGACTGAAGATGACAAGGCCCATGAAACCTACTGGCTTCCTTGATTTAGTGCATGCCACGTACCTAACACTGGGTGAGGCACTGGCAGTTCAGAAAAGGGTTTGGCAGGGCCACTGTGCTCCAGGGATTCAGGTGTGGGTGTGAGGGTGTGGGCATATCACCTCTGTAGCATTAACAGCTTCTGTTAGCTTTTCAACATCTGTGCAGGCCCACCTGGTCTCTGCTCAACAGCTGGGCCTCCTCTAGCTCCCGGGGCCATCCAGTTATAGCTCAGCAGACTGGGGATTGTGGCTTTACACCTGCAAGGTGAATAAATCACCCACAAAGCATTAAGCAGTGAAAACCACCCCTCAAGCCAATAGAGAAAATATAAAGAAAATGCACCAGTGCCTAGACTTAAAAGCTATGAAATTCCTGAGGTGGCCTCCTTTCTGCAGCTACAGAAAAAGACAGCACAGAGGAATGTAACATGGGAGCTGGGGCTTGAAGGAGAGTAGAAATTACCTAGGTATGGAGAAAGGGACAAATCACTAAGAATGCAGACTCTTCTTCCCTTTATCAGGGCAAGGACTGGGAGGTGGAGGGGGGGTGGGGAAGACTTCTTATCATTGTGTCAAGGGCTGATTTCTTACTCAGTGCGTTTTGTCCCTCCCTCCCTCCCTCCCTCCCTCCCTTCCTTCCTTCCTTCCTTCCTTCCTTCCTTCCTTCCTTCCTTCCTTCCTTCCACTTTTCTTTTTTTCAGCATAGTCCCCAATTACTTGTATCAGAATCATTGGCTATACTAACAAAAATACAAATTCCCAGCCTGCACCCCAGACACACTGAATTAGAATCTCTGAGGACAGGACCTACGTATTTGCATTTTTAACAGCATCCAGATGATTTTTTAAAATTTTATTTAAATTAGTTTTAAGTATTCAGTACATTGGTTAGACATCTATATAGTTCATAAAATGATCCCCCAAATTGCTCGCTCCCTCCCATGACCCTCCACCTAGCCAATGTATTAATGCTAAATACATTCCCTATTTTGTACTCCTCATTCCTGTGATCATCCATCTGCTACTAATTTGTACTTCTTTAACCCTTCACCCCATTCTCCCAGCCTCCCAAACCTCCATCCCGTCTATGACCAAATTGTCCACTATATTTGTGAGTCTGTTTTTGATTAGTTTGTTCTTTTATTCCTTAGATTCCACAAATAAGTGAAATCATATAGTGTTTATCTTTCTCTGTCTGACTTAAATACCTTCTAGGTCCATCAAAGCAATATCTTTTTGCCATCCCCTTACTTTTCATATGTAGGGGTCTTGTTTTCTTATTGTTTCAGCGACTCTATCTTTTGATTGGAGGACTTATTTTTCATTTGAGGTACTTGTTGATAGGAATGTAGTTGTTACCATTCTTTTTTCCTGTTTTTGATACATGTATTTTTTTCTTAAAGAAATCCCTCCAACACTTCTCATACTACTGGCTTAGTGGTGATACATTCCTTTAGCTTATTTTTGTCTGGGAAGCTCCTTATTTGTCCTTCAACTCTAAATGATGGCTTTGCTGGATAAATAATTTGTGGTTGTAGATCCTGGGTCTTCATCACGTCGAATATTTTTTGCCATGCCCTTCTGTCCTGCATAGTTTCTTTTGAGAAATCAGCTGCCAGACTTATGGATGTTCCCTTATAGGTAACTATCTGCTTTTCTCATGCTGCTTTTAATATTCTTTCCTTGTATTTAACCTTTGGCATTTTAATTCTGATGTGTCTTGGTGTGGGCCTCTTTGGATCCTTGATTTTTTGGAATTCTCTGGGGTTTTATGTCTACTTCCTTCACCAGATTAGGGAAGTTTTCCATTATTATTTCTTCAGTTGTTCAACATCTTGATTTTCTTCAGTTACACCAATCAAACAGATATTTGGAGCCTTAATAGCATCCCATATTCTTCTTAAATTATTTTTAAATTATTGGCACCTTTTCTCTTCCTGTTCTGGTTGTGAGTCCTTGGCTTTCTTATCCTCTAGATAGGGCATTTGATCCTCTTCTTTATTCACTTCATTTATTCCTTTGTTTATTCCATTTAATATACTTCTCATCTCAGATAATGTGTTCTTCATTTCAGACGGTTCTCTTTTATTTCAATTTTCACTTCCATTTTTATGCTTTTATCTCTTTGTTGAAGTTCCTACACTTCCCAAAAGTTCATTGAGTATCTTTATAACCAGTCTTTTGAACTCTACATCTGTCAGATTACTTGACTCCATTATATCTGGATCTCTGTTCTATTCTCTCATATGGTTTCTGCTTCTTTGTATTCTCATTTTGGCTGTCTTTCAATGTCTGATTCTATATACTAAGCAAAGCTCCTAAGTCTCCCAGTCTTATTAGTGTGGATTTGTGTAGTAGGTGTCCAGTGGTACAGTCCTGAGAGGGCTTCAGCTGCAGGCCAAACTTAGCCCAAGCCTCTGCCCTTCTGGGGCCACCTGTTAAGATTCAGCAAACAATCCACAGATGCTGTGCTTATATTTGCCTCAAAAGGCCACATCAGAAACCGAGGCCAACTGCTGCTCAGCAAGGAGCACCTGACTCGCTGAGGATATACCTAGATGTAGCTTGGGTGGGACTTTGAGTTGGGGGAGGCAGGGTTTCAGGGAATCCTTTGGGCAGAGTGACCTCTGTTAGACAGTCTGATGATGTCATGGCTATGGCAACATTGTGTCTAGCACATTGGTAGGGGTGAGGGCTCAACAGAGGAACAATGGATACTGTACGCACTTCTGTACCAAGCAAGTCATGCCTCAGCCCTCATTCTGACAGTGTCCTCCTGTAAGTCCTTGGTATCTTCTGCATGCAGCTAAATTGGCACTGGTGCTCAGAGCAAGCATGTCCATCACCATGAAAATCTGCTTGTGGACATGGCCCCTTTAAGAGGAGTCTGCTGCTGCCACTGTCGCAGCCTTTGTCTCACTCAACTACTTGAGACTGGGTAGCCACACATCCTCGCTCCATCTTACCTTCTGCCATTGCAGGGTGATTTCTTGGATTTCTTCCTAGTTGTATAGCTTGTTCCTCCAAGGCGATTTTCCCTTGCCGCTGCTCCTTATTTCTGTCACAACTTTGACTTGATTGCCAGAGGGATGAACAGAGCCTCTATCGTCTATGCCATATTTTTTCCTCTTCAGCTTTTTTATCCCCCACTCAAATGTGAGCCAATAACCAAGGGGTTTATAAACACAAGGAAAGCCTCTGACATGAAGGAGAGACCCGGCTGGAGTGTGCTTGCTGCATGGAGCCCGAGAGAGTCCTCCAGATGATTTTGATGCAACATCAACTGAAAATTATTGAACTAAAGGTACTTGCTATGTAGCCCACCATTGCCGGACTAGGACAAAGTAGGTGCATGTGCTGTTTGGCAGAGCCCCATTCTCTCCTTGGGAAACTGGTCATGGGATTGGAGGCTCCTTGGTTTATGACCTTTGGGACAGTTTGGTCAGACTGAACACAGGGGTGTAGCTGTCTGGGGCTAGCCTGGGATTGGTGAAAATAGATTTGCTACTTATTCGATGGGTGGACTTAAGCAAGTTATTTGACCTTCTGTTTTCTCATGTGTAAAGTGGGGATATCAACAGAACCAACCTCCAACCGTTGATGAGAGGACTCATCAACGCACCTCATCTGGTGCAGAGTTCAGTGGAGCTTTTTCTTTTTGAAAATAATTATAATGAAGACAGCTAAATTATATCTTATCTAGGAGAGAGAAAAACTTGATTGAAATCATTACAAAGCCCAGCTGAAGCTTAGCTGTTTAGGAGCTAATGATCTCACTGGTGAAAACAAGGTCAAGTATGCCTGGAGGTCAGCAATGACTCAAAAGCCTGCATGTCAGACTCAACTGGGGAGCATTCAAAATTCTCAGTCTACAGTCTCACTTCTCCATTAAACCAAAATCTCTGGCGAGGAGGCATTGCATTATTTAAAAAACAGACAAACAAACAAAAACCTTTCTCTGATAAGACTCACCTGGGGGCACTTATAGAAAAGACCACATCTTTCCTGACCTCTCCTGGAGATTCTGTTGTATGGGTTTGGGAATGGGTTTCTGGAGCCTGCCTTTTAAACCAGGTTCTTCTTATAAGAAGTTAATGGAAGCACTGGTTTAAAGCAAGTTTGACCTGTGGCAGATAGAGATTTTGGTTCTACCTGACTAGTTATAAGTCCCCTCTTTTGCCGCCCACAGTTCTTTGTGCTGGTTCTACCTCCAGCCAGGACTCTGGAAATAGTGCTCATGGTGTTTGGAGATTACAAAGCTTAAGATTTTAGTCAGCATATATATGTGGTCATATACACACACTCTCTCACACACATACTTCTGAAAACTGCCTAAGATGATGGTAGACAAAAAGAATTGACTAAAATTATAACCATACACAAACTTGATTTCTTTAATATAAATTTTTCAAATTCAAGCTGGTTTTGCCCAGATAATAGTACTGTGGCTCACTTGTTTTTGTTTGTTTTTTTTTTTTTTTAACCCTCTCTCCCTTATCCTCTGCATGCCTATCCCTTTAATCATTAAGCCTTAGGACCTAAGATTTATTGAGCCTCAGATCTATAATAGTGAGCACAATAAGTTTTGATTACACTAGGATAATATCTTTGCGTTAGTTGTGTTTCAGTCCCAGGCCCATTCAGGTAGAACAACCCCACCAGCCCCTGGACCAGCCTGGATGGCACCAGGCTGATTCCAGAACAATGATTGATCATCCCAGCTCTATCCAGTCAGTAGCATACACTCCCCCAATTCCCTGTTTTCATGACTACTGATTTTTTCCTATATAATCTGTATTCCTGAGATGGGGTGGGAGCAAGTTGTTGAAAGCACTAACTTGTCTGTGTCTCCAAGACTTGCAGCTCTCTGAAATCGTTACTGCAAAACCTGCATTTATCTTTGACTTGGATGCTCATAGGCAGACCCTTTTTGTTCCAGGAACCAAGACAGTGCTCAGAGAAATATTATCTCTAGTAAGTTAAAAAAAAAAAAAAAAAAGATGAACTATTCCCCAGAACAGATGGGGATAATTTGAGCCTTTTAATAACGTAAATGGAGTCACTTCAAAATGGAGTCAGAGCTGCCATCCCAGAGGAACGCCTCACTCCTCAAACCTTTGGAATATTAAAACAAGACAAAATAACTTTTGAAATGGCTCTAAAGCAGCACTGTAATCCAAATAAGTTTTTTTTTAATAACTATGGACTGAAAATTAAAGACATTCTTTAGAATTAGCACCAATATGTTAGTTTTTCTGTACCTATAGAAATTCCTTCCTTTCATCCACCTAATTGTTCTTCCCTTTCTCATAAATACTCTTGCCTTTACCTCATAATGAGAACACTTTTTGGGTTTCTACGAGAATCACTGCTTCCCCAATAGTTATTCATTTGGATTACAAACACACACATTACCTCTCACTTTGGCCTTTTAGTTTTAGGTTAACTCAGTCCTGACTGGTGGGTTCTGCAGCTGAAATCCAACAGTCCCCACTTCTGTCACCTTCAAAGATGGTGCAGCTTCACAGAGTGCTTCTGAGGCAGGATAGACAGCTCAAAGACACCTCTCCCCCGCCAAAATATGGTTCCAGAAAATTTGTCTTCAGACCTTCGCCTGTTTAAGCTTCAGCAAGAGGAGATAGCCTAAACTGGTCTTTTCCAGCTTAGACGTCATCTTTGGCTAAGGTACAACTTTTGGTTAATTATGTCACTATAATCTCGTCTGCATTGCAAATACTATGGCTCCCATCATGCTCCTGATTCCACAACAGTTCTGGAAACACCATATAAAGAAGAGAGTGGGAACCTGAGCTCTCCACCTACTGGAAGGAGACAATGAGGCTGTGCCACTACCAGTTTCTGGGCTCTACGTCCAAGAACAAAAACCTAGAACTGAGACATTCTTGTGAGACTCTTGCTCTCTGAGTTAGCTGACACTCCCCTCTTGAGCGTATACATTCACTTTAATAAATCTTGAGCTTTCCTGCTTGATGTTCCTCTCTTTTGCCCTTGAACTCTTTCTTGGGGCATAAGACAAAAAACTGGTCACTGAGCTCTGAGCTCTCTGGCAACACTTCCACCTGGGAACCCTGGGAGGGCTAACCTTTCCTCAAGTGCTTCAAGCCTAGAAAACACTGGGAACTGTCTTACTATCTGGGACAAGTAAAGGCTCAACTAGCCAATCTGGTGAGATGTGAGCCAGGGAGAGGCTAAGACTCTTTCTCTTCCCCTTCTTCATTTTTTTCTAAGGACCATTATCCCCATTCAAAATTATCTATATCTTACCTGGGACTGGCTGCCAAGTAGGTAGCTTTGCTTGCTGAACTCCATGCTGCTGGTGCCTTGGCTTTTCTGACAGGACTTCTGTAACAGTGTCTTGAAAACATTTTTGAGTAGTATCATGCTCAAATAGTCACATTCTGAGGAATCATGCATACCAGGCATGTTGAAGTGTGGAGTGGATCAGTGCTGGATTAATGGCATTCTTCCAAGCCTGGACCAGGAACACCATACATGGCAGTTGTTGAACAAGCTCTTGGAAGATAATTTATGAAAAAACAATGAGAATATTCAACTGTGTGAATGTATTAAAAGCTATTGCACTGTACACTTTAAATGGGTGAATTGTATGGCATATGAATCATTTCAATAAAACTAATACACTACCATGCTCCTCCTTGCTCCCGCCAAAGAAGAATAAGAATTAAATGCCAAAAAGTAGATGATTTCCTGAAAGATAGTTGCTCAATTTAGGGCATAATGACCAGCCTGTGTGGGACTTGGTTTTCTCTTATACTGCTATCCTATTTAGAAATACCAGCAGCAAAAGATCTGACCCAACTCACTCCCACAAACCATGCTACTATTTAGGAAGGTGAGATTTGACAAATCTTTGAAGAGCCGAAGAGGTTAACCATTTTCCTGGTTTGGGTTTGCAAACCAAATCCTGACTACCATTAATAGTAGCTAGCACTTAGTGAAGAGTTACATACCATACACTAAGTACATTTAACCCATAAGAACCCTATAAGGCAGCAGTCCCCAAACTTTTGGCATCAGGGACCAGTGCTCCTATGAGAATCTAATTCCTGATGATCTGAGGTAAAGGTGAGGTGGTGAGGCTAGCACTGTGGAGTGGCTGCAAATACAGATGAAGATTCCCTAGCTTGCCCGCCACTCATTTCCTGCTGAGTGATCTGGTTTCTAACAGGCCATGGACCAGTACTGGTTGGGGACTCCTGCTAGGAGGTAGTGCTGGTAGGATCTGCATTTTACACATGAGAAAACTGATGCATAGTCTGAGTAAATTGCCTGAAGTGACTCAGCTGGTAAAAGGCTAAGCCAGAGTTCAGCCTCACATTCTCACCTTGGCTGCACATTGGAAACATCTGGAGAGCTTTATAGCACACCAGTGCCAGGTTATGACCGCTGGAGATGCTGATTTTACTGATTTGGGGTGTGACCTGAGCATCAGGCGTTTTGCTTTTGTTTTGTTTATAGCAGGCCAAGTAATTCTAATAACTACTCCATAGAGTCCAAGGTCTACCTAAAACTGTTTATTCCTTGCAGGTTCTATGCTTGTGACTTGGCTACCTGTCAGCATGGTGAAAGTCCTCTGTTAATAGAAGAGAAATATGAGTTTTGGGTAGTGGCTGTGGCTGTGGGCTTCCACGCAATTTCTTAGGCCCTGTTTGATACTTGGCCTCTGCTAGCCTCCCCTCCCCACAGTAGGAAACCATGGTCTCACTCCCAAATCCAGCTCTACCCCACCCGAACCCTTGGGCCAAGTCTCACCTAGGTGGGAGGGTCTCAAGGTATTGCAACAGTGTGTCAACAGCAAGAATTCCTGGTTGTTAATCCACCCAACTCTGTGCTAAGTTGCTATAACCAGCTTTTGGACTTTGTCCTGGGTCTACACTGTGTTCCTAGTTAAGGTTCGACTCAGGTCATCAGGAATGCTGCTGCTTTCTCACATGTGGCCCCTGCACTTCACTTAGGGAGGGGTGAGGCTCACTTCAGTCTTTGATCCCTGTAGTTGCTCCTTTACAACTACAACCCCCAGTTCCTTTTCACCACCGTTCCTGAGTAGGTCTCCCTTGGTCTATTTTGGCTCTGGTTTCCCTTGGAGACCAGGCAGGCTGCTTCCTAGGAAATGGTCCTCTTGAAGACCCACACACTTGACCATAGTCTACATTTCCAACTCTGTAAGGGTCTGCCCTTCAAAATAGAAACGTATAGTTGAGTCCTCTGAAGTTAATATGGAAATTAAGTTAAAAATGCAGTTAAAAGAACATGGGAAATCTGAGCCTGAGGATATGATGCCCAGCCCCAGGACTGCTCGGACTGCTCAGTGGAGGGCTGCTCCCCTTCCATGACACTCTGGGGCAGGCTTCCCCCTGCCTTCCCAATTCTGGGCTGGTTTCCTGCCCACCTCTACCAACAAGAGGCAGCTGCAGAAAGGAACCAGAGTCTCCCCAGATTTGATAAGCTCAGAGGGGAAATCTGCTAAGCTCTACTGAAAAATGTGAGCCTCGTTAGACTGTGGCTCTCATTGTTGACCTCTGTGCTAAATATGAACCCCTTGTGTGGTGGCCTCTGATCTGATAGCTCCCAACTCATTTCATTGCTGAGTTCTTAAGTCTTTCAGTTTTGCCTTTTAGAAACCGTTTCATTGACAATGCCATTCCTCATGGCCACAAGCACTTTGCAGAACCTCCCTCTTCTTTCTCACTTGAGCTAAGAAACACAACTGCCTGGAGCCCTTGTGAGTGGAGGTGGTTTGTTCTCACACCCCCAGATTACCTTAGGCCTGGAAGCCAGTGTTGGCATTCTTGTTGCTTATTGCTGTTTATAGACAAATATGTGTCTGCCCTCCTCTAAGATTTGTGCCGTCCTTCTACACCATCTGCAACATTTAGGATTAGTTCTTTTGCTGTCAGAAAACCTAAAATAACCGTGTCTCAAACACATGAGATTTTGTTTTTTAAGTTACAGATGTTTCAGAAGTAGTTCGGAACATGTAAGCTGGCTTCATGGAGTCCTCAGGGATCCAGGCTTCTTCCTGCTCACTGTTCTGCCATTCTTAGGATGGGGCCCTCCTCCTTATGACTCAAGGTGCAGCTCAAGCTTCAGTCATCATATTGGACTTCAGGTCAGCCATAAAGGGAAGGAAAAACAGCTTCCAAAAGGTCCAGAGAGTAGTCACTTGGCTACTCTAAGTTGCCATCAAGGCTGGGCGATGTGATTTTTAAAAGTCTGGGTGGCAATGATTCCAGCTTAAATTTGAACTCCTTACTGCTAAGGAAAAAGGGGGAAATAGATTCTGTGCAACGATTCTCATTCTTCCCTATGCCCTTCACTGCCTTCTTTACTACTGACCTCCACCTACAGCTTGGTTGTTCCTCACAGGTTCTGAGGATATGGGTTCTTATTGCCTTCTAACTTTACCATCATCTCAGGAGACCTCAGCATCCCTATCTGTGACCCCCTCTTTGACCTCTCCATGCCAACGATTATTACTTCCATTCAGCCTCCTCTCCTCATTGCCACTGCATGGAGCTTCTCATTGTACCTCTGAAGTCTTATCTGACCACAATCTCTGCTGTTCTCCCAGCTTCCAGCATGACGCTAGCCCCAGCCACTGTCCGGCCAGAGCCCTGGTGTGCAACTTGAATACACCTTTCCTTTTGTCTGTCACATATAATTAATAATCTGACCTACATGCCACCTCCTCAACCCCTCTTGATTCCTGTGCCTTTTTTCCATCCTTGCTGCTCTGGCCAGATTTTTGGGGTGACCCCTCAGGAGTCACACCCTCCTCTCCAACTTCTATACCACAGCTGGCCTTCCTGGTGCAATCACCATCCTGCTCTCCATTCTTAGGTGGCTCCCTATCACCCTCAAAAGTAAGGCTCACCCCACTGCACAGCATACAAGGCCTTTTTTTGGCTAAGCTTCCTGTTCAGCCTTGATGCCTCCATCCCCCGCCCCTGACTGCAGCACTTTCCCAAATGCTGCAGGGATGGGATGGAGGGCACTATTCCTAATGTCTTCTGTGTCTGTAGACTGCAGGGACTTCAGACTCCCCAGAGGAAATGGTATAGAAGAAACAGCCCCCTCTCAGTTCCCCTGTGGTTGGGATGGGCTATTTGGTGATTTAGAAGAAACTGAGTACCCTCAGCTGGGTGTCTCTCACTTCCTGTCATGCACAAAGATGCATTCAGGTCTGTTTTCCAATGCTCGTTGACTGGGGCTTTGCTTTGGGAAAAGGGAGACTTGCAGTTTTGGGAGAGAGGAGTGCAATTTATGGGGACCCCTTGGAAAGCCCATCCCCTCCAGAGTGCTAATTATTATTCCCTAAAATGTCAGCCAAATCAGGCTCCCTCAAAACATCTGCTCTTCTATTCCTGAAATGTCCTGTCCTTCTTGTGGCCAATTTCTCTGTGTACACTCTCACTCAGGGTCTGCATCAATGGTGGTCATCCCTGCCCCTCCTCCTTCCCTCTGCTTCCACCACACTTGATGGATCCCTCCGTGCTTGTCAAGTACAAAATTCTATTGCAATGTCTGATGCAGGTCTTTTTCTTCTTTTTCATCTTTGTAGCCCTTGTTCCTAGCACAAGATCTGGCACACAGTATTTTGCTTGGTAAAGTTGCTGAATAATTCAGTTAAACATGGTCTATCCAGCATATACCATGTTCTAGGCCCTGTCTGCTAAGTAAGCACTGGGATACAGGAGTGAATGTGGACCCCTGGAGGTGAATGGTCTGGTGGAAAAGGCACACACATTTGTAATTAAATAATTATCAAATAATATGATGTCCTACACTAAAGCTGAGAAGGACGTAGTTCTTGTGTGGTTAAGAAATGCTGAATCCGTAGTTAGGAATCAGGTTTAAATCCTAGCTGCGTAACCAACCAGCCTTCATTTTCACAGCTGTGAAATGGGAATAATGGTACCTATTTTGATAGGGTAAAAACAAAATGAGATAGTATATAAAAGTGTCCCACAGTTACTAGGCACATAAGACCAACAAAGTCTGCAAAGTTGTCTATGCTACAACTTAGAGAAGAGCCTAGAGCCTTTGCTTTTGCCTGGGGCAGCTGGGCATAGAGGAGTGGTCTTGGATCTAGAGAGAGCAGCTGTAAACTGTTTGTGGAGAGAGGTCTCAGAGCTGGGGGCTGGATCTTGGTGAAGCTGTGGGAAGGCAGCTCTCAGAGGAGCAGCAGTGAGCTGTCTGGAACAGCCATGAGACTTGGTAATGCGTCCCCTGCCCACTGCAGAAAATGCTGAGTCTGCTGGCCAGGGCCCAGAGGGCTTTGTTTTGGTTCTGAGGGAGCTTGTGGCTGAAGGACAGGCCTGGACAGGGCCTGGGTGCTGAGACTTGAGACCAGCTGTTTCACCAGAGTTGCTGGGAGCCCTGCCCAGCCTAGCCCTTCCTGTGAAGCCTCAGCCAGGATTTCTAAAGTGAGTTCCAGATAGAATTCAGAGTACGCAGGTTTTTTGCTTGTGGCTTCGTCTAGGCACAGCCTCAAAGCAAAGAATTCCTGCCTTACTGGCAGGTTGTAAGGTGGAGCAACCCCTGGATGAAATCCTACTTCTTGAAGTAAGGTGGAGCAACCCCTGGATGAAATCCTACTTCTTGAAGTTTGTAGCCTTGGTCTAATCTCTTTAAGCTAGTTTTTTTCTTTTTTCTTTTTCCCCACCTGTAAAATGGGATAAACTGTACCCATCTCCCATTTTTGTTACCAGAATTAAATAAGAAAAAATGTTTTCTTACTTTGCACAATGAAGATCTTCGTACCTGGCATTTATTGTTCACAGTCCTGTGTGGGAAGGTTATAGAAACCACCTGGAGATCCACCTCTGCTCTAATCAGTCATGAAGGCCAATAGGATTTAATACTTCTCCAACTTTCATTCTACCTAGGGGTCTGTAAAATGCAGATTCTGATCCAGCAGGCCTGGGGTGGGAGCTGCAAACCTGCATATTTCACAGGCATTCAGATGGTGGGTGCCCAGCTGCCTGGCCACACAGGCGAGCAGCAGGCTGTCGACGCTCCCCTCTCTCTGCCCCTGCTCCAATATACAGGCTCCTCATCCTCACCCTGTTCTTCTAACTAGTCTGGCTGCCTCCAGCCTTCCCCAACTCCCTGCAAGTGCTCACTGTCACCAGATGAATTTTCTGAAGTAGAGGAGACAATTCCTGGTATACAGCCATGAAGGACTGCAGGAGTGGCTGCTCTTGCTGGGGGCTGCGAGGGAGGGCAGAGCTGTCTTAGGAGTAGTTGGCCTTTTATCTAGCAAACATCTCAGAGGTGGCCTGCTGTGTGAGAGGCCAGTTATATGGGCTTATTTTAAAGAGACCTTAAGTGGTGTGAGGCTTAGCAAGAAAGGTAGCTGACTCAGACACAACTTCCCTCTGTGGAGAAGGGTCTCTGGTAGGCTCCTTGCTGGCACTGCTTGCCTGTTGGGAAAAGGGTGAGTGAGCAGTTACTGGAAGCCCTGATCAACATTAAGAAGTAGCTGCTCTGGGAAGGAGGCCAGGTGAAGGCCCTGACTGTTGGGAGCCAAGACCCTCATCCTGACCGCCCAGCCCCCCAGCATAGAACCTGGCCGTTAACAAACCTGTATGCTATCTAAAGAATGCAGGAGCAGATAATGCTCCAGGGAGTAGTTAACCACAGAATGTATTAACATACCCGCCGGATAAGGAAGGACCTACTGAATGGCTGTTGACCTGCCCAAGGAGCCCCTCTCCTCCTTGTTCCTCTTTTCACTTCTAACCTTTGTACCCCCTCACCCCATCAACCAAGGACCAATGAAATTGTAACAAGTATCCCCCTGCCTAGTCAGCCCTGCCCCTCTTTGTTCCCCCCGTATATATGCGGCCATGAAAAAATAAAATTTGGAGGCTTGATCAGAATTTTGTCTTGCCTCCATTTCCTCGTATCTCCTGTCTCTCCCCTCTCCCCATCCTCCACAGGATCCTCTTCGACCCGCGTTGTCCTGCCCCGCCGGCCGGGGCACCTGACCATGCTCTTGGCTTGTCTCTCAGTTCAAGTCGGAGGAGAAGGAGGGAGGGTTGGTTTAGTCCCTCAGCCTTGCAGAAACAGTGGTCATAGCTCTATTCAGACAGGGGTTAAATCCTGCTTTAAAGAGCTTGAAGCCATCTCTACAATGTGTCTGGAGAGCCTCTGGAGAAAACAGGCAGAAGGGTGTTGAAGAGAAAAGAGGAAGATGGGTGTCAAGTCCCAGTTGAGTGCCCCTGGCATTGCCAGGTCTGGATCCAGCAGGGGGTCCTCCCAACTGGGAGGGTGTGTTCACACCATCCTGGCAGTGGTTGCTCCACCTAGCGAGAAGCTCTATGATGACTTCCTACAGTTCTAATGCCAAGAAATATCAAATTGAGATTTACTAAACTGTGCAAAGCTGAATGAAGAGCGGTACACCTGGAGAGTCTGGAGTCCAGAGAATCTGCCTTCAAGGGTTGGAGGGGTTGATCTCCAAGTTCAGATTATAAGAGTAGATCCTGAAGAACGTAATTTTCTAGCTGACAGATGAGAAAAATGCAGATGGAAATTCCTACACGTAAACCACATTCAAGAGGACACTGGGGTCCCTGTTGGGCTTTATGCACTTTTTTGGTCTTTTTTTGCATAAAAGATGATTGGCTGCTCTGTTAGCTAAACATAATATGCACTTGCAGCTGCAATTACACTTGATGGGCTGGCAGGAGGAAATTGTATACTGTGCATTAATGAGCAATTAAACAGAGGAAGTTGACTGTCTACCAGTGGTGGCTGCATTTCCACTTTGACAGCATAGATGTAAGATAAGGAAATGCTTTACAGCATAAGAAGACCTGGTTCTATAGAATTAAAAAAAACAACACCTCACTTTTATAATATTCTTTCATTTATTAGCCGACTTCCAGAAAGTAATGGCAGCAGCTTATAATTAAAAATACATAGGTAAACTGGGCAGCTTAAGTATAAGATCAGAAACCAGAGAGGAAGTGGAGAGAAAATTCTGCCTAGAACCAATGGTAAGAAGTACTACGCACCCTCTCATTTTTTGATTTCTCTACCTTCCTACATATGCGATCCTGAAAAAGTCAGATATCCCATGGCTTCTGTGGGTCCGAGGCCTGGCTGGTCCCAGGTCTGGCTGTGATCTAGGCTTATGGCTAGGAATAGGACCTCAGATTTAGAATGTTACATTAGTGTAGTAGGGCGCCTGCACCTAAAATATGTAACCGTAATTCAGCTTATTGTATCACACATGTGTGGCTGAATGCCACTGTTGTACTCTGATATGTGTGGAGCCATGTGGTCACCTGGGGAGCAGAGGGGAGCACAGAAAAGGGAAGCAGAAGAGCAGAAGCAGAAGCCTGCTCCCTGCAATAGACTGCACTCCCTGCAACAGAAGTGTGCTCTCCACAATAAATTTGGTGCCTGCTTGTTTCATTCTCATGTCTGCTCCTTGTGTGTTCTTTCAGTTGGGTGTCTCACCACTAAAACTGTCTCTTCTTGATCAGCTCAGCACTGACACCCCCAAAGGCATTATAAGAAATTTAACCAGGAATTCAAAGCTGGAATCAGGATCAGAGTTGGGTAGCTTTAAGAGGCCAGAGGTATAGCACTCAGAACCATCATTTTTGGTCTGCTGGCCCCCTGCTTTGCTGCCTTCTCCTCCCCTGGAAGGTCACTGTTTACTCCTCCTGTTTTATCTTGACCCTAAGCCCTGTGAAAGCTGCTATCACATTTCCCACAGTGGGTGTCTAACAGAGAAGTAGCCTCAGTGAGCCTAGTGAGGCCAGGAACTGCACCTGAGAACAGGTCCTGATGATAGGCTGGCAGCTCGTGTCCACACCTGTCCTGATTCCCATCTGAATTGGGGATGTGGGACCAACAGCCAGAGAAGCCAAAGATGGGGAGAAAGAGGAGACTGGAGAATGACAGGGCCTTACAGGTCATGTTGAATGTGAGACTCTGTTCAGGTTTAAAGTAGGATTGTGACCTGGTTAAATTTGATTTTCACATTCAGGCAACACTGTGCCTCCAGCTACCATGCTGAGTGACAAGCCTGAACACTTAACTCACTAGAGAACCATTTTGTGTGGAGCTCAGCAGTGGACTATAGCTCAGGTTAATGGCAACAGGTCCGTCTTATAGCCTCCTGCCCCATCTGTGCTGCCTGCCTCACCTAAGTCTCATCCCCACACTTGTTCTCTGAGCTCCAATCCTATTGTAGATCTTTAAGTTCCTCAAAAGGGCTTTGTTCTCTCTCACCTCTGGGCCTTTCCATGGCAGTTTCTCTCGTGAACAGAAATCCACAATCTTCACTTGGCTGACTTCTGCTCCTTCCTTAGGGAAACATGTTCCTGACACCTTACTCCAAGTCAGGCCCCCCTAGGCACCTTGCAGTTCCCCTTTGAAATATTCACCTCTCTCATAATTAAATTTGTGGGGTGGCTATTCCCTATTTTGGAGGCCTAGCAACATATTTTGTGTGTATGACTACAGTGCCCTTGTTCTATATTTGGCTACCACCCTTCTTTCACTCTCAACCTTCTGTAAAGTTGACCCCACCCCTGGGCTCCAAGAATGAAGCATGTGACCTAGGCTAAACCAATCAGTATGGTCCATCTCCCTTGGCTTTGAGAGGGGACATCACTTGTAAAATTCTTAATCTTTTAGCAGGAAAGGAAATGGGACATATCTTGCAGAGTTTATCTTTTTAGAAAATCTAGTTTTCTTCCTTCCTTTCTTAGGAAAAAGGCTCTCTCCCTCAAATCTTGATAATTGCCCTGGCTACTCAGATCCTCTGGCTATTGATAAGGGACATCAGCCCATTGTTAAGCAGAAATGATGTTAAGCCAGGCAGAGCCCTTAGAGTCTGGGGAGGGGACTTTAAGCCAAAGGTCTTTCTTTTAACTCTTTAAGAAACGTATTAACCAAGTCTGTTTCCCTTTACTCAATAGGCAAATCAAAAATAGAAATAGATGTATGATTTAAATAATGAGTTTGTATTTTCTTTTCCTTGTCTAGGGACTGAGGTGGCACTTCGGTAGGAAACCCAAGACCCCACCCTGACTGAGGTGGAAAGAAAAAGAGCTCCATGAAACCGCTATAGTCAGGGACTATGACCATTCTCAGCAGGAAGCAGATATGGAAGAAGAGACCTCCCATCCTTCAACATCCATACCTATAATAAGGGGTTCATGGCTCTTAAAGAGATAGGCAGGAAAGTTAGGGGTTTCGGGTCTGCCTGCAAATAAACTGAGGTCATCCTATTTTAGAAGGGGTAAGTCCTAATCTGCCCACAATTAAGCAAGCCTGAAGGCATTATTTTAATTCACATAAAGAAACCAGTAGGCAGAGATTTAGGTACCAGTTTAAACCAGTCACTGGCACCTGTGCCATGAAGACCCCCCAACAACCTTCAACTCACCTGAGCCTCATTATGCCATCATTATAGTATGCATATGCCTGGAAGTTCATCATTATAACAAACTGAATTCTGGGAACAAACATGCGCAGAAAGCAAAATGATGAGTCACCAAGTACTGTCAATCTTAGTTGTCAATCAAGGAAGCCCACTCCTCTAAGAAAAGTAACCACCCACACACACAAAAAAGAATAAAAACCCTGAAGTCTTTGCTACTAGGCCTTTTGAGCCATGCTTCTCTTGCTCAGGTCCGCTTCCATGTCTGGGGGTGTATGTTCCCTTCCAATAAAGCTTTTTTTCCTGCTGTGTTTTCGTGTCTTGGTCAATTCTTTGTTCGAAACATCAAGAACGACATGCCGGGAGAGGACCCCACTCTCTGGTAACAGCTTCAGTGATTGGTTTAGGAATGGGCAGGTGATCTAAATAAGTCAATTAGGGCCAAAGACACTCAATCCCTAGGAATGTGTTTGAGGTTTTGATATCACTGACTCACTCACTATCATTGACCTAAGGTGGTGATGGTGATAGGAGCCTGAGCTTTGCCTGAGCCACCATTTGTAGTGTTAAAGAGAAAACCACAAGAACAATATGGAGTCATTTGTGATAAAGTTCATGTCCTAATTGCAGTTTCAACCTTCTCCAGAAATGTAATGTTAACCAGTCTGGAGTTTTCTGGTCAACACCAATGAAGTGTTTTAATCTGTCACATGAGCCTTTGCCATCCCTCCCCACCAAAGAGGCAATTTGCAGGGAAAAACCCTTGCATTCTTTATCCCCACAAAGAAGCTGTCTTGGCATAAAAATAATCCTTTCTTTTCTTTTGCTAATAACTCCATCTTCTAACTTTCTTCCTATAAAAACATTCCATTTTGTACAACTGCTTGTAGTGCCCTTCTGGTTGTTAGGTGGGATGCTGCCCAATTCATGAACCACTTCATAAAGCCATTGGAACTTCAGATTAAATTGGTTGATTTTTTTTTTTAACAGATTTCATGACAGCGTCGGGACCAAAGCGAACTTCTGACGGCATTCAGGGACAATGACAAACACAGGCATGGCTCCCACAAACTTCATTTTGAGCTCACTGTCTTCCTCATTATTCCTGAGAGCTGTTGGTAAATCCCTCTCCCTGTTTCAATTCTGCTCTCTTTGTGTTCAAGCTCCTGATCTAACTGGCTTTCCATTACAGGGCAAGTAGTTTGAGCTGGCAGATGGTTATACCCAAGTCTCTAGCCTTTAAGACCGCAATTCCCCACCCTTCCCCGCCACCCCCCATGGAAAACTCCAGCCCTTAACTCTGTCCCTGTGTTCTACATTGAGAAGAGAGAAAAGTTGTCTACAAGTCCCACTTTTTTTGAATCAGCTCCCAGATTCCATACTAGGACCTGCAGGTGGCAGCTACAGTTCTCCATTTTGTTTGGAATTAGTGAGCAGTCCTCATTCCTTGGGTTTGCTGGTTCCATCCTTTCCCCAATCCAAATTTCCATTGTTTATGGTTACTGGCCAGAACTGGACTGGGTTCAGTGGAAGGCCTCAGGTGAATATTAAGAAATGAGATCCTTTATATTCAAAGAATTGAGCATGCCACCTCTGGCACATCTGCTTATTTTATGTTTAAGGACTGTAGATATTTGAAGCTATAGGTATTAGCAAAGGAGGGAAAATTTTGCTGGAGAGTTGCAATCGTCATTGTGAAAAGTGTTCCAGTTAGACACAATCATTTAAAAAGTGCACTTGAAAGTAAGGGTTCCCAAATTGAGCAACAGAATGAGAAACTTATTTTAACTGGCATGCAGATGCTTACAAAAGTTTTTAAATTCCAAAGTGGCTTCATTGAAAGATTCATTGACAAAAGGCTGATGAAAAATTAGATATAAGGTACCTAAAAAGACTAACTGATGTGACTCCTATTGCTTTCTTCTATCCTTTAAGCACTCATTCTAGTAATCCTCTGTGTGAACTACTTTTCCACTCTGAAGAGACCATTAATTACCCCTTAAAACTACCTGAGATTACCAAGGATCATAGTTAAGGAATTTCCTAAACCTAGTGAGGAACCCCCAAAGTTTTTTGATTTTGAAGAATTCGGAGTTATTATTGGGGCTAAGACCCCTGGGCTGCCAGATCTTTATCAGCTTGTGTACATTTTGGTAGGACCTGGGGAAGCCCAAAAATAGATGCAGGAAGTTTCATGGCAAAACCCTGAGGATGAGAGTAGAGATCCTCAATTAGAAAGAACTCACCAACTAGCAATTGATCTTTTACAAGTGAGATGCTGGGAGGCCACAGGCCTGACTGAATTCCTGACTATAGCTGAGTATTTCGAAGGGCCCTGGAGCAAGATTACAAACAAAATATGCCAAACTAATAGTTTTACCGCTACAACAGCTTCAGGGCCAGAGACACAAACCTGGGTCTTCCCCAATACCCCCTTCTAGGGGGTCATCATCAAAACATTGGCCCAGAAATTGATGTCTCAACTGTGATCAACTGGGAAAATGAAAAGAAAAAAATGTATCCTCAGAAGCCCTTGTTAATTATTAAGCTTCAACTTAAATGGCCCCCCGCCGGCCTCCCAATGAGAGCCCCTCCCAAAGGTGACAGAACTCTGAGGGATTTCCTGGTAAATCGTTATGTTATTTCCTTAAATAGTTAGGAAAAAGTAATATTAATGGGGCTATTCAATAGTGCCAGAAATATTTACTGTTGGTTCGAACTGAACCCCGATAGGATATTTAAAAGGATTTAATAACTTTATGATCAGAAATTTGGCGAAATTGTGAGCTAATATGTAGAGACTGATCAGAATTTATTTAGGTCTTCTCCTCTAAGCTAAATGTGCCCAGAGGGAAAGAAACATTCCACAATAAGTGGGTGGGGTATGTCAGTCCTTTTTGTCATTCCCCAAAACCCACCTATTCATCTCAAAATAGTGTAGATATTGAAACAGTAAAACAGAATTGTCCTGCAAATATGCCCTCCAAACTTCAACCTGGAGAAACTTTGGATACCTTCTTTGTGACTCTTTGATACAAATTTTTTACTCCATCTTCTCTAGGACCTAAAAGCTAGTCTTTGAAATACAAATGTTGAACACAGGGAGAAAAAAAAGGGAAATATTGAGAAATTGGACAAATGAAAAATCTTAAGGGTCTTTTCTACAAATATTAGTAACTATAAAGTCTCTGAATCTGTCTGTATGTGCCTTATATGGGTACTTGTAAATGTAGAGTATTTCTACTTCTGGATGAAATTGCCAAAAGAGCTCTGTTTAATTGAGTTGAGTGTCAAATACTGTGAGAATTGGGTATTCTAAATTTCAGAAATATAAAAACTAACCAAAATATTTTTTCAAGTTCACATGATCTAAGATAATTTTTAGTGAATAAAAGCTAGTTTAAATTTTTCAGATTAATTAAAATAGATGTCTTTAGAGTTATAAACATTGAATATAATGCAGATAAACAACTTTATTCTGGCTGGGTTTTCTAGTCAAATGAGTTCGTGTTATCTCGAGATGCTATAAACTTTATTGGTAAGAAAATAACTTGGCACTGAGGCAGGACAGCTAGGGCAGGAACACCCCCTCTCCTTCTGGGCTATGGTTACTGAAAATTTTAATTTCTTCAGACGTCCCTGTCTTAGCCTTGTAGAAGGCTGTTTCAAATCTTGTCCCTGGCCCTTTAAGATAATCCCCCTATAGGACTTTTCCATTTCACCCGGCAGCTAACACCTGGCCTAGCCCCTGGCCTAGCCAGCAGCTGCAAGGGACAATAAGAAAAGGTTACCGAACAATGCCAGTAACAGTAATTAAAGAAAAATGTTAGCGGGGAAAATAGCTCACCCACGTTCTGCTTGGCTTCTGCATGTAACTGCAATGACGCACCTGAGTCCCACCGATCAGGGAAAAGGTCACGTAACCACCCCCTGAGAGGGTATAAAACTCAGGGGAGAGGGAGTCTCGGGGCTCTCGCCCTTGGTGGGGGCCTGGGTTCGAATCCGTAAATAAAGAGCATGCTGTAACATCTTATCCGAAAATAAAGCGCTTCCTGTAACATCTTATCTGGAGGTCTCTGTCCTTCGTGGGGGTCTCGAAACGCTGCACAACAGCCTCAGTGGGGGAGATAAGCCAAAAACTGGTCTTTTCTAGTTTAGATGCCATCTTTGGCTAAGACATGAACTTTGGCTAATTATAATGTCATTATAATCTCATCTGCACTGCAAATACTACGATTCCCATCACGCACCTGACACCATGACAGTTCCAGAAACACCATTTGAGGAAAGAAAAAGCAGGAAACCAAGCTCCTTGCCTACTTGGAGACAACAAGCACGTTTTCCGGAGCTCTGCCTCTAGGTATAACAAGAAGTTCATAACCAGTCATCTTGGGCAATTCTCTCTTGCATGTGCTCTCTCGAGTTCACCCTCACTCCCCTACCTTGAGTGTGTACTTTTGTTTTAATAAATTTTGTGCTTTTCTGTTTGCTGTTTGTCTTGCCTTTTAATTCTTTCTCGTGGAATAAGACCAAGAGTCCTTAGCTTTCTGGCAACAGTATGATGACATTTTCATAAGTAATCTAAACGTAATTGTTAAGAGCATGTAAATTAAATAGATGTAAGTAGGATACAAAGTTTTTTGGTGTATTTTTCAAATAAGTTTCCAAATCTTTTTGGTAACTTGAATCCTTAAAGTCTTGCCTACTTAGTTAAATAATAATAATTTATTAAATATCTTGATCATTTCTAAATAAGAAAAAAATACTGACACATTAATTATTGAACACAAGTTTATTTACTTTGGCTTCCTATTGAAGAAAAGGTAAAGATAAATTTGGGCCTATATCAGTAAACATGTCTTGTGTCTGAGAAATTTATTATAAGGAAGTTTCCAAAAATTACAAAAAGTATTTATAAATTTTCCAAGCCACAGAATGCTAACATTAAAAGACAGTTCATAATGATTTATTTAATAGTTTTCCTAGAGATTAAGGTTTTTAAAGGTTAAAAAAATTCTAATATATGTAATTGAAGCTACTGAAAATAATAAAGGGGCAACTGAATGCAAGGGTAGTAGGATGTGTTTCTGGTATGAAGAATAAATACGCATTTTGTTAAGAGAAATGAGAGTAATTTTATCTAAACTAGAACTTCTGGTTATGAAGGACAAATTATGTTAAAAAAATTGAAGAGAGGGAATTAAATTGTTACTATAAGGGTTTTAAAAATTAAGCTTATTATAATATCAAAGGTGTACTTATGTAAAATCAAAACTTAATTTTCTAAAAGGTTTCTCTTTCTGAGTAATCTACCAAGAAAGTAGATTGTGTTTTTATCAAAATTTTTGGTTTTATATTGTCTTAATCAGGTCTTTGATTACTTAAGAAAACTGAATCTTCTCAATATTATGAGCTAATCTGTATTTGTCTTCAAAATATTTTATTGTCACTTTTACAAAATAGACAATTAGGTATGATTTCATAATAATCTGTGATCCCACTTAGGAAAATGTCCAAATATTAAAATTTCTTGTTTGTCAAGGTATGTGTTCCATAAATTGTGTTTAATTCCTGGAAGTCTTATGTGTCTTGGCCTGAGATATTGTCTGTCATCAAGACTGAACCTGAGGATCAGGAAAATGCCCTCTCATGCCAAGACAGAAAAAAAAAAAAAAACAATCTATGAAGATTGTGGCACATGTGGATGAAGTGTGTTCTGCTTCTGGAAAAATATGACTCTTCATTGCCAGATTTTTTGCCATCCCGATGTCTTTGTAACATGGCAATGGTCTACTCCTAAATCAGAGAAATTAATAGGGGTAAACAGTAGCTATAAATTAAACAAACAGTTGAGGCTATGAGAAACCCAAGATAACTGCATGGTTCTTCACTCTGGCAAAACCCATTTTTCAGGTTTTTGCCACTGTTCACCCATCACAGTGCATTTCAAAAAAATTTAAATCCCCTGAGGCCTCAGATCTTCTCCTTTTGAACACCTGCAATTAAGGTGTTGGACTTCACTCAACTGCCACTTAGTATGGCTTATCAATATATTCTTGTGTTTGTGTTTTCTGAATGGGTTGAAGCTTTCTTCCACAAGGCTTGTGCCCTAACAGTGGTAAATAAACTGTTGGAAAATGTGTTTTCACTCCACATGAGATAGTCACTGGTAGGCCAATGTCTATTGGTATATAACCTTCTGCTGATCCCTTGTTGTGTCAGCCTCGTATGACCAACTACTATAAGTCTTTAATGTCTTATGCTCAAGCCTATCATTAACAGGTTAAGGACACTTTCTCAGGCCCCAATTCAAGGGATCCTATTGGTTATAGTCTGAAGCCTTGTGACTGGCTTTTCTGGAAGTGTCATCAGAGGATAGCCCTTAAGCCCTGTTGAAAGGGACTTCACAAAATACTCCTGACCACTGGCACTGCTGCAACACTAGAAGGCATGGAGCCTTGAAAATCATGTCTCACAGCTAAAGAAGGCTCCGTCTGACATGTGATACTGTACAAATGCTAGACATTCAAATCAAATTGACTAGTAAGAGTAGTAGCTAACATTGATCTAGACCGCTTTGTACCCAAGATGCCCAATCGAGACTTCCTATTTTAGCTAAACGAGAAACCCCCTTTTCTTTTCTTTCTTTCCTTTCCTGTGGCATTGGCCTGGAAAGATAATGCCATCATTCATATTTTCCAGACCATTGCTAAGGGATGAGGTGAGGTAACCTTTGGAACTTAACTTTTTTATTTCAGGCTAGGAGAAAACCTAACTGACCCCTTGCTTGAAAGTGCCCTGACAGAATTTATCTTTGTGGTGGTTATCATTCTCCTTGGGCCCATGAATGCCTAGATGGCTGGTGCAAAGCTGGATAATACCTCTTAGATTATCTAACTGTCCCAAACTGTTCAAGAAAGAACTCACCAGGAGGTGTTCATGATTCAGGAATCACTTTCTTTGGCAGGGTCATATTTTACCAGTTAGGAATAGATTTAAAAGGAATATGATAAAAAACCTCTCCTTAGCTCTTGGAGACATTTCAAATTCTGTTGCTGAGGCATTAGCTGCCCAGAAAAGATCCTTAGACTCTCTGGTCAAAGTTGTTCTGGATAACAAAATAGCTCTTGATTATCTTTTAGCTGAATAAGAAGGTATCTGTGCAGTGGCCAACATCATCTGCTATACCTGGATTAACATCTTTAGGGAAGTTGAAACTCAGTTACATAAGATTACTGAGTTAACCATTTGTCTTAAAAGGGTGACTCCTTTGGTTTGGGTTTTGGGGATTGTGGCTCTGAAGTGCATTCAAAACACTGGGAATTATTTAGCTTATGGTTATCATAAGAATCTCTCTAGCATCATATTCTCTCAAGGCTTTAAATGAATGGTTGTAGCTACTAACTGCCAAGCAAATCACTACTCTAAGACTGGAACATCAAAAGGGAATGAAGAGAATGACCCACTTAAGGATTATAAATCTAGAACCATGCTGACCTGTGACTATCACAGATATTAATCAAAAATGTCATGCCATAACAAGGAGCAAAAGCTTCAGAGTGGTAGCTGAGAGTGATGCTAATGCCTTAATTTTTGATCAAATCTCTTAGTTAAAAAGCTGAGAGTTTGATCAAAAGGGGGGAACTGATAAAGGGAAAACCACATGCCCAATATGGCATTGTTTGTGCTAAAGCCCATGACCTAACTGCAGTTTTGACCTTCACCAGAAATGTAACCTTAACCAACCAGTCTGGAATTTTCTGGTCAACACCAGTGAGGTGTTCAATCTGTCAGGTGGGGCCCTCTCCATCCCTACCCACCCCATCCTCCATAGAAAGAAGAGATAATCTGCATGACAAAACCTCTGACTTCCCTCCCCCCCCCAAAAAAAGCTTTTGTCCTGGCCTAAAAAAAATCCTTTCTTTTGCTAATAGCTCCCTTGCCCCACCTTCTTCCTTATAAAATAAAAGCCTTCCATTTTTGTACAACCCCTCAGAACACCCTCCTAGTTGTTAGATGGGACCCTACCCAATTCATGAATCATTGAATAAAGACAGATCTTCCCATTTACTTGTCTGAATTTTGTTGAGAATTGAGCAAACCCAGTGGGAGAGAGCCAAGAGATGGCTCCTAGTGACATCATTTACATTCTGAATCAAGCTGTATGTAGAGTCAGCTCCATCCTTGCACATTTCAGTTACAAGAGCCAATTGATTCCCTTTTAAAACACAGACCTATTTGGGTTGGATTTGCTGTCAGCTTCCATTTAAATAGTCTAAATGATAGCCTTGGCCTATGCCGGCTTCCTTTTGCTGTGAAAGCAGGGACTATATCTGTTCTCAGGGTCTGGCTTAGTGCCTGGCCCATAGGAATATTCAGCAAATGAATCAACCAATGAAAAGAGGGATCTCAGAGCTTCTCCAAACCCATGACTTCTTCTTTTAAGGAAATGAGGCAATGGGTTGTGGTTCTTTCTGGGTGATGATCTCGTTAGTCCCATTGGAACCAATTTTCTATAGAGCAGGGAACTCAACTACAAGAAAGCAGACACTTACAAATCATGATAAAGGGGTCTGGGAAAGACTTGTTGCTTGATGAGATTTTCAGAGTCTCTGAAGTTCTATTGTTAGTAAGATTCCTTTGGCTTAAGGTTCTGAGAACTCTTAAGAATTCTCTATAAATATAAATGTGTCTGCTTAGATGAGCATAAAGAAACTTGGAAAATATACACAAGAAACTAATAAAAATGGTTAGCTGCAGAGAGTTGGGATGGAAATTGGCTCAATGGAAAGCATACAGATGTAGAAATGACTATAGAGTGTTTCAATTTTGAGCAGTATGAATATATTGCCTTTACAAAAAATTAAGTTAAAAAATATCCATGAGAGTATGGAACCACTAGGAGCCATTATCAGCTCTTAACAGCTGTCATGGGGTGGGGAGTGAGGAGTGGGCATTTATCAGTTGTTTCTCAGCTGAGGAAGCTGGTTTCAGTGGGGGAGGCCCTGATAGACTGAACAGGAATAGTTTGCCTTGGTTGAAGGAGGAAGAGTGAAAAGAGGGATTAAGAACCCAGGGGACTAACTGGAGAGGTCTGTCTTGGGCAGGTCACACACTTGACAAATTGAGAGGGAGAAGAATTAGGCCAAAATGAAGGGCAGGGCATCAAAGATACTCTTTCCCGGGGACCCATCTGTCCCTGGCTGGACTTGATAATTTCCAAGACACTGCTTACCTAAAAGAGTTCTGACACCACATATCTGTGTGTCTGTAGGCATGGACATTCTGAGCCTGTTAATTCATCTGTAAAACAAAGGGTCTGGATTAACGATCTAGTCCAAAGTCTTTTCCTGTTCTGATGATCTCATTTTAAGATGCTGTCTTCCCTCCTGTAATCCCTGTCCTAAAGCCTCTTCCTGTCCAGAAAAAATAAAAGTGGTAACCAGGGAAAAACACATGTACCTTCATGGCAGGCTAATCTTAACCACCAAAGAGAGCTTTGGAATAAGAGCATCTACCAAGGGTTGCTCATTGAGGTTGAGTGGGAGAGCAGGTGATGAATTGACTGACGAGCTTCACTCACCCTGGACCCTTGTAGAACCTCTCATGCCTTCCTCATGCAGGACATTCCCTCACTGGCTAATAAACTTCTTCAGAGCTGAAAACCTGTGCCATGACCCTCACCATAAAGGCTGCTGCCCCTCACTTCTGAGAGACCACCTGAGAGGACAAGAAAGGCTCTTACCCTGGGGAAGCAGTGGTGGCAATTGCTGATGTTGTCAGTCAGTGGGGGCAGCAAAGTGGGGACAGGCAGCATTTGGGGATGACTAGAACACAGACCTGGTGCAGGGTGATGGTGGGGCACCCAGGCTAGACAGTGTGGCTGGAGGATGGGTGTGGAGCTTCTGGCACAGGGTCCGCTAAGGGGGCAGGAAGACAAGAGGCCCCATGGTTAACATTCAAGGGCTCAGGCTTAGAATTTGATATTACAGCAAACAAGACAGAGATACAGTGATAGGTATGAAAGGTATTCATCACATCACCCAAAACTCTCAGCTCCTGGCATTTAGATCTCACAGTAGGGCAAGAACAGCAACAGCAGTTGCACACAGGCAGAGAAAAAGAGTCGGGGTAAAGGTACCACTCAAACGCTGTAAAACCACTGCTTATAATGCACCATAAAGAAAAAAAAATTAGATATATAGTTTATATATTACAAGATATATGGAATTAAATTCTGTAATTATTTTTTTTGGTAATTATCTTATTATATGGTTTGTACTTTTGTATTAACATAGTAATTTGCTCAGTATAATACAGATGCTCCTTGACTTATGATGGGGTTATGTCCCAATAAACCCATTATAAGTTGAAAATGTCATAAGTTGAAAATGCTTTTACCACAATCTACTGAACATCATAGCTTAGCCTAGCCTACCTTATATGTACTCAGAACACTTACAATTGCCTACAGTTGGGCAAAATCATCTAACACAATGCATATACTATAGAGCAGGGGTCCCATCCCTGGGCTGCAGACCAGTACTGGTCTGTGGCCTATTAGGAACTGGGTCACACAGCAGGAGGTGAGCGGCAGGTGAGTGAAGCTTCATCTGTATTTGCAGCTGCTCTCCAGTGCCAGCATCATTGCCCCAGCTCCACCTCAGATTATCAGGCCTTAGATTCTCATAGGAACAGCAGTCCCTGGTGCCAAAAAGGTTGGGACCGCTGCTGTAGAGTATTGGCTGTTTACTCTCGTGATGATGAGCCTGACTATGCACTGAGGCTCTCTGCCACTGCCTAGCATCATGAGAGTATTCTACCGCATATTGGTAACCTGAGAAAAGATCAAATTCAAAATCTGAAGTACAGTTTTTATTGAATATGTATCATTTTGCACTATTGTAAAGTTGAAAAATCCTAAGTCAAACCATTGTAAGTTGGGTACAATCTGTAAGTTAATGATACCAGAACTTTTGTGATTGTGTCTTGAGCCTTCATTTTATAACTGGGAGTCACAGTACATGCAGGCAGATCAGGTTCTTCCTTGGGAGGCTCTGGGGAGATGGCTGGCCCCAGAGGGCCATCCTCTATGGGTGATGGGCTCAAGGTTGCCCAGGCTGTCAGTAGGGAGTCAGAATAGCAGAAGAGCTGGCTTAGGTGTCTTCTGGCATTCTGAGCACAGAGCCTTGGAATCCATTTTACCTCTATCACCTGCCCCAGGTGAGGAAGGTACCACTGTAGTCAGGTGCCTTCCATGTGCCAGAGCTTCTATACTGGGAGCTCCATGGCCCAATCATCCGGTGTTTGGAACTCTCTTCCTAAGGGTCATAATAATTCACACCTATCTTTCTTCGGAACATAACTTTGATTGGCTCCTCTTTACATTCCTCAAAGATTCTTATTTTCCATATTTCTCCTGACCTTATCCCATTCTCAATCCCCAATAGGAACCTCTCAACAAATTCACGTTCTCACTCCTCCCCTACCCCATGTCCCATCCCCCTTCATCCATGAAGCCTTTGGCAGAAGCATTTACTGATTTACAGGTTATGGTTTCCAAGTTTGTCAGCAGCCTCATGGTGCTAAAAGAAAGGGAATGGGGTTTAAACGCCTTAATCCAGGACAGGAACAGATGTGGAGGGAGCAAGAGGACCAGTGGATGTTTGTTTGTTTTTTTTCCTTTTTAGTTTTGTGATCTTCAGAAGCTACTCGGGCAATATGACCCAAAGTCTTAGACTTCCACTACTATTTATCTACAATTTGAGTTACATTATATGAGAAGGTAAATTGGTAAATGAAATGAGTTTGGACTTTGAATTTGGGGTTGAAATCTCAGTTTAAAAATTAGCTGAATGGATAATTTTCTGGAGAAAAATAACTCTTAAATTTGACTCAAGCGATAAAAATATGAACCAGTATTTTATTCTATTCTCTGTACTTACCTGTATGTTTGAAATATTTCCTAATAATATATAGTTTAGAAAGCAAATAATACTCAAAAAAGTATACTTATTCCTTTGCTTTAGAGAAAAAGCTAGTCACTTTCATCCATAGTTGGTACTGATATAAATTGATATAATCTTGTAAAAGGATAATTTGGCAATATCATCTAAATTAAAAATGTACATATTCTAAGGTCAAGCATATTCTTATTACTTTTATAATATTTTAATAATATTTTTACAAGTAATAATATTATTACTTTTTTGGTTTAAAACAATTACCATTTAATTACATCTCATAATTTTATGGACCAGAAATTCAGATAGGGCTCGTCTGAAGAAATTCTGCTCCATGCCAACTGAGGTGAGGTCACTCAGTTGGACAGTGGATGGGCTGACCCAGTGGGTCCAAGACAGCTTCAGTGAGTTGAAAGGCTGGGCTCCACTGAGTGCCTATGTGCAGCCTTTGGCACGTGGATCAATCTAAGTTGGAATAGTTACATGATGGATTATATACATGGTCTGGCTGCTCAAAATATGGTCCATAGACCAGCAGTAAAGAAATGCACAATCTGGCTAGCAATCCCATAACAGAAAAATATTGAAATAGAAATCTCCATAACCAGAAGAATGGTTACATAAATTTTGGAACATCCATATCATGGAATACCACAAGCCATTACAAATAATAAAATAAATCTATGTATACTGGCTGGAAAGGTGTCTATGATATACTATTTGGCAAAAAAGGTAAATGGTAGGATAATAATACATACCCGATTTTTGCCTTTGTTAAGAAAAAATTTTCAGTAAATATCTCTACCATCCATCTATCCATTCATCTATCCAGAAGTCCAAAAGGAATAGCACCAAATGAACACTGTTTACTTCTTGGGTAGTGGAGGGATTTTTGCCTTTTTATATATTGTATTTCAGTGAACAAAAAAGTGAGAGTATAACATTATTTTCTTGTTTTTCTGTACATAAAAAAAAAAAAAGCCTTAAAAACAAAACCAAATCACTGTATTCAGGGAATATTTGTGCTGAACAATCATGCTCAAAGGTCCTGAAGATATGGTTTCCTGGTCTCAGAAAGCTTGTCAGCATAAACTTGCTTACCCTTACAATATCCTCAGTCACCTCTGCCAAGCCCGTCACTTTGATTTCCCATCTTTTGCTGTAGGAATCATTTCATTGCTCCTCTTTAACTTTAGACCCATGAAGTATGTAAGGAATCAATTTTTGTGTATCAGTATGAATGTTCCAATTTCCCTCCTGGGTGGGTCTACAAGTTCAAAATGACAAGTGCTTCTGCATAAACTTCTGGGGTTAAGACTGGTCATGTTTGGGGACTGTCCTTTTCTCCTAAAAATAAGAACAAATGGTTTAAGGGAGGATTTCTATTTTCAGAGAAAAACATTTAATGCCACTACTGCGGGATACAGTTAACAGCAGCAGTAGATTTTGACGAAAAACAAAATGGTTAATATTTTAGAGAAGCGTTCTGGTTGCTTTCCCGATGGACCAAAAAGCCCATCGAAAAAAAAGTAAATAAAATTGGGTCCTAAGTGCACGCCTGCCCCCTATGGGCTAGATTCTTAATTTATTAGTTTCACCAAGTCTGTAGGGCGCAGAATGTTGGGTCTTTTAAAATCTCCAAGTCCCTTGGAGCCAAATTTGTCCCTTCTTTCCCCAATGTAACTAGCTACACTGGGGAAATAAAGGCTTTTTCAGGACCTCCTTCCTTTGCTGGGTCCCTCAGACCTCAGCGATGGCCAGAGTTGGGATCAGAATGTGACTTGATGATTCAACAGCGGACCTGAAAGTATAATAATTTTAGATGATAAAAGGGGAATTTTAAGCTCTCCTTCCATCCTTCTGGAAGCAGCGCATGTTTCTAGCAAAGGTATTGACACACAGGCTAGTAGTTTCCATTTTAGTCACATTATAATCAATGATGAGCAAAGGGAATGCCTGTGCAGTGTCGAATTTCACTCGGTTGTGAAATAACCTAAATGTACCAGCTCTGCTTATAGATGTTTACATTTACTAGTTATAAAATAAAAACAATAGCATAACTGCATTTCTCATAAGTATAGGGAACGAAAAAATAAACGTGGTGAAATGTTTTGCTGTAAGAAACATGCTGTATTTTACTTTAGACAGCACTACTTTCAGAAGGAAAAATAAGAACATATATAAGCACATATTCTGAACACTATGCTAGTCACTTTTCATGTTATATAATTTAATCTTACAACAAGCTCAAAAAGTGATATCACCATTATTCATATAGATGAGGCAAATGAAGCTGAAAAAATTAAGTAACTTCCCAAGGGATGTGACTCTCAACTCTGATTTTGTAACACTTCATATTGTCTCCCATTATCTCAAGGCATTTTGGGAAAGTCTAAAAACAAATTTATTTATTAACCACATGTATATCTATATATCCCATGTAATCTTTTAAAATAGGGCACGAAATGGCATCAAAACCCCAAATACATATAAGATACTAAAAATCTAAAGAGACTGTATATTTTGAATTTTTTCTTCCATTCAAGAACTATTTTAAATAATATGCAAGGCTGGTTAGTAGGAGTGGTATGTTGGCTGATAGAGATTTTTTTAAAACAGAACTGAGAAAAGCAGCATTTGAAAGTTACTGCTAAGGAGCACTGTACTTATTGAGTACAAAGACCTCTTCAGTTCACATTTTTAAATATCAGATCAGTAAAAAGAGGGAAAACAATTTAAAATCATAGTCTGATGCCATTTTCTTTGGCCCAAGAAAAGAAGGATGCTAAGTTTACTGACATCAAGATGCAAGATACACATGGCTTATTGTGCTGGCACTTGGATCTGCTCCACATTAAATACCCACACTGTGTGCACACACAAGCAAACTATGACATGCTTCTCCACGCCAATGTAAATAAGTAAATTCTCTATTCAACTAGATGGTTGGAAACTTTTGTTGGTATTTGAAAATAAATTATAAAAATTATTTCAAATTAATCCCAATATGAATATTTTTACTATACAATAAAGGTAACTAAACACAGAGTAAAGCTATTAGTTATTCATTTCTAAGTAGGATAAAGGTTAGAAAGTATAATACAGTTCAAATAAAGCAGTTACCTAGCTTGGCAAAAAACAGATAGTGCTAAAAGTAGAAAATTATTATAAATGTTGAAAACAGATAAAACATCTTGAAAATTTTACAGATTTTACACTTTAAAATTATAGTTTATTAGAAACTATGCTTTTCTACACTGATACTAAAATAGTTGCATTTTGGCTTAAATTACAACTGATAATAATCCATTTGGATATAAATGTAATACTTGTTCTATGTTTTAGATTAAAAATTGTACAATATTAGAAAGCTTATAAAGTAAATTGACAAAAATGTGAACTCATATAGACATTCTGACATTGGGGAATTATTATAATTAGTTATGGAATGCCAAACATTGGCAATGTATCCAAGTTTTAGGGTAGCTATGATGAATGAAAAAAAATATTTTCAAATTCATGATTTAGTAAGTTTATTTGATAAAAAGAAAACACCACCATTATGACCAATGTGCCAAGTTCCACGGCGTTCTGAATGTGTGGATCTTGTTGCTGTACTACTTTTTGTTAATAGGTGACTTTAATCCAAATCCACCTATGTTTCTGGATACAACTACACTGAGATAAAATTTAAAGGCTAAAACATTTTTATTGAAAGATAAAATCTGTAAACATATTCTTAATACAAAAAATGTGAGCATCTGCCACTAGGAGATTTGTCCTGTTGCAATGACAGACTTACTTATCTAAGTCAGTTTTATATGTGTGTAAATATCATAGCTAGGAAAAGGATTTTACTGACCAGATTTTTCTTTTCTGCTTAAGTAGGGTGGCTGCAATGAATTCAGCAAAAGACTAAACATATCATAACTTTGCTTCGATTACTCCTTTTCAGCATGTCTTATGTCACATGTTTGAACTCCATACTAGACACTTATGGTGAAGAGCTTTTGGCAGTTGGGAAAGCCCCCAAAATCTCTCGATGGTGGCTGTGAGCTGGTATTGTTGAAGTAATAAATTTCTAGAATGCGCTGTTATTGTAGGGCTACTCAAGTCTCAGTGATGTCAAGGAGCTCAACAGGTTGGTTCAGCTTTGCTTTATTTCTTTTTTCATGCACTATATAATATCCTACCAGAAAAATCAATAGGCTGCCTGAGAAAATATCTTACTTGTTGTTCATAATACTTGACTGGAGTTTTAGGTCTTAAAGGCTGGAAAGTAATGTAACATCCAACAATTACCTATCTGTATTAGGATCGTTTCTTGTGATTTCAGATGCATCAAAAATTTTTTATATATAAATGAATATTTGCTAAAATTGCAAACTGGATAACTTCTGATATCTAAATGAAAGCAGAAATAAGCTAAAACTTGCAATATGTACTTATCATGATTGTATATAATATCGCTTTAAGTTGGTGAGGTAAGACCAGATACAGGCAGCATTTCATTTGCAATATACCTATACTCCTGAAAACCCTTTAGTCACTGCTTATATGGTTTCTACAATGTTTAAATTATGATATTTGGCAATAACAGCTCTGACTGGAGGAGGTGATGTATATACCCCTCAGTGACCTCTCTGACTGTCCAGGTTTATCCCCTTTAAATGCTATAAATGAGGAATGCTTATGTAAAGTGTATTAGCAGTTGCTAACGAATGGCTATATGTTTCTATGAAATGCCATACTCAAACTTGCAATTAACAGGAGGTAGGCTGGTAAAGAAGAATCTAGATGACTTGTTAACTTACTTACAAAGGGAAATGTCTATATATCAAAACGGAATAGTTCTAAAATTTTAAAGCACATTATCTTCTCAGGTCCATTTGGTTTTCAAAAATTGGTATAGTCATTAAATGAAATTTGCTGTCTTTTTCCAAAGGTACTGCTATGTACCTTTTCCTAAATATTATGATTAATGGAGACTACTCTCATGGATGCATCTGTCTGAATGTGAAAAGTCTGCATTCTTAATGTTTGCCGCAAACCCAACGTAGTTGATGATCAGTTTGAAGGTCAGTCAGTTCTTCAATAGTTCTCCAGCTACACTGGCAGGCATACGCTCGTGTTCCTTTCTTCTTCACCAGCTTTGTTTTTAATTTTTGAAATTCTGGCATGTTGTTCCTATTAGTAAAATATGAATGTTTTAGAATAGTGGCTTTGTTTAGAGCTTAATGACTTGAAAAAAGTTCTAATTACTTTATTTTCCTATCTTTATAACATTTGAACACTAAACAAATGTTTGGTCCCCTCATACAAACAGTAGAAGATATGCTTCTATATTCTTTCTGATAAGATTTCCTCAGTATCCAGTACTTTTTAATTCTCTAGGCCTGTTCAGAACATAATGACCTAAAAGGCTGAAGAATTAATAAATGCCTATCCTACATTAAATGACAATAATGTTAAAATAACTGAATCAATGGGCAGGACTATCATAAAATATGATAACCATCTGACTTGATGCAGTTACAAAAAAAGACTAAAGAAGTTAGTTTATTTAACTGAAAGTCAGTTATGATTTTCATGATAATCTATGTGCTGAACTTATATGACTATTCTGTGGCAGAAGAAAATTGAAAAAATTCAAAATGAAATTATGAAAAAAGGCAAAGAAAAATAATGAAGTACAGTATAAACATTTTACAAAGAGATGAAGTCCTATTTTTGCTTTTTATGTCACTGCAATAGAAGGCAGGCTACAAAGTGCCCTCTGGTGGCCAATGGGCACCAGACTCAGTACTGTACTGTACAAAATCCAGGCACAATTTAGGTTTAATACCTAAAAAAACCTGAGAGATTTTCCAGGCCAAATGTCTGATTTCAGGAAAATGAGACATTAACCACCTAAGTGACTTAGTTAAGGTTACAGTAAGCTTGGGAAAGAAATCATTGAAGTTTTATCAGATAGAAAAAAACTCCACAATACTAAATGTATTTAATGAAAATTAAATGTTTAAATGAAGTAAAGACAGTCTTTATTCAATCTGCAATATATTTTGACAAGTTTAACATCTGATACCTAATTGAATCTTTAATTAGAGATTTCAGGAGTAGAAATTATGAACAGCCAGGGAACTAATTAATACATTTCAAATGCTTTTAAAGAAGCACATATCTTACTTAAAAGCTTAGAAAGAAAAATAATTTCATTATCTCCCATAAAGAAAATGATTTAGTAAAACATTTAATTTAGCTATCTTATAGCAGGATGGTCAAGTATAGATTACACTTCTTTAGAAAGTCCTAGAACTTCTCAAAACTAGGATACACTTATTTCCCTCATTTATAAAATAAGGACAATAAAACAAACAATAGCATGGTGTTTCACGATAACTAAAGAGCAGATTGATAACCATTAATAATAAATGGCTCCCACGTTCTGCTGGGCATTCACTGGCACTCTGTGAACCTTTTAACTTTCTTTCAGTCACCACCTCTTTCTGGTTTCCCTCAGTGATCTTTCCCTATCCTCCTCAAGTGTTTCATCTACCTTCCACTTCTTTACTTTCAGCAGACCACATCCTCAATATAAAGCCAAGCCATCAGATGTGAAAAGGCTTCCATCTCCTAGCTCTTCTCATGAACACATCAGTATCTTACCTCCTTCCACTCCATCATAGAGGGTGAACCTCCTCTTCTTAGCCGGAGCTCACTTTCCAACAGCACTCCAGGCCTCAAAGCCTCCAGGACCTTGTTATTCACATCCCCCCCTCGTCCTCCATGTCTCTACTATCCCTGACAATGGAAACATCAAAGCAACTATCTTAACTAAATGACTCTTAACTCTGCATTCACTGACATGCTTCCACGTTGCCTTCCTGGGTCACACCATCTAATCTCACGGTTTCAACTACCACATTACAGATTATATTTCCTACCAGAACTTCAGAGCTGCAGTTTCAATAGCTCCCATAAATGAACTTATAGCCTCTTCTTTCAAATCTGTTCATAAATTACCTCTATCAATGGACAATATCATTGCCCATCTACATAAACCAAGACAGAAACCTAGAACTCATCCTAGATGACGTTTGTCTCTCACCTTTCACAGCTAGGACTACCTCTAAAATATCACTCAACTATACCTACTCTTCATCTACTGCCATAATTGAGATCTTTATTCTTTCCCACTGGATTATCATAACATCTTTCAATAATCCCCATGGTTCTACACACTGGCCTGGTTCCCATACAGTAGTTAGTCATCTTTAAAAAATTCGTCTCTATTTTGATCTCTCGATTAAAAGCCTGTAGTGGTTATCCACACTGCAGAAAAAATTAAGCCAAAATTCATCAGTATTGCTTTCCTGGCTCTGCTCTTTTTGATCTCTCTCTCTTACTTCACTCACTTCTTGCCATCTCTTGCCCTTGTATCCAACATTTTCCACAGTCCAGACTAGTTCTAAGTCCCCAAACATGCCATGGATTTCACCTGTGTTTTAAAAAATACCTCCTAAAAGAATACCAGTGTCCATGTTGTTTGCTAGGCAAACCTCTAATTATTCTTTAAGATTCTGAGGCTTTCTCTTGATACCTCAAGGTCCTGTGACATCGCTCTTTTAACCTATCTCCTTTGTCAAATCTATTACGCGATATCACATCTCAAAGCTGCATTGAGAGTTGAAACTAGGTCCTATTCATTTTGTGAGCCCCGTTATCTAAGAATGCCACAGACTAGGTGCTGATAATGTCTGTTTGATAAAGAAATGCTAATAAACTCTATAAAATAAAAAATATATCAACGATTTATATTGTGATGATAATGACAGTGTTTTCTTTCATTAGTTCAAATCTCAAATATTCCTAAGTATCTTAAAGGTTGAGACAATATATTTTCTACTGATACAAATAATTTGCTTTTAAAAAATATTATTTAGTACGCTGTAGAAAAATAACATATTGTCATTTATTTTTAGTAGTATAATACATCTTCTAGTTCTCACTATTTAATATATTTAAAAATTTTTTTAAGCAAACAAACAGAAACGATTTTTTTTAAGTAAAGTAGCAGAGTAAAGTATTCTTGGTAGAAAGTCCAAGAGGGCAGCTGGATAAAAATTGAGTGCCTAAAAGTATGTTTATTTTTAAACCAGGATATCACAGATCTAGAGTAAACCAATCAATATTCTTAATAACTCTGAGATATCGCAAGTTCCTCAAATACTAACTAAATCACCAATACATTTACTTAGTACCTGTAGCTTGCCCATTTTGATATTACATACATTTTATTATTCTATACTAGTTTTATATTAAATCAATGGTTTACCTTGGTGACATATGGGAATTATTAATCACTCATTAGATTAACCTTCAGACAGTATGTAGCAGAGGATTTAGAAAAGCCTGAAAAGGCAAAAGAAACCTGAAATTGAAAGTTAACTTTTCCAACTATGGGATTAAAGTGAGCTAACCTGACCTGGGATTTCGGGACTATGTTATGCTTTATTTGAATTGGGGACTGTGAAACCTCTTAAATTGTAATTTTTCCATGTATGTGCACATTTCAATTTTGGAACATGTGTGTGAAGAAGATTCAGAGTTTTCAATAAGATTTTCAAAGTGGTTCTTAATGCGAAAAAAGTTTAAAAACCATTAAATAGAGGAGACTCTTATGGATTTACACAAGAATGGCTCCCAGAAGGGGTACAAAGACTCGCCCTTGTTTTTAAACTACTGGAGAGTGCTATAATATATTCTGATTACTTGTATCTGAAAATATAGTCTTCGTCTAGGCACATGTTTGGGGAGCCAAAAATGTATAAGATATGTGTAATTAATATTTACCTCTAAATTTTTATTTAAAAATGTGAGTGCATAGTTTATAAATATATTTTTACAACTTAAAACACCTTTAAAAAATTAGGTATTCAGTAAGTATATAAGAATGTACAAATTGCAAAAATATCCTGACCACAAGGAAGGAGGCAGACATGTATACCAATTTTCAATCTTATACTATATTGAGTGCTGTAATAAGTATGAAGTGTTGTGGACAAAAATAAAAGAATGAATTTACTTCTAAGTTGAGAATGGTGAGGGAATCATGTAAGATGTGTAGTGTATTGTACCCTGAAGGATAGGTAAGGTTTAGGTAGATAAAATGATGGGTAGGTCTCCCAAGAGGTGAAGAGCCTTGTACATAGTCACAGGGAATGGGAGTATTCAGTAACTTGATGTAGCTAAAATGTTATGAAGGTGAAAAGTGTACTGTGGAATGACAAAGCTGGATGACAGATATATAGGGGCTGGATTGTAGAGGGTCTTGAACACCATACTAAGGAATTTGGACATAAATCTGTAAGCAGAAAGGTTTTAGGCAGGAGAATGGCATCCTCATAGTTATGCTTTATGCTTTAATTCTCATCAAGGAAAGGGTGGTCTGAAAGGAGAGAGGGTAAGCAGAAAAATCAGTGAGGATGCTGTTTCTATACTGTTTCCCAGAAGCAAAATGTCCTTATCTGGGATGACAGCAGACAGATAGAAAGGAGATGGATAAGAAAAGTATTGAAGAGGTAGAAGCCACAAAATCTAGCCAAGTTCACCAAGATACACCATAGCAAAATAAGAAATATAAAGTTGTACTTGGCATATTTCTCAGTGAAATTCTTTAGAAACATACCTGAAAAACAGATAATCGCATGTTTTGTCCCACATATAGTCATCATAGCTTACTACCCAGAAATCACATGCTGTACAACGCAAATGGTCACATGCTCTGTTCAGAGAAAAAGAACAGTACATTAAAGATTATTGGTATGTTTAAATATAAAAATATGGTGATTTATTCATAGGATATACCACACATTACAGATTACTGTGTAAACAATAGAAAAGTAAATATTAATCTGATTATAAATTTTTATACTAAAGTACTAATTATATATCAGGTTATATATCTTGTTAAATTTCTGCAGAAACCTATTTTTAAGATTTTACATACTGATACATATAAGCACACATGTATATTGTATAGATATAACAGAAACAAAGTGGATGTGAAGTTCAATGGTTTTCAAATTGTGCCTGAGGGAGAACATCACTTAAGCTAACTTCTTTAAGTTGCTTCCCTTCCTATTGAAATTTTCAAGGATGTCTCTAACACAGAATTTGCCACATTATATTGAAATAAATCTGTCTCTCCCATAAGCTACTTAAGTGCTGGGATAATATCTTATTTGTTTTTTGTTTCCCCACTATTTGGCATTAATGCATTCATTTACTCACTTAAAATATATTTACTGAAGCCTACTATGTGCTAGTGAGATTCTGTCCTCATGTAGCTTAGATTCTAAAGAGAAAAAAAAAATACAATACTCATCACAATGTCAGAAGGTAAAAAGTGCTTCAAACGAAATGAGTAGAGTAAAATCAGGAATACTAGGAGTGAGTGGTATGCAATTCTATACAGAGCGGTCTGCACAGGCCTCTCTGAGAAGGTATATCTGAGTGGTTTAAATGGAAGTGGTAGTAGGTAAAAGAAGCAGGGTTAAGAGAAGGTTCTGTTTAAAAAGGGAGGGGAAAAAAGCATATTTGTATGTTGATGGCAAAGATATAGTGAAGAGCAAAATGCTGATGATACACGAAAGAGGGCAGAACTGTTAGAATTATGCTTACCATATAATAGGTACTTAATAAATGTCCAAGAACTTGAAATGCCAAGGAGTTCTCAAAACTCATTTACCATAAAGTAACTTTAGGAGTAAAATAATAATATGTGGCAATAATTATGAATTGCTGCTGCAAACAATTTGATTTGTATAATAATTGTGATTTACTTAATAGAAACCTCCATGTTTCTTGAGAGTATTTAAAAACCAAAATTAATATAGATACATTTGATCATCTAAAAATTAAAAGGAAATAAGAGTATTTTAAGATGAAAAAAAAAAAAGTGAAAAGACCAGTAATAGAGTGGAAGAAAATGTCTTCAACACTTGGTCAAACACTTATATAAAGACTGCTTACTAATAACAAACAAAGAAAAACTTGAAAACATATTCAATCTTACTAATACAGGTATTATAGAATAATAATTAAAGAGTGGAGACTGAATACAGATTGCCTAGGTTCAACTACTGATTCCATATTTACTAACTGTATAACTGTGGTCAAGTAAATCAACTTCTCTGCAACTCACAACTCAGTTTCCCTATATGTAAAATGGGGATAACTAATAATACACATCTCATAGACTAATTTTGAGGACCTAATGAGTTAATATTGGTAAAGTGCTTATAACAGTGCCTGACATACAGTGTTTGTTAAAAGATAAAAGATAACATAAATAATTAAAATTTAAAGTAACCACAAAAGAAAATTTTTAACCATTTAAGTTAGCAAAAATTAGCACATTCTGACTTTTCTGGTGAGTATGTGAATTGCTATACCTTTGGGAAAAAATCTTCGTATTATTTTAAAGTTAAAATTATCCCTAGCCGTTACACTAGCAATCTCATTTTGAGGGAACTACTGCATATCAATAAAGCATTAATACAATATGTATTTCAAGAATTTCTACTGCAGTATTGCTGAAGCAGCAAAAAACAAGATACCACTTGGATGCTTACCAAAAAGGGAAGACTGAATAACATGCAGTGTTATTTATACCGTGGAATATTAGGAGCTGATAAAGAGAATTAATTTATCCATTGACCTAGAGGGATGTACAAAGCAAGGTGTACAGTAGCATATGTAGTATGATTCTATTTTTGTAACCCTCCCCCCAATTCCTATATAGATGTTTATGAGTAGTAAAATGAAGAAAACTGCAAGGTTATATACTATGCAGCCCATAGTGGTTGTCTCAGGAATGGTGAAAACAGAAGGGAAAGGAGATTATTTTTCATTTTATACATTTTTTAAGTTTGTTTTTATTTTTTTCAATACGAATATAATCCTTTCTAATTAAAAACAATAAAATAAAACCCATCATTAGATTTTTTTTCACTTATGTTCTTTAAAATTCAGATATGGTAACTTTAAAATTATAATTTTTTTTGCCTACAGGTTTCTTTGAGAATTCTTTCCATTTCTAAAATTATTATTAATTATAACAATAACTAATCATTTAAAATTTCATAAGTGATTCCATATTTCTTTCAAACTGTTAGCAATTTATGAAATTTTATTTGTACATATGGAAATTCAACACAATTATATTCATATACATTTGAACTTGGATTTTGAATGTATAAGTCAGGAAATGCAAAATGATGGTTCCCAAAGCTGCCATAACTTGCTTTCTTATGCATATGTAGTTTATTACATGATTGTACAGAGTGTTAACTTTAATGCCTTAATACATATGTGCAATTTGGCTGAATTATTGCTGTTGTGGGAACTATAATTTTGAATTTCCTGACATTCTGTATGTGTAAAATCTCAACCATAATGTTAAATACAGCTTTTTAATTTAATTTAAAATTTAGTAGTTTATTCAAATCTATTCACACTACCACATTTTCCTACAAATACTGTCCTTTGAGAAAAATAAAAGTAACTTGCAGCTAAGAAATCATTCTTCTGCTACGATTCACTGTTAGATCATAATGAGTACCAGTCTATGGAATAATCCAGTCTTACAAGTAATTTAAAACATAATTAGGAGAGTAAAATTCGATTCGGCTTGAAAATAACACCTTGGTTTTATCTATGCCTGCCACCATGCTTCCTGCTACTCTTTCTCCTTTCCACCAATTGGTCAAAAGACTTGAAACTTTACACTCTAAAATCATCCAGCATTGCTCCTAATTCAGAAATCCATTCAGAAATCAAACAAATAAAACACATGGAGAATAGGCAAAATAGACTCAATTTCCTTTATGCCCTGGACATTAAATCAGTGCTTATTTTTAGGGCTTAAAAATCTCTTCCAAAACTACATATGTATAGAGCATATCTAAAAGTCATGGTTCCAATGAAACAACAAATTGTCACCTTTTTTTTCTCTAAAATGTGAAAGGAATAGAATGCAAAGGTGTCACTAACAGCTCTTTTTGTCCAGCTTTTAAGTAGAATCTTACTATTTTAAAGACGTTTATGGTGGAATGCCCACAATCCAGCCCAGACCCTGTGATTCTCAGTTAAATTCTATTAAATCTACACAGTGGACTAGGGCGTCTTCATGTCTATCTAGACAGCTGGAAAATTACAGCAGCTATAGTAGCAAAACCAACGAAGGTTCTCCCCTCTTGTATACATTACACGGCCTTCTGCAAATGGGCATAATATTAGAAAGCATAATGGAACAGGAACCAAGTTTCACATTTGAGTCCTTGCTTTGTAATAATAATAAATATGACCTTGGGCAAGGCACATAACTTGGGAGTCATTTTTGACACCATCCTCTCTTACTTCCCACAGCCATTTAATTCCCTGAATTTTGTCAATTCTAGACTGTGAACAGCTCAAATGTGACACCTTTTCCCAATGCCACTGACATCATTCAGATCATGGCTACCATCGTTATCTCTTTCCTGGACCACTGTAGCTACTGCCTGATGACTGGTCTCCCTGGGTCCTTTCTTGTCTTGCTACTCCAACTTCTAATCCACTTTCCATTCAGCAGTCAAAATTACTTCCTTTAGAAACAAATATGATTAGCTGATTTCCATCTGCTAAAAACAAACAGACAAACCAACCAACCAATCACCAATGGCTCCTCCCGAATATGACATACTTCTAAGATCCTCCAGAGGACTACAGGACCCCAAACCAAATGTCCCTCCACTACCTTCCTGGACCCATCTGGAGCCATTCTTTCCCCCACTCACTATGCTCCAGTTCACCCAGCTGTTATCTGTTCCTCCCACACTCCTTCTCAGTTCTGGGATCATCTAACATGGCATGCCTTCTGACTCCAACAGTCCCCTCTTCTGGCTTAACTCCTACTCATTTTTCATATTGTAGTCTTATTAAACATTATTTGCGTGGGGGAAGCATTCTCTAATGCTTCATATTAGCTGGGATGCCAATTATTTGTGCTCCACATTACATATTTTGTGAAAATTAAATACTTATTTGTGGAATTATCTGTTTAAAGTCTCTCTCCTCATCTAGACTGAAAGCTTGTGGAGGGCAGAGAAATGTCCATTTAATTGTTCACCACAATGTGTTTACTCAAAACCTATAACCTATCAAGCAGGTGGTTAATTAATATGTATTTGATAAGTTGAACAATACTGCTTCAATTTCCTCATTTATAAAATGGGGTTAAAAATTCTTGCTTTATCTGCATCTTGGTCCTCCCCCACCCCCAATGCAACAGGTAAAAAAGTGATCTGGACAATATAAAGTACTTCACATATGAAATCTTCAACATGCACATGAACAGGTATGTGCTTATCTTTCTGTGGGCAAATGACTATCACAAAATGGGTGGTTGATGACCAGTATCTTTGTAAAGGGTGAGAAAAAAAAGACCTGTTGAGAGGTAGAAATGGGGTCTAATGGATTTTGGTATTCTCATGGATCAATATTATGTGATAGGATCCCCATGCTAAGAAACAGGCCATTCTTTTGTCTACTGGAATTCCATGTGGAACAGGCCCTTTCTATGCTAGAACTAAATCAAAGTACATGTAAAAAATACTATATAAAAGAAAATCTTAATGAAATATTTACTATTTGGAACTAAGACAAAAAGTATTATCTTTAAGACCATTTTTAAAGTCAGAAGACACCTGTAAGTAAACACTGATACATGATAAAATGGAAAAGCAGTAGCAGAATATAGGATTCCTGTTGCTGAAATACAATCATTTGCTCTGAAATGAAAATGATTACGACCATCCCACTAAGTTGACTCAGATAAGTCAGGATAGATAGCAACCACACTATATTCTCCTCTAAAAGCACTTTGTAGCTCTAATTTTTTGTACAGACAGTCCTCAGAGCATGATGATTCAAGTACTATCAGTTTTTACAACCCACACAGCAGGCAGCACCCAAGTAGGCTGACATTCTTAGCGTGTCTGCTGCCTGATGTTCTCGCTACACTCCCCAATTTTCTTTTGATCCTTCAGCCCTTCTTTCCAGGCTTCCTAGGATCTAGGCCAGCACCATCACAATTCTCCAACAAAGTCATTTTAGATCCTACTTTTATTATTCAATATAGTAGCTATTCTTCCTGAATGTAGACTGCTAACTGCTAACATGCAGTCATATATGTCTTTCCTTTCTTAAAAATTAACGGAAAATAAAGTGTTTTAGAAATAATGAATGACAAATGTAATAATCTAGGTAAGCAAGCCTCTATAAAGATAGAACAAAGAGTATCAGGATAACAGGTTTGCTTAAAACCAGTCTCCCCATATTATGACAATGAGAATGTAATATGTTAGGAGTATGAGGCCAATATGGGCTTGGGGTAGGTGGCATCAGGACCATAATACTGCCCTGAAAGAAGAACTGAGTAAGAATGAGAATAAAAAGGGGTGGAGAAGAGATAAATAAGGGAGGATAGGGAATAAAATCAAGTGACTACGCTTGAGAACTTTTTGGGTACTGCAGACCTGCAGCTTATCATGCTGACTGTTCAGCCAGTCAGTGTGTAACACATCATGTGGCTGTACAGCCACATTGCTTTACCTGTCTTGGCCACTGGTTTCCACTGCTTGGAAAGGAAAACAAAGCAAAGGAGAAGCTTACTTTCCTGATGTCCTGTGGAAATCAAGCTGGGACTGAGTAATCCAGGCACTTCAAGTGGGGCTTAGAAAAGGACATCAACACAATGAACGACAAAGCCAACATCACAGCTTTCAATAGCTATCGCCCCAAAATAACAAACATCTCTGTAAAGTGTTCTTGGATTTGCTAATCACATATTCCTCTCATATGAAACAGATTAAGGCCAAAATGATAAGAATTATGTTTTAACAACAGTGTATTAATTTGGAAAAACCTAATAAGACATCCTACCTCTGTGAAGTAGTTGTTCCAATCCCACATGGAGCAGTGCTGCCACCAAGGTAAACTGGGCTGCAACTAGACATGTGCAACAAACAGATGGGAGAAAAATAAAATTACAAGAAATATGGGAAGTTAATTTGGTTTCATTGACTCTATAGTCCTATAATCAAAATTTTCCTGAGTAAGCCAACTTCTTTAAAGAGATATTTATTCAGGGATCACTGCTTTATTGGATATAACCTGTACATTTAGGAACACTCAAGGAGTTAAAATGAGTCACAGAAAATGTTTGCCAAATAACGTAAGGGACAAAGCAAATACTGGAGAATGTAACAGAACATTAATTTGAGAAACTGTTCACACTTTTTCCCCCACATGGCAGAAAATTATTTACAATAGCAATAATCTCCCACTCAAGTTCCTTTATATTAAGAGGTCACAGACCATAAGAAAATTGAAGATATTGCTATTGGTCTTTCTCCTGAAAGCCAACCAGTGCTTTGTTGTTCAATGTCACTGTTGTTAAAATGGTAATAAAATCTACTAGACTATGCTTATAGTGTTTGCTCACTAGTGTGTATAATTTACCAAAGCAATCTCAACTTACCTTTTACCAGGGCCTTGAATGGAAGCTCTGACAGATGTGTTACCTGAAGATTTAGATTTTAATTTCTGTTAAGAAAATAAAACAATAAAAGACTAAGAGTAACTCTGATAATCGTAACATGAAAACGGATATTCTTTATTTTATAACAAGAATATTTTTTAAATGACCTAAAAATTCTGTATCATTTTAAAGTTTCTGAAATAAAAACAATGATCAAAACCTTTTAAAGGCCAAAGGGAAATAGACCTCTCTGAGGAATTTGCAAATTACTCTGCTAACTTTTAGTCTAGAAAATTGATATACTGCTATTATTAGCATGCTAAGATTTAGAGTCACTTTATAACTCTTCAGTTAATACTAGACTTCCAATGATTTAAAAGGAAGGACCTTCTATTTAAAACTTCATCCTGGAAAAATTCAAATGAGGAGGAAAAAACCTCAGACTCATTTTTAAAGTCTGTGAATGGCACTCACCTGAACTAAAAATAAACTAACCAAACTCCTGGGTAACTTCAGGAATATTAATTTTGATCAGATGGAAAGGTATCAACCAATAGGCATTCAAGGAAAATGTAGAGCTACCTAGTCACAACCACACAGTAGTTCCTATATGGTTACATAACATCATCATCATTAGTAGGCATTTATTAACTGTTAACTGGTATATAGTACCAAACAACATAAACCAACCAACATACTAGGACCACTGCCAAGGAGAGGAAGCGATGTGGAGAAAAGGCAATTTAAACTATGCAGGAACATGCCTTCATTTTACCTAGTAGGTGAAGAAATTTAATGGAGGCAAAGATATTTCATTTTACAATTCCCTTAACTCTTTCATTTGATGTTAAGCAGAACTGGAAAGATTTTGGGTACATGTCTGTAAAATAATTATGTGCATGAGTCTCTCTCTGTTTTCAGAGCATTTTTCATGTACCATCCAGGCTCACACTTATGACTTGAGGCTGGCATACTGTAATATTTATTATTGTTTCTGAGCTTTCTCGTGTGGGTCTGAGAGCAGTTCAGAAACTCAACAGAGTGGGCAAGCAATGGAGCATTATTTGGCCTCTGAGGACAAGGTGGGTATGAACCAGCCATTCACAGACACCTCTTTTCCTCATTCATTCCATGTTTTAAATAGACCTGCTTTCCTTCAGAAGTTTAGTCGAGTTGCTTTCTCCTCTGAAGGCCTGAAAACTGGGTATAACTTTAAAAAGGAGCATATAAAAGTAAATCAAATTTTATTTCTTTATGATTTTAAGTTGTTTCTATTTTAAATTTGCATATCTTAAAACCAAGACTGAGAATTATTTGCTTCTGAATGCCTTGAATTAAAGACACAGTGCCTCATATACAGATACCCACCTTATAGGTGTTAATAAACAATGAATTGCTCAGATGATCAATGAATCACAAGAACTTCTACTATTAATTAAATTAGCATTGCTGTTAGCATTCATGATGCATCCTTGTTTGCAGAGTATTCAACCCCATTGCTATTGCGTTGACATGTTAAACACCTGGGCCATTGGCTTATTAATTTACCTCAGATGAACTGAAAATGTTAAATTCAGACAGATAAAGATCTTAAGATCTATACCAGTCATTTTATTTTTTATCTGTCTGATAAAAAATATAAGTGGCCCATATCCATATCCTTAATACCACCACTGCCCAGGGATTTTCAGTCTACTGTCTTGCTTTAACCTTCTCTACCTTTTACAAAGTATTATATTTAGTTCTTAGATTTTTTTTTCTTTATGGTCCTTGTAATTTAGCCTTCCATTTGGTTTCTTTTAAATCTAACAAATATATTTTGCAACCACCAAAATGGTAAAAATTAAAGAATAAAAATTCTCATACACTACTAGAGAAGAATATAAATAATACAGCACTTCGGAAAACACTGGCAATGGTAGAAAGGCTGAAAATGAGAACACCTTATAACATAGCAGCAATTCCTCTTCAAGGTTTATACATCCTAGAGAAACTTGCACATGAGTAAAAGAAGACATGTAAAGATAGCTGATGAAATATTGTTGGTAAGAGCAACAATACTTCATCAATTGGAAATAATCTAAATGTCCATTGCCAGGGGAGAAGATAAATTAATTGTGGTAGAGTACCATAGTGAGCTATTATATACATCAATGAAAATTGTTTATGGTTACATATATATGTAACAAAAGTATAAAAGTATGGACAGAAATAATAGTAGTTACCTCCAGGAAGAAAGGCAGCAGAGTAGGATTTGGAGAGTTCTTAAACTATAAATTTTATTTCTTTAAAAAAATCCAGAGAAGCAAATATGGCAAAACATTTACATGTTCAGTATGAGTACTAAATATATAGGTGGCTGTTATATGAGCTTTTTATAGAGTTGAAGTAGATACATAAGTATTTAAAAAATTAAAATATTAACAATTTATTATGGTTCATAGGATAATAGCAATGGTACTGTATCTGAGATGCTAAGATAATAAAACTTTTTAAAATCTTTTAGAAAGTATTCATAGAGCCTACAAATAAATACAAGTAATATCAACTTCAACTATGAGTTAACTTCTAACAGCCTTTCTAATTTTGCATTCCTGCTGAGAAATGAACAGCAAAACACACACTAAGAATTTCTAATAGTTTTTCTACAACTCTAAGTGGAACAATTTACTAAGATGACTATATTTCTCAGAATGCAAAGGACTACAGATACTTGTAGATTCTATAAATTTTCATACTGTTCTAAACGTGTCTTGAAATAATGAAATATTTATAATACTTGACTTACAAAGGGTTTTTTATCAAAGTTGGGCTCTTCAAATATTTCATTAATAAGACTGTCAAGATCATCTTCTTTTTTAAATGTTTCTGCTGATCTGAAAAACAAAACAGCTGAAGCTTAAGAGATAGTCAGCCAGTATCTGAAGAGTTTTGTCTAAATAACGTCCTTTATTAGAATTGATAACAGAAGGATAAATGTGATGTTAATGAATTTTTTCCTTCCATAGACACAGCCTAAGTTTGTTGAAACAAAAATGTAGTTTTTAACAGTTATGAATTCATATATGTACTTTACTATCGCATACTTAATATAAGACATTGAAAGTTATACGTTCTATTCTGGGCATGTACTTTTCTAACATTAACCACTTATTTAAAGAATACAAAATATGCACAATTTTAGCAGAACCTGAGAATTTTAAAGATAATTTTAATCAGTCTTTCTCATTTTTTTCCTAAGGGTTTCTTTGTAAATAAAATAACTGAATCTTATTAGAGAAGCCAAAGATTTCATAATCAAATGATCAATACAAAAAAAGCAATATTCGTTTGATAGAATATTTCAACTGCACTTCTCCCTTTTGTAGGTAAAGCAGAATTATAGATACAAATTGTTATTGCATGGAACTTCTATTTAATAGTTAACATTTACTGAATACTTCTATATGAAGAAACAGAAACTAAGAGATTCGAAACTCACTCAAGGTCATAACAGATGATGGGAGAGGCTTGGAATTCAATCTAGGGAGGTCCGTATATCTAGCACAAAACAAGATTAACTCTCTTTTGAATTTATGTTTATAGATGCTGTGCATCAATTTTATAACTTCACTGGACCATTAGATTATTTTAAAAGACAGGTATTTTAGTCAAACTCCAAATTTAGAAATGTATTTAATCTGAAAAACTCAACATCAGAACTGTATCCCTTTGTTATTACTTGAAGTAAAACAATTACTCCGATATAAGAAAATCTAGAGACTCCTAGTGAAATCTAGTGAACGCCTGATTCCATCTACTTCCCTGCTTTGCTTCTTTAGTTGTTCCCTAACGTTATCCTTAATGTTTCCCACTCTGTGCTGGCCTCTTCACTTGACTTGAAGTATGCTTAAGACTCTGCTCTTCAAAGAAACCCTCAAAAAAACCCTCCTGAAGCTGCCACCTTCTCTTACGACTGAAGAGCAGTCTATGTTCACTATTTCTACTTCTTTACAAATATCTGAATTTAGCATCAGCTGGCGACCTGGTTAAGGGTTTCTCAACCTTGTAACTACTGACATTTAAGGTCAAATGATTCTTTGGTGTGTGTGTCTGTGGGGGCGCTGTTGTGGATGGTAGGATGCACAACATCCTACATATTAGTGTCCCTGACATCTACATATTAGATGCCAGTATCAGACCCTTCCCTAGTTGTGGCAATCAAAAATGTCAAGACATTGCCAAATGCCTGGAGTGGTAAAAGTATCATTGGTTGAGAACTACTGATCTACTTTAAATGATCTAATCTCTGTGAACCTAAAATATGTTATCTGTAAAAAACAGATCTAGACAACCATTTAAAACTTCCAGGTGCAATATTCTATCCCTGGCCTTTACATCCCTCAACTAAAGTGAAGCTCTTCTCTCAGAGGTCATTACTGCCCAAATCAGTACACTTTCTTGTACTGATTTGGCCTTTCTTGGAACCAATCCTTTTTAATCTTTCAAAAGCATCTGACATTGTTGAGTACCAATTCCTTCAATTTCTTTCACGACAACAGGTTATAGGATGTCCTTTTGAAATTCTCTCCTTCTTTGGTGTTTATGATACACTCTTTGGGTTCTGCTCTCTCATGTGATTTCACAATTTCAAGAATCAGATGCATTCAAACTTTACCAACCTAATCTGTACTATTAGGGATCCAAACTGTCCGTTTACATAAGATTCTGGTCTGCTGTAAGATCACACAAATACACTTGCCTATGCTTCGCTACAGAAATGGGAAAAAAAAATTTTCATTGAGAACTCATACAAATTTCAAAGGACAGTGTAGTACATTTAAAAAATTATTTTTGTCTTCTGATGCTATAATAAACTTAATCAAAGGTTAATAAACATTTGTTCTCTCTATACCTTTGCCTCTTTTTTCTTCTTAAATCTAACTTTGAATTAAGATATATTTTCTGTGAAAAATAAAAGGTATATTTTATGATATAATTCAAAAGGTATAACAGAAACCCACAATTAAAAGTGCAAGGTACAAAGAAAAACTTGAATTTAGATCTACAATGTCCTGATAGAACCGGAAATAGGACCTTGGGAAAGTAATTTTTACTTCTTAGTCTTGGTTTGGTTAATGAAAATGGGGATAACAGTATTCACCTCATTGGGTTGTGGAAATTAAATGTAATATACATAAAGCATTAGCATATAGAAAGGACTTGATAAACGTTGGCTATTTTTACAGCTATTATCTAGAAGGTTATGAAACTACCTGTAAATATAACTATCTGTATCATCCTGAACTTTATTACTACTGCAGTTCAACCCGCATCACTCTTTTTTAAAACCAATCGTATATTTCTCTTTATCATTTTGAACACTTCAAAAAATTGCACGTTTTGACCACTGACATTAGTAGTTGCTCCTGGTTTCCAGATGTAGCATGGCCATTTATTTTATCGTTGCAGAGGTATCATTTTATGAGACAATTTCAGTATTTTAAGTCTCATAAGGAAAAGATAGAGACTACATTGCTATACAATTGGCAGGTAGTCTCCTGCTAATGAATTCATAACATAAACTGGTTCCTAGCTTTTAAATATCAATTTTGCTTCAGGACAAAATTTTAATGTTTGACATTATATACCAGATAGGAACTGTATTTGGTATTAGGTTTACGGCCTTTGTTGCTGGGTTTTTGTTTGTTTGTTTGTTTTGTTTTTTTGCTTTAATTTACCTTTGCAATTACACCGCCAAATGAAGTTTTAACACATGCCAACAATCTTGGTTTGCTACAGTTTATACAAACGTATTACTGAAAATCTGATGTAGCAAGGTGGGATGGGGTGCCAGAAGCATTATGGATGGATTTTAGTAGTACAATAACAGGCCCGTGCGAGAGGCATCAAAGGATTTGTGCTTGGAGAGGATCCACATTAGCAGCCCTTTCCATCTTAAGCTGTCTGATCCTACCCTCTGTATGCTAGTTCTAAGATGAACAGGCTCTGGAAGGCTCTTTGATAATATGTCCCTATTCCATAAGGTAATAAATAAAAACAATAAAAGAAATTGCTGTGGGATAGGGATGATAGATGTGCTGGGAATGAGTACCTAAGGCCAGCCAGCATACAGTCTACAAATTAGGGAGTGATATTTGCATACACATCCAATCCAAGGAGCGCCGGCCCCACTCAAAGTCATCAGTTGGCTCTACACTTATTTTTTAGAATGCTGCCCAGTACTCAATTAACTTTTAGAACTTCTGTTTCTGAACTTTAGAATCTTTTCAACGTGTTTATCTTCCGGGGGTGAATTTCTGAAAACAAATATATGTCATTAGAGGCAAGTCTGCTAAACTGGGTAACAAACAAACGAAGTTGAGTAAAACTTCTGGGAAATCACATGTGCACACCAAAAACCACAGATGCAGTCATAAACGAACAAGAATGCCTTTCTTGGGTTATTCCAAAGCTTCCTCTGTGTAATTCCACAAGCGCCTCCCACCGATTCTAGTAACAATTACTGCAGGTCACTTTGGAGGAAAATTCTCATTCTGACAGAAAAATTATGTTTGTTTTTGGAGTGGAGGGGGTAAACAAGTCGAAGAAAGAAATTCTACTGGGATGGAGGGGGTAAACAAGTCGAAGACAGAAATTCTACTGTTTCATGAAGAAAAAAAGCAGACCAATTCGACAGGTAATTTTTTTGGATCCAACCCCAAAAGACTTGAGAAATTTCCCCCCAATTCTCTGAGCCAAAGATAAACAAAAATCAGCTCATGACAACTAGAACGGAATCGTTTTCTCCAACAACTGGTCCAGCTATGACTCTAATTCGAGAACGGCACGGTCAGAGGCGGAGGTTCCCTGCGCCGACACCTCACAGGGGTCCCAGGGTCGGCCTCGCGGCTCGGCAGAGGGCGACTGCGCGGCACGCTCGGCGCCGACCGCCTCCGGGACCCCGGGCTGTCCGGCTGCGGCCAGCTCTTCCGGACTTGCGCGGGGGCGGAGTCGGGCCTGGGTAAGAGAGGCCACGGTCCTCGCGGACCCGGAGTGGAGGTGTGCGCGGCCCGGCGGGGGGATGGGGAACTGAGGGTGTGGGCCCAACCAGCGAGGACAGCTGGGGGTCGCGGGCGCAGGGGGCGGTTTTAGGGCTTGGAGCGGGCTTCGCCAGAACAGCCCAGCCCTCCCACCCGTTAACCTGAGATTTTCTTTCGCCTTCGCTCGGTTCCGGTCGTTGCTGAGGATGCCGCCGCCGCCGCAGCCTCGGGGCCGCTCCAGCACGCTCAGGCTCAGTGGGTCCGGTCTGCAAAACCTGGACTCGACCTCATCCAAGAGCTCGTCGAGGTCCTCCGCCATCTTGAATCGTTACGTCCGTCCCTCTCCGGTTGCCCAGGGCAACGCGAGGCCCCGCCGCGCGCGCGCTCGGCCGCGCCTTCCCCTGCGCAGGCGTGCGCTGTCCCGAGGCGCCCGCGGCGTCCGCGCGGCCCCGGGCCGCGGGCGTCCGCGCTCAGGGACGCGCTGGGGGCTCCTAGCGTGGCCAGAGGTCGGAGGTGACCCGTCTGGCGCCGCATCGCGACGCTCTCCTCTCCTTCCGGGTTTGGCACGTTTCAGTCCCATCTCCCCCTCCTGGGGCCAGGTTGTAATTACAACCACACGACTTCCTCCCTCCCTCAGCCCCTCCTTTCCTGGCTTCAATGAGGGTCCCTTTTGTAGTTCAGCTGTTTATAAATTCCTTGAATGGTGTGCAAGAAAAGAGAGAACGCTCTAGAAATAAAGAGATTAGTAGCAATAATTCAGCCTGCCCGTAGTCGGCAGGATTCGAACCTGCGCGGGGAGACCCCAATGGATTTCTAGTCCATCGCCTTAACCACTCGGCCACGACTACTGCTGGTGTAGGTCTTTCTAGTGAAATCTCTATAGAGTGTGCAAAAGTGCCTATAGTAATTAGCTGGTGAGAAAAACGTAAAGCTATTTTGTCGGATAAAAGAATTTTTGAATCTTGTGGGGCTAATAATTTTAGCTGTTTGCATAAATTATTATGCAAAATAATTTTAGAGCATATAGTGTTCAACCTATTTTTCTTTTTTCCATCAGGAAAAAAAAAAAAAACAAAAAACGAGTTCTAGTCAAATCTCTAAAGTTAGAATCTGAAACAGGAGAGAGGGAGGAACACCCAGAACTACTGTACACCTCCTTGCGCAAGGATGGGGCTATCGTCAGGAGGGAATCTGGAACCTTGGGGTGGCTGAGCAGGCTTTGAGCGTCCTTGTGTTTCTCCCAGCTCCATTCCCTGGCTTCACTCTTAAAAGTTAACAGCTCACAGGCTTTTTTACCTGTTAGGCACTAAAATGGTATTACCCACGGATTTAAATTCACTGTGCAAAGTCAGACTGTCCCAATGTTCCATAAAAGCACTACTTTGAAATGTGTAATGCGTGATACAAATGTAAGATATTGTCATTTAATGATAGTCCTATACATATTATGCACGATGTAACCTGAACTTTGAGTGTTTTTGAGGGAGAAGGGTAGCAAAGACGTAGGCACCTTAGGCAACTGGAGATAGCTCAATCAGATGATTTAGTAAATTCATTTATTTGGTCTGTTTTTGTTCAAAATATCTTTAATGTCCTTGAAGAGCTAACTTCAGTGGTGTCCTGGAGCGAATGGTACCTGCTTATTAGTGCCTACCTTTACATTTTCACGAATTTTGGGAGTCAGTTGTAAATTCAACGATTATTAAAAATGAACTATATAAAACAAACTAATATTCAAAAACCACCATGGTCTAGTTATTTCACTACGTTTTATTATAGTTTATGCTGCGAGATTATTTACATCTATTGTATCTGAAATACTATCCAATGAGTTGCTATTGTGAATCTCTTAACTTCTCACTTAGTGATGTCACTTGGGTAGCTTAAAATCAGCCTTTGTGGGGGAAAGCTTCACCAGGGAATTTGCAAATGCTTCAGAATAATGGCTTTTTCTCTGTAAGAGCTGCTTATGAAACATTTACCAGCACACCACTTAATGTTACCTATCATCAGATCAACCTTGAATATTCCCAACAAGGCAACACTCTCCTACCTGTAGAGCTGCTTTGTTTTTTCTCTCTGCAGCTTTGTTTAAGCTATTAGAATCCTGGCATATTGTATAATTTCCCACTCGGTTTATTGGGGAAGGAAAGAGAGGGGTTTGTGTCAAGTTGCCTTGCAGGGTAATTGTATTTAGAATTTTCCTCCAGCAGAAAGACAGGAATAAGCCACTTGATCCAGTTTAACAGGCTTAAATTAATGATTTGATTTTTCACTAGAAAAGATACGGTGATATGTAACAGTATAGTTGACTGTTGAACAACACGGGGGCTTAAGGGTACAGACCTCTGTGCAGTTGAAAATTTTCTGTAACTTTGACTCTCCCCAAACTTAGTTGTCTTTGGTAGCTGCAGGGAATTGGTTCCAGGACCACCCACAGATACCGAAATCAATGCACACTCAAGTCTTCCAATATAAAATGGTGTAGGTAGGTTAATGCATACAGTTGGCCCTCTTGAATCTTTACGTGGGCCAGTTAAGTTCAAATCCATGTTGTTCAAGGGTCAACTGTAGTTGAAAGAATCTATTAGCATGTAGATTTGCATAAAGGACTGTGAAAAGATGAAAGAGGAAAAGTTTCTAGTTGTATTTTGTTTGTATGAATATTAGAAAAAATCTGGAGCTTGTTTCCTTCTTCCACTCCCATCCCCACTTTAATAAAAAGCTTTTATAGACCATCCAGAGGTCGGTGTTTTCAGAATTTCATTTATAGCTCATTCAGCTCTCCATTGGGTCTCCTGACTTTAGCAGTGTTGTCTTTCTGCTGTGCCTTAGAAAGAGAAAAATCTGTGTATACAAGGAGAGATGCCACATATCACATAGGTGCATGGCTGTGTAATAAAATGTAAAATGATAGATAATGAACTATTAAAAATCTCCAGATGTCAGGTGGACTCTTAAACAATGGAAATGTATGTATATGATATGTATACATGACTTTAGGAGATTTCTCATTCATGAAAATCATATTAGAAGATAATTCTTAAAAAACTATGTTACAGTAGTCCCCTCTTATCTGTGGGGATATATTCCAAGACCCCCATTGGATGCCTGAAACCACGGATAGTACTGAACCCTATTTATGTTATGTTTTCTCCTATGTATACATACCTATGATAAAGTTTAATTTATAAATTAGGCACAGCAAGAGATTAACAACAGCAACTAATAATAAATTAGTTATAATAATTACAACAATATACTGTAATAAAAGTTATGTGAATGTGGTCTCTCTCAAAATATCTTATTGTACTCAACCTTCTTCCTGTGATGATGTGAGATGATAAAATGCCTTAAGTTGAGAACTTAAACGTTTTCACTTAAAAGAAGCACTTTTCCACTTCTCTTTGGTATATCAGAATTGCTAGCAACACTGCTCAAAATAAGGGTTGCCTGCCTGAACACAAGCACTGCAATACCACAACAGTCATCTGAGAACTGAGATGGCTACTAAATGACTGACTGGTAGGAAGTGTACATACACAGCATGAAGATGCTGGACAAAGATACGATTCACGGCCTGGATGGGATGGAGCAGATTCCATCACACTACTCAGAAAGCTATGCAATTTAAACCTTATGAATTGCTTATTTCTGGAATTTTCCATTTAATGTTTCTGGACCACAGTTGACTGTAGGTAATTGAAACTATAGAAAGTGAAACCTCAGATAAGGGGAAACTATTGTATATATTCCTTTGATATTTTCTTTTTGTTTTCCACAACAAAAAGGTATTTATTACCTCTATAATTGTTAAATGTGTTAACCATGATGTGAATCTTTGTTCTCAGGTTTTACCCATCTTGGAAAACATGCTGAGTGTCAGATGTTTCATAAAAGAGTTTTAGCCTGGTGTCTTCAGATGATACAATTATTAAACATGGTAAAAGCGTCATGTCATGTATTATTACATTTACTTAGTATTTTAAGAAAGTGTTTTGGGGTAATGTTGTTCAAAATAAGAAAACAAAGTCCTGTTGGCTCTTCCAAGTAACTGGAGAATACTCTGAGCCTGCCTTGCTAGCACCATTCTGAATGAGTTAGAGGTGGCCATACAGCTGGTTCTGTTGTTCCACACAGCTCCAGGCCAACTCCTTCAGTTAGAAGGTGTTTTATAACCCTCCTGGCTCTTCATATAATGAACTGCAAGGCCTCTTTGAATTCTCATGCACTTGGGTTAAATTCCCCCAGCCCTGCTTTTCTCCACAGGCATCACAGACCTTCTAAATAAACACCCACACCTGAGCAGTGACAGTAGTGTAAGGGGAGGGATCTTCCCAGAATGGTTGCCAACCTCCCAGCAGCTGATGCTATGGAAGAAAAGGAATAGCATTGAGGCAGCTCCAGTTCTTTTAAGTGGTCCCTGAGTTAGGCCCCAATGTCATGTAGGTAAATTCAGTCCAGAACTCACAGAATCTTTATTGGAATTTGTACATCCATCCCTCACAGCTGTGGAAAGTTTAGACTAATCACAACTCTCAATGGGATACTATCATCTTCGTAATTTGAAAAAGGATCAGGAGCCTGCAGGCTTGGAACATCTTGAGAAAACTCTGCCCCTGAAATAACATCATCACACGTGGGGGACACCACTTGTGGCATCATCTCAGAGAGCTTAAGAATGCTAAAATCAAGTTTTTCTCTGGTGTGGTTTCAAGTGACCTGAGAAATCTGAGAACTGCTGGTTTTTTTTTTTTTTTTTTTTAAACTGCAAAACAGATTCTTTCCTCTTTCATCAACCCCAGTGCTGTCAATGTGTCCAACGTTAGGTGCCAGAAGTGAGCATAGCCTTTTAATGATAGCAATGCCAAGGTTAACATGGCCACCAGGGGCTCTCTTAAGAATCGGTTAGGGTGTATTTTGATCCACAAACACGTTTCAAAGGCGTGCGCCTCCTTAGTCTTTCTAGCCTCAGTACATTTCTCTTCAGCAGCCTGGATAAAACTTGTCACTTTTGTAAGAACTTCTTGTGCTTTGGGGACATGATTTTTCATTGACCCCATGTGTCCATATGTTAGGGCTAGGTTCTAAGTTGGTATTTGGAAAGCAGCCTCTGACAGCGCAGAGGCCTAGTGAACTACAGTCATTTGTTCAAAAGGATAGTATTTACAGATGTGCTATAAGAGTGTAATACAATTTTTAACTCCACCCAAATGGATATTTTGTCACTAATCCACATAGCAACCAACAAACAGCTCAGCTTGAGGAGGCAAGTGCTAATAAATGTCACTCAAACTAGTCAACCCTCTGAGTAGGCAGTAATACAACCCTTTTTTGAGACTTTAACATTAAAAAGTCCTTTTCAGTTCTACAGTTCTATGAGTACAGCTACCTCTTCCTTTCTCCTTGTCTCATATTATTTTTTTGCTTTATGATTTTCAACCTTCAGAAAGTTAAACCTGATTCAATGAAAAATAAGGGATCAGTTAGAAGACTACAGAGGGGATTGTAAGAATTTCAGCTAGGTGTTATAATGAAAGCAAAGTGAGGACCAAATTGGCGGCATCAGTCAGAAACATCTCATAGCTCTGGGCTTGGGCTTAGTGCCTCTTGGTCTCCCATTTCCCCTGACTGGCCATATTGCCTATTAGGGAAGAATCCAGGGTTTTAAGCAGACAAGTTCACTATATTGCCTCAGTCATGTTTCTACACATCAATCAATCTTTAAGGCCTTACAAAAGATACCTGTAAGTTTTTGAAATCTAAAAGTTCTCTACCTACACAAAAAGCTCATGGAAGTTCCAAAGGGTAAAGCCAAGAGAGCTATCTCCTTTACAATGAACTTCCCGAGAATATCTGGAGGCAGGGAAGGACTTTAGTGATTACATATAAATCTTTTTCATTTTACAGGTGAAGCAATCATGGCCAGAGAAGTGAAACAATTTAGAAATTCTTTGATTATTAAGAGATTTTCATTGCAACCATTCTTTACATTCTCTTAAATTGATGATAAAAATTTAATATTAGATTTTGGAATTCTTTCATGCCTGGACTGATATATCAATAAAAAGAGAGCTTATCCCCTCAAGTTTTGTAAAATCTCTGATTTTCTATACCACTCTAATATATTCATTGCTCTTATAGTTTAGTGATTATGTCTAGACCTCATATTACACAGGAGGACACAAGCTCATATTACATATGAGGACAGGAACTATATAACTTGATGCAGCTTTGTTTCTCCTACAGTGTCTAGGAAGGTAGGGAGAAGTATATCTTTTGAGAACATCTACATTGAAATTCTATTAGGATAATGCTTTTGGGGGCCAGGGAACCCCCACTGTGTTCTAATGGGGAGGCTGATTCTATGACCTGTGAGTTGGAAGCCTGTAGAAATGGTAAATTCTAACAAATGTGGGTGCAGAATGGGTTGTTCAAGCCAACAAAGTTCTTGGCTGAAGAAGAATGAGTCTCCTTGAGCATACAGGGAGGTCTAAGTGCTAGGAGAGATTTGGGGCTGTGGAGGAGGGTTAGAGCTGACCGTGAGCTCTGGGAGGGGAAGGCCTGTGCTCACATCTGTACCTTCAGTGCTGGCCTGTGAATGAAGGGACAGATTCATTCCACAGCAGAAGCAGTATATTTTCTAGCATTTTATTTTTTTCTTCTGAAATCAACGTTATTTCAGACTATATGTGGCCAAATTCTATAAGACATTATCATTTATTGGCAAAACATCATGGATTGCTGCATCAGTTCCTGTTTGCCCTTCTTGACTGTGGGTATGAAATATCCTTCCTGCAGGATGAACCCCTCCAGACCCTGAGCCAACCTAAGATTTCCTCATTCTCCATCATGGTTAGATCTGGATTGGTCTAGATGGCCTAAGCCTGGTATCCAGTGAGCAAAGTGCCACACTGCTCTCTTCTGAAGTGTAAAGTGAAGATGTTGGCAGACCACATTTTTTTCTGAAGGTTCCAAGGAACAATCTATTCCTTGCTTCTTTCAGCTCTGATGACTATTAGCATTCCTTGGCTTGTAGCCTCATCACTACAATCTCTGCCTCCATTTTCATATTGCCTTTTCCTTTGTATATCTTCTCTGTGTATTTATTTTATAAGGATACAAGTAATTGCTTTTAGAGCCCACCTACATTATCCAGGATAATCTGCTTCTTTCAAGATCCTTAACTTAATCACATCTGCAAAGGCCCTTTTCCCAAATGATATAATAGTCCAGAGATTTGACATGGATATCTTTTCTTGGGGATGATTTCTTAGCTTATCACAAAAGCCTTGACAGACTCCTGGCCTGTGCTGGCCCCTCTTCTTGGGAGATCAGCCCCTTGACTCTCTTGGTTCTAGCTAAGGATATGTCTCAACATGATGAGTCTGTCTGTAATAAAGTTCTGTCACCCACTTGACTCTGAGTATCTTCATAGCTCACACATTCTTACTGCCATTCCAGGCCTCCAGTGCCAGCCACTTCGGTATAGGTGTAAGGCTGGATCAGATCCAAGCTTGCCTTTAAATACTATGATTTTTCTAGATGGACTTCTTTCTCACAAATAAGCCCAAGGTCGGATCAGTTCTCTTAGCCTGAACCATACTGGAATGGTTCTCATTCTTTTGTCAGCTTGGCATCGAGGTCTTAGCAAGCCTCATGACAATGACTGTGTTGACAATTACAGTGTTCTCATGTTTATACTGTAATTTGTTAGATATCTACCATATTCTGAGCTCTTTATATAACATTTTAATGTCACAGCTGAAGAAATAGGTAAAGAGGTAAAGTTAATTGTGTAAGGACCTATAATGTGGGTTTTGAAATTGGGTCTAACTATAAAACTCATGTTCATTTTACTGTGCCATACTATATTTTACATGGCTTCATTATTTATCTTAAGGTTATTTTCTCTTTTCCTCCTCCTCATTAAAAAAAACAAAAAACAAAAAATAAAAACAAAAAACTGAGCTGAGGGTAGGAATTTGCTTTGATATGATTTTCTAATTATTTATAAGGACTTGGCAGACAAATGTACTCAATCAGACAACCTAATTCTTAAAATCTTGTCTGTGGGGGACCTTTCTAGCTTAGGATCTTTGAGTGCACATACATTTATACTACTCTTGCCAGTTCATGTTATTCTACTGTTATTGCAATTCCCCACTGTATGTAGAATCTGTCTGTATTCTTTTAACATTCTCCAGCAATCATCCTGCATTCTTGAAGATGAGATGTGCATGTGAAGGAAAATCTCAAGTTCAATCAGCCAGGAAAAGCTTAAAAGTCCATATTCTAAGGAAGTTGTGCAATGAATTTACACATTGGCCTCTGACTGAAATAGACCAATATCCATGCTTCAAAGTATAGTTAGACTAAAATTCTTAAAACCAACAGCCATCTGTCTCTTGGCCTTGCTAGCTTTGGTTTTAATTCTAGCTCTGTTACTACTATATTATGATCTTGAATGAGACATTGACCCCTCTCATTCTTGAGTCTCCTTATGTGTAACCGTAGCTAGTAAATACTATGCTTTCTATACTTCCTATGATTTAACAAACTAAAATACATTTTAAAAAAGTTAGGTTTCTTAATCTAAAGGCAACAATTTAATGAAAGTCAGTGTGCGAATGATGGTGAACATGTGGCTTTAGAATCACCTGAGCCTAGGATTTAGTCTCACATACCCTATTTACTAGCTGAAGGTGGAGGGGGGGAGGTACTTGAAGGCATTGTCTTTTCTGACCACCAGTCTCTTTATCTGATAAAAACTGGGTTGAGAAATATGGTACTTACCTCACAGGAATGTTGTGAGGGCTGAATGGGAGCCCAAGCTAGAGGCAATAGAAGTGTGGAGCTACCGAAAGAGCCAGGCTGGCCTCTATTGATGACCCCAAGAGGAAAAAGACCATCCTCGCTGCCTTGCTTCTCTTTGGGCTTACCTAATGTTTTCTCTCCAAAGACAGGACACTGCTTTGTAACAGACAGATTAGTGGCCCAAACAAAGAGCAGTTTGTTTCATTACTTTAAAACAAAGCTATGCATCAAAGACTACTTTGCTTGAGCCCTGTGGATGGGTGCAAGATGGAAGTTAAGCCTCCTGATAGTGAGAAAGTAGGTAAGCAAGGTAGAAGGGGCCTTCAAGTGATCCCTCTTGAGGGAGAGAGAACAGGTGAATGATGTTCCAGTGTAGATTGAGTCAGAGGTAACATATTTGTTGCACAGAAACATTTCTGTTGAATCTTGCTACTGCCCCAGTTTACACTCTTGTCTATTATGGAAATCCGCAAATATCTTCTAACTGGTTTCCCTGCCCCTACATACTTACTATATACATACACTCCTGGAAAACTTAGAGCTTGAGCTTTCACGCTTTTCAACCATGACTCACAGTGAGAAATCCATTTTAGAGGACAGGATAGTATACACATATGTCTGTCTAGTCTGTCTGTCTATCTATCTATCTATCTATCTATCTATCTATCTATCTATCATCTATCTATCATCTATCTATCATCTATCTATCTATCATCTTTCATCTATCTATCTATCTATCTATCTATCTATCTATCTATCTATCTATCTATCTATCATCTATCTATCTATCATCTATCTATCTATCTATCTATCTATCTATCTATCTATCATCTATCTATCTATCTATCATCTATCTATCTATCTATCTATCTATCATCTATCTATCTATCTATCTATCTATCTATCTATCTATCATCTATCTATCTATCATCTTTCATCTATCTATCAATCATCGTCTATCTACTTACCTGTATGTTATCTAAAGTGAGACAAAAGTTTTATAAATTGAATTTAATCTATGTGAGATACATTCTGATATTTTCTATTTTATTCTATTCTATCCTTTTATTTAAAAAAAGTTCTGGTCAAACCTACTTCAGTAGATTCCAGAAGGAGTGACCTATAGTTTGAAGTATACTGTTCTTAGAGCATTGATCTGATTATGTCCTTAGTTTCTTACTAAATCTATGGTGACCTTACATTGCGTTCCACATGAAGTTCCAATTCCTTAGCCGGATGACTCCTCTTTCTCTCTCAGATAATTTTCCCATCACCCCTGGCAGGAAGTAGCAGACTGTAATGAGGGTTTTGGAGTCAGAGGAGCAAGAACTGAGGGCTGGTCTATGGCACTTACCTGTGTTATGGCCTTGGAAAAGCTATCTTAATTTTTTTAAATTAAGTTTATTGGGGTAACATTGGTTAATACAGTTATATAATTTTCAGGTGTACATTATAATTTGACATCTATATATTTTATTATGTGTTTACCATCCAAAGTCCAGTTTTCTTCAACTACCATATATTTGATGCCCTTTATCCACTTCACTCTCTCCCTGCCCCCTATATTTGACCCCTTTATCCTGTCTACCTCCCCCCTCCTCCTCCACCCCTTACTCTTTGGTACCGGTAGTCCATTGTCCATATCTATGAGTCGCTGTTTGTCCTGTTCATTTGTTGCTTTTAGGTTTATATCCCAAGTATAAATGACACAATGTGATTTTCAACTTTTTAATGTCTGGCTTGCTTCACTTAGCATGATTATCTCGAGGTCCATCTGTTTTGTCACAAATGGCAGTATGTCATTTCTTCTTATGGCTGAGTAATATTCCATTGTATATATGTACCACAGATTCTTTAGCCAGTCATCTATTGTAGGACACTTGCATTCATGTTCTGGCCACTGTGAATAATGCTGCTATGAACATCAGTGTGCAAATATCTTTTGGGATATGGGTTTGCAAGTTTTTGGGGTAAATACCCAGTAGAGGGATTGCTGGATCATATGGTAGATCAATTCTTAGTTTTTTGAGGAAACTCTATACAGTTTTTCATAGTAGCTGTACCAATTTGCCGTCCCACCAGCAATGTATAAGGGTTCCTTTTTCTCCGCATCCTCTCCAAAATTTGTTATTACTTGTCCTATTGATTATAGCTATTCTAGCAGGTATGAGATGGTATCTCATTGTAGTTTTGATTTGCATTTCCCTACTAGCTAGGGATGTTGAGCATCTTTTCATATATTTGTTGGCCATTTTTATGTCCTATAGGGAGAAGTGTCTGTTTAGGTCCTCTGCACATTTTTTGATTCTATCGTTTGTTTTTTTGTTGTTACTGAGTCGTAAGAGTTCTTTGTATATTTTGGATATTAGACCCTTATCGTACGCATTGCTTGCAAATATATTTTCCCATTCAGATGGTATCTCTTTACCTTATTGATGGTTTCTTTTGCTGAGCAGAAGCTTTTCAGTTTGATGTAATCCCATTCATTTACTTTTGCTTTTTACTTCCCTTGCCTTTGAAGTCAAATTCATAAAATCTTCTTTAAGTCCAAGGTCCATGAGTTTAGTTCCTATGTTTTCCTCTATGCATTTTATTGTTTCAGGTGTTATATTTAGGTCCTTAATCCATTTTTAGTTAATTTTGGTGTGTGGTGATAGACAACAGTCTAGTTTCATTCTTTTGCAGGTGGCTTTCCAGTTTTCTCAGCACCTTTTATTGAAGAGGCTTTCCTTTCTTCACTGTATGTTTTTGGCTTTTTTGTTTAAAATTATTTGCCCATAAAAATATGGATTTACTTCTGGACTCTCAATTCTGTACCCCAGGTTCATGTGTCTGTTTTGCTGCCAATATCATGCCATTTAATTACTGTCACTTTGTAGTATAAATTGAAGTCAGGCAGAGTGATGTCACCAGCCCTGTTCTTATCTTTCAGGATGGCTTTGGTGATTTAGGCTCTTTTGTGCTTCCATACAAATCTGCTACTTTTTGTTCTATTTCTTTAAAAAATGCCGATGGGGATTGCATTAAATCTGTATAATGCTTTAGGTAATATCATCAGTTTAACTATGTTGATTCTTCCATTACAAGAACACAGACTATCTTTCCATTTCTTTGTATCTTCCTTAGTTTCTTTTAATAGGCTCTCATAGTTTTCATTATATTGGTACTTCACGTGTTTCATTATATTTATTCCTAGGTATTTTATTCTTTTTGTTGCAATTGCAAAAGGAATAATTTTTTTTTCACTTCTTTTAATGACACTTCATTATTAGAGTATAGGTACGCTATGGATTTTTGAATATTGATTTTGTATCCAGAAACTTTACTGTATTTGTTTATTGTTTCTAGCAGTGTTCTTGTGGAGCCTTTAGGGTTTTCTGTATAGAGAATCATGTCATCCACAAATAGTGACAGTATGACTTCTTCATTTCCTATTTGGATGCCTTTTATGTCTTTCTCTTGTCTGATTGCACTTACAAGGACTTCCAATGTTATATTGAATAACAGTGGTGACAGTGGACAACTTTGTCTTGTTCCTGATCTTAGAGGGAAGATTTTTAGTTTTTCACCATTAACCATAATGTTGGCTGAGTTTGTCATTGATGGTTTTTATTATGTTAAGGTACTTTCCTTCTATACTGATTTTGTTAAGTGTTTTGATCGTAAATGGATGCTGTATCTTGTCAAAGGCTTTTCCTGCATCTATCAGTATGATCATATGATTCTTATTTTTTAATTTGTTTATGTGGTTTATCACATTAACTGATTTGCATATGTTGAACCATCCCTGTTCCCCTTAGATGAAGCTTACTTGATCATGGTGTATAATCGTTTTAATATGTTGTTGTATTCAGTTCGCTAGTATCTTATTTAGGATTTTCTCATTTGTGTTCATGAAAGATACTGGTCTGTAGTTTTCTTTTTCTGTGTTATCTGTACCAGGTTATGGTGTCAGAGTAATATTGGCCTCATAAAATGAGTTGCAAAAAATTGCCTCCACTTTAATTTTTTAGAATAGTTTGAGGAGAATAGGTATTAAATCTTTTTTGAATGTTTGGTAGAATTCACTGCTGAAGCCATCTGATCCTAGACTTTTACTTTTTGGTAGTTTTTGATGATTGTTTCAATTTCCATATTGATGATCAGTCTATTTAGATTTTCCAGATCTTCTTGATTCAGTCTAGGAAGGTTATATTTTTCTAAGTACTGGTCCATTTCTTCTAGGTTATTAAAGTTGGTATTATATACTTTTTTATAGTAATCTTGCATGATCCTTTGCATTTCTGTGATGTCAGTCATAATTTCCTCTCTTTCATCCCCGATTTTGTTTATTTGTCCCCTTTCACTTTTTTCTTTAGTGAGTTTAGCCAGGGGTTTGTCAGTTTTCTTAATCTTCTCAAAGAACCAGTTTTTTGTTGTATTTATTTTTTCTATTTTTTTTTTGTTTTCAATTTCATTTATTTCTGTTTTTGATGATTTTTTTTTCCCACTGACATTAGGCCTTATTTTTTCTTCCTTTTCTAGTTTTTTAAGATGAAGCATTAGGTTGTTTATTCGGGCTCATTCTTGCTTTTGGATATGAACTTTCCTTTTACGACTGCTTTTGCCATGTCCCAAAAGTTTCGATATGTTGTATTATCATTAGTTTCTATGTATCTCTTGGTCTCTTTTTATTTCTTCTCTGACCCAGTTATTCTTTAGCAGCATGTTTTTTAATCTCCATGTATTCATGGTTCTTCCTGCTTTCTTTTTACAGTTGATCTCTAGTTTCAAAGCATTGTGATCAGAGAATGTGGTTGGTATGATTTCAGCCCTCTTATATCTGTTGGGGCTATCTCCTATCTCTGTGTCCCAGTATGTGGTCAATTCTTGAGAATGTTCCATGTGCACTAGAGAAGAATGTATGAGCAGCTGTTTTGGGATGGAACACTCTGTAAATGTCAATTATGTCCAGTTGTTCTAATGTGTTTTAAGAATGCTATTTTCTTATTGAATATCTGTTTGAATGATCTGTCCGTATCCAACAGTGGGGTATTTAGGTCCCTTACTATGATAGTGTTTGGTATGTTTCTCCCTTTAGTTCTGTTAGTAACTGTTTTACATATTTTGGGGCTCCTTGATAGGGATCATAGATATTAATAAATGTTATGTCTTCTTGGTGCATGATTCCCTTTATGAAGTTCCTCAGTATCTTTCTTTACATGTCTTATTTTGAAGTCTATTTCGTCTGATATTAGAACCTCTACTCTGGCTTTTCTCAGAATGTCTTATGTTTGAAATATCATTTTCCACCCTTTGAGTCTGTGTTTGTCTTTGGAGCTGAGATGTGTTTCCTGGAAGCAGCATATAGTTCAGTTTTGTTTTTAGATCCAATCTGCAACTCTGTGCCTCTTTATAGGTGATTTCAGTCCATTTACATTAGGGTGATTATTGAAATATGAGGGCATTTTATCTTTTTCTTTCTGGTAGCTTGGTGTTTTCATTGCTTCCTTGTTCATGTGTTTCTGTGTTCTTTATTTTGGTTGGGTTTTGTGAGTTTTCCTTCTGGTTCTTCTTGTTTTATGTTATATACTTCAGTTCTGAATCTTCAATGTGTGGTTACCATTACGAATATGAAAAGGATAGTTACACACACACACACACACACAATACACATACAGTTGTCTATTTTCTTTGCATGTGCCTTATCTGCATTCCCCTTTGTGAGTTTGGATCTTTGAATCCTCCCCTTTTCAGTCACTGTTATCTCAATTTGTCCCTATGTATGCTGAACATTCATTACTATCTTGCTATAGCAATTCTGTTTTTATTATTTAAACTTATAATGCCTGTTCTTAGTAAGTATTGCACTCTTCTGCTTTTATTTGCCTGATAGTCACTTTACTCTTAATTATTATTATTTTTTTGTCATTTTGTTTTAGATGAGCTGACCCCTTTCATTATTTCCTGTAATGCAAGCCTTGTAGTGGAGAATCTCCTCAATTTTTGTATGTCTGGAAAGGTCTTAATTTTTCCTTTATATCTAAAGGAGAACTAAGCTGGGAACATTATTCTTGGCTGGTAATTCTTTCACTTAGCAGTTAAATTTTTGATTCCATTCCTTTCTAGCTTGTAAGGTTTATGCTGAGAAGTCTGATGATAATCTATTGGGTTTTCCTTTATAAGTTACCATTTTCTTCTCACTGGCTACCCTGAAAATTCTCTTTGCCATTGATTTTTGACAACTTTAATACAATGTGTCTTGGTGAAGGCCTTTTTGGGTTGAGATAATTGTGTATTCTATTGACTTCTTGAATTCCAAGCTCCAGCTCATTCCTTAGATTTGAGAAATTTTCATCTACTATTTGTCTGAAAATGCTTTCTAGTTCCTACTCCTTCTCCTTACCTTTGATAAATGCCTATTATTCTTATGTTTCCTGTCCTGATGGTATCAGTTAGTTTTTGTATTTCTCTTTCATTATTTTTCATTCTTCCATTTCTCTTCTTCCTTCTGATTGAGTTATTTTTAGATTTCTGTCTTCAATATCACTGATTCTTTCCTCCATTTGGTCAGCTCTATTTCCCAAGCTTGCTATTTCGTTTTTCAACTCTTGCAGTGTGTGTGTGTGTGTGTGTGTGTGTGTATATGTGTGTGTGTGTGTGTGTGTGTGTGTGTGTTTTGTTGTTTGTTTTATCTCCAGAAGGTCTATTTGGTTCTTTTTGAGGGTTTTAATCTCCTTGCTCTGCTCATCTAGTTCTTTTTAAGTTCCTGAGATTGTTGATATGACTTGTTTTGGAACTCACTGAGTTTTTTTCAAAAGTACCATCCTGAATTCTCTGTTATTTAAGTCACATATTTCTATGTCTGTAAGCTTATTTTCTGGAGATTTTTTCTTTCTGAGCTGCCTTGTCACCTTGGTTGTTCATGGTGTTTAATGGACTGTTTCTCTACCTGGGCATTAATGTAAGTGTATTCTGCTGCTTTTCCAGAAAGAAGATTTATTATATAAAGGTAGCTTTAGCCTGTTGCAAAGGAGACACTTTTCTATTGGTTTCCAGAAGGTGGTGTCTAAGTCTCTTGGATCCCTGCTTTATATAAAACCTAAATATTGCCTTTTTAATTTTCTTGTAGCTATTTAATCACACTCACTACACTCAGTTTCAGTGCCTGTCAGTGTCAGTGACAGTCTCGGCACCTGGGGCTCCACGGTGATCAGTTTTGGAAGGTATGGGGTGAGAGACTCTCTGGGTTGGGGTTGGAGGCTGTGGCACAGCCTTTGTTTTGCAACCCTGGGCCAGTAAAAATCAGCTGTTGCTGCTCTGCAGTCCTATTTCACTTCTCTGCTTTCTGCCCTGATGACTGGGCCCTGCTGTTGGCTGTATGGAACTCACAGCCCTTCAAGGCAGGGCTGTTCAGGGAATCACCTCAGCTTCTCCCCACCAACTCCTCCTGCAGGAAATTCCAGATGCTGTGAGAGGTAGCTTCAGTCTCAGCAATGTTTGCTCAGATTCCCTTGGGGGCTCTGTGGTGTTTGGTCTTGGAGATTATAGGAGGAGTGGCCTTTGGGTTTGGGGTTGGGATCTGTGGCTCAGCCTCGGTTTTGCAACCATGGCCAATAAAGGTCAACTGTTGTTTTTCTGCCATCCTGCTTCTTTGCCTTCTGTCCTGATGACTTGGCGCTGTAGTTGGCTGATTACGGGGAGCTCACAGCTTTCCCAGGAAGAGCTGTTCAGGGACCTCTCCACTCCTTCTCTTCTTCCCCTCCTCCTACAGGATGCTCCTGTGGCTGCTGCAAGAGGCAGCTTCTTTATTTCTCCCAGTTGACTGCCCAACACCTGGGTTTCTGACCTGTGGTAGCTCTTATGTGCAGATCCCACACTCAGACATGCTGGTGTGCAGTTTGGGCATTTTTTGTTCACTTTTAGATATTTGGCTTATTGTTATTTCAAAGAGAGAGATTTGAGGCCATCTCTCACTCTGCCATGTTTCACAGAATCTAACTTAATTTTTCTACACTCTCACCTGGATGGGAGGAACATTTTCTGAGGATACAGGAGTCCATTTCCTTTTCCAGTGACCCTTCAGAGGAAGGCACAATTCTTACTAGCCCTTTCAAACAGCCTTGTCATTCTATCTTCTAATTAACCACTTATGAATAATGTTTCTGGTTGCTTGTCTGCAACTGCTCGGCGTACTTGTCTTCCCAAACTTTACTTCAGCCAGAAACTTCTTTTTTGACATCCTCTTGTTTGACATCTTCTTTTGAATGCTGAACTTTGAACAAAATAATTCAAGATGGTGAGGCAGAGAAGCTGATTGTTGGCTCTTCCCAAAATCTGCCTTTAGGGACCATATATTGAGCATTTAAAATTTAAACACTGCAGCAGCTGCCTAGGTGATGTTTCAGCCCTAAGACAGACACTCACCATTACTGAGATGGATGATGTAATAATTAAACTCCTATTTTGTGCAATTATTTTTACCTGAAGGTTCTAAAGCCTTAAAAACATCTGGTGACAATTTGTAGTAAGCACAATATTATTTTGCATTTATTAAGTGCTGATAATGCATGAGTGTTGTAGAGAATACAATCCCTGTTCAGAGGTCAAGGGAGAGGACAAATATGTCCCAAAAGAAAGAAGGTAAGGCTTTTATAATAACTGAAGATTTTCTTAAAAACTCTTCTATCTAAATTAGTTTAAACTTTATGATTTTGTAAAAAGTTGTATTTTTTATAAAACTTCTGCAGTTTACAAAATATTTTTTACAGAGATTATCTAATTTAATCCTCACTTTAACCTTGCTGCGTTGTCATTTAGTTATCAGCAAGCACCAGAAAAACTGACTCAAACTGCATTCAACAACAGGGAAAGTTATAATTGTCTTAACTCTAAACTCTGAAGCATATTGGTCTTGGAATTATTAGTCCAGCAGGTTAGTGAGGACTCAGGTATTCTCATTCTCTTTCTACTCTGTCATCTAGGGCATCAGCTCCAGCCAAGGCTACTTTCCCTCATGGTAGTAAGAATTCTGTCAGTAGCATTGGAGCTACCCATCTAGTTCAAAAGAAGAAAAATCTGTCGCATATTTCTATGTTAAACCATGAAAGAGAAGTCTTTTGCTTCTCCTGATTCATCATTTTAGGTAATGTATCAACCCTATAGGGGTGGGATGGTGACCTTACAGTGACTGGCTTGGGTTCCTGAATCAATTACTAGCAAGGAAGGGTGTGATTACTATAATTGGCATAAATCAATTGAGATCCCCTCCTGGAGCCATGCATGGAGCTATTCTAGTTCCTCTGGGTCACATGGAGCGGGTAGATGAAAAACAAAGTCAGGGTTCTGTTAGGAAAAAAGAAGAGGGGAATGGATGCTGGTAGCACGCAGCAGGGTTCACTCTAAGTATCTGGTGCTAATTTATAGGGGAAAAACCAGGGCTTATAGAAGTTAAATTGCTGGCCAAGATCTCACAGATAATTGGGTGGCCAAATGGAGACTTCTCATTACAAGTCTGTTCACCTTTGCAGTAGAACCAACCTAAGATAACCCAAAGCAGAGGTCTGTCTGCAATAGTTTCCTTTCCTCCTTCTCTTTCCTCCTTTTCCCCTTACAATTTAGAAAAATAGCATTCACTGGCATTGTGTTGTCACAGTCTATAGAGAGATACTCTCAGCTAAAAATGCCTGAGGTACTTTCCTGGACCCCCAGTATTACTTGCAGAGAGTTTCAAACTGGGTCAGTGCTGTAGTTGGACCAGCACTTGTGGTTTTTATTATGATCACAGGATGCACTTCAGCAAAAATCATCAGGGAACTTTGAAGATCAAGGTTTATTACTCATGAGTCCTGGAGGTTACATGGTCACCCAACGGCCACACAGTGAAGTCAAAGGAAGAGAAAGAGGGAGGGAGGGGAGTGGGAAGAGAGGGAGAGGGAGAGGGAGAGGAAGAAGGAGAGGGAAAGGGAGAGGGAGAGGGAGAGGGAGAGGGAAAGGGAGAGGGAGAGGGAGAGGGAGAGAAAGAGAAGGGAGACACCTGGAGCTCTGTCTTTGTTAAGGTCCAAGTGTGGTATGTATGTCTAGGGTTTTAGAGTTTCACTCTTTATTGGTTAATTTAAAGCATAAGAATGGAAATTAGGGTGTGGGAAGAGAGAAGTAGATCACTCAAGTGGTCAGTCATGTAGGTTACCTTTCAGAGGGAACTTCAGGGTGGGGGAAGCCTAATTCCTTAACTCGTTGTTTCTCTAGTAGCTGTGTCATACAGCTGGCAATATGTTTATTCAAGATGGATGTCTTTTGAAATGGATGCTTCAACAATTGAACAGTGTAATGTCAGAGATTTACACTACAGGCACAAAGACACCAGTTTCTGCAATGTCATGAGCCCTAGAAACTTGGGCACATTATTTTGTTCCTTGGGTTTCCATTTTTTCAAAGAGGGCATTAGAACTGTTGTGGCATTTTCTAAAAACTCTAATTTTTATGAATTTTACAACTCTTTCCTCCGTCTTTCTTATTTTAGCTGGAGTCTCTGCTTATCAATGGTTTTAGAGTTTTGGGAAATATACATGGTAAGATGTGTGTTTTATATAATGACCCAGTGAATACATTGGCACACACTCCTGAATTACAAGTTTCATTAATATTTATCCTTAGTACAGAATGTAATGCACTCTTCCAGTATTTTATATCTTATCCTGGCTCAATTTATCTTATTCTATCTTATTTTATTTTAAAAAATTCTGGAGAAAATAGACTACAATGATTTCTTAAACCTTTTTATGAATTTTGACCCTTAATAAAGCTTTCAGGGTCAGACTTCAACTGAATTTTTGTGCCTTAGACTTGGCAAATCTTCACTTTCCCAATCTCCCCATCCACTACCTGACATCCAGTAAAATTTCTCAATCTTACATTTCACCTCCTCAGGATCCTGGCTTCTGGTTTCCCTTGTGACAATTGGTCAACTAGATACGCTGACATTTAGCTGACATTACCAGTGTGCTAACAATTGATATTCTGTCCAGCCCTCTCTGGCCCAAGCTTTTATGAAACCTACTGGTTATATCTGGTTGGGTCCTTAAAGGGCCTTTAGTCACAGTTGGGTCTCTCCTGATTTCTCACATCCATAAGTCATAAATGAGACAGAAACTATTATTTTCTAGAACAGGAATATAAGACTAGGCTAGATTATTTAAAAAAGGGAGCCACTCATTTCCTCAGAGTTTTGTGCAATCTGTTTAACTTGTTGTCCTCTTTCTACCTGCCCCCTCCCTTCCTGCCTCTCCCCCATCTTTTCCTCTTCTCAGAGGGAGGTACTAAACCTCATTACCATGAATGTTTGATGTTAGCTTTGCCTGTAGAATTGTGACTCTGCTCAGAATTCCTGCAGAAATGCTAGATTCGTGCAGGTTCACCAACAACTTTCACCCTCAGAAATCAAGTCCAGTCTAGCTATTCACAAGCACATAAATCATTTTAGGGAAGGTGAAAGTTCATCTGGCCTAATATTTCTCCTCTGTTTTTGGTTTATCTTAATTCCATTTTGCTTTTTTTCCCACCACACCCTCAATCTTCTCTGTCTCCAAAAGAAGCATAACTGCCCTTCCTCAACTTTTATAAACTCTGTTCGAGCTACTTTCTTCAATAACTAATTCCATATGTTGCATATATGAGAGGCATCAGGTTCCCCCTCCCCCACTCCACTTTCTCATTTTTGCATGGCATCCTTCAGTTTTTGGATCATTACAAGTAAAAGGAGAAAATACTCTCCGACCCCATACCAGTTGGACCTTCTCTTTGGTGTGTTCCACGTGTGTCATCATTTAAAAAGTTTTGTGAAAGTTTTTCTAACCCAGTGAGAAACAGCTGGTCTGCCTTCACTGTCCTGCTCTTTTTCCCTTGAAAGCTCTTATGTGGTTTGGATGGTGCTGCCTTTCCCTGGTCAGGACACTGTGCTTCCTGAAATAAAGGACAGAAATGGCCTTGATCTTTCTTAGAGGGGTCCAGTAAGAACTCTAAGCAGACAGAGGACACTTCTCTGGTTTCCCAGTAAATTTCTTTTGCAAACATACCCTCAGATTTCAGTTGTTTTTAACCACAGCTGGGCACAGGGCTGATGATTTTTTAAAAATAGATTTTCTTCTTTTTCTAAGTAACTTCACTTAGTTCCATTCGGATTCCTTTCTGATCTGTGCTCAGATATGACTGTTCCATGAAAGACATATTCTGTTGTTGGTTCTCTGCCCCCAGACTAATTATTCCATTTCTTGCTAATAATAATTACTTTTATCTTTTAGGTAGATATAGCTTTTTCTTGTGATGAGATTTTTTCTTTTCTAACAACAGGCATCATCATCCTTTATCTCCTTCCACATCTCTCTGAAACAGGAGAGGGGGCCTTGCCTGCCTTGCTCTGGGCCAGGGCCCCACAGGTGCTTGGAGCAACAAACAATTCACAGTGTCTGGCAGAGCTGGAGTTGGGGAGTTGCACATCATTATTGCTGATTTGTAAATCTGACCTTTCTTATATACTGCCAGGAAGCTACTTTAGAGTGTTTGCCATGCCTCACAGGCATGGAACTCAGTGGATGTGGTCAGCCTATAGAGACTGTGCCAAGGTTCTTAAAAGGAAGAGTGATGCATGGTAAATATTTTTTCACAGTACCAATTCCTTTCTTCCCCCAATCATTTAAATATGTAATTGGGTTTGCTTCATAGGTCCAAATGACCACCTCTTTGTAAACACTGGTCCTTGACACCCTTTGTTAAAGGCACTTCTAAGCCAAAGGGGACTTGATAGATTCCTTTGTCTCTCGTTTGATCCCATAGTGCTTTATTTAAGGGGGTTCTTTTATTTGGCCCCATAATATAGTATTCAAGTAAGTAAACTCTGATGCCATACTGCCTAAGTAAGATATCCAAGCTCTACCACCTATTCACTGTGGATCTTGGGGAAGTAACTTAATCTTTCTGAGCCTCAGTTTCCTCATCTGTAAAATAGAGCTGATAACACTACTACTCTCTTGAGGATTAAATCAGTTATTGATGAGAGTGCTTAGAAGAGTACCTGGTACATAGTAAGCACCAATATATATTGGCTATTATTATTTGGCACTTCCATGTTCTAGTTCCATTCTCCAAACCCCGGACCCCAGGAACATTTGCATGAATGGACAGTTAGGAGAGTTCTATTTGGTCACATTGGACCTTGGAACTGTAATCTTTTTTTCTATCTCTGGTTTTATTTTGCCAACTTCTGAGACCCTAGATTTATGAATAGTATGGGAATAAGGGTTTTGCATTTGGAGCTCCTCTGAGGGCCATGGTGACTTCTTGAAAGAAAAACAGAAGAGATTTTCAGATATGTCTGTGTGTCTCCAGGGAAACAGCTATATCACTTCCCCTGCTGATCTCAGGGAGTCAGTAGGAACCCACCCCCTTCAGTTGTTCCTGTCTAATTACTCTTATTACCTGCTCTGATTCAGTTATTACTTTGGTATTTATTAATTATGCTGTTACTAGCCTTCAAAGTATATCTTTTGTTTATGCAATTTAGCTTAAATTACATTGTGGGGCAACACTAATTATAATCATACTGGCAAGTGCTATAGCTTGACTTTCTAAGCTCTTTGCAGACCTAATTGTTAGTTTGTATTGATTGGCAATTTTATGAAATGGTGTAATCACTTTCTAACTATTGTATCTTTCCCAGGTGCACTGCCATTTTTAGACTTGGGGGCAAATGAACTCCAGATAAAGGCTGTGGTTATAGCAAAACATATTTGCTATAAACTTTTGATGGGGTTGAACACAAAATGAACTGAATCTTTTACTAACTGGAAAGTTAATTGAATAAATTGATTGATTTTTTAGTTCCTTCAGTCAGCTTTCTTGACTAGTTGGTCTGTCATAAGGATAGAGCCTGTGTATTTTCACTTTCCATAACCCCATGTAGACACAAATATTAATTTGCTGTAGATCTTTTTAAGCAGTACTTGTTCTCAAAACTCTCTACCAGAGATATTTTCAGGTACCATTACGTGAATTGTCTTTGTAACTCCTTTTCTACTATGAATGTGTGAACTGGTTCAACAGAATAAGAGATTTGTCTGAAGTACTAGGTTGTTTCCCTGTCTTGAATTATTTACCAAGTGGCTTTGATCTTGAAGGGCAAACTCAGCTTTGGTTTGTGTCCTTTATCACCAAGTGGACCAACCACCAATGCTATAGGGACTTGGAGGCAAGAGAAATCTCAGTGGCTGGCTTATTTCTTAGCTTGGGTCTACTAGTGTGGCAGAGCTTGGGGATAGCTCTGTTCTTATAGTTACATAACCCCCACAGTGTGTAGGCACAGCTCTCAGTACTTTAGATGTGTTACTTCATTTAATGCTTTTTTTTAGCTCTATGAGGGAAGTTCTGTCATTACACCCACTTTATAGATGAGGAAACAAAAAGTGTCTCAGAGGAATGAGGTTCTTGCCTGAGCTCCCACAGCAAGTGAGTGGTGATATCCAAGGTCTCAGAGCTGGTGAGGGTAGATCCAGGATTTAAACTCAAGCAGTCTGTTTGTGGAGTCACAACTACTATCCAGAGGGACTGACTTAACTCCTGCTGAAACCAGAATGGAAATTGATTTACTTACAAAGAGAGATGCAATAACTGTGACACTAAATATTGGTTATTTTTTCTGGTTATTTGCTCATTCCCTCCCAGGGAGCAAATCCACTCCAAAGTTCAAATCATGATCTATTGTTGCTAAATGAGTATAAAACCAGAACAAAGGGATTAAAAATATTTATTGGATTGGATGAGTAGGGAATAAGGAACATCACTGGTTCCTGAGCTTCAGGCTCCTTTTTCAGAGACAAGAGGTAATGCCTAGGTCTTGGCCCCCAAAGTCATAGGTCAGTGCCAAGAGACTGAGGCACCATTACCAGCTCAACCCTGGGAAACAAACAGAGATGGAGCCAAGGTAAGAAGCCAAGGGAACAGAGAATCATATGTGGTGTGTGGAGGCTCCAAGCAGGCTATGGGGAAACATTCTGGAAAAATTTCCTGAACCAGAGTCCAGTGTTTGCCATGGCCTTTTATGTGCATCTCTTATTTGGGCATTTTGGAAAGAGTCAAAGGAGCTGCAAAGGGGAGATTTGATTTCTAGGACTCTGAGGAAGCTGCATAAATCACCTTTTTTTTTTTTTTCTAGAGATGTGCTTAGAACTCTGATAGTGGTCCCAGAATCAGATCACCTTCTACCTTGAGTGGATCAGAGTCATAACAACACTCCTTACTCTAAAATTCCTTATTTTTTTTATTTAAAAATAATTATAGATTCATAAGAAGTTGTAAAAATAATACAGAGGGTTCCTTTACCCAGTTTCCTCTGGTGGTAAATCTTACCTAACTAGAGTACAATAGCAACCCAGGAAATTGACACTGGTACAATCCACAGATTTTTTTTTTCAGATTTCACCAGTTTTATTTAGACTTATTTGTATGTGTGTATGAATAGCTCTGTGCAATTTTATCACATGTAGATATATGTAAACACCACCGTAATCAAGATAGAGAATTCTTCTATCACCACAAATATCTTTGAATTTCTTTTAAAAACAAAAAATTTACTCCAGTCTAACGCCATGCCAACCTGAATATGCCTGATCTTGTCTGATCTCAGAAGCTAAGCAGGGTCAGGCCTGGTTAGTATTTGGATGGGAGACCACCTAGGAATACCAGGTGCTGTAGGCTTACTAAAAAATTTACTCTTAAAATCACTCTTAGCTCCTGCTGCTGCAACACAATCAATCAGGTTAGAGTTTCCTTTATATTCCTTACATTTTAAAAATATTTTTGTGTGAATATATCCTGTTCACCTCTACAGACCCAACAGCACTCGGATCTTTTTGACTGGATTGAGAAGTGAATTTGCTACCGTTTTTAACACACCCTTAGATCAGCCACCTGAGGACACAGGAGATTGGCTTGTGTTTACCACAGCACCTAGAACAGGGCCCTGGACACAGCAGACACCCAATAAACATTTCTGAAATGAATTAACTCATCCTATCTGGATTTTTACTACTAATGCTCTCAGTGAGGGGGCCTCCACCAGTCCCACCTAGTTTTATCCAGGCTCCTTGACTGACCATGATTTTGAGTCTGATTCAATCCTAGAATGTTTACTGCATTGTTATTTTAATGAATTATTGCCTATAATGGATTATGATGTACTTTTAACAACAACAACAAAAAATTAAACAAAACTGCAGTTAAAATTTATTTAGAGTAAACAAATTTGGCTTAGAGTAATTATATTTGGCAAATATACAATGGCTACTACTCATGTTGCCCCCTCCCTCCTCATATGCCTGCTAGCCTATTTCTTCTGGCAGCTCTTCATGTCATTGGGCTAATATATTTACCAATTCTATGACATTCAAATATAAGTTCTCATCAAAATCTTGTTAACAGAATAGTGGAATAAATTACATTTTTTTTCTGAGTCCCAACTGTTTGAGTTTCATTTTACCTGCTGCATGGCTCTTGTTAAGGTGATGCCCATCGAACAACTGGTCACAGAGATCAAAGTTTGTTTTCATAACTGGATTAGTATTAATTCATTGTTATCGGGTCTTCCAGTGAGAATGACTGCTAGTTGCAAAGGGAGACCTGCAGGTGGAAGGTAGTAGGGTGAGAAAGGGGTAGAAGGCTAGGACACGGAAAATCACTAAACAGGGATTTTCTTTGACTACACCTGACTCCTCTCAACTGATACTGAAAATCTAGGCAATTTGTTCTTGTGCCAACAAAGTGAAGTCCTTAGATATTCAAATGGACATTGGTTAAACTGCCATTCGAGTTAGCTTTTCTTTCCAGTATTCTCAGTTTGGACAGAGGCATTATCTTTTCCTGATCTAATGTTTGATTTGATATCTGTTTGAAATTCTTTATGTTTAGTATATTAATTTCTATTGTTTCTTCTTCTGACACAGTTTTCATCTAGTCTCTAGACTCTTGAGACTAAATGTCTAAAAGGTATCCTGACTTCAGGAACCACCCCTCCTTGCTTACACCCCCATCTATACTGCCCATGTTTTCCAGTTTAACCTTTAAAAAACCTGGCTTTAACCAGGAGTCTTTGGCTTCCCATTAGATCAATTCAAGTCAAAACTGCCAAGCAATTTTCTCAGTCTTTTGAGACCTTGCTTTCAGGGATAGACCCAGTTTTGGCTCAAATAAACTCACATATATATATTTCTGTCATCCATAGCTCTCCTCTTTAACGTGACCATGTCTCTCAGTCTGTACGCTCTTTTGATGGCCTCCTTCACACAACATCTAACTCCTATTAGTATGTTCAACAAGGAAACCCACAACAGGTAGTGGTTAAGTACACAGTATTAATTTTCTAGGATTGCTACAATAAATTATCCAAACTTGGTGGTTTAAAACACCAGAAATCTATTCTTTCAGAGTTCTGGAGGCTAGAAGTCCAAAATCAAGGTGTATGCAGGATTGTGCACCCTCTGAAGGGTCTAGGGGAGAATACTTTCTTGCCCCTTTTAGTTTCTGAGGCCTCCATGTGCTTCTTGGTTTGTGGCTGTATAAATCTGATCTTTGCCTCTGTCTTCACATGACCTTCTCCTCTCCCTGTGTCTCCCATGGCTGTCCCTTGTAAAGACACTTGTCATTGGATTTAGGGCCCACCCAGGTAATCCAAGATGATCTCATTTTGAGATCCTTAAATTAATTACATCTGTAAAACCCTGTTTCCTGACAAGATCATATGCACAGTTTCCAGGTGCTAGGATGTGGACATATCTTTTTGGGAAACCACAATTCAACCCACTACAATAATTATTCATATCCCAAGAGCTCTGATTTTTGAGGTATCAACCAATGCTATTAAAATATTAGTAAAAATTTGGACAGTAATATAAAATATGGTTATTAAATTTGTGGCTAAGATCAAGCTTGGTTGGATAGTTATTCACTTGAAAACAGAAGCAGAGAAATTTTGTAGGTTGTAAGAATAAGCCAAAATTTGTAAAATGTACTTTAACTTTGTACTCATCCCTATTATATTACTTCTCACACAGTTCTGCTCTCCCATTTCACTGGGAGTTCCCTGACTCTGTGTCTTGGGCCTAGTATATTTATTGTGTAAATTAATAAGGGAATAAATGTGAAATCTCAAATGTGGTTAGAATAATTAACAGTACAGATGAGGTGGACATCCAGCTTTTTAAGAATTTACATGGGGGAATTATTCAGTTCACTTCAAGCTCAAAATAACTCAATAATGTGACATGACTGCTAAAAAATGTCATGATTCTGGGGTGCATAATTTGAAGTCCAGAGTCCAGATCATAGAGATAATGAATAATCTTTTATAATTTGCACAGGCTAGAAGACAAGTCTATAGACCCACGTAAGATAATGACCCTTGTTGCTTATGTGGCCAGTTCTTATTTTTTAATTGGCTGTTGTTCCCTTTTAAAGAAGATTCTTCTTGCTTTCTTATCATCATGATTTGTGAGCACCTAAGGGAAGGGGAAGTCAATGATAAAAGTTGAAGAAAGTGGAGTTAATCACTTATCAGCTGACTCATCAATGCTTAGATAGGCATATTGACCTACAATTTACTTTGGTTGAATTTAACAGGCAATGTGCCAACTGTGAGCTCTGTTTACTAAATTAAGCATTCTCAGTGGTTGTGATAGTCAGTTTATGTGTCAACTTGGCTAGGCTACAGTCTTCAGTCAATGAAAATCTACTCTCGGTGTTGCAATGAACATACTTTGTAGATGTGATTAAAGTTCATATCAGTTGACTTTAAGTAAGGGAGCTTATCCTAGATAACCTGAGTGGGCCTGATTTAATCTCTTGAAAGGTCTTAAAAGCAGGTCTGAGGCCTCCCTGAGAGCATACATTTTGCCTAGGGATAGTACTTTCAGTTGTGCAGCCTGCCTTTCCTCATGGCTTATCCTATGGAGTTAGGACTTGCCTCACCAGCTGCTCAATCTTGTAAGCCAATTCTTTGTAATATATCTCTTAATATATTTACTGGTTTTGTTTCTCTGTTTGAACTGACACAGTGATTTCGAGGATCCCTAGTAATGGGCTGAGCAGAGTGTTTATTAGTCTTCTTTAAACTTGAATGAGATATGAATCACCTGGGGATGGATCTTCACTGTCAGTAGGTCTGAATGGACTCAGGTGATTTCAAGGCTGCCTGTGGACTATGCTTTGAGTAGCAGAGATGTATTCGGTAGTTTTCAACTCAGGCTTCATATTAGAATCATATGAAGAACTTTAAAAAAGTGCCAATGCCTGGGCTACACCTCTAATGATTATGATTGAATTGGTCTGTTCTAAAGTGCAGTCAAGAGTAGAAGAAGCAAGAGTGAAGGTGTTTCTAAAAGTGCTGTCCCCAGACTTATACCATTAGCATCACCTAGGAACTTGTTAGAAATGCAAATGATTAGATTGTATGCCAGGCATAGTGAAATTGAAATTTTGGAATTGGGCCCTGGTAATCTCATAAATTCCTCTAGGTGATTCTGATGCCCACTAAAGTTTGAGAACCACTGGTGTGGGTGTTAAGATTTTGGGTTCTATAGTTGGACTTTCTTGGGCAGGCAGCTTAAGCTTATTATACCTGGTTTTGATATCTATAAAACAGGGATAACAATAATAATTATGTTATAGGGTTAAGGTAATTCATGTAGGCTATTCTGTGCTATGGAGCTGGATCAGGGAGTTGACCCAGTTATTATTGTGCAAGAAACTGAGGTTCAAATACCAGATCATGTGTAAGGGCTAAATCTGCAGGGGTCAAAGACAGGGATAGAAAGGAGGTTTATCACAGGTGAGCCAAGCATGAGAGAAGGCAGTTTAGGAGCAACTGGGCATATGGAGCATCATGAGAAATTGCCTTGTTGGGACAATGGGAGCCTGAATTATCAGGAGCTAAGTCCTTGTCATTAGCTGACTCAACACCTTCATCAATGCATCCCAGATGAAGATAGGCAGGAGTATCAGAATGAAATCCCAAGGGACCAAAGTCTGGAAGATGATGCCTTCCCTGAGGCAGTGGAAGAATCTGCTGATGGAGGGACTACAGAATTGGAGATGGAGGAGAGGAGACGGAAGAAGTCTTTCTAATCCCTGTGGAGTATGGATGGGGGTTTATAGTTGGAGTACAGGGTCAGGGTTCAGAATCCTGAAGCTGAGGGAAAGAAACCAAGGTCTGTCAAGTGGGGGTTGAGAAGGTGTGTGGGGAGGACTAGAAAGTGAGCTAATTTGGGGTTTCCTCTTTGAGGTTAATAGGAAGGAAATGCCCAGGTTTAAAGACTCTAGAAGTGGCAGACAAACACACCAGCCCAAACTCTGGCCTTCTGAGGCTTATTTGGTGTTAGGGCTGCTCCAAGGTCTTAGGCAAAGCCAGGACTGAAACTCTTGTTTGTTTTTCTAGGGTCAGTGGTGGGAAGATAGGGGTAGAGGCAATTTCAATGAATTCTACCTCTCAACTTGCTGTCTATTCCTACAACCCCAGCATTTTAAAAGTTCCAAACAGATGTCTTGGACCCAAAAGTCCCTTAACTGTAAGCACATTATGAGTCTTTAGTTCTCTGCCTAGAACTCAAGAGGTTCAAGTAACTAAGATAGAAATAGCTGTGTCTGCAGTGGTTTCCATGATATGGGAATAGATATGTGTGAGGCCTCTGACCATGAGAAAAGGAGCTTCCAGGAAGCGAAGACTAGTTTCTCTCGGAATGTGAGAGGTGCAAGGAGAAAAGCTACTGCTCACCTTCAACTCTTGAGGGGTGAGTCAGGCGTCAGTCTTGCATTCTCCAGGGAACAAATGCCAACTCTCCAAATTGTTCACTTGAAGCGTCCCTCACTTTGCCTAAAGTGGGGGTGGGAGCAGGCACCACTTTCTCCTTGTCCATGGTGGGAAGGACTCTTGGGACACAAACAGTACTCTTCAAAGAAAATCCCATAACCCTCCAGCTTCTTCCTTTCCTAATTAATTCTTATATTACTTTTTATATTGTCAGGAGGAAGGTGGTGTGCTCCTTTGGAAGAACAATTTTTTGTTATGTTTGTCTCCTTGCAAATCCTGCAGGGATGGCCTTGGCATCTATTTTCTAAGCTTTGGGGTATGACCCACACTTGTTAATGGGAAGATCCCCATCTGAATGTCCTGATTCACCAGGGTAAGGTTAAGCATTCACAAAGAGGGGCCTGCAAACAGAATTCTCCCAGGGTCCTTCTGCTGCCACTGGACACCCAGAAGCCCTTATGCCCCAGGCCTCTGGGCCTCCTGTATTGTACATGCTCCAGATTCCATAATACAAGCCTTAAAACTCTCAGTTCCAACTAACCCCAAACCAAGTTGTTAAACAATGCCAATCCAGTTCAAGGAAGTCACATTAATTCAAAGGCAAAATCAATGCATTTCACCCTTCCAGAGTTATTTGCAGGTTGAAAGAGAAGGAAAGAGATTTGCAGGTTGAAAGAGAAGGAAAGAGATTAAGAGATGCTTACAATTTATTTAGATTTTGAAAATATGACAATATTCAGGGAAAAAATTCCAAGGAGAATTTCAGCATAGAGTTTTAGGCAGATGAAACTGATGTTATGTCTTGTTGTAGCCACCTTGTCTGAGGTGGGGATGGGGTGGGGGAGCTCTTAAGAAGATTTGAGGCATTCTGTTTCTCTAGGCGGATCCTTTTCTAATGCCCTGACCTCCTCAGGAGTTTGAAGTGCCTCTCTCTCTGTTGACATTGGGTCATCACCAATGTGACTCATAGGTATATTCTGTAAGTTTGTAACCAGGATGGTGTATGTACAAAAATGATCCCCAATTTGAAGGGTGTGTGGAAAATAACCCGTCAACCCTACCACATAATTATTCTCTCAGCACCATTTAGAAAGTCACTGCCATTCCCTCCATTCTTTCAACCTCTTCTTAAAATGACCAGTAGGGGGCACTGCAGGGTGAGATTCTCAGCACTACTCCCACCTCCCTACCCACAAAAAATTATTGAAGCATGATATGGAATATAATACACCTATTTTAGTGACAGTAGTACACTTTTAGCTACAATAATACTTGCGGAAAGATTGATTACTTTTAAGATCTCAGTTGCTCTTGGGATATGATTAATTAAAGAAGAAAGTTTTAGCTTAAAGAATGTGGGATACATTCTGACCAGGTGTTAGGACATAAAGCTCAGGGCCCTAATGATTGTACCTGGAAGAATGGTTCAGATATGACCACTATGGGGCCAGGGCATGAAAGAAGAATCTGGAAGCCTTAGGTTGGAGGATAGGAGGGAACCAGATACGTGAAAGCTGAGTGCTTTAAAACCTCAGGAAACAACTATATTTTATGCTTGACTTTACTGAATACTGTAAACATGGGCAATTGAACTTAAAGCCAACAGCGTTTATTATAAAATCAAATGATGGGACACATAGTTCTTTTTTTGTAAAAGAAGAGAAATTGAGGTACCCATGGAGAGTAAAGAGAAAACAAATCAGATTTTAAGAGTCACAGATACTAAAACAAAAATTCAAGGCAGATTTTGAAATTGGGGCTTTTTAGATTTAAAACAAAATTATTTATTTTTCAATTGGGAGTACATTTAGGTGATTCAAATAAAAAGTACAGAGTAGTTAAAGATGAGAAGTCTCCCATACCACTCTATTTAAACCAGGCACCTATTTCTCCTCCCCACAGCTTTCTAGTGATGTTTTACGCACTTAACGCAAATTATGTATCATCCTGGTGTTATGTTTTAATATGACTAAAGCTTGGAGATAATTCCTTTTAGTCCTAAAGTGTTACCTCATTCTTTTTATTGCTGTAAAACGTTCCATTGTTCTTGGATGGACATCTGGGTTATTTTCAGTCATTTCCTAATATAAATGAGGATTCATTGGACATCTTAGGCAGGGAGCTGAGCTCTAAGGCTCTCTGCAGCAGCCAATTCAGTATCAGGGTGCCTCAAGGGGCTACAATAGAGAGGGTGCATTCACATGTGAGGAAAAGAACCCCCAAAGATCTTTATGTACCCACCAACTGAAGGTTGTAAAATCTACAACCTCAGCTCAATCCAAGGCCATTGATAATCTTTTTAAAGTTTACTTAGATGATCTTGCTGTACAGATTCCAAGGAAATTTATGATTTTCATCTTATCCCTTTTCTTCTCTGGGCCTCAGTTTATTTGTTGGTAAAATCAGAAAATTAGACTATAATATGTTTTGAAACTTTTTCTTAAGCCACAGTACTTTTATAATTTTTTTTTAACCAGATGAAATTTAGGAGGAACTCTAGTAAGCATTTCAGATAAAAGCAAGAAATAATATGATTCCATAGTTTCTTTTATTATTTCTTGGCAAATAGTTTTCTGTGGAACTCTTGAGGTGTACCTCTAGAAAGCTGAGAAGATCTATGGGGGATTGGATGAAATAAAAAAAAACAGACACCAGCTTGAAGGGTTTCTGTTCACATTTATGATACCATTTTAATAATGGTTGTTCACCTTGACTCATAGGGGCACAGGATTCTGTTGAGATCTTACCATCTACCAGCTTCTGTATAAAGTACAATATTAGATAAATTTCTTAGAAGGGAGAAGGCCAGAAACTAGAATATGAAAAATGGATCTATGTGGTGGTGGTGGTGGTGGTGGTGGCGGTGGTGGTGCTGAAGTGGGTGGGAAAGAAAAGGTAAGAACTAGGAAAATGAAGGGAATACATTCATATGTTCTTTAGATTCATGCACTGAGCAGTACCCTTTATGGACTGAGTCCTGAATGTGGGAGGCTCTGAGATAAAAAGGGACCATACGCAGGAATCAAAGAGATTAAGAGATGCTTACAATTTATTTAGATTTTGAAAATATGACAATATTCAGATGTTGAGATTTTTCAGCAACAGGAATATATGTATATATTTCTATTTATTTCTATTTCTATTTATCTTATCTCCATTTATTCTCTAAGGCATAGTTCTTTAGGTAGAGTTTACACTATTAAGTGTGATTGACAAAACGATGTGTTAGCTTTCACCTAAGATCTGAGAAGAAGCTGTGGTGACAGACAGTGTTATAAAAGGGGATGTGGATGTTAAAAGGACATAAAAAAATTTTTTAGAGTGTTTATAGGAGAGGCAAAAGCATCCTGGAAATGCTAGAAAAAAAGATCCTGGATCAGTTTCATCTCATTGAGCTATCTCTTCATCCCTGAGCTATGTGATATTGGAAGAGTGCTTAAATTCTTAGTATTTTAGTTTTCTCATCTATAAAACTAGAAGAATAGTATATCTATAACATAGGGTTGTTTCAAACATTAAATGAACAAACATATAATAACTTAGAATAATGATAGGCAATAGTAATTGCTCAACAAATATTAACAATTATCACTCTCATTAAAAATCTTGGGGGAAAGATCTCCTACCCCCAAATGTAAAATATTTAACTAACATACTTTAAATATAACATACTTTAGCTTTAGAGAGATTTTGGTGAATCTTCCAGTGTTTCAGACTTCGCAAATGTGGAGTCTGTCATACTTAACCCCACTTTAGCTTCTTTGGTCTCTCTCATTTGGGACATGGGTCTTTAGTGCTCTCCAGAAGAAGTAAAATCTGAGAGGCCATGTAGCCTGGCAGAAGGAGCCCTGAACATGGAACAGACACCTGTTTCCAGTTCTGCCTCTACTATTTAATCCCATGTATCAAGTGGTATCTAGGGGATGTGAAAAAAATTACATAGGGTCTTAAGAAAAAACATGTATAGGATTTTAATGGAATAAGACTGGTGTGACTTTTTATACATGTAAGAGTATTGTATCATTAAAACATATTGGTCTTGAGAGGCAAATGATCAAAATAATTTGGTACTCCCTTCAGAATTGTCTTTAGATTCATGGATGAAAACCAGTCTGAGTCCAAAGGCCTGAAGAGCAGGAGAGCCCGGTAGAGCCCAGTAGAGTCAAGTAGTCAAAGAGCATGAGAAGACAGATGTCCCAGTGCAGGCAGGCAGTCAGGCAGCCAGGCAAGAAGAAAAAGGGATGAATTCCTCCTTCTTCCACCTTTTTGTTCTGCTCAGGTCCTCAGTGGATTGCACGATGCCCACCTCCATTAAAAGGGCAATCTGCTTTGCTGAGTCCACCAATTCAAATGCTGATCTCATCTGGAGACATCTACACAGACACTTCCAGAAATAATGTTTAATCTAGTACCTCATGATATTGTCAAGTTAACACATAAAATTAACCTTCACAAGCATCTATCACTTTTTTTTTTTTTAATTCTGGTATGTTCAAATGGATGGTTCACTCTTACACACTCAATTCAGGGTGACTGTGGGTTGTTTCCACATTTGAATCCAATGTCTATATAAGTGTTATCCTTTTTTCCCTCTGGCCCTTTGTCCCTGTTCTGTTATATTTTACACTGCCCATGTGGCAGTGCCTCAGGAAAGGGAAAGCACATGTTATTTGGAAACAGACAGCTCTGGATTTGAATCCTGCACCCACTACATACCACTTGGATGACCCATTCAAGTATCCTTATCTCCGAGTTACACGTGCCTCATAAGTAAAAAGAGGATTCTACTTCATGGGTAGTTTTAACCCATTTCCCTTCTGGAAAAAAAAAAAGTGCCAGCGTTAATTTAATTTTATATAAGCATGCTCTTTGAGGCCAAAGCAAATCTGACTGGTTTTCAATGTGAAAATAAAATATACAAAACTATTCTTGGAGTCATTTATTAAAAGAACTTGTCTCTAATCCTAATGTAACAGAAATGTATACATAAATCTGATTCATCAAATGAATCTTTGGCTAACAACCATTTGAGAATGATGTTATCATCATGCATAGGAAAGCCATGTTTTCTAAGATTTGACATTTTCAGTGACTGAGAATTACTATATTTTGCAAATGGAAATACCACTATTGAAAACAGAATGCTATAAATAGAATGATGTCATTTGTTTCCAAAGACTATCGATATACCAGAGCAATGCAAAAATGATAATAAAAATAAGATATTTCTTGACAAAATTTGGGGGTAAGGTTAGGACTGTAACGCTCAAGTTATCATGGGGTAAGTGCTGCAGCAATGAGTACTGCCAGAGAGTATTCTCAGGGCAAAAGGAAAATAGGTTAAAGAGTATATAAGGTACTATGTATAAATTTTTCTGCATCAAGAATGATGTAAAGCTCTTTAGTGAATGTTTCCCCCCCAATGAAAACATTCAAATAACCATGGTAAATACAAATGCACAGTAAATACAACATTGAGAACCACCGAATTAGATGCCCGCTTAAGGTCTTACTGATTTAAAACTGTAAGATAAATGAAAATTGATTATAGCTTTACTTTTATTTTAGCATGGCATTATTAAAGATATAGATGATAAAAATAATGAAATATTGTACAAAGGGAGAAATTTGACATATTGGTTCATTCATTCACTTAGGTAATCAGTGGTTTCTTGATCTCCTATGTTAAGGTATTTAGCACTGGGCATATAAAGATGAAATGGGCATAATCAAGCAGCTACAACCTAGTACAGTGTGATGCAAGGTGTAATGGTCTAGCATGCCATGAATACTATGCATGATGTTTACCTTGCAAAGGAGTTCAGATTTTATTTCATCAATACTTGACAATATAGAAAGAATATTGGGTGGGTGTGTGGGGGATCATGATTATGTGAGAAATATTACTCTGTTTTTGGAATGGGTAAGCAAGGAGATAGGGTAATCAGGAGAGGAGAGGGGAGGGGAGGAGACTGAGTGCTTAACGCTGGGATATGACAGCAGAGATGACAGGAGGGGCTGGACTGTGAGATATGTTAGAGGTGGAATGACGGGACTTGAAGACAAATTATGGGAAGGAGAGGCTTTGATGACTTCCAGGTATGTGGGTAGATTGTGACATCATTTACTGAACTAGGGAAAGGGCAAGGTTATAGTTGAGTACTGATGAGTTCAGTTTTGCATCTGTTATAGCTGAGGCATTTGGAACCTGGATGGCTGTTGATGTATTGATCTGGAACTTGGGAAAAGAACCTCTGTTAGAGATAAAGATGAGGGACTGTGTAGTTGGTATCTGTAGCAAGATTGTCCAGACAGAACGTGTGGAAGAATAAGAGAAAAACCAAGGCCAGAGCACAGAATCAGTAGTGTTAAGCCGGGGTACAAGAAGAAGAACCAGAGAGGAGTCTGAGAAAGAGAAGCAGAGAATATGGAGATAACCAGGAGAGGAGCATCTTGGAGACATCAAGGAGGAAGAAATTTGAAGAAGGGCAAACCGGCCAGTGGTGCAAAGGAAATGGAAGAATTTTCTGAACCTAACTCCAAGAATTGGATTTGGCCTCTAGGTGAGCATAGGAGACTTTAATGATCTTGTGTAATATAATTTGTGGAGAGTCAGAGAGAAACAAGCTGAAAATTTACCTCCTTTTAAGAAACTTTCCCTGACCAATTCCACCCTGTTTACTCAGTACATTAAAAGCACTGACTGACATCCTCACTGAGCTGGAAGTTGTCTTACAGGTTGTTTAATCCTGGCCTTCCTGAATAGGTAGGGGAATTAAGGCCCAGAAAAGTTATTACTTATTTGGCAGATTTAAGACCTCAATCTAGAGCTTTTCCACATACATTGCAGTGGTGCATTGGCGTGATTAGTTTATACTAATTTCTTACTTGTTCATACATTGCTTATTTATACTCTGGTTGTTTTACATTTATGTAGTTTGTAGGTTTTGCTGTTTCCAGAATTATAGAGGATAGGAACTATATCTCTACTACTTTATTACCTTTTCTCTTGCTCACTGTTATCCTTTGATTTCATGAACTATTTTAAAGGATAAATAAGCTATGAACTTAGGCAGAAAGATATTACAAAGCAACTCACAGAACCTAGGAGAAATGCCCTGGACAGTGTTTCTTAGGAACTCACTCAGCAGACTCCAGTCTGGTTTGTCTGTTTGTATCCTTTATTGTAGAAAATCAAGCTCTGGCCATTATGTGTTTTCATGTCTGATGTAGGGTATCATTTAATAAAGCCCTGAGCTTCTATCTCCTCCCCACTATCATTCCCTTGGCTAAGTGATACTGGGGGCTGCTAAGAGGATGGGAGGAAAGCTGAGGAAACAGCAGCCCAAATCACTCTCTGACTCTGAGACTCAGAACCTAGTGTTTAAGAAAATTCATCTGGAGACCTCCTAGTCTTCTAGAAGCATTTATTAATTCATGAAATTCTGGCCAAGTTTAAGGACACCTGCCTCAAACATTTTTGTTCTCTTCTAATTATTTCTATCTTCATCTGTCTTTATAGGCTTTCTCTCCACCTTTTTCCTCTTTGTCTCTTTCAGTTTCTTTCTGCCTCTACCTTTTTGTGTCTCTGTCTAGCCAAAGACCTCTCCATATCTCTGTCTCTATACATCTTTTTTTGTCTGTCTTTTGCTAGAAAAAACAATAAGCCAGCATGGATAAAGCCCCTTTGCAAAAAGCTTGATACGTAGCAGTTGTTCAATAAATATTGTAATTGGGCAATCAGAAGGTCAGGTTCCAGTCAAATGTGCTGGAACCATGGAACCAATGAGTGAATGATAGTGTATAGTGGTCAATAACATTTCTTTTTAGCTTGATGTTTTTGATTAAGGACCTCCAAGTACTATGCAGTCCTGATAGTTAGAAAGTTAGCTACAGAGACATGCAATATATAGGCCTGGAGCTCAGAGAAGTCTTACCCTACAGCTCTACCTGTGGGTAGATATTTGTTTAGAGTTCACTATTTAAAAAAATATTAAAAATTTTTTTCAGTTACAGCTGACATACAATATTATATTTTTTCAGGTATACAATATAGTGATTAGACAATTTTGTACCTTTGATAAGTATAGTACCCATTTGTTACCTTATAGTTATTATAATATCATTGACTATATTTCCTGTGCTATACTTTACCTCTCTGTGACTGTTTTTATAACTGGAAATTTGTATTTCTTAATCTCTTTCACTTTTTTAGGGTTTACTTATTTGAATCTATAGCCATAGGATCCCAGCTCCTGTACATGTAATGTGAATACCAGGAGAATGGTGAGCCCACTAGAAGTTTGTAATGATATTAAGTGTTGTGGAAATTGAAATTTAGACTACTCCATTCTTCTTTCCTGGAAATATCCTAATTTTCTTTTGATTTAAGACCTTGCCACACTGTAATTATCTTTTGGCATAATTCACATGTCAGTAGGCCATTATGGAAGTGGAAAGGACATGATTTTTTCTCTTCCTATCCTGGTATAGCCAGTATCTGATTCCTTATTCTTTGGAACTGACTGGGATTCTGCCTGTTTTCAGCTGGTTCTTCAACCTCTGGTTAGTTCTGCATGCCCTTCATTTCCTTTGGCTGGAGTTAGCCCTCTGTCTCGTCTACTCAGGCTGCCAAAACAAGATACCACAGATTGTGTGACTTAAACAATAGAAACTTATTTTTTCACAGTCTTGGAGGCTGATAAACTCCAAGATCAAGGTTTTGGCAGGGCCTGATTTCTGACGAGGACTTCCTTTCTATCTTTCAGAAAATTACTTTGGCCTCACATGGTCTTTCCTCTGTCCACATGCAATGAGAGGGAGTTCACTTGCTCTTTGGTGTCTCTTATAAGGACACTAATCTTATTGGATCAGGGCTTCACTCTTATGACCTCATTTAACCTCAGTTGCTGCCTTACTTCAAATATAGCTACATTGGGGTTTAGCACTTAATTATAAATTTTAGAGGTGCCTAAACTTTCATTTTACAACATCAGGCAATTACTTGGCTTTGTTTTTAAATTAGGAACTTTATCTGATATACCTAAACCTAGATTTGCAAGTCTTATTTTTCCTGTTTGAAATCTAAAATGAAAAAAAAAAAATTTTGTTCTATAAGACTGGCTTTGTCAGTTAGGTGAAGTAATAGTTTATTGAACAAAAGGTAAAAGTTTTTTGAACAACATCAGTTCTCTTTATTGCTTCTTTTCTTGATCTTTGGCTTCTCTAACATTTCATGAGCAAATCTGTCAGTCAAGCAGGTGACTGGGGACTTTCTGATGTCATTCCCCACACTGATGTCAGATGCCAGCCTTGGGGCTGGCTGTGTGGAAAAATGACCAGGTTGGCTCTTACAATTATGACTCCCTGTTGCGAGAAGTTGGCAATTCTCATCTTGCTTTTTTCTTTTTATTGCTTGTTCCACAGTCTGGAGAGCACACACAGCTGCCTGCCTGGCAGTTCTGCTCTTAAAACTATGGCACTCACCATCAAAGGCTCTTACTCTGCCTGCTGTTTCAGACAGGACAATGACAAATAATCTTAAACCAGGCCCTTCCTCTGAGGGTCTCAGAGCTGGAAGTTGTATGAAGCTTATCAGAGATAAATCTGCCTAAAACTGTCTCCCAGGTAAGGCTTTCCTCAAACAAGTAGAACATAATGCCATGTGCTACATTATATGCATCGAGTTACCAACCAGAAAGGTGTATATTAATATGGCCCTAAAAAAACCCTTGGTTCATGTTCTTTTCACTTTTTATTCTGCTCCAGTATTCCTTTTGCACCTGGAAATCACTCAGTATGAAGTAAACTACAGCAGTTTCCAGAACTGTTTTTGTGTTTGTTTCAACTGCAGATGTCCAGGAAACAGTAAATTCTTGTTTTGAAGTTTTTTAAAGTTGAGCTTTTGATTCCAAGCAATTGAAAATTGTTCCTGTTTATGCTTCTTATTGGTGATAGTTTAACTAGCTGTATTTTGTTTTCTTTGGATTATTATTATTATTATTATTTTCAATGGTTTTCCTTTAGGAGTTTAACAGTCCCTTGAGCTCACTGGTAGCAGAGAAAATAAGTATTCAGAGAAACTGAATTTCTTTTATGTCCACCAAAAAGTGGCTAGTTGCCATTATAGGACAGACCTAGGGCTTTCTAGCCAGGGGTTCATGATTAGTAAAATCTGAGCAATATTAATACCTTTCCTTTTGTGTTTGCAAGTCTAGAGTATATACTTCAGAAGTTGTCTACAAAATTAAGATTGTCACTTATTTCTGGAATTTGTTAGGGGATAATTATTCTAATAGTTCTTTACTCTTGTAATTTAGAAAAAGGGGCTATTTTGTTTACTCTTGAGTTGTTTGGGCAAGCATGACCGATAGTTACACATGTGTAGATTGTTCATTAAAATATCTAAATATTTCTTTTTAAGTCAGCCTAATGGGTAGTTGTGTCCATCCTGCAGCATTTTCAATAGTTCCTCCCACTCTTACCAATGAAAATTGCCCAAGCATTTACCATGAATTCACTGTGTATACATTCCTGTGTTCTGGGATGAGGGCTGAAGGGATGTATGATGAAGAAAATACTTAGAGATAACAGAGATGTGTTTATAGTTGGCCCAGATTAAATGGTACAAAGTATGTGGAAAGCAAGTGGGGATGGAGTAGGCTTTGATAATGTACATTCCTTACAGGAGAGTTTAGTCTCCCCAAAATGTGACTTAGTTCATGGGAAGTGATAATTCCAGGCTGGAAGATGGCTGAGAAGATATATGAATGGAAAAGCCAGGTCAGTAAGAAAAGTAACCTTTATTTGACAGTTATATGTGCTAGGCACTTTGTTATGTCCTTTACTATTTATCTTTTAAAATTTAATATTTTTTACTAATTTATAATGTAGTAGGAAGTTTTATGGTTTTATTTTAAAAGGAACCTAAGGACACAAAAAGCACATACTGGAGTTGGTAATAAAATTCAGGTCCACCTAACTCCAAAGAGTGAAAATGAACAAGACTAGCTCATTTGTTGTGAGATAATTACTCTCCTTGGGGGAGAGTTCCCTGGCTGGAAAGGAGGAGGGCCTCCACAGGGTGGATTAAGAGATAAAGTTTGATACCTTCAGAATGGGGCAGTGGAGGCACATTTATATATCATGGGAAAGAAAATCTGAAACTCCTGTAGAATCTTGAGTGGTGGAAGGACCAGATGGGACCAGGGATGGGGGGTACTGGCTGGGGACCTTCTGCCCCCTTCACAGATAACCAACAACAATTAGTGTGAAGCCCCAATACTTCTGAATTGCAGACTTCTCTAGCTTGCTCCTAGCTCTCTCCATCCTAACTGGCCCTGCTCTCCGCAATGAGAATTGGCTTTCCCAAGGATTAAATGGGGCCCAGTCATCTCCTTTCTTAGAATCATGGTGAGAAAGGACTCCAACAGTGTGCCTTCCTAATTGCAAACCCCTGCCTTTTTTTTTTTTACCTAATTGCCTATTCTTTTTTAAAATTAAGTATATTGGGGTGACCTTCTTTTGCACTTTATCTTACAGTTTCCTTTCTATCCCAGCACCCATCTACCCTCTTGTTGGCAAAACTTGTGAGAGCTTATTTGGAGGTGTTAGCAGGGGGTGCAGCTACTTGTATACTTTTATACCCTTGACTGAAGGACAGTCCTCTCCTCTATAAGAGAAGGTCGCCTCTTCCACCGAGTATGCAGCTTTGGGAGGGACGCACATGGAGCGGTGATGGCGGAAGAGGACAACCGCCTAGCCAGCCAGATCAGTGGAATCAACCCTGGTGATCAATGAGGTGACAGATGTTGTAGCCAGATTGCCCTCACATCCAAAACTCTTGCATTCTACCAAGCTTCTTTCTCTCTTCAGTCCAATGAATTTGACCTTTTCTGTTAAGTCTTTTTAGGTGGAATCAACTTGGCTTTGAGGGTCATTCTAACAGGCCTGTCAGTTTTTGTGATAAAAATATAGATAAGCTAATATTGTATTTTATGTTTTTTTCTTAGTTGCATTTATATTTGTAAATTTTATTTGTCTGCTCTGATTGCAAACACAAGGAGGGCTGCCAGGGCATTTCTGTCTCCTTAAAATGTCTGGTTAAATATTTTGCCTTTGACTGTCACTACATTTTTGCCCAAATGAGTATAGCATACTTCTCATCAGACTTCCTCCTTCTGGTGAACATTCTTGCTTGACAGAGGCCTTGTTTTCTTTAGGCTTGGGTTACTTTTGGTTTCTGGGCCTTCTTAACAATTCTTTTGAAAAAAATTTTAACTATTTTTTAAAATTTATTATTTTTTTTTGTGACATTGGTTAACGAAATCCAATAAGTTTCAAGTGTACAATTCAACAGTAATACACACACACACACACACACACATATATTGCATTGTGTGTTCACTGTTAGATTTCTTTTTGTCACCACATATTTGATCCCCTTTACCCCATCTATCTCCCCACACCCCTCACCTTCCTACCCTTTGGTAACTGCTAGTCTATTGTCCATGTCCATGAGTCTTTATTTGGTTGTCTTGTTTGTTTGCTGCTTTTAGGTTTATATCTCACATATAAGTGATATCATGTGTTTTTCAACTTTTTCTGTCTGGCTTATTTCACTTAGAATGATTATCTCGAGGTTCAACCATGTTGTAGCAAATGGCAGTATTTTGTTTCTTGTGGCTGAGTATTCCATTGTATATATGTACCACAGCTTCTTTAGCCAGTCATCTATCATAGGACGCTTCGGTTGTTTCCATGTCCTGGCCACTGTGAATAATGTGGTAAAAAGCCAGGATTTGGGTTTAAACCTCACCATCAATAGATTCTTGCTATGCGACTGTTTGTCAAATGTTTGTCTCTCTGGGCCTGTTTACTCATCGTGGTGATGACACTATCTACCTCTACCTGAGTTGGGAGGACGATGATTATGAAAATGCAAGTCAGAAGTGACATATAGATGAGATATAAAACATAGCAGCCTTTTTTTCCTTTGATTTTTTTTTATTAAAAAATTTTCTGGCATTATTGATACCTAATTGACATGTAGCATTATCATAAGTTTAAGGTGTTTAAGTTTTGATTCGATATACTTACATATTGCAAATAATTACCAGTAGCATTAGTTAACTCCTGCATCACATCATATAATCATCATTTCTTTTTTGTGGTGAGAACATTTAAAATCTATTTTTTAAGCAATGTTCAAATATATTATAGAATATTTTTAATTATAATCACCATGCTGTACATTAGATGCATGTCTATAGCTGGAAGTGTGTACCCTTTGGCCAATATCCCTCCTTAGCCCTGCTTCCCTCCAACCCCACCACCACTCTGTTTCAATGAGTTCGGCTAGATTACATTTCACATATTAGTGAGATTGTGTAGTATGTGACTTTCTGTGTCTGGCTTATTTTACTTAGCATAATCCCCTCAAGATCAATTCATGTTGTTGCAAATGGCAGGATTTCTTTTTTTATCGTGGCTAAATAGAATACTATTGTATATATACCACGTGTTCTTTATCTAATCATTTGCTGATGGAAACACTTAGGTTGTTTCCATATTTTGGCTGTTGTGAATAATGCTATAATAAATGTGGGGTACAGATAACTCTTTGAGAACCTGTTTTCATTTCCCAGAAGTAGGATTGCTGGAGTGTATGGTAGTTCTATTCTAAATTTTTTGAAGAACTTCTGTACTGTTTTCCATGGTAGCTTCCCTTTGATTTCTTGGTGGCAGCGTGATGATTGATTTTAGGGTTCTGACCTTAATGGGGACCTTGAACCTGACTGCATGAACATATGACTTGGACAAATTACTTAACCTTATTAAGCCTCAGAATTTTCATTTGTAAATGACAACGATTATATTGCCCATTTTATAGGGTTGTAGCAGGATCAACCTATATAGTTATATGTAAAGTGACCTACTTAAAGGTTGGTGCATAATAGTAGCTCAATGTCTTTGTTTCTTGTCCAGTTAGAAGATTTCTCTCACATGAGAATTCTGACTCTTAATATTCTGAAGTTCCCGAATCTTAGCATAGAGGTCCAAGTTGCAAGGTGTCTAATGATATGAGAGAGTTGCAGTTACCCACTTTTTTGAAACAGAATATGCAAACCTTCAATTTTAGGGAGCAGAAACTTTATCTTTTATGATTTAGTAAAAGAATGGTACTATTTACATGAGGGTTTCAGTTTTCTGAATGATCATGTAGTAGCTAATGTATAATCAACAGCTTTTCAGTTTGTATTTGTTGTTTAGACTTACTTACAATCTAGCTGCTTTTCCCTATTCCCTCTGAAAAAAGAATTCAGAAATCTTGCCAGTGAAGTCAGCTTCTACAATGCTCAAAGTGGATGTATACTGAAATTCAAGAGGATAGTTTGTTCCTGGTTGAAGACTTTTAGATCAGTGCTTCTCAATAGGGAAATTTTGAAATCTGTAGGAGCATTACTGTGACGCACCACTAGCATGTAGTGGGCACAGCCCAAGGATGCAAGATGTCCCTGCAATGTGTACAATTGCCCCACACATAAAAATCACCTTATTTCCCATTCACCTTTTGACTATCTTGATGTTTAAGGTAAAGCCCCTATTTTCCTTATTATTCCCTTCAGATATGAAGATGCTAGAGGTAAGTGTGTATTATAATAAAGTCTAGGAAGCACAGTACTTACACTTCTTTAATTTTCTCATACTTCTTATACAGAATGGTTTTTGATCTTTTCTCAAAAGCTAACATTCATAAAGAGTGAATGCATGTATCAGACTGTTTCATCATTTTCTGCTACTGTAGTCTTACACAAGCATTTACATATTGAAACAAATAATTTTAGTATAAACTACTTTTTTATTGTGATAAAATTAGTATACAACATTATATATATTTCAGGTGTACAACATTATATTCTGGCATTTGTATACACTATGTTTTGCCCTCCCTTCAATCTTCTTCCCTCTTGATAATTGCAAATTTGTTCTCTTTATGAGTTTGTTTTGTTTTGTTTGGTTGTTTTAGATTCTACATAAAAATAATATCATATAGTGTTTTTTTCATCTAACTTATTTCACTTAGCATAATACCTTCAAGATCCATCCATGTTGTTGCAAATGGCAGGATTTCCTTCTTTATTATGTCTGAGTAGTACATATATACTGCATCTTCTTTACCCATTCATCTATCGATAGACACTTAGATTGTACACTTAGATTGTTTCCATATCTTAGCTATTGTAAATAGTGTTGCAATGAATAGGGGTGTATATACCTTTCAAATTAGTGTTTTCATAGTCTTTGGATAAATACCCAGAAGTGGGATAGCTGGAACGTATGGTAGTTCTATTTTTAATTTTTTGAAGAACCTTCATACTGTTTTCAATATCAGAAACACCAATTTACATTCCCACCAACCGTGTACGAGGGGTTCCTTTTCTCCACATCCTCTCTAACATTTGTTATTTCTTATCTTTTTGATAACAGACATTCTAACAGGTATGAGGTAATATCTCATTGTAGTTTTTATTTGCATTTCCCTGATAATTAGTGATGTTCAGCATCTTTTCATGTTGCTATTGGTCATCTGTATGTTTTCTTTGGAAAAATAGCTCTTCAGATCCTCTGCACATTTTTTAATTGGGTTGTTTTTTGATGTCAAGTTGTATGAGTTCTTTATAGTATATTTTGGATATTAATCCCTTTTCAGATGTATGGTTTGCAAATATCTTCTTCCATTCAGTAGGTTGCCTTTTTGATTTGTCGATGCTTTCCTTTGTTGAGCAGAAGCTTTTTGTTTGATGTAGTCTCATTTGTTTATTTTTGCTTTTGTTTCCATTGCTTTAGGAGTCAGATCCAAAAAAAAAAAATATATTACTAAGATCGATGACAAGAAACTTACTACTTGTTTTCTTCCAGGAATTTTATGGTTTCAGGTCATACATTCAAGTCTTTAATCTATTTTAAATTAATTTTTGTTTATAGTATAAGATAGTTGTCTAGTTTTATTCTTTTTGCATGTATCTGTCCAGTGTTCCCAACTGTTTATTGAAGAAACTGTCCTTTTCCTATTGTATATTCTTGACTCCTTTGTCATAAATGAATTTACCATATAGCTGTGTATTTATTTCTGTGCTTTGTATTCTGTTTCATTGATCTCTGTGTTTCTATGCCAATACCATACTGTTTTGATTTCTATTATTTTATAGCACAGTTTAAAATCAGGGATTGTGATACTTCTAGCTTTGTTCTTTTTTTCTCAAGATTGCTTTGGCTATACAGGGATTTTGTGATCTAATTCTAGAATTATTCATACTAGTTCTGTGAAAAATGCATTGGAATTTTGATACAGATTGCACTGTATATTGCTTTGGGTAGTATGGACATTTTCACAATATTAATTTTTCCAATCCATGAACATATACTATTTTTCCATTTATTTGTGTCTTCTTCAATTTCTTTCATTCATGCTTCATAATTTTCAGTGTACATGTTTTTTACTTCCTTGGTTAAACTTATTCCTGCATATTTTATTCTTTTTGATGTAATTGTAAATGAGACTGTTTTCTTAGTTTCTCTTTCTTATAGTTTATTCTTAGTATTTAGAAATGCTGCCAATTTCTGTATGTCAGTTTTGTATTCAGAAACTTTTCTGAATTCATTTATTAGTTAAAACATTTTTTTCAGAGGAATATTTGGGTTTTCCATATATAGTATCATGTCATCTGTAACTATTGACAATTTTACTTCTTTCTGATTTGGATGCCTTTATGTTTTTGTTTGTTTTTCTTGCCTAATTGCTTTGACTAGGACTTCCAATGCTATTTTAAATAAAAGTGGAGAGAGCAAGTAACCTTCTCCTGTTCTTAATTTTAGAGCAAAAGCTTTCAGCTTTTAACTATTGAATTACTTTTATTTACCCTTTATATTATAGTTAGGGTAGTATATTCATTTATTAAAGTTGTATATATGACATATTTCAGAATTACATAGCAATGAGGCTGATAGGATTGGATCCCTTCTCTACAAGTTCTTTGGAGATTTTATTTACTTAATTTTCTAGTTTCTACTCCTCTCCAGTACAACATTTCTGTGACATTTCAAAAAAGAGTTTGTGGAAGGAGCTGACTATGGCATAAAGTTTTCTCCAGGAAGACTTAAGAACATTGTGTGAAGTTGAGTGGCCATCTTCTGATGTAAACTGGTTTCTGAAGGGTTTTTTTGACAGGGGTTTAGTGAGGAATGTTTGGAAGATTGTCATGGAAGACCTGAGACATCCCGATCAGTTTCCCTACATTGATCAATGGTTAAACCTTGTTCAGATTCCCTTTCCTTGGCTCTGCCAGTGTACCCTTTCTCTAGGGGCGTGAGTCTTAGTTGTGGGCACCCTGAAGCATATGGCAACTGAACTCCAAGACAGCCCAGTCCCTCAGTTCTCCAATCTCTACCAGAGGACAGTGACCTTCCCCAACCCTATAATCCAGGACAACAGAGGCCAAACAGCACCACCTCACCTCCTCAGACATCAGCAGATAACCTCTATGGGCCTCCTGCTCCTGCTCCCGCTCTGGGAGGGGCACCAGCCAATACCACCACCTCGGACATCCTTCCCTTGAGAGAAGCACCGCTCCAGGGACATCACACAGACAGGCCCTTTATGGTTTATGTGCCTTTCTCGACTAGTGACCTGAAGGTACAGAACCCACCTTTCTCTGAGAAACCCCAGGTCTTAATGGGACCCTTTGAAAGTGTCTTTCAGAGTCACTGCCCCACCTGGGACAATTGCCAACAGCTTTTAATTATCCTCTTCAATGCAGAAGAACGCAGACACATTTGGGCCTAAGCACAAAAGATAGCTGCAGGAGTGAGGAAAGTTAAGGAATCATGGGAACAGATTGAAGAGGAATTTCCTTCCACCCACCCAGACTGGGGACACAATTCTCAGGCAGGGAGAACAGCATTAGATCAGTATGACCAGATTCTAATTAGGGAAAGTAGGATGGCTGCTCATTAGCCAACTAACCTTTCTAAGTTAACTGAAGTTATACAGGGACCTCAGGAATCCCCCGGAGCATTTCTTGAATGACTACAGGAGGTGTACTGCGTATACACCCCCATTGATCCTGAGGCCCCTGAAAACCAGTAGGCAATTAATGTAGCCTTTGCTACTCAGACAGCTTCTGATAGCTGGTGTAAATTACAAAAATTAGCAAGTTTTGCAGGGATGAACCTGTCCCAACTTGTTAAGATAGCCCAGAAGGTGTTCAACAACAGGGAGGCACCAGATGACCCCAAACGTATGGCTAAAATCCAAAGCTACTATCATCAACCCAGCTAATCTGTTGCCAGACCCAGACCTCAAAACCCCTGTTCATGACTGCACAGATTTCACTGACACTGTGTGTTCCTTGCAGCCAGACCTCAAAGACTCTCCTCTGCCTGAGGCCGATGAAGTTCTGTTTGTGGATGGGAACAGCTTCATACAGGAATGAACAAGGTAGCTGGGGCAGTATTTTTAACTCTAACTGGCACCATCTGGTCACAAGCTCTTTCCTATAGGACTTCTGTTCAAAAGACAAAACTCATCGCCCTCACTGAGGCACTAAGATGGGGAAAAGATAAGGCAGTCACAATATACACTGACAGCCGATACGCCTTTGCCACTGCACATGTACACGGAGCCAGCTACAAGGGAAGAGGGCTTCTGACTTCAGCTGCGAAGGACATCAAGAACAAGGAGGAGATCTTAGCCTTACTTCAAGCCATCTAGATATCTAAGGCTCTTGCTATTCATTTTAAAAGACATCAAAAAGGCAATATTCCTGAGGTTGAGGAAAACCGAGGAGCCAATGCAGAGGCAAGAACAGTGGCCACAAGGCCAGTGGGGCCCCCACCACATCTACTGACTGTTGTCCCTTATCCAGAACAGCTTCTGTCTCTGACCTATATGGTGGAAAAGAACATATATTTTCAGGATAAGAGAGCCACTAGGAACCAATAGGGGTGGTGGATGACCTCAGATAGAAAAATTGGGCTCTTACGGGCACTTGGAAGCACTCTCCTCCACCAACTACACCAGACCACACACCTAGGGTGAACTAAGATGCTCCAAGCTTTAGACCCCTACTTGTTAGAAGGGAGAAGAACTTCATAGGAGATTGCCTCATGATGCCTGGCTTGTGCTCAAATTAATCCAAAGAAGGGGAAGGTAAAAGAACCTAGGCATAGGAAAAGAGGAACTTATCCAGGGACCACTGGAAAGTAGATTTCACTGAGGTAACCCCAACTGTAGGGGGCTACAAATATTTACTTATTTTTATAGACACCTTTTCAGGATAGGAAGAGACCTTCCCCACCAGGAAAGAGACTGCCTTAGTAGTTACTAAGAAACTACTACAAGAGTCCTCCCTCAATTTGGTCCCCCTGGAACTTTAGGGTCTGATAACAGGCCAGCCATCATAGCAAAAGTATCACAATAATTGGCTAGCTACCTGAATTTGTGATAGAAACTTCACTGCACCTACCAGCCCAAAGTTTGGGCCAAGTAGAGTGAATGAATTGGACCCTAAAAGAGACATTAGTTAAGTTAGTTAAGCACTGGTGGGACCTGGGTAGAACTTCTCCCCTTCGCTCTTCTCTGAGCCAGGGGTACTCTGTATATTAATGGATTCACCCCATTTGAAATTTTCTCTGGAAAACCCCTACCTTTTGTACCTAGATTAGAAGATGAGAAAAAGGCAGAACTATGTTACCTTGTCTTACTTAAGTCTTTATAGGCCCTTCAAAGTGTACAGAAGGAGATTTATTCCTGGGTTTGTGCTGCCCACTCAGCTCCGGAGGATAGACTTTTCCATCACTTTCAGCCTGGGGACTCTGTGTGGATCCGAAAGTCCATTTCCAAGGGACTAGAACCCAAATAGAAAGGACTCTTTACTGTCTACATGATGACGCCCACTGCAGTTAAAGTGGACAGCATCCCATCATAGATTCATCATTCCCACCTGAAGGCAGCACTAGAGTGGACAGTTCAGAAAGACAGGCCCTTAAGTCTAAGACTCAAGCGTACATAAGTCTAACCTTCTGTTTCTTCCTTTTTTCTCTTTAGCGCAAGCATTTGACCAGCCACAACCAGAACCAGAAGGAACATTAATAACTATGATGATGAAAATGCACAAGGTCTTAAATAAGACCGCCCCAGACATAGGACAAGATTGTTGGTTGTGTCTAAACCCCAAAACCCCTTACTATGTCGAGATAAAAACTCCCCTAAACTTAATTGAGCTTAGCAGGCTAGAGCTTCAAGTCAATTCACTAGCAGAAGTAGTTCTCCAAAATAGAAGAGGTTTAGATTCATTATTCTTAGAACAAAACAGATTATGTATAGCTCCAGGTGAAACCTGTTGCTTCTATGCCAACAACTCTGGAATAATTAGAGAAAGTTTACTACTAGTACAGAGAAATTCAGATGCCAGGGAAAAACAGAGACTAGAATCAGATAACTGGTTTTATAGGATGTTCAATTGGTTGCCATGGCTAACAATCCTCCTATCTGCTATAGCTGGACCTTTAATCCTCCTCCTCCTCTTGTTAACCTTTGGCCAATGTTTCCTCGATTTCTTATTTGCACATATAAGGAAGAGAATTAATTCTATTAAACTTTTAGTAATACAAAATAGAGACTATGAGCAAATTCTGCATGAAGAATCAAGGATTTGATTTTCTGCTAAGGCCAATGGGGAATGTGCTGGCTGGAAAATTACTGCTTGGCTATCGCCCATGGGAACATACCGCTCTAACAATAAGTTTTCTGCTTCTGTACTCCCCTCCCCCTCACTTGCACAACAGACCTGTGAGTTGACAGTTAGTGAAAAGAAGAAAAATAGACTTGTGTGTTCAAACAGGATGAAGAATAGGGGTTTAGGGCTTAAAAACCTTGTACCTCTACATTTCAGAGTTGCTTGGTTTGGGGTCTGTGTACCCCTTGCAGGCCCAGCTGGCTGAATAAAGAGTGTGTTTCCTATAACTAACTGATTTCTGGTGGTCCATGTGTCATAGTACCCTTATGATGTGAATGTTGTTGTGCTTGATCTCGTCCCAGAGGTCCCATAAACTACCCTCATGTTTTTGGATTCTTTTTTCTTATTCATGTTCTGATTGGGTGTCTTCCACTACCCCATTCTCTAAATTGCTGATTCCTCTGCTTCATCATATCTGCTAATGTACTCTGCACCTCAGATATTGTATTCTTCATTTCTGACTGGTCCCCTTTTCTATTTTTCATTTCCATTTTTATTTTTTCTATCTCTTTGTTAAAGTTCTCACTGAGTTCATCTACTCTTCCCCTAAGGTCATTGAGCATCCTTATAACCAGTGTTTTGAATACTGCATTCTGGTAGATTGCTTGTCTCCACTTTGTTTAGTTCTTTTTCTGGAGCTTTGTTCTGTTGTTTCATGTGAGATATGTTTCTTTCTCTCCACGTTTGGCTGTCTCCCTGTGTTTGTTTAATAAACCACTGGAGGCAGCATGGATGGGACCGCAACTTGGGAGAGATAGAGTCTCAGAGGATCACCTATGTTATCCACGTTGATGGAGACTTGTGTATGGCAGCCACCTGTGTCTGCATGCTGGAAGCAGAGATGGCTCAACCAAGGAACAATGAATACTGCCACCACTTTTGTCCAGTAGAAAGCTTCCCCTCCAGCTCTCACCCTGAAACCTGACAATTCATTGTCTCCCCCTGTTATCCTGGCACTCCTCGAGCAGCTGCCCCAGTGCTGGAGCTCAGTCTGAATGAGTCTGTTAGTAAGAAGGTCTGAGCACAGGCCCTGTAAAAGGAATGTCTGCAACTTCTATAGCCCTTAATCTCACTGAGCCACAATCTCCATTGATTTTTCACAGCCAGAGGTTGTGGGGCCTTCTCTACCTGGCACAGGGACCCTGGACTGGGAACCACTGTGTGGCTGGAAACCACTGTGTGGCTAGAACTCCTTGCTTCTCAGGTGAGGAAGTGGGTTTTGCAGCCAGGATAGCCCTCCCGATTCTTGATCACCACACAGGGTTGTGAGACAGGATCATTTCACATCACCACTCCTCCTACCATCATTGGAGGCGACCACTTTATGTATGTTCTCAGTTGTAGGACTTCTGTTCAGCTAGACCTCAGGCAACTCCCAGTGATGGCTGCTCTGTAGTTTTGTTACAATTTTGGTGTGGTCGTGAGAGGAGGCATTTGCAGTGCCTACCTTTTATGCTGTCTTGGCCAGTCTCTCTCTTCAGATGATTTCTGTATATAAATTATTTTTTATCCTGTGTATCTGTGTGTATTTTCATCATACTATCTGTCTAACTGCCTGACGGTTTAAAGACTAAAATTTACAAAGTACTGGTTACTATATGACAGGAGCCTGACAGACATTATTTCTTTAATCCTTAAAATATCATAAATTATTCTCTCTATTTTACAGTTAAGGGAACTGTGGTGCAAGATAGTAGAGACTTGTCCAGGGTCATACAGCTAGTAAACTATAGAGCTTGGAGTAGAAGCTAGATTGTTGATACAGAAATAATCCTACATGTTAAAAAAAAAAAAAGAGATCTTTAGCTTTTCTATGGGAACTGATCTTAATGCTTTACTGAATCAGTCATCCAATTCAGCTGCAAGAGTCACTTTGGTAGCTAGGTGTAGACATAGGTTAAATTGTGAGATATGTATTTGGCAATGAAACTTAACCATCGTCCCATTTACAAGATAAACAACATCTCAGTGGGAACCTTGAATAAAGGTATAAGTAATGAGTTATACCCGGGCCAGCTGTGGATGGTCAGATTAGAGCAACAAGCAATATAGTTTCAGCAGAGTCTTGTGATTGTTGAGATTGGGAATGAACATGAACTATGGGAATCTAAGTTCATTTTCTGTTGGCAAAACATCTCTAAAGGAAAGTCTTTAAAAAGCTTATAAAAACTTAAAAGGCCCTTGGACATCTAATGGCTCTTACAAATTAATCAGAAACATATGGATTAGATTTCTCATAAAATACATTTAGGTTTAAAATTATGGGAAAAAGCACAGGGTGAAATGTCTTTTAGGTTTGTCCAAACCAAACCCTAAATGCTTGGGAAATGTTGGAAATACTTTAACAACAGCAAGATGACATTGTGCACATAAGGGGCATCTTCAGGTGACACAGGAAAACAGAGTGTCATTCCCCTATAGTGAAGTGGGGCCTGAACTCAAATAGAAATGTGGAAGGCAGCTCTAGCAGGTTTCTGGGATGCTGGTTGGTATGATAAGGAAGAAATGGAAAAGAGGAGGAGGGTTTGAAGGGTGAAGAGATGGTCTTTCACTCTTCTCAGGGAAGGCTGGCTAGTGGCCTTCTTTTTTCCCTAGATGCTGGCCCATTCCCACCCTGGGAGAGTTTTGTAGAAGTGACCATGGTATAAAGGAGGGATATCTGGCTGGGTAGCAGAAGACCTGCATTTTAATTCCTACTTCTGCCACTTCCTACCTGGCTGATGTTGTTCAAGACACCACAACCCTAAGATAAAGAAATGCTTTTCATGATCCATGAGGCTTACTAAGTCTCTGTTTCTCAACATTAAATGGGAGCTAGCGCAAACTTTGGAGTGGTATTGGGAAGATTTAGGTGAGGTGATAACAATCTACTTAAGCATAGTAGTGCCTGGCACCTTCTAAGTGCTCAGTAAATGACTATTATTATTATTCTCTGGCATGATCCTAATGTACTTGTTCTGAGATTTCTAAGGAAAAAGAAGTCAGTTGCCTAAATACAATGCACCAAGGGAGAGATATGGAGGAGAGAATGTGTGAAGGAAGGGTTTTCTTTGCATCTCAGAAGAAGATAAATTTTAGGATTGAATTTAAAACTAAGTTTGGGAATGAATGTTTCCTTACAATAATGATTGACTCTGACCTACTGATTCCTCTTTTGGATGCAAACAGTTTTTTGGTATTTTCCTTTTAAAAAGTACCATAGATGCACAAATGATTATTTTAGTCTTCTAAATTTGTTTCGTTTAGAAATGATCTGGTTTTCCAAAAATATTATAAAAAGTTTTCCCATGGACTAGGTGCCTTTTGAATACCAAAAGAGAATGTTATTGGAAATGAATAATTGAGTTTTATAAAAATCATCAACCTATTTTGATTGGTTTCTTCCCTTCTCTCTGATCTAGGCTTCCATACTTGCTGCTTAAACATCTAGAGAGTGAGGTCCTCCATGAAGGCAACTCAAAGCTATTCAAAGCTGGTTAGATCTCCAGAAGTGACCCATTTTCCTTTTTCTCCCAACTCCTCTCCCTCCTCTGATCCAACTACAAAGCTTACTCAAAGCTCAAGGAGACTAAATACTTGACTAAATTTGACAATGTGGAGGGGTTTGCCTACAAAAATGTTTTCTTGCCCTTGAAATGTTTTAGTTGCTGTCTTCTGGTTAGTTGAAGAAAATCTTGAATTAAAAATGTATGGATACAAGCATCATATAGTTGAGTATAGTCTCTGGACAGTTTATAGTAAGTATTAAATTAGATACTTGAAAATATATGAACATCTCAGTATATGCTTTGCTTAATAATTTGTGTCCTTAGATCCTTTACATTCATTTTTGTGTTCATATTTATTTATGTGACCTTGTAGCACTATGTATCAAATAAAACACACCTGTTATGTCTGGAAAAATGAATACAAAACTCTGTTTATTGGTTGCATAATCATTTGTTCATTTGTGTGACTGCATACATATTTAATTACAGATTTTAAATAAAAGAGAGGGCTAAAATGCAGTAATTTAATGTTATTATGGGAATTCAATTTATTTTATTATCCTTAAATTTATGGTTAACTATAGTTTTCCTTATACATTACACTGGTTACCCATTTTAGGGGCATATCTACAGTGGAAAAAAGCCGTCCACTGCTGAGAACCTCTTGTTAAATCTGGATTGCATAAACTTAGAGCAGTATGTTACATAATAAGACAATTTACAATCATCATGATAACAGAGGCTGTTTTCTGGAAAGAAAAGATAGCAATATTTGTAAAACTGCACCTGCAAGGAGGCTATAATTTCTGAGTGGCTGTGACAGACAATGTGAATAATGGGTTATTACCATTTTTTAAGGGCTCTATGCATTTCCCCTTATTTATTATAGCTCCTATAGGACTTACCCCAGTATACTCACATGGATTGAGATAGATACACATTCAGACACACAGATGTGTATATATTTATACACAATATTATACATATATTATGCTTGTAATTTATGGCAAAGAAAATAAATAAGCTGAATGGCTAAAACCTTGCAAAACACCCAAATTTAGACAAAAAGAACCTTTACATCTGCCTGTCAAAGTTAGGACTCAATCCCTGGAAGGATTCTCAAACCTGCTGACCAGATTTTAAAGGAGAAACCACCATCTCTTTAATGAACCATAGCCAAGGGCCAAGGTTCCCTCCGGTGTATGTGCACCCAGTGGCCTCATTTGTCATTTTGCTCTGGCTCTGCTGAACTGCATCCAGCCCCTAGCGCCCAAGGATGTGACTGACTCTAGCAATGTCAAATGGAGATCTTTCTTTTCACTTTCCTGTTGTCATCACAAGCTGTTTATAAGCTCCATTCTCTTGGTGCTAAATGATTCCCCGCTGCAAATAAATCACTTCTATGAAATATTTATAGTTCAATCTGTTAGATATCTGATAATTGTACATAGCAACAGGAAAGGCAAAAATTAAGTGTGTCAGGTTTGATTTCTCTTTCCTTTTTCTCTTATGTGATAACCTTGACTATTCTCTGACATCTCTAGTCCAAGTACTCTTTCTGCAAAGGTTACCTATTGCCACAATAATGCTAAATAACGAGCAGCTATACAACCTCAGTGACATAATTAGCATTTATTGCTCACTCTGGAGTCAATTAGGAATGGGGGTTCTGCTGACCTTGGCTGGGCTTGCTCACCTATCTGGGGGACAGCTAGTTATTTAATGAACTAAGGTGGCCTCAGCTGGGGCAATTGACTTTGCCAAGTGTCTCTCATCTTCTGGCATATGAATCCAGGAATGTTCTTATGTTGTGAAAGAGGGAGGGCGAGCTCACTTGTGAAGCACTTTTCAAATCTTGCATCATGTTGCTAACATCATATTGGCCAAAGCAAATCATTTGGGTGAGTCAGCATGCAGAACATTGCCAAATTACATGGCAGAGGGCATAGATATGGAAAAGGATAAAAGGTTGGGGTCATGCTTTTGATGTATTATACATTTCTTGCCACAGAACTACCACTTAGAAAAGAATCCAAGCAACGTTTACACTGAAATTCAGTGATGGTTTTGTGCAAAGCTTACAATTTGAGACTAACATTTTAAATATTTTTGAAAAGAAATGAGGCTCTGTGGTGCATTAAAGATGGCCACAAACTCTCTGTCACTTCTCCCATTGAGAGGAGGGGTCAGTTTCTCTATTCCTTTAAATCTATGGTGGGCCAGTGGCTATATGACTAATATAACACAGTGGAAGTGACTCTTTGCCTCTTCTGGGACCAGATTTTCAGGGCTGGAAGCTTCTATGTTTTCTTTCATGGAATTTTTATTTTTGTGATGGCCTCTCTCAGAACATACTTGCCATCATATAAGAGACCACATGTGGGCTCTCTGGTCAAAAGGTAGCTCAATTGCCAGCCATGGGAGGTTGATGGTTCAGCCCAGCAGGGCTTCAGGTAACAGCAGGCTCAGACAACATCAGCTCAACCTGCCCAACTTGGCCTAGAGTTGTGAAAGATAATAAAATTTTTTATTTAAGCCAGTAATATTTGGGGTGGTTTGCTATGTAGCCATAGATAACTGAAATGCTCCAAAGTGACATTTCTAGGCATTAGATCAGGGTGAAAGAGGAAGGCATTTTTCATTTGTAGGTTTTTCTAGTGCCCTTTAAAGGATGATGACCTATTTTACCTAAACTTATAGCCAACTTTGCAAATAGTTCTCTGAAAAAGTAAATGTACTATATCAAGGATGCTGACTTGGAAGCTGAGAATCATATAAACCTTGCAAGTATCTTGGTCACTGTAGGTTCTGCCTCATCAGCACCTTGGGCTCCATTCTTTATTCTTGACTCCAGAGAGCATTGCAGAGAGCTCTTCAGAGCAGGAAACAGAGGCTACCTTTTCTCTTCACACAACACACATTATTATTATTATTTAAAAAACTTAGATGTGCTTTTTCTGTTGCCAATTTCATTCTTCAGTGACACCCAGGATGGTTCAGGGCTCTGTGTCCCACCCATCTTTTGATGAATACCAATCTCTGCCTGTGACATGAGATTTAATTTTGAGAGAGATTTGCTGTCATGGGTGAGAAATCACATTGTATCTTCCCTGGACAAGCAGCATCTTCATTTGAATTGCTGCCTGCTATGAGTTCTCCAGACTTTTCTCATACTTGTTGCAGATTGTTGGAAGCTGACCATACTATCATTCAACTCAGATAGTTCTCTCATCTAACTGCAAATTCTTATCTTGTCACTCTCCTTACCCCCAGCATTATTGAGATATAATTGACAAATATAATTGTACATATTAAAATTCTATAATGTGATAATTTGATATATATGTACACCATGAAACATTTACCACAATCCAGTTGGCTAATACATCCATCACCTCACATGGTTGCCTTTTTTGGTGTGTTGAGAATGTTTTAAAATCTACTCTCTTAGCAAATATCAAGTACGCAATACAGTATTAAGTATAATCACGATGCTGTACATTAGATCCTCAGAACTTGTTCATCCTATAAGTGAAAGTGTACCCTTTGAACAACTTTTTTTTTCCCATTTCTCCTATGCCTTAGCAACCACTGTTCTACTCTGTTTCTGAGTCTGACTTAAAAAAAGAATTCCACATGTAGGTGATACCATACAATATTTATCTTCCTTTGTTTAGCTTATTTCACTTAGCACAGTGCCTTCCAGTTTTATTCATGTCAAAATGGCAGGATTTCTTTTTTTTTTTTTGAGGCTGAATAATATTCATGTATATACCCACCACTTTCTTTAACCATTCATTTATTGAGAGACATTTAGATTGCTTCCATGTCTTGGATATTGTAAATAATGCAGTGACAATGGGGATACAGATATCTCTTCAAGGCACTGATTTCATTTCCTTTGGACATATATCTAGAAGTAGGATTTCTGGTTCATAATAGTTTTATTTAAAAAATTTCCCTCCCTTTTAAAACCCCATGCTTCACTGCCTCCCTTTGTTTTTGGTACCACTGACTCTGAAGCCCCAGTAGCTTGGTTTCTGCAGAGAACAAGGATATGGTGTCTGGCAGGAGTCAGGCCCAGGCCAATCCACGCCCAGGTGGAATATGAGAAAGGACCTATTTACAGATAGAGAGATCTTTTCTCCTAGTCTGTCCAGTCAAGGATTATTAAAGTAGAAGTTTACAGCTACCTCCTGTGTAGCCTGTGCCTCTAAATGGTGACCCTTTCAGAGGTCCCATGAAGCAAAATGACACAATTCTCACTGGTTCTGTGACCTTTACAGACTCTCAAATTATAATTTTATAATTTCTCCTGCTTTGCTAAGTCACACATCACTCCAACTGTGTCTTTCCAAAATTAATGTAAATGTTTTGCCCGCCAAAATCTCCCCATTCTCTTTGTGGATTAAAATATTTTTTGAAAAATTCCTTTGTTGTATTTTATTTGGATTTTAGTAGTAGGAGGAGATACACATGTCAATACTTCATGTTTAACCATACTCTTTCTTTGAATTTGAACGATTTAGGATCTAGCAACATTATGACAGTAATTTAGTTATCTTTCAAGAGACTGCAGTGGAGAGTTCCATTTTTTAATTTCTTGAGGAACCTCCATACCGTTTTTTATAATATCTATAGTACTTTATATTCTCACCAATCGTGTACAAGGGTCTTCTTTTCTCCACATCCTTGCCAACATTTATTTTTTTTGTTTTTGTGACTTCTAACAGATTAACCACCAAAAAAACAAGGGCTGGAGGCAAACTGCTAGCCTGATGTGTGAAGATAGCTCTGGGCTCAGGCTTATGGGACATATTACCATCTAACTGTGTCATACCTGCAAGTCTTTTCAGCTTCTCTAGACCTCAATTTCCTCTTATTTAAAGTGGGATGGATTAGAGATATTAGTTCTAATTTATTAAGGCCCCTTCTAGCTATACAATTCTCACATTTTATAGAGGACCTGAAGACCCTGACATTGACTTTTGGAAACTTCTTTGAGAGTTCTTTCTATGATGTAGGCAGTGTGGGGTGTCATAAGGAACATGTCCCTTAGGAGAAAATGAGCATGCCTGCCATGCTTCAGATCCTTACCCCTAGCTTTCCTTGCTTATTTTTCATGTTTAGTTTGAAAATAAGATATATGGTTTTATAGTACTTTTTTGATTCATTTCTTTGGTTATTTGTTGAAGCAAACCAAAGAGAAAGTTTAGGCTAATGTGCAGTAAAGAGAGACAGATGACAAAAATAATATTTTCACTTCAGCTAATCCATTGAAAACCCAGTTCGCTTCATGGTCAAGAGATGTCTCTCAAGTATTTTCTGATGTTAAAAACTGAGACTATTGTTCCTTTCCCCACCACACACACTTCTCCATTTCCGAAGGGTGGAAAATAGACCATACATATCTTCTAAGATAGTTCTGTGATTAGCACATCTTGTCTTAGACCCATTCCTCCAGGAGGTGGTAGTGGGGCCTAGACTCTGTGTATATGCTGAGGGGAGCATACCAGATGGCTGCATCAAGGTCATATTGCCTCTCGTTTCTGTGGCAAAGCTGTGGGATGATTAATGATGCACTAAATTGATGAGCATTACGTTAGAAATTTGGAAAGGTATATTCACATACTGATGGCAAAACTAGCAATGACTTGAACACACTCACCACTTTTCAAGTGCTATGGGGTCATCAAAAGCATAATGCTTATTTTGCACAGAAATTTTTTCTCTTAATTTTAAAACTCATTAGTTTAAATAGCAGTTTAATCGTATTTATTTATAGTTAACTTATCAAAATATTGTTTTGCAAGAGGGATTCAAGGTCCAAGAAGTCTTTTGAGTTTTTTACAAGCTTTATAAGGACTTTTATTTTTTCTTATAAACAGGAAATTATCTGTCACTGAGAGAAAACAAACGACCTTCAAAATATTCAAGTTTGATTAGAAACTTAGAAGTCTTGAACACCAGGAATACTCTGAGGTGAAATGAATTTTCCCATTTTTTTCTTAGAAATTTATAAGAAAAGAGCTGAGTATTTCAGCAGACTACTATCTATTTTTTTAAAATTAGTGAATATCCTGAAATGTAGCATACAAATTAGAAATGTCATGGCTGTTTTTCTTTTTCACATCACTTGCTTTTGAAACATTCTTCAATAGTACATTTCTGCATAAAATTTGGTGTAAAATCACATCATAAGCAGAGATTTAATTTCATGTCAAGTATTTTAATAGCATTAATTTTATACAAAATAAATAAATACACATTGTGCAAAGAAGGGCAATCATTTAGAAGAAAACTGTGGTCTCACTTTCCCAATGGTTTGTCTATACTGGCTGTGTTTCAATAGGTAAAGTGAAATGAACAGGTGATTGGTTTATTTGTAGATATGTGTACAGTTTTTTCTTTTAAGATGTTGGATCAATTCTCACAAAACATTTAAATACTGAAGAAATCATTGTTTTGATAATCTAAATTAGTATATATACTTTTATATAATCACATACTTTAGGCTTATATCCTTTACTTACATACTCTATTTACTTTATGCTTATTTATTTATTTATAAAAGTGTCTGTACCTAATATACTTTTAAGCCCCAAATATTTTACTTATGTACTCTTCATTTACCTTATACTTATCATTTTACTTTATATTCATATGCTTTACTTATATATTCTTATAGAGTCTAGATTAGTACTTAGAATTCATTTTTACTTTGTATAGGCTATGCCTATATGTATTTTATCATCCTTTTGACATCAGTTTATTTCCCCTTGGAATTAAAGATCAATGAATTGATTGCAAAAATATCTATTCAATTTTAGTGCTAGAAAAGTTGAAATGAGTAAAATGGACTGACCTTTCAACCAAGAACTCATTAGTCTGTGGTCTTTGCAGTGGTTGGAGAAACAGAAATTGACCTAAGAAATTCCATTAATGATTGCCAAAGAGGCATCTCTATAGACTGAGACTCTGCCACTAGGGCCAAATGCAGAATGGGAAGTTTCTCCATGTCACTTTCTGGAACACTGGAATACATGATATAAATTGTTCTGTGAACCTGTCATTTTCTCTCCTGAAATTGTGTGTGTGTGTGTATGTGTGTGTTTTGGTAAGAGAAATAGGTCTTCCAGTTCACCACCACCTAACTAAGCTTTATGATCCTTCTAGGATGAATCTACCATTGTCATTTTAAATATAGTTCAAGGTAAGATTAGCTTTATAAGTAGTATTAATATAGAAGTCATTCATCATTTGAATTTTTCTCACTACCTACATGTAAAAAGTTGAAAGTGTCTAAAATATGTTTTCAACAACATTTTACACATTAAGAATTCTTGTTTATTTACTGATATTTTATTACAGGTAAAAAAATATGTATAATTGGCATAAACACCTTTTGGAGAAATGAGTAGATAAAAAAAAATGAACCACAAAATAAAATTTATCAGTGCCATAATCATAGCCAATGAAATAACTGACTAGAAACTTCTCCAGATTCATATCCTTTCCAGCTATTCAGAGGAACTCTATCAGATCTGCCCGGAAGAGCAATAAAGAAACGGTGGCAAAACACCACACAAATAATTGCTCATCCTGTGTGAAATGCCTTCCATCCGCTTTGGGAAAACCTCCTTGTGGCAGGAAGAAGTTGGGCAGCATGGAATAAAAGGGTAAGTGGTTTCTGCCAAGCAAGTACCCAAGAGCCAGCTGGCTACCAGGCGCTCGTGCGTGGAGACCTAGATTTGAATGGCAAAAGGAAAAACAAGAATTGTACCAGGTTCAGAAACCAGCACTTAATGGCCTCACCAAGGAGGTTGTGGGAGAATTCAGCACATAAATAAAGATAAACAAACTTAAAAACAGGCTTTATAGGACCAGTGTTGTGTGTTAGCTATTATGGGGTTTCTGCTGGTGCACAAGGATGCGTCATTGAGGGTGGTTATGGCTCTTGGAAAAGTGTAAGGCTGAGATGGGCTTAGCTGGGGGTGGTGCAGGTAAGTTGCTAGACTTTTATATGGAGATCGAGCTCTTTTTATGATTCATTTGAAAACTGGGACAGATTATGTCCTCTGTACACAGAGCACATTCATTTTCATTCTGAATTTGACTTAATCAACCTGCATCATCTACTTAGTAGTTATATAGCATTTCTTTTGTGGAATAATTCAGAGAACACAAATCATGTAGTTACAAACTCTGCATCAAAGTGGATATCTTCAAAAAGTATGATCCATTCATCCATGCATGCATAAGTGAAATTCACCTTTGAATGCTCATATTATGATATTTATCTCTTCTTTTTTTATATTTAAAATTAAAATATTTTGAAAAATGGCATGGATTACATGTTAGAAGAATGCTTCTTTACAGGTCTGCAGGAAGTGAGAGTCTTCTTGGCAAATTCTGGTTTGAAGTTTTTGTCATATGAATATTTAAGTTTTGTTAAGATTTGTGATTACAGTAAAGAATCAGAATTATTCTCTGTTTTTATTTTTGACGTTTCTGTTGAATTTGAGAACAAAAATCCACAAGCTTCTTCTCCCCTCTCCCTATAACCTAAACAAAACTCAAACACTCATCGTACTTTTGTTTCATCTTTAAAGGGCTTTTACTCAAAGGAGACAAAGAACTTGGACTTCTCTACTCCTTCTCCTGGAATACATTTGGCTTTGTTCTTTGCAGCATAGGCAATTGATTTTAAAGAGACTTCAGTTTAACATGTAATTAATAGTTTGGCATTTCCCAAGAGCTTTTCTGGGGACCCTTTCTGTATCTGTTTTATATTATAGAGCTCCCTTGCTAAATATTTCCAGATCATGTAGATTTAGATAAGACAAGTTCCAGAACTTATAGTATTTTTTTTATTTTGACATTTACAGTATTTATTAGTGTAATGAAAATAATACTTTGACAATTCCCCAAGTAATAAATGGCAATATTCTCAACCCTTGGTAGTTTAGAGTAACTTTCAGTGGCTTATGACCACCTGATATCCAACTATTTTCCTTCAGAGGTGTTAGCATATTTGAAATACCTTGGGATCAGTCCTTTTTGACTACTTTCCCATGATGGTAATTTTATTTCCCCCTAGTCCCTCTGGGTGGTCAGTGAGCTTGACATATCTTGTTCCTTGATCTGTGAGAATTAAAGAGTTAGGAAAAGATGAACTACAACTCTGGGCAAATCATATTTTTTTGTGCCTGAGCATGGACATGCTAGGAATCACGGTGTATTGGGGGGGGCCATTACCCCCAAAACAAATGTGTTAACTAGAAGACAGTATGGGTAATTATGAGTATCAGGAGACATGACTTAACTGAAACATAACTTCAGCTCAATCTGGAAACTAATTATAGTACATATGGATGTTTTCCAGAACAGACTTCAGTGAAGAGAGTTGGTGGGCTTTATTCATTCTCCTTTTCTTCTTTCTCTACAGATCTTTGCCTTTCATATGGAATTTACTTCATTTCACTGTAGAACATAGTAAGATGTTATGATCTACTGGGAATATATGTCTCTATGCTCTACTGGGACCATATATTTTTTTCTCATTGTTTAATCTCCCCAGCTCTTAGCATAGTGCTTTCCATAAATACTTTCCAAATTGTATTGAAGGTCTAAGTCTCACAGAACTCCATGATAGTTAAGATAATGCTAACTGCTTGTAACTAATAAACCACCAAATTTCCCAAGAAAAGTTTACTTGTAGATCAGGTAACAGTCTGGTATGAGTGTGCCAGGTCAGTGGCAGCTTCCTCCATGTGGTGATTCAAGGACTCAGGCTTCTTCTGTCTTATGGCTCTGCCTCCTTATGCCCTCAGAATTCAGCCAGAAATGGGGGAAGAGACTGTGGAAAAGGGACATCTGTGCCTTAATTGCTTTGCTTGGAAGTGACATGCATCAGTTTCACTCATATTCTACTGAGGAGAACTAGTCACATAATCTCACCTAGATGCAAGGACATCTGGGAGGAGAAGTCCCTGGTAGGCTGCTACTTCTCTGTGGAGAAGGGAAAACTATAGGAGAAGGAGCACTCATATTTGTAGGCCAGCTGTCTCTATCATCTTTGCCATAAGGTGAACACCTCAAAGAATGACAGATATCATACAAAATTAGGTCTGAAAAGACTTTAGAGCAGGGATTCCCAACCCCCAGGCTGTGGACCAGGAATACTCCATGGCCTTTTAGGAATTTGGCTGAACAGCAGGAGGTGAGTGGTAGGCAAGCAAGTGAATCTTCATTTGTATTTGCAGCACTAGTATTACCTCCTCAGCTCCACCTCAGATCATCAGGCATTAGATTCCATTGGAGCACCAGTCCCTGGTGCCCAAAATGTTGGGGATTACTGCTTTAGAGCAATTATAACCCCTCTCTTCCTTTTTCAGTTGAGGAAATATGAACTCAAAGAGGGAAAGAGGCAGAGTTGGGACTAGAATCTATGTGTTTTGACTGCTAGTTATTCCTGCAGCACTATGTACAATCAAAGTGCTTGTGATTTTTGCACTGTTCATGTATAGTTATACATCAAGTGTTGGAGAGCAGTGAATGGGGAATGTTTTCATGGAAAGTTGAAGTTGTGTCAAGTTTCCTTTTGGTGTCTTTAATTCAGCTTCCACTTTTTTTTCTAGTCTTTTACCTTAACTTACAGAAGTCCCTCTCCTTATGATAACCAAAAATAGTAGTAAATTGGTTAGGTTTGGAGATGAGTGAGAAACAGGAGCATGGTCTAGGTCAAAGGCATGACCAAAGTGACTGATGTTTCTGGTGGAGTGATCCTAGTAATGTAGGGTCAGGGAGGCATGGTCCAATTTAAAAGAACCTTTGTCTAAAATCTCTTAGTAGTCAACATGAATCTCCTCTTAGAATATTTTTAAAGGTTTACTAGAAAGTTCTTGTTAAAATATACTTATAGAAATTATTTGGGTAATATACACACATCCAAACATATCTCTTTACTGATTGGCTTGTCAGTATGTTCATCAGTAATGAGAAGGGTCTTGAAGGGACAAGAGAGGGGGCAGAGAAGTTTTGAGAGGGAAGAAGAAGTTGAAAAGTTTTTGGGGTTAGGGTTCTTTGGGGAGGGTGAACCGGAGTGGAGTGCTATGTTAGTGGTAAAGGGAGGACAGTTGGTAACTGAAAGACGGTGGGGGAAAAGGGCATGAACTGGGAAGGTAGGGAGCATCAGAGAAATTTATTCTCTCCCCTTTTTTGTAATATTGTCACTGGGCTGACCATCATCATCACACAGCAGTCTTGGTTTCTAGACCTGGCTCTATACTCAATCCTTGAATGCCATAGGGGCATTGACTTGGGCTTCAGAAGTCTGCACTTATAAAATAGGAGGGAGGATTACCAGATCTTAGTTTTCTAATCATGTTATCCGGGGACTTGTGGGTCTGTGGTTGTGCTTCAAGGGTATCACTTAACAGAAGGCTGCAAGTAGCAAATAAGTGGGTCTGCCAGGCTCCACCACCTCAACTCCAACCAAATTAACTCTGTACTATCTGTTTTATATTAAATTTCTGCAGAAACATTTTTTTTTGAAGGAAAGATTCTGTGTCTGAAAGGAAATTTTGAAAAGTATTCTGTCTAGACAATTTCTCAGGGAATCTGTGATTTATGTTCAAGTCTTTCAAGTGTTGAGGCCTGAGTACAGGTGAACTCATAAGCTTCCATGTTTTCTGTCTTTAGGAGGCTGTTACTGAAGACCAACAGACAACTAGTTGAGATTTGAACAACTACTTCGTAGGACACATTATCAAATGCACAAGAAAGACTCATTTATGGAGGTCTACTGAATGCCTGGCTCTGTTTTAGGTATTTTATATAGTTGAATATTTAAGTTCTCTAACAATTTGATTAGATGGATACTGTTATTACTATTACCATTTTAAAAATGAAGAGACAAAGGCTCAGATAAATAAAGAAACTAGCTTGAAAGAACAGGGCTAGGATTAACTCTGACCTCAGAGTCCATACTCTTCTAGGTCCTAATTTTCTGACCTGGGCATTCCCTCCTGTGTCTCTGGGCTGTTTTTCATATTTCCTCTGCCCTCTTAGCCCCTAGGTGGCTCTTCCACAGTGAGACTTTCTCTCCTGAGTAGGTAGGTATAACAGTCCTGGGCTCTCAGGTGGTTTAGGTTTCCACCTGGGGTACAAATTCCTCATTAAGAATAGTAATGGGCCCTAGGCAGTCTGCCTGGTGAATGACCCATCACTTTCAAGCTCATCAAAATTGCAGAGTTCCTGAGGGATAGAGGACACAGTTCACATGGCGCAAGGCAAGGAACTAGGTCGTAAGTATACCACCCTGATTATTACATTGTAAAGTGTAATTGCAGGCAAATAGAAGTCACTTAAAAAGACAAAAAGTCTAAGAATAGTCATATGTTGAAAGGTATCTGGATTTTTCTCAAAGACTTTTTAACTTCCTCAGCTTTTTGCTTCTAACTCAATATGTTTTTAATGGTTTTGTCAACCTTATTCCTATTAGTAGATTCCAGTCATCCTGCAAATTAATTGTCCAGGAGCAAAATGAAGTTGAAAATGGGCTTATAATCAATATTGCCTAAGCCCACTTCCATATCTGTGCAAGTTTTAAGGGATAACCTATCTCCCTTATGCTGGCCCTTGGACTAGCATAACCTGATGATGAATTCCAGATGTTGAAATGCAGAGTGCTTCAGGGGCTTATACCCTGTAGTTCTGAGTGAATAAATGTATTTTTTCCCTGTGATTAAAAGGCTAAACAGCAGGTCAAGCGTACCTAGGCATGCAAAAGGGTATTTATATTTTCGATCAGGTGAAATGCAACTGGGGACTGTAAATAACACAGATTGATGTAATATGATTAACTCTAAAAGTCTGAGTGTCTCAAAAGATCAACTCTAGACTTTTTCTTTTTCCCTTTTCCCATTTTTCTCTCCCGTTTCTGTCCCTCTCTGTCCCCTCCCTCCCTCTCCCATTTCTCCTTCACTTTCTTCTTAAATATCCATTTGAGAGGAAAAGCCTTAGTGGATCATTTTTTTCTGTTATCAGCAATGCACCTAGAGCATCAGAGTGGTATGAAAATTGTTTTCACATATCATAAGAGAATCTGCAGTATTAGAGTTTATTAGAAGGTCTCGTGGGAAGCATTTCAATAGAGATCACAATCTATATTCCTATAGAAGTCTGGAGCCCACACCTTGGAGATCAAGAGCTTTTTTTAATCATGTTTTTTTGATTACTATTTTTGGGAGGTAGTTGCAGTGGGAGGACTTATCCTATGGCTGCTTATTTCTGAGAGCGGGGGAGCTCCAATAGAGAGATATTCCTGGCCTCCTGCCTCACTGGCTGGAGAGCTTTGGGGAAGGAATAGGGCAGAGTGTCCTTGCCAGATGAGCCTTCTGTCTGGGAGGTGTTGAATATATCTGTTACCTTACTTGTGGAGATGGTATCATGGTGTTTTCACATGTCTAATCTCATCAAATTGTACATATTAAATATATGCAGGTCTTTGTGGAAAAAAATGTTGGAATAAAGAAGAAAATTATTGGAAGAACATCTCACCAAAGGGCACAAACACCTTTGCCTGTCTTTGTCCATAATTCAACCTCATGCCCAGTTTTTGATTTTGTTTTTCTTAACTCCTAGAAATTAGAGTTTTTGATTGTTTCATTTTATTCATTTGTTCATTCATTTAATCACAAACCTTCAGTACTGTGCTAAATGAATAAATTGGGAAACACAAATGATACATGGGTGGGCTCTTTCCTTGTGTGCAATAGATAAGAAATATATATAAGGTAAGAATTACCATAGAGAATGTTGTTTTCTAGTAGGTGAATGTCATATGCACCATGGCAGAGAGAAGGAAAAGACAGAATATGTGAATAGGATTGTGGAATATGATTATGACTTCACCAGATGAAGCCGGGGCAGGAGGAAATGCCAAACATCAGAAAAACACAGTAAAAGTATTATGGAGAGAAATGGCATATATAATAAATAAAGTGAAGGAACCATGATTAATTGAGTAAGGTTGGAGTTAAATAGTGTGAGATGTTTGCAGGGGAGATGAGCACTTTGACACACTATACTTACCCCGATTATAGCTTTACTATACCCATCATAACTTCTTATTTAATTCTCTAGTTACCCCACCAGACAGCAAGTCTTTTGGGGGCAGACATTATGTTTCTTTTAGGGCTGTATGAACACAGCATTAAGCGTAGTGCTTGGCATGTAGTGGGGAGACTCAGTAACTACTTACTGAATGCCTGGATGAAGGAGGAGGATGAGAACAGGACATAGCAGGTGTAATTACTGGATGGTTTCTACAACAGGCCAATTATATGATAACCTCTGTCACTTAAAGAAATCAGTCACCCTCTCAGACTCAGACCTAGCATAATTTCCTGGTGGCTGCTGCCTTTCTCTTATCGGTTGCTGCATGGGCCACCCTGCTGCCCTCTCTCTCTAGGGTCATCTTGTTCAGTTGATTTGGTTCCTGCCAGAATCACTCTGACTCTTGAGAGGAAGTGTCTTTCCCCCTCTAATCACCCTTCTTCCTAGAGTCTACCTGAGTTATGACAACACTAACTTTTTGTAGGGGACTTAACACATAAAACATTATTGTACACATGATATTAATGCTCTCATTCTACTTCATAATGTTTACCAAATATCTGTCATTATAAAACTCTGATATTAGAAGTTTCATATGTGCTAGAACATGAGCTTCATGAGGACAGGGAAAGATGACTTTTTCCTTCCTGGGTTTCTACTGCCTGATGTGCTCAATAATGTTCATACTTGTAGAGCAAATGAATATCACAAACTCCTGGTGAGTTTATTGTCTTGCAGATACTATGGTAGTTATACACTGTGCTCTTTTTGTGTTTGTTTCTATGGGTAGCTTTTGAGCTTTTTGAGGGTATGACTTTCTTTGTGTCCCAGGAACATAGGGTAATACTGGATTCTCTTGGACTTGATATTGAGGGACTATGAGTTTTATTTTTATGTCTTCTTTGAATCTGGTATCTCTTACTCTCTCCAAGCAGTCCCTATATTTTCCAAATACTAGTATTTGCGATACTGTGATCCTGCAGCGTCCAAGGCTCACAGAACTTTGGGTCACACCCCCTTTTTTGGAGACGGTTGATGTCAGTCCCAGCATGAGGCAATCTCTTAATTCCAGCTGCTGATCACTGAGGTTTTTCTTTGGCTGTGCATGCCAGCTCTCCTGGTCGTGTGCCCTCTAATATATAATTAATGACAACTCTCAGCAGTTCACATTTTCAGAAGGCTTTCTAGGCATGATCTCACCACCAAGCTGTGATGCCTCATTGCCGAGGGGCTCCATGTGGTCCTGAAGGAGGTCTCTCAGTCCAGCCAGCCTGCTGATCTGGTGTTCAGTAATGTTATGAGCTTGGGGAGTGCCTGAATCCGACCACTCATTCCCACCCTGCGCCCCTCTTACCCACTAAAGTTTTGACCCATAAAATATATACACACTGATTTCAAATGGAAACTGAAGTATATACTGACCAGGGTTCCAATAACCTAAAACTCTCCAAATACTGAATATTTATTAGGGTGACCAACTGTCTGGTTTGCCCAGGACTGGAGGATTTCCTGGGAAGTGAAACTTAAATTACTAAAACCAGAATGGTGCTGGATTAGGTTGGTCACTTAATTTCAATAGAGATTTAGAATGGAGAATGTAGTCCTTGAATTGAAGAAAGCTGCATAAAGATAGTAGGTTGCAACTGAAGGTGGTTTTGATAATTCCTTGAACCTGAAATTGGTATTTGAAATAAGGGCAGTTTTATAGATTGACTGTGCCCCTCAAAAACTGTTTAGTTGGCTAACTCTTTTTATTGGCCTAAATTTTTGCATCTTAGGAAGCATTAAAATCAGGAATTAAATACATATCAGAAAATTAATATCTTAGTTTGGATTCTTTGCCTTCATTGAGATGCTTGCTTGGCAAGTATGGAGAAGTTGGGTTGTTATGTGCTTTGTGAATCCTTCAGGTCCCTCTGCATGGGGACAGCAGCATCTGGTTGGCAGAGCAAGGACATTGATTTTTACCTGGAGTGTGTGTTTACTAGGGGAGACTTTCTGGAAAGCCTGATGGAGTTTATGGGTATTTGGCCAAAGCCCCTTCAAGTGGGCTGTTGCCCTGCACAACGGAAGAAGCACCAGCCACATAGATTGCTGTGTGACATTTCCCTAAGTTGTACAGCAGTGACCCTGCCAAATCACTCCTAGTCCTCTACAGAAGAGAACCACTTGTCCAAATGTGGCAGCACTTCTGCCATATTGTGGCTCTTTGCTTCTCTGGACAATTTCCAGGCCTGGCTGTGGTGGAAAACATGAGCTATAGTTTGATTTAGCAGAGTCCTTCTGACCTCTTGGAGGACAGTTGAGTTGTTAGTAATGGTTGCCATTTCAAAACTTGGAGCTTCACCTGGCTGTAAGGTAAAGAGTTGGCAATGGGACTAACACAGCTGTAGAAAGAAAGGAACCAGTTCCACCTAATAATTCCTACTACCTTCCTAGGAGACAGTGTAGGCACATATGAAGGGGCTTGGGCAAGTTTTGAAAGGCCTGGTTGTGCCAGTGGAGGAATGAGAGGAACAGCTAGGGATAAAAGCAAGGCATTTGAGACTTCATTCCAGCTTTAGATAAAATACTATTTCTTTTTAATTAGCAAGAAAGCAGGTTCCCTCCTCTGACCCCTATACATAGTGGAGTAACAGCTCTGTAATGCACACAGTGATTAGACCCAAGATTTGTTTTCTGCAGAATTCCTGTCATATGTACATGTGTATCAAATCAAAATAATGGTGTAATTATGTGCCCTCCAAGGCAGCTTGCAGTTAGCAAATACTGGCAGAATGAAACCTACTCAGAGAAGCAGGCAGGAATTGGCCTCCTCTGGGCTCTTTTTAAATGCCTCTCCTCTGAAGTATCTTGTGCTACCAGGTTTTCTGGCAAAGCCACTCTTTGTAAAAGTGGGGTTGGGAAAGAGCACAGTGTAGTATAAAAAGAAATGAACAAAAAACACTTGAATAAACAGATTCCTGGTTTACACTCTAGTCTTTTCCTTGGCTTCGTGATGCCTGACAAAAATCGAGTCAAAAGTGACAGCTGGGCTAAGATGAGGCCAGCAATATGTCACTCGATCAAGCTGAGACCTCAGGGGATGGAAAAGGCATTTAGCTCTAAGCTCAGCCATGGTGCTGCAGCAAGACAAGAGCTCATGCAGCTCAAGCAGCTTCTCCTTCTTCCCTCCTCCTTCTTTCCACATGATTCAGTTTCATGCATTTGCAATCGTGAGACAAAAGAATGTTTCAAATGCCAGACTCTCATCCTGAAGCACCCTTTGTTAGCCCTAGGAAAGAAGCTCACCAGCCTTATGCGTTCCTCCAGACAGAGGCAGCCAGTGCTGATGTCTGAGATACGGAACCAGACTCTTGGTTTACAACTTTTAACCGCAATGGGTAGGAAGTCTATCAAAATTAAAAAAAAAAAAAAAAGTTTCATGCTTTTAGAAAAAATGTAAAAAAAAAAAAGGCAAAATCTTCTTGAAGTCCAAGGTTTATTTTTCTGCGCTGCAAGAAAGATCATAGCATTGGCACCTTTAACTATAGTCAGGTGAAAAAGTGCTGGAAACCATCTCAGCAGAGCATACTTTCCTTACCCATGGTGTGAAAAGCAGCAAGTATCTTAGAAAACCTCACAGCCCATTTTCATGCTTGCTCAGCACCATCATGACTTGCCACTTATTGTGTCGTAGACTGCACTTTCCATTATTGTTGGCATTGGTTGCCACTTGAGAAAGTTCTGAATGGATATGGCCCTTGGTATCTGGGGCTTGAGTCAATATTGTCACAATTAGGCAGAGTTTCATCTAAGAATGCAGTGACTCTGCGGTGTGCCTTTGTAGTGATGGGGGCTTAAAAGGTAATATTTTCGGTTCTTTAAGCTGAGCTGTGGTCCAAAGATACCTTGTTATTTTTCTAGTTTATATTTACATTAAAATGAAATAGCACCATACCGTCACGACTGCACTTTAATTTCATTTGAATAGATCATCACAACACCAGAGGATTGTGCACTCTCCCTAAGAAGTTGTGGGGCAGTGTCAGGAGGCAGAAGCCATAGATAGGTTGGGATGTAAATAAGTAAGAAAATGGAAACAGGAAGTGTACGTTGCTCCTTCAAAAAATTTTTTTCCAGCTAATAGAAGGAACTCCAAAAGGAAGACAATAGAGGGGGGAAATAGAAGAAAGTGCTATTTTTTTTTCTTTTGGAAAAGGGGAATAATGGTGGAAACCTTACCTTTATTTCTTTCCTTTCCTTCTCTTCCCTTTTTCCCTCTCTCCTTCCCAGTTAGCCAACCAACCTCTTGCCTTCTAAAGAAAATAGTTTCTACTAATTAATTGTTTATCAAGTTGAGTCATGGGTCTAAGAATTCATGATTGGAGAATCCAGGAGAGAGCTAAATTGTTGGAGATAAATAAAAGGGCTGGGAATGGGGAATTTACAGGAGGTAGTGAAGACTGGAGATAGCAAGGTTGGGAAATCTGCATGGGAAAAATGTCAAGAGGAAATAAGGCAGCTGGGTCTAAACTGTAACTTTGGAGGGAAACAAATAGATTTATTCTGGATTGTTATAAAATTTCACTGGGTTATGTGTGACATCACTTTCCTCATATTCCTCTAAGATTTTCAGCATTTTTTTTTCACTGATTGTTAATGCTTGGCAGCATGGGATTTGCTTTTAGGGGCTGCAGTACCAGGCAAGAGCAGAGGATGCTCATTGTATTCTATAGGAGGCTTTTGACTGCGTATAACAGGAAAACTAACAAATGGTGACCAAACCTAAAGATAATTTATTGTTTATTTGATAAGAAGTTTGGAGGAAGGTGATTCCAGAGCTGGTTGAACACTTCTAGTGCACCCTGATGCTGGCTTAGCATATCTGGAATTCTCTTGGTCTGCCCATCATGGTTGGTTACAAAATGACTGTATAGTTCTGGTCAACAAGCACTCAACGTGAAGGCAAAATGAGCCTCTGTCTTCTTGTTAGAGGGGAAAATTCTTTTAGAAATGCCTTCCAGCAGTGTTCCTATGCTTCTCCCTGGCAAGAAGTAGGTCACATGAGTCATCTAGCTGCAAAGGAGGCTTAGAAAGCAACTGTCCAGGTTTACTCAGCCTCTATAGTGGGAATGGGCAGGAGAGGAAGGTGCTTGGGAATGACAGTTGGGTAGTCACTGCTGTGTACTATGTGTGTACAGATATTTGCAGGCACTATAAGTCCTTAGAGGAGAGGCTTACACAAAAACAGCTATTCAAGATTTCCACTGCATTTTTCATAAGACTGGATTTTTGTTTTCTCATTTTCCAATGTCTGCTTCCTTTACAAGATTGCCTGTGAAATTTTAAGAGACATCCATGTATATTATGGTCCTTACAAAATGATTAAACTTTAGAAAATTCCTCACTTTCTTTTCCTGATAGAATATATATCACTTAACTGGAAGGAGACACAGCTAATGTATCAGTTAAACTCAGACTTCAGTGAGACATAATTCTTGTAGCCTATCTGCTTCTGCTGAGTAAGTGTAAATATTTCTGTCAGTAACCTCTCTATTGGCCTGTTCCCCACTTCTATGCAGGCAACATGAAAGCACACATCCACTCCTGTCTTCTGAGTGTTTTCTTGAGCTTGATAATGTGCTTTCTTGATAAGCACATTTCTCGGTAGAAAGCCACTGACCTACTTTGCATTACACTGTTCAGTATTATTTGTGGGTGTTTCTGGTACATGGTCCTTAGAAGCTTTGAAGAAGAACTGTCCTTAGGGGGATTTGAAGAGGGAGGTATCACCTTTGCTAGGCAGTCTCCCTGTGGCTCAGTCAGTCTCATCTTGCTCTGAGTGTGATGGAGAGCATGTGAAGGCACTGCTCATGCTCTATATCTCCTTTGGGCCCCCACCTGGTTGGTGCAAAGGAAAAACAACCAATCTGTCTTTAGGCTAAACTCTATTCTTCAGAGGAGCCATCCAGGGGCACATGATGGGGTCATGTGTACTGGGGCTGGTTCTCAGTGCCTTAAGGATGAACAATATCACCTTATACCCACATGCCATGTTGGGAGAGAGGAGTAACAATGGAAATAAGAAAGAGCCCTGAAAATACTTTGAGCTTTGAGAGAATATCTACCCCAAATGAAACTGCTTTAAATGGGAAAGACTGAGTAAATTTAACCAGAAAATTTATTATTTTTCTACTATGCCAGATAATGGGAGCTTTTGAGCAGGCTCAGTTCAAATGTAGAAAGACAAAAGAAGAGCATTGGAAAGGTAGTGTGTGAATTTCAGACCCTTGCTCAGATATGCCAGTTAGAAAAAGTAATTGAGGCACTTTTTGATAATGGTGATGAAATCTGGCTCCTAAGTTTGTTCTGCTTGGCTTCCCCACCTAAAGGAATGACTGAACAGCGGGAATTTTCCTCAGGGAACAAGTAAACTGGAGGAGGAGAAATTTGGGTCCCCTGGGCCTCTCTGGACCCACCCCTCCTGTCAAATGAGGTGAGTCCTGACTGTACTGGGTATGGACACGGCTAAGCTTATTGTATCAGAAGATGGTTTGGGGACTGTGGAGGAATCACATAGGCCCTCAGAGAAAACAGACCAAAAGGTGACAACAGCAATAACATGAATTTAGTTTTGCACACATGAAAAGAACCACCATGGGCAAAGTTGGTATGCTAACAATTCCTGAGACAGGAAATGTCCCCTTTTCAAGGAACTCCATGTCCCACTTCCTCCCAGCAGACACAGCACTTGGACATGGAGCTGCTGTTCTTGAGCAGTCATTGTAGTTAGTTTGGTTCCTGAGTGAAAATCCCAGTGAGGTGGCTGAATGTGCTGCTTTTAGCTTCACAAACACTCTCTTAGAGGGTACATACCCCTTCATCCACATGCTCTGGGATCTGGTGACAAAAAAAGACATTTTCTTAGAGCATGGCTGACGTACTACTTAACACTTTGGGCATGCTGTGATGTCAGACTGTACCCTGAAGCCTTCAAAGGGGTGAAGCCACTCCCAGGAAACCCAGGAGTCCAGGAAAGAAGTGGTCAGTTCTAGGAACTTTGGGGGAGAGGCTGGGCTTGAAGGCAGGGATGCATTTCTGACTCCTGGTGGAAAAGAATCCAGCACTTTCTGTTAACATCCTGGAGGAGGCCAGGAAGATATCCCATCTACATCTGCTTTTGCAGTGAAGACCCTTCCACCACTCAACAGAACCCTAGAAATGTGGCGCTGGCCACCTGCTCAGGCTACAGCAGCTGTGAAGAGGGCAGGGTAGGGGCTGCAGCTCTTACAGCACAGTGGATTGGACCTGTTCCTTGGCGTGTGCCTCGATATGATTTGATTCCTTCAGTATCAGATCGTGGGCTGCATGGACAGAAAACAAGAAACTACTAGCAGAAAGCATTTTGTCTGGCTCTTTTCCAGACTTTGCCCTTGTGAAGCCAGTGGGGCTCTGGTATCTGCTGTTTTGTGGATTAGAAGAAGGAAAGTTAAGGCACAACTTGCCCTGTTATAGAAAGAATTTAAGGCCATTTGGAAAGTCACTCACAACCCAACAAAATGGCACATGACTTGCCATTCAGGAAGAAAGGAGGCACAAAGCAAAATACTGATAGGAGTCAGAAGTGAAGGGAGTCATGACATTCCCTGTTTCTTTATTAGGTGCTAATAAAATGCATTTGCCTCATAGAGTTGTAGCAAGAATGAAGTGAGTTTAGATGAGAAGTGCTTAACATGATACCACCACATGTAAACATTCCATACATGTTAGCCATTGTTGTGGTCATGGTTATTATTTCCATTGTGAGGTGCTTCTAGGTGGCAATCATACCTCATATTTAAGGACATAGGTTTTGTGGTATGTTGAATGAAGACTTGAGCCTAATGCTGGATTTATTGCCTCTGTGATCACATGCCAAGTAGGCGACCTCTCGAAGCCTTGATTTTCATACCTTTTACATGGTGATGATACTACTGGCCTCATAGTAGGAGAATGAAAGAAATGGGAAAGCCATATTATATTATCATCTTGGGCTACCATAACAAAGTACTATAGACTGGGTGGCTTAAACAAGAGCATTTTATTTCTCATAGTTCTGGAGGCTTGAAGTCCAAGATCAAGGTGTTGGCAAAGTAGGTTTCATTCTAAAGCCTCTTCTTTTGACTTGTAGGCGGTTGCTTCTCACTACGTGCTCAGATTTCCTCTTCTCCGAGTGTGGGAGAGAGAAAAATAGATCAAGCTCTTTGTTGTCTCTTTGTATAAGGATGCTAACCCTATCAGGGTGCCACTCCTATGACCTCATATAACTTTAATTACTTCCTTAGAGGCCCATCTCCAAATAAGTCACACTAGGCTTAGGCTTTCAATATATGAATTTTGGGGGGGACACAAACATTCAGCTCATAACACATGCCTGCCAGGCAGTGAAGTCCAGATCATTTGGGTGGTTCTAAAGACTCAGCCCTGGATTTTGTTTACTTGATGAACCACTGTTTGCAAAGCATGGGATTGAGCCCTGTGGTTAGTGCATGAAACAGCAGTGTAATAAGCCAAAAACATCCAGGAAAACACAAAGAAGTGTGAGTTGCTGATGAGGGAGCTAATTGCTGGGAGGGAGTCTCGAGGTTCTGAACCTGAACACAAGTCTTGGATTACAGTGGTAAGATTGTGCACCAGCAGGGCTCAGCCTCATTTGGCATATACCAATGTGGTTGTTTTGGTTGTTAAATGTGAAAAGGTTTCAGTCCTGGTGATAATTTGTCCAGGACCTAGCCTAGCCCTTTGCTGAGTGCTATCTGGCTGGTTGGTTTGGAAGTATTTTGAATATCATGTCTGTGTGAGAGCACACTCAGGAGAGATTCAGATCAAGGGGCCCTGGGGCAGAAATGGGATATGGGAGTGGCCTGTCAGGCTTTTTTGCACTTAGTTTTTTATTTTTTGTTTAAATTAGTTTCCAAGTGCTTGTGTAAAAACAGAACTATATGGAATATTTTGCTTGTTTGCATGCAATATTTAATAAACTCTCAATCTCTAAGATTGTAAAATAAAATAAATGGGGTGATAAAGAAATAAATAAAATTATTAGGCTATACGCAGGGGTTTAGGATCCACATTCAGGGCCTGCCACTCTTAACCCATTTAAAAGTTTGAAAGCCAATGGAATTGCAGGCTTCATGGAGACCCAAGGTCACTTTCATTGAGTAAGTAATGGAAGTAGGGCTTTCTAATTCTTCTAGTTGTGTGGGGGATGATTCTGGACACTCTCTAGGACTTTATTATGGATTGAATGTATCTCTGTAAAATTCATGTGTTGAAGCCCTACCCTCCAAAGAAATGCTGTTTGGAGGTGGGGCCTTTGTTTGGTCTAGATGAGGTCAAGGGAGTAGGGCCCTGAAGATGAGATTAGTGCCCTTTAAAGAAGAGTCATCAGAAAGCTTGCACACTCTGTTTCTCCACAATCCCAGGAGAGATCTCTGACCAGAAGCTCACCATGCCAGCACCTTGATATTAGATTTCAAGCTTCCAGAACCGTGAGAAAATTAATTTCTGTTGTTTGAGTCACCCAGTCTGTGGTATTTTGTTACAACAGTCCTAGCTGACTAACACAGGCATCCCAGTTTCTATGCACGGATGCGTCATGGAAAGGTTTTGTTTTCTAAACCTTCTTGTCCACTTTTTATGTAATTTTATGACAATCTGTTTACCTATATCTGCTCTCAAGAAAAACCCAATGCAATGAGCAGCACGAAATTAATGAAGAACATCTTTCATAGGCAATACATTGGAGCAGGCACTAAGATTTTGGCCAAAGAATTTTCTAACTGTAGTATGCCAAGCATTAGGCCATTCCCGTCATAGATAAGAAATCTTGAGCTTGGCCATATATGTAACCCCACTGGGCACACAGTAAACACTCAATAGATTTTGGAGGGTGACTTAGCTGAGCATGTCAATGTCTGTTCATCAGTAGCCTAATTAGCATATCCTGTGGAGAAGAAAGAACATTTCTTTTGGCACTCTTTTCTTTAGCCTTTTAGTAGAAGAAACAGCTACCAATGACCAGAGCGGGGCAGATTTCTCCTACTCCTCTCAGCCAGTTTTGGAATCTACATAGCTATCCGTGGCCCCGAGCATTGGAGAAATCTGGACGGACAGACGTTTTCTGAGCCTGCCTGATTTTCTGTTCTCAGCTGTTTTGCTTGTTTGAGCAATCCCTGATGTTTTCTCAGGGCTATTCTCTGAAGTATTAAAAAAAAAAAAAAGAAAAGAAAAGAAACACCTTTCAGTATGTCTAAACTCAGAATTAGAGCACAGAAGAAAATGAACATAACATAATGAACTCTTAAAATACTTGCCTGCCCAAGGATTCCCCTCTGAGCCAGTTTCTGTCTGTTTGATTAAAATAAAAACAAAACTGGGTTCTAAGAAAAGGGGGCAATTCTTTCAAGTGGTTAGGTTGTCAAGGTACCAAACTAAGTGATCTACAGGCCTAAAAAGGCTAAGATGGTTTATTTTCTTTCCTTTAATTTTTATATTTTTATTATTTACATTATAGTTGACGTACAATATTATATTAGTTTCAGTTATACAACATAGTGATTAGACATTTATGTAACTTATGAATAAATCCAGTACCTATCCGACACCATACATAGTTATTACAATACTACTCATTATATTCCCAGTACTATATTCTACATCCCCATGATTATTTTACCTCTTTATAAAAAAACTTTACCCCTGTCTACCTTTTCCTTCCCCCTTCTCCTACCCCCTGGTAATGACTATTTTACTTCTTAATTTCCTCTCCCTTCACACATCTCCCCATGACTCCAGTCTGCCAACATCAGAATGTTCTCTGTATCTATAAGCTTGTTTCTGTTTGTTTATCCTGTTCTCTAGATTCCATATGCATATGAAGTCATATGCTGTTTGTCTTTCTCTGTCTGACTTACTTCATTCAGCAAAATACCCTTTAGGTCCATCATGTTGTTGCAGATGAAAGATTTTGTTCTTTTTAATGGTTGAGTAATATTCTGTTTTATATATGTACCATCTTTTTTTTTTTCCATACATCCCTTTATGAAAACTCAGGTTGCCTCCATATTTTGTTTTTTTGTTTTTTGTAAATAATGTACAAATGAACATGGATGCACATGTGCGTCTAAAAAGTGTTTGAGTTTCTTCAAATAAATACTCAAAAGTGGGATTACTGGGTCCTTCTTTGTCTCTTGTTATAGCCTTTGTTTTAAAATTTGTTTTATCTGGTATATGTATTGATACCCCAGCTGTTTTGTTTTGTTTTCATTACCATGAAAATCTTCTTTCACCTCTTAACTTTCAGTCTGGGTGTGCCTAGGTCAGATGCTACTTGTTTGGGATTTGTGAACCTTTATGAAATTTTAGGACAGTCATCAGCATGAGGCTAGAAAGGCCACTTGTATGGGATAGCAACTGGAAATGGCTTGAGAGGGCCCACCAGTTACATGGGGTGGGGTCTCAGGGAATCATAAAGGTCGGCGAAAGGTGATAGACAGGTTGATGGAGACTGAGATATAGAGCCCACTGGAGTCTGCATGCCTGGAGAGGGGAGGGCCCAACAAAGTATTCCCTCTGCCCACACTTCTGTCTGGGATAAAGCTACCCCTCCAGCCCTCGTCCTGAAGCCAGATAATGCAGTTTCTTTTTTTATGTTCCTTGCACCTTTCAAGATGCTGCACCAGAACTGGAGTTCAGAGAGTAAGTGGGTCCTTCAGCAAGTAAGTTCAAATGTGGGCCCTTTAAGAGGAATATCTGGGACTTCAGTCACTCTCCATTTCACTCAGTCATAAACTCCACTTGTTTTGACAGCTAGAAGTTGTGGAGAGTGGTACTCTGGGCTGGGGAACCAGTTCTGGGGCTGGGACCCTTTGCTCCTCTGGGGAAACTTCTGCAGCTGAGATATTCCTCCCAATTCTCAACTGCCACATGGAGGTATGGGAACAGCCCATGTTGCATCTCCTCCCCTTCTACCAGCCTCGATGTGGTTTTCTCTGTATAGCCAGATTTTGGTGATTCTCACTTATAGTTTTTTCCTTGTTTAGTTGAGAGTATTTTATCTTAATGATAAGGCAGAGAGAACATTTAGGGTCAGAGGCCCAGGGATGTTAAATGCTTTTTAGAAGGTCCTGTATCTGGTTGACAACCAAAAGCAGGCCTAGAGAGATGGCTGCTGGTGATATGAGAACCGTGAAACTTCTGACAGTCTGGATATTCCTGTCTAGGCAGAGACAAATAACAAGTGTTTTCTTTTGTCCCAATTAGTCAGGGCACAGAATGGGAATGGTGGAAATGGTTAGTATAAGAAACATTGTTTACCTACACTGGAAGAAATGATGACTTAGAATGTGGGTGGGTTGGTTGGGCATGTCAGATGCCTCAGAATTACCAAAGCATTTGTTTTTAATTATTAACAACAGCAACAAACATTTGTGAGTGCTAACTCTGTGCTAGGCCTGATGCAAGATGCGATGATGAATAAGACGTGATAATTGTAGTTCATCAGAGGAGGTAAGACACAGTCATTTGAAAAAAAACACAAAGTCAACAGAAGGTTGTATTTGGTGAAGCCTGAATGAGTGGTAGAGAAACAAGAGCTCAAAGAGTTTGAAAGTGGGAGAGAGAAGGTTCTCCTAAGAAAGTCAGTGGTGATTACTGGAGATAAAATCTCAGAAGGTGCAGAAAAGCAGAGAGAGCATTCATGGTTAACATAAGTAATGTGGAAAATATAGAACTCAGAGAATATAAGGCTGCTTGGTTGGGAGACATGAGTAGATCATTTTGCCCTGAGCTGATTTTCAAAAAAGAATGAAAGACTACCCTGGAAAAGAAAATAGATTGGGATTAGAAAGTCAGGCTAAGAAGGCCTTGGGACTTTAGACCTGGGAACATTTTTGAATGACATGTAAAGCAGAGTACAGGGAACAGCCCATCCTTTATGAAGGTTGTCATCATAGTCCTGGCACTCCAAAATGCAGATAGTGGGGCCTTCATGTATGCACTTGTGACTTTGTGCCAGGTACTGTGTTAATTCCTTGAGATGCAAAAGTGGGTAAAAACAGTTTCTGTTTTCAAAGAATTTTTGGTTCAGGTATTTGGTCTAGGGCAAACTCTTCTAAGAAGAGTTACTGCCCACTATTGCCAATCTGACTTTCTCCATGCCCCCATATCTTATTTCCTCTCAATCTCTTCTTTTTGTTTTTGTTTTTGTTTTTTTTAGTTCTATCAATATTTCTTGTAAGACTCCAGTGAAATTTATTTGAGCCTTTGAACCACTCTGTCTCTTCAAGGGTAATTTGTATATTTTTGGTCTCAAGTCCAGCATTATGTGCTGATTTTGTTAGATAACCCTCAGGGATCAGCCTTGTTGATTTTATCTCTGAATTATGAAGGAATGCTTCATTGTGGTGCCCATGTATTGCCTATACAGTGGTTAAACCATAAGCTTGAAAATCTAGAATTTCTAGAGTATGTATTTTATTCGGTTTCTGAAAATAGGTTCAGAAGTTGCTCATTTCCAATCTTGAGATACTTCTCCATTTTCCACATTCCATGTTGATAACTCACAGTGGCAGGTACTCTTTGCATTGGCTGTGGATTTGATTTGAACCTGGAGACTTGAAACTTATTTAAAGTTGTTAAATGTTTTCTTTCTAGCTCCTTAACTACTAGGGTCTCAGTCCTTTCTTCACCATCATCTTCACCTCTCCTGCCTTCATTTTTGAACATCTACCATTTGCTAGGACATGTAATAAAAAAATACTAGTTCTAATGTGGAAATATATCTATACTCCTAATAACTCTGGAAGGTAGCTATTAATAACCCTATTAATAAGGAAATTGGGATCATATTGTATAATTTTCTCCAAAGTGGGGAAGCACTTATCTGGAAGCAGGTCTCCAGCCCCAAAGTTGAAGCTTGAGCGACTCCATTATGTGCCCTCTTACTCTATGTGCCCTACTCCTTTCTAACCAAATGTTACTATTTGTGATTTATTTGAGTACCTTCTCCTTTAGGTTCCATATTTAGAGAAGGGTAGGAATTGCTGGCAGACTAGCTGGGTGATTAGAGTCAAGCTTGGGAGTCAGACAGACAAGAGTTTGAATCATACATTTACCACTTACTAGCTAGCTTGGTGATATTACTTAATTTTGTTGAGGCTTTGTTTCCATATTTGTAAAAGAGAGATGGTAATTATTACAGAAGATGTCATGAGGTTTCAAAGAGACATATACAGCTTTTAGGACAAGGTCTGGAACAATAAGCACTTAATAAACAGGGCTGTTACTCACAAGGTTAAGATTCACAGTGCAGAGAAGGCCCAATACCTTGGCACTGTTCCAGTGGTGTAATTTCTCCTCATCCACTTTCCCCTGTCTATCAAGGTCTTCCACTCACCACTTCCTTGTTTCTGGTTCTGATTCTTCTCTATCTTAGGAATTTTTCTTTTCCTTTGGGTTTTCATCTCAGCTTGTCTTCTACATTTTGTCCCACTAAAAGAAATGTCTTTCACTGTCTCCTTTGGCTCAAGAGTCACTCAGATGTATAGTACCCATAATTACTGGCTCAAGAAATTTAAAAAAAGGTAAAAATAGTATATAACCCTGCAGGTAATTGATATAGATTCCTTGCTGTCAAAGTCTTGGGAGGTATATGTATTTGCTTTTTCTAAACAAGGGCTTCCTTGACTAGCAGTCTCAGCATCACAGGAAAACTTATTAGAAACTCAAACTCTTGGATCCTACTCCAGAAACTCTGGGGATGACCAGTTATTTGTGTTTTGATTAGCCCTCCAGGGGATTTGATCCACACAGTGTTTAAGAAGCACTGCTAGAACCCTCTGAGTAGTTTTCCCATCATTTAGGACCTTGATTGTGCACCTCCACACAGCCCAGCTACTCACTTCTTGGGGCTAGGCTTAGCCTGTGGCTAAGTATTTGTTACTGTCATCAGTAACTAACTATTGTGATTCACAATGGTTCATATATTGTGATTCACAAACTCGTTTTGAGACCATTGCTCTGCTAACTCATATGCTGTACACTTTTGTTATAAATTAAATAGCTTCTCAGAACTTAATTCTTCAGAGAAGTTCATTTTCTCTGATTTGAATTAAATTAGGTTAATTTCCTCTTGTTTCTTAAAAAAATTATATAGCCTTTATATTATTTAGTCTAAACACATAGCTTTCTTTTACTGTATAGTCCAATTATCCATCTGTCTTTTAAGTATCACCTTTCTCTAATATATCTGGGGTGTACTATTTTAGGGCTATTTATTAAGACAAAGCTTAGATGAAATATTGCTTGAGGACTATCCTTGATTATTATGAATGCAGATTATATTGTGAAGAAGTAAATACAAGGATTCAACAATTTATAGAGATGGTATGGGTTAAAAATTGAAATAGGTTCAAAAAGAATTAGCCTCATCAGATTGTGAAACTCTTAAGGAGAGGGATCGTGCCTTATTTGCCCTTATGTTCCCACCATCTGGTGCCATGACTGTCAAATATTTGAGTACCTACTATGTACTATGATATGGGGCTATGGTAAAAAAATAGGTGTGGTTCTTGACCTTATAAAGTTTACAGTCTGTTGTTGCTCAATGAGTAAATCATGATTTAGTGTGAAACAATATATCATGTATTATCAAGGGAAACTAAGAGTGCATGAATTTCTTGAACCTAGGAAGGAGTTAATATTGGGGAGGATCACCGAATGAATGAAACTAGGTTAATATAATACATAAAATTTTCTGATAACATAACTAACTCTAGTTTGAGCTTCTCAGAGAAGTCATCAATTTTGCAAAGATGAAAATAAGCTGTATTACCTAGCACCTTGGGACCACAGAAATGATGATAATGCTAACAGTGACAATCATAGCCAGCATTTGTTGAGTGCTTATCATGTGCCAGATAGGGTGCTAAGTGCTGTTTAGCTTTGATCCTATTACTCTTATGAGCAGTGGACACAGAATCCTGTGTTTTCCCACCTTTGCCACTAATGTGCAGTGTGATTCTGATAAATTTACTTCTTTGGATCTCAGTTTTCTTGTTTACCAAATGAGGGTATTCAGATGAAATATTGTTTAGGCACTCTTGAGATATCACTCTTTTGTGTGTCTTATTAATAGTTAACAGAGAAATATTCAGTCAGAGGTTTAGGTTTAAACCTTATCCACTTCTCTCATGTATAATACTCTTTAGCACCATGTTTGAAGCATGAGTAATATATGAAACTATAGCAAGTTTTCCTTTAATAGTAGGGCATGGCATAGCATCTACAGAGGATATATCTTTAAACAGAGCCCTGAGTTAAGATTGTACATGCAAGAATCTCTCTAGAACAATCTTATTCTTTTAGACTGAATTTAACCCAACTAAATTTTTTCTTCTTATAAATATAATACAGTAATACATATTACATTTAAAAAGTATGTTTGTGATATCATATTATTTTGCTTATTAACAGATATAGAATGTATGCTAAATTTATGAGGCGTGCAACTGAATGTTATAGCGTTCCTGAGCCACCACTGTTTTACAAATTTGGCATCTGCAGGCCTCAAAAGGCTGAAATGTTTTAAATTTATTTACACCCTGGAGTTTCCTTAGGGAACTGTTTTCCATAAGCTAATGAGGCACTGGTGCAAGGCCTCTCTGTTATTCCTGGCAGAAACACTGAGACACATCGGCCTGCTGCCCTGCTTTTTTCCTCAGTAGTTCAGGGCAAATAATAAATATGGGAAAATACATCATCCCTTTGAATGTGGGAGCCAAGCTTCAGAGCTGCCAAGGCTAAAACAAAGCAATTGCAAATTTGGAGTCTGTTCATGTCCTGTACCACATGTGCCTGCATTTTAGGGACATTCTGAACGTGGTCTTCATCATGCCAAATTACTTATTCCAAGTACATGGGCAATCTTTTGAAATCTACTCTATAAACTAGGCTTTTCTTGAAGAGGTTTCATTTGAGTAAATTAAATACTATCCTGAGATCAGTGAACTTATCTTCTTTATTATGGGTCAAATAGAATTTGTTAAGCACCTCCAAGGTACCTGGCACTATGTTGCAAATAGAAGCAGTGGAAAAAAAATAAGCAGGTTATGACATGACTTCTTGCCTTTACAAGAGCTTAACATCAAGCCAGAGCGGGTATCTCAGATAATGAAGTTTAGTCTTATCAAGGGCAATAACCCTCATATGTCCACCCATCTTGCTAAGGATTTCAACTTGACAGAGGTCTGGATACACCCTTGGAACACAGTAGGTGCCCAATGAATGAATGAATGAGTTGAGGTTTCTGCTTTGTTTATGGACTCCTATGAGAGCAGTCTAGCTGGTGTTTAACATGGGAGTTAATCTGGCATTAAATATTTAAATGGCCTCACGGCCTCTGTAGTCCCCAGACTCAGGCCCTCATACATGCAGATATTCATTCCCACCTTCAGCTGTCTTCTGATATATCACTCTTGTCTAGCTTAACTCCATATGGGCAATTAAATCTTACTGATTTAATTGGATATCGCCCCACCAAAATCATTCTCTTTCTGCTTTGTTTTCTCTGCTATTCACTCAGAGCTGGTTGAAGTCAATCCATATGTGTTTCCTGAGTTTGGGGAGGTAGTTAAGAGAATTTTTAAAAATCTCTTTGATGGTTAATAAGAAATGAATTTATCTTCAATAACTAGACATATTTCCATCTTTGCTGTAGTTCCTAGACAGTCTTGGTTTGGAGAGAGAGGATGAATCTGATAATTTTGAAAGTTCTTTTCCGATTCTGAGACCTTACCAGGACAACACTGTCCTTCATGTCTGAGGGACCCTGGCACACCAGTCAGTGCCAATCCTCAACAAGTTTGTTGAGTGGGTGTGCCCATCCACTTTCTTCCATGGTGGACTCCCCCTTTCCCTATTGGCTGCTTGATTGCTGTCTATGACATACCCATGGATTTTTTCCTTACTTCACCAATTCTCATGGTGTTACTAGAGAACCAGAAAGGTCAGCTAATAAGGGCTCAAAGAATTGCTAAGGGAAAAAAGTTAGAAGATCAGGAAAAGGATGAAAATGAGAGCTAAAGCTCAGGTTCATGGTTATTGCAAATTAATCAGTATGCATGTGGCCTTTGTGTATATTTGGGACATATATTGCCTATTCTGTCAGGTAAGGCACACCCTGTTTCTCTACATCTTTTCTACTGCCTCTCTCGAAACTGCAGACCTGAATACCAGGAGTTGTTTCATTCTATTGTGATTGGAAACAGTCATTTCAACTTAGATTCTCCATCTAAAGAGATGGGACTGGAGAAGAAATCATAAATTAGGGGGTGCTCTGAGATGATTTCTCTGGGTACTTCACATATACTACTCCTATAATTACACATTAAAGACAAATTTATGAGGTGTATATTTTATCACCGTTTTACAGATAAAAACAAAAGTCTGAGAATTTAACTAATTGGCTCAAATCATATAGCTATTAATGGTTGAGCCAATATGTACACCCAGGTCAATTTTTTTTGCCCATTACTATGATGCGTCATTCAACTAATCAGTTCTATGTGGTGTCTGAGTAATTGATTTAATTTTCACTGACCTTTGCAGGTAGACCATCTGGCTGAGTCCCTAGGACCTATTTTCCAACTGTGGGAAAATCAGGAGCATGGTTGTAAGGGCTGGCTGCCCTTCACTTGAACAGAACCTCTGGTCTTGTCCTCCCACAACTCCAGGTCTCTGTACAGAGTCTTGCCACAGCCTGAAATCCCTTCCTTGACCCTATTATTGGGAGAATATTAGTCTGCAAACCTGATCCCTTAGGGCCCCATGTGTGACTCTTGTAAGGAGAGCATTTTTCATGCTGTACTGTCTTTATTTGTATATATGCCTATCTTTTTACCTATAATATAAAGTTATAAGTTTCTTAAGCCTACCTACCTGGCATACCAGATGTTCAATAAAGATTCAATAAATGAATGATGCAGAGAAACAGAATTCTCATCACTCCTCTCTATGTTTCAAGACAACTCAAAACGAATTCTTGCCTAAACATGGGAGAAAAGAGGCCTGTAGATGTCACTGTCTATGTTTAGGCTAAGACTGACAGTGGCCTGGAAGTATTGTAGTATATTGCAGACCAGGGTGCTCCCAGAATTTTGGCATAGAGGAGGTATGATGACAGATTGTCCCTGATGAACTATAGCTCCTCAATTAGCAATTCTTTTAGGTTTATAAAAAATGGAAACACCTTCTAGAGGGGAAATTTTTCTTTCTAGAAAAATTTACTGATTTTTCAGTGACATATATTTTCCTCATATTAGTTATTGTTATTTTAGTCATTTTTAAAATATTAGATTCAAACTACTTTCAGCCTACCTGAGGTGATCTCTTTGAGGAAAACAGAACATGGGGGACAGGCTTGGGGACAGAGAAATCCTATAGGTAAGGTACTCCTTTACGGAGATCTCTTTTTTCCTCAATGAGTACCCTGATAATAGAGTTGTAGGCAACCAGAAGTAGCATGAGGTCATGGGGAGCTCTGAAAGGTGAGAGTAGAAAAGAGAGGGAGGAGAGGGGAAGCCAGAGGAAAATGTCATCACTCTGATGGGGAAAACAACCTTGTAAGTGGTGATTGCCTCCCATGGCTGATGCCTAGGTTAGAGCAAGGCTTGGCAGAGAAATGATGTTTGTCTGTGATTTTGAGTAGCTACCCTTGAAAAGGAAGCCCTCTGCTGGACATACATGGCACTCAGCACCTAGGAGGTCTCAATGAGCATAAAATTAACTAACCTATGCTCCAAGACACCCCAATTACCTGGAACATAACTCACCAGAAATCTAAATGAACTGATATGTTTGGGGAAACCTACAATTAAGAGAAAGAAGTAAGAGAGAACAAGCTGGCATCTAGGATTTATAAGGGTTGTTTATAGGGGCCAGATTACACTGTGAAAACCGATTTTCAGAATGAGCAATATGGAATCTTGCAAGATTCTAATTCATCAAAGTAAAATATTCTGGTGAAGATGTAGCTGGCAGGTGATGAGACTTTTCTTTGAACAAATGCACCAAAGTTGGGTTTGCCTACTAAATCAAATTAGCTGATGTAGGAATCTGAACTATAGTTTTATCTATGTAATCCCCATTGTCTTGTCATTGCCAATCAGGGCCTGTGGTACTTTCTTCTAAATATCTCTAGTGGATTCAAATCTTCTTCTATTGACAGTGGTTGGGATCTGTGAAAACATTCCAGTGTATCTGGGTATCAGTTTGGGGAAGAAGCCAGCTGACCACTCTGTATAACATTAATTTTGTTACAAAAGAATGCTTGGCTTCAGAAGGCAGAGTCATGGAGATATTTATGGGTGGATTAATCACCGGCACTGAATACAGCTTATTACAGAACCCAAGGCTCCCCTGTGGTTCAGGAAAGAAACATGCTATACAGAGCCTCCTCAGATAACACCCCAGCTTTGTTCCAGCCCCACTATTATGGTGCCTTAAATTCTCAAACAGCAATTGGCACAAGGACCTTTCCTGCACATCTCTAAGAAGACTACTGAAGCACAGTGGGAAGATCTTAGACCAACACTGATGCATGTTAATGGGCTCCTATAGGACCTGTGGGAAGTATTTTGTTTGCAGAGCAGTGAAAGAGTAACAAAACGTGGACTTTGGGGTTTGTAGAGCTGGCTTTTAATTCTAAGACAAGCTGGACCTTATGGAGCATGAGATCCCTCAAAGTCTCAGTTTTCTCATCTATCAGATGGTGATAACAATCTTAGAAGGTTCTTAAGAGGCTAAAAAAGAAGACATAGAAAATGCCTGGCACATAGTAGGGTCCTCCTTCTAACTCCCACTTACCCTTAATAGTTTTGCTAAAACAAGCCTTCCTCAGGAAACCTTCTCTGACCTCTTAATTTATATTAGTTACCCTTTCCAAAGACATTGTTCTTCCCCACCATATTCCTTAATATGCTCAAAACATTTTTTTTTTTCTAAGCTGCATACTCTAAGTAAAGCCTGTCATATTCTCCAACACCTATCATAGTACCTAAATCAGAGTTGGTTTTCCATATTCAATATTTGTTGAATGAATGAAGTAAAATGAATAAATAGTGAGTAGTGTTTGTTTCAGTTTTTTGATCACTGAGGGAAGAGGCTGTATGGAATTGCAGAACAAGTGTGGATATAAGATTTTTATAGGTCAAATTTGGTGCTGTGAAACAATGGCATGCTGGGAATGGTTACCAAGGTCATTGAGGCAGCTCAGGAGTGTCAGCATGACACCAGACTCTCTGCTTTTCTTACTTTTGGCCACAGATAACTGTGAAGGTGGTCACCGATGACAGGCAAGTCAAGAGGGGAAATTACACTCTTAATTTTTTTTTAATTTTAACTTTATTTTTTAAATAATTTAGAAAGTTTTTTTGATTATAGTCAACATACAATATATTAGATTCAGGTGTACAACATAATAGTTAGACATTTATATAACTTACGAAGTGTTCACTCTGATAATCTAATACCCACCTGATACCATACATAGTTATTACAATATTATTGACTATATTTCCTATGCCATACTATACACCCCCATGATTATTTTGTAACTTCAAATCAGTACTTAATCCTTTCCAAACTTCACTCATGCCCACAATCCTCCATTGATCTGGAAACCATAAAAATAATTCTGTATTTATGACTTTATTCATTTTGTTTGTTGATTTTATTTTTTAGATTTTACATATATGTGAAAGCATATGGTATTTGTCTTTGTTGGACTAACATTTCAATTAGCATAATTCCCTCTAGGTCTATCATGTTGTTGCATATAAGATATCATTTTTTTTATGGCTGAGTAGTACTTTATTGTATATATGAAACACTTCTTTATCTATTTATCTATTGATGAACACTTGGGTTGCTCTTATGTGGTAGCTATTATAAATAAGGATGTAATGAACATACCCCTTCAAAGTAGAGTTTTAGTTTACTTCAGATAAATACCCAGGAGTCGAATTACGGGGTCCTTCTTTGTCTCTTGTTATAGCTTTGGTTTTAATTAATTAATTAATTAACACAAAGTTATTAACTTTAATAGATTTAAAGTAATATTTCTACTTATGCATATTCTTGGAAACCAGCATTCTGTTTTTTCTTTTTTTTTTTAATTAAGTTTATTGAGGTAACATTAGTTATACAATTATATAATTTTCAGGTGTACATTATAATTTGACATCTGCATATTCTATTTTATGTTTACCACCCAAAGTCCAGTTTCCTTCAACTACCATATATTTGATCCCCTTTACCCACTTCATCCTCCTCCACTCCCTACTCTCTGGTAATCTCTAGTCTATAGTCCATGTCCATGAGTCTCTGTTTGTTTGTCCTGTTCATTTGTTGCTTTTAGCTTTAAATCCCACATATAAGTAATATCATGTGATTTTCAAAAATTTCTGTCTGGCTTATTTCACTTAGCATGATTATTTCAAGGTCCATCCATATTCTTGCAAATGGCAGTATTTCATTTCTTCTTATGGCTAAGTAATATTCCATTGTATATATGTACCACATGTTGCTTCCATGTTCTGGCCACTGTGAATAATGCTGCTATGAACATCAATGTGCAAATATCTTTTTGGATATTGGTTTTCAAGGCTTGAGGGTAAATACCCAGTAGAGGGATTGCTGGATCATATGGCAGAACAATACCTAGATTTTTGACGAATCTCCATACTGTTTTCCATAGTGGCTGTACAAATTTACAGTTCCACCAGCAATGTATGAGGGTTCCTTTTTCTCTGCATCCTATCTAGCATTTGTTATTACTAGTGTCCTGTTGATTATAGCTATTCTAATAGGTATGAGATGGTATCTCATTGTAGTTTTGATTTGCATTTCCCTGCTAGCTAGGGATGTTGAGCACCTTTTCATATATTTGTTGGCCATTTTTATGTCCTATAGGGGGAAGTGTCTGTTTAGGTCCTGTGCACATTTTTTGATTGTATCATTTGTTTTTTGTTGTTGTTGTTGTTACTGAGTCGTAAGAGTTCTTTGTATATTTTGGATATTAGACCCTTATCGAACGCATTGCTTGCAAATATATTTTCTCATTCAGATGGTATCTCTTTACCTTATTGATGGTTTCTTTTGCTGAGCAGAAGCTTTTTAGTTTGATGTAATCCCATTCATTTACTTTTGCTTTTTACTTCCCTTGCCTTTGAAGTCAAATTCATAAAATCTTCTTTAAGTCCAAGGTCCGTGAGTTTAGTTCCTATGTTTTCCTCTATGCATTTTATTGTTTCAGGTGTTATATTTAGGTCCTTAATCCATTTTTAGTTAATTTTGGTGTGTGGTGATAGACAACGGTCTAGTTTCATCCTTTTGCAGGTGGCTTTCCAGTTTTCTCAGCACCTTTTATTGAAGAAGCTTTCCTTTCTTCACTGTATGTTTTTGGCTTTTTTTGTTTAAAATTATTTGCCCATAAAAATATGGATTTACTTCTGGACTCTCAATTCTGTACCGCAGGTCCATGTGTCTGTTTTGCTGGCAATACCAGGCAATTTTGATTATTGTCACTTTGTAGTATAATTTGAAGTTGGGCAGAGTGATGCCTCCAGCCTCATTTCTTTTTCTCATGATGGCTTTGGTGATTTAGGCTCTTTTGTGATTCCAATCAAATCTCCTGTTTTTTTTTTTTTTGTTCTACTTCTTTAAAAAATGCCAATGGGATTTTGATGGGGATTGCATTAAATCTGTATAATGCTTTAGGTAATATGGTCATTTTAACTATGTTGATTCTTCCCATCCAAGAACACAGAATATCTTTCCATTTCTTTGTATCTACTTTGATTTATTTTAATAGAGTCTTTAGTTTTCATTATATAGATCCTTCACATGTTTCATTAGATTTATTCTCAGGTATTTTATTTTTTTTGTTGCAATTGCAAAAGGAATCATTTTTTCCACTTCCTTTCTAACACTTCATTATTAGAGTATAAGAACGCTATAGATTTTAAATGTTGATTTTGTATCCAGAGACTTTACTGTATTTGCTTATAGTTTCTAGTAGTGCTCTTATGGAATCTTTAGGGTTTTCTATATAGAAAATCATGTCATCCACAAATAGTGACAGTCTGACTTCTTCGTTTCCTATATGGGTGCCTTTTATATCTTTCTCTTGTCTGATTGTACTTGCTAGGACCTCGAATGTTATATTGAATAACAATGGTGATAGTGGACAGCCTTGCCATGTTCCTGATCTTAGGGGGAAAGTTTTAAGTTTTTCACCATTAGTATAATGTTTAGCTTGTGTTTTAGTCTATTTTGTCTGGTATAAGTATTATTACCCTAGCTTTTTTTTTTTTTTTCATTTACACTTTCATGAAATGTCTCTTTCTATCACTTTACTTTCAGTCTGTGTGTGTCTTTCAATCTAAAATGTGTCTCTTGTAGGCAACAGGCATAGTTGTGTTTCGCTTATCCATTCAGCCATGTTGTTTTTTTGGTTGGAGCATTTAATCCATTTACATTTAAACTAATTGTTGATAGATATGTAGTTATTACCATTTTGTTACTCAGATTTTTGATTTTTTCTTCTTAAAAAGTCTTTTTAACATTTCATGTGATACTGATTTGGCGGTGATGAAGATTTTTAGCTTTTTTTTATCTAGAAAGCTCTTTATCTGTCCTTTGATTCTAAATGATAGCTTTGCTGGGTAGAGTGATCTTGGTTGTAGGTTCTTGCTTTTCATTACTTTGAATGTTTTGGGCCTATCTCTCCTGGCCTGCATAGTTTCTGTTGAGAAACCAGCTAACAGTCTGATGCGAGCTTCCTTGTAGGAGCTTTTTTCTTCATGGTTTTAGGGTTCTCTCTTTGCCTTTCTATTTTGGCATTTTAACTATGATGTGTCTCAGTGTGGGTCTCTTTGGGTTCATCTTGTTTGGGACTCTGTGCTTTCTGGGCTTGTATGTCTCTTTCCTTTGCCAGGTTAGGGAAGTTGTCTTTCATTATTTCCTAAAACATGTTTTTAATTTCTTGCTCTACGTCTTGTCTTCAGATACCTCTGTGGTGTAAATGTTGGTACACTTGATGTTGTCCCAGAGGCCCCATAAACTATCCTCATTTTTTGGATTCTTTTTTCTTGTTGCTGCCCTGATTTTTTATTTTTCAAATCACTGATTTGATTCTCTGCGTCATCTACTTTACCATTGATTCCCTCTAATGCATTCTTTATTTCAGTATTGCATTCTTCATTTCCGACTGGTTCTTTTTTATGTTTTCTGTTTCCACATTTATGTTTCCCATCTCTTTGTTCAAGTTCTCACTGAGATCACAGAGGATCTTTATAACCAGGGTTTTGAACTCTGCATGTAATAGATCACTTGTCTCCATTTTGTTTAGTTCTTTTTCTGAAGCCTTTTCTGTTCTTTCATTTGGGATGTGTTTCTTTGTCTCCTCATTTTTGCTGCCTCCCTGTGCTTGTTTCTATGTATTAGGTAGAGCTGCTCCGTTTCCTGGTCTTAGCAAAGTGGCCTTATGTAGTAGGTGTCCTATGAGGCCCAGTGGTGCAGTCTTCCTGGTGCTCCAGGTGTGTCCCTTGTATAGGCTGTATGTGCCCTCCTATTGTAATTGAGCCTTGGTTGCTCTTTACACATTAGTAGGAGAGATTGACCTTCAGGCTGATTGGTGGACTAGCCATGACTATAGTGGATGAGCTGCTGTGTAGGGGCTGATCCCACAGAGCCAGATTTGCTCAACCAGGGCTTCAGTACCCTTTAGATGTGTGGTCTGTAGAGGCAGCCAAGTGGTGCTCTGGGTTGGTCCCAAGTCGGCCACCAGGTGTGCTGGTCCTGGAGCTTCCTAGGAGGGGCCCTACAACAAGCCAGGTTTATCTTAGCCTATGCTCTGCTTGGGACCATGTAGAATGAGCCACAAAGTGATTTGCAGATGGCCGCCACTTGCTCTGGGCTCGGTAGTGCTTGGGAGAGACCAAGCCTCAAACCAAGGCCAGCTGAGCTTGGGGCTGCTCAACAAGAGGTATGGGGCACACTCAGGTTAGATACTGCTAATTTGTGTTTTGTGAACCTTTGAGAGATTTTAGGAGATTTAATAGGATGAGCCATGACAGGTCATTTGTGTAGCAAAGTCACTGGAAGTGGCTTAGGTAGGCCAAAAATTGAGTGGTGTGGAGTCTTGGGGAGTTATCAGGTTAGGGTAAAAGTTGATGGAGACTAAGATATGGCACCCACCTAAGTCTGCACACTGGGTGTGGGGTGGGTTCAACAAAAGAACAATGGCTTCTGCAAGCTTTTTTGTCTGGGAATAAACTGCCTCTTTTCTTCTTGCCATGAAGCCAGACAATTCAGTTCCTCCTCATATGTCCTTGGGGCCTTTTGAGTGCTACTCTAGCACTAGAGTTCGGATGGAGGGAATCCTTCAGTGAGTAAATTTATGTGTGGGACCTTTAAGAGGAGCTGTTTGGACTTAAGCTACCTTTTGTCTCACTCAGACACAGTTTCCACTGGTTTTCACAGCTGGAAGTTATGGGCATTTCTCTTCCTGGCACTGGAACCCTGGGCTTGGGAGCCCAGTGTGGGGCTGGAACCCCTCACTTCTCAAGGAGGACCCCTGCAGGTGAGATATCCCTCCAGATTTTTAACTACCGCATGTTGTGAGACCATCCTGTTCCTTGTCTGTGCCCCTCCTATCAGTCTTGTTGAAGCTTCTTCTGTACATATTTGATTATAGGACTTCTGTTCAGCTAGTCTTCAGGCAATTCTCAGTGATGGTTGTTCTTTAGGTTAGTTGTAATTATGATGTAGTCATGGGAGGATGGAAGCACAGTATTTATCTTCTCCTCCATCCTAACTAGAAAAATCTCTTTAAAAAAATGACAAGTATTAAAATATTTGGTGCATGTGATTAGATGTTAATAGGACTGATAGAAGAAATTCTAGATATTTTCCTTGTCAGTCCTCTTCGGAGGTTAATAGGTAGAACTGTTTATTTCAGGCTTGATTCTACTTGTTGGGTTGGAATGGATAAAGCTATTAGAGTAAGATAGTGTTTGAAAAATCTTGGTTAAGCCATGGGCACATATCAGGGATTCCAGAGATTTTCATCTTTGCTTATTATATAGCAGTGTGTGTGGGAAATGGACCAAGAGTCAAAGACCAGAGTTGATATGACATCTCATCCTTCTGACAGCTGACTACTCAATCCTCCTAAGTCTGTTTTTAATTTGCAAAGTGTCCTGATTTCACAGGCTTGTTGAAAAGATGAAATTAGTGCTATATCAAAGTAAGAAGTCATGCAAAATAGTAATCTTTAGTAGTTGCACAGGCTGAACCCAAAGAGCATTAATGGGAACAATTTCTGTTGTGGAAGGTACCAAGAAACTTGGCCCTACCTGCTGCTCCTTTCTTTGATGAAATCAATGTGCAGGCTCTGATTGGCTTATATGTAAATAGAAAAATAATATGACCAAAGTAAATGAAAGTGGGAAATTGCATTTGTATAATTTAAAAATGGTTTATTTTTAAAAAAATTCACGTCATTTGTTTCCATTTAATTTTTTTCCTCTTGGTTTGAGTGGATTATTGCTTTGTCATTAATTGCAGTTTGCTTAGAGTTTTTCCTCATCTATTTTAATAAGGTCTGTGGTTATATCAACAAAATAATAGTATCTGTAAGACCAGATACTATTATTTTGTTGATATAACCACAGACCTTATTAAAATTTTATCCAGATAAATTATGATTTTTTAAGATAAAAGAGATGCTAACACAGACACGGAGTCTTGGAAAAGTAAATGCTCTACAGTTGGTTAATAGGAGCACATGTTAGTCTACACTTCTAATTTGCGTTTTCAACCCATTTGCAGACTCACTGGGAAGTGGGGAGGGGCGGAAGTTTACTTGTAGATTTCACAGAGTGTTACATTTTTAAAAAATTTCCAATGCATTTGATCCAGACTAGATTTTGTTGGCTGAGGAATTACGTGATGCACCCAAAATACTTTTGCAGAGTGTAGTGTTGAGTGCCATTTTATTCCCATGTACTAGAAGTTCAGTACAAAAGACCAGGATTGAGAAATGCAGTCTGACATTTTATATACTTTTATTTATCCCACTCAGGGCTGAGCCATTTCTGAAAGTTAAAGTTTAAAATTTCCAAGTATACCTGGGCTGGTGGTGCTCAAAACATAAGAAATGCAGAGGCATCTCATTTGTGGGGTTGTTCAAACTTTCTATTCCTTTATTATGTGTGCATAAAGGAAAGCTCTTTAATGTTAAAAGTAAATAATGGCTTTCAAGGCATAAGCACTCAGATTAGTGAGTTTAAATGTTACATATTTGTAACTGTAGCCAGATTATTTGATATCATCTGTCTTTGTTAACAGAGAATACTATTTTATGAAGTTTTGTTTCATAAGAGGGAGTAGATAATTTAAAATATGGTAACAAGTTTATAAAGCTCTCTTTCCAGATGTGAATAATGATTGTCAATGAGAATAACTCATAACCAAAGCAGAGAGGCTTTTATTACCACCATTCAGGATGACCTGCTTTAAGTAGCAACACATGAATCTTTTTGATGGGAGGAGTGAGTGTCATTTGTTGAAATATAATTGTTTTATTTATCTGCCGTATCTTAATTTCTATGCATATTTATTTATTGAAAATGTATTCATATTATTTATCTGCATCTTCTCAGGGTACAAGGAGGAATTTGAGCACTCTTCGTACCATCCTTCCCTTCTCTCAAGGCCCTATATTCCACTCTTATATTGGCACATGACTATTTCATAGGCAACTAATATAGAGTCATCCTCTGCTAACTAGCAGACTAAAACTGACTAGTTTTCAACTAGTCAATAACTAGTTACCATATCCTGCAGATTTTTACTTTGCAGCATCTAATAATTCTGATCCCTCATTCAATTTTATTTTCAACATCACTCTGTCGGTCCAGGCTCTAGTGCATATGTGACTAGACTGACTACCCATCTGTGTAATAAACATCACTCTCCACAGTGCTGTCAGATTAATTTCCTAACATGGCACTTTACTTTCACCATTTCTCTGTTTAAAGTACCACCCTAGCTCCTCATTACCTTCAGAATAAATGCCTCCTTCTTGATCTGGCATTAAAGTTGCTCATAAGGTGGCTCCAAACTATCACTCATTCGTTGAAAAAACACTTCATTGCCTTCCTCGTACACACTGATGGGTTCTAGGGACATAGTGACAAACAAGACAGAAAGTGCCTCAGCTGGGAATGTATGTGTCAGGCAGCTCAAATTTTTTGTCTATTCTGTGCAAGTGTATATTTGCAAATGACCAAGAAATTAGGGTACATATTGATATTGAGGTTACAAGTAAATTTTTGTAAGTAGATGGATTATAAATATGTAATCTATGAATAATGAGTATCTACCGCATATTGGTCTTTTCAAATTTCGTGAATGTCTATAACTTGGATAATTTGCTAGGAGCTTCTTATACTGAAATTCTATCTTATCTTGGGGGTCAAAAACAATTAGTCTAAATGCCTGTAGCTTTTATATCTAAGATAAGATGCAACATAGTGAGGAGATATTCCGAAAGATGATAGAAAGATACCAGGTCTATTTTCAGGCTTATTTTTCTTGTGGCTATAAGATGGTTATGGCAGTTTTGGGCATCCCACTCATATACAAGAGAAGAGAAACTTTCTTCCTGCGTGTCTTCTATGAGTGAAGAGTTCTTCCCAGAAACATTCTGAGTGATATTTCTCTCATATCTTTCTGGGTAAGAGTATGTCACATGTCTAGCCAGTCACTGGCAAGGGTAATGAGACCATGATAATTTACTTAAACCATACCTGATTCATCTCCTGGTGCTGGGGATACACTCACTTCTTTTGAAGCATGTGACTTTACAGAAGAGATGAACAAAAACTGTGGGTCTGTCAGGAGAGGAAAGGGAAATGGATTTGGGATAATCAGATAATAGTGTTTATTATACCTACTAATGAGGGAGGGTGGACTAATATATGAATGGAATTTTAATCTAAATTGAGATTCCTTTACTCAGTGTCAGAGTTTCTATCATCCCCAGCTGACTGCTGAGCCAGTTCCATAGTGCCCTCCTGGATACTTAACTCCTAGAGGGGTTCTTCAGAGGTTCATTCTTTCTTCAGAGACATATAAAAGAAGCTGTCATTAGAACCAAGGGGGAAAAACTGTAGGCAAGAATTTATTGGACTTAATCTTGCATGTGTGTGTTTGTGTTTTTCCCACACAACCAAGGAATTCTTCAACACCAGCTGTGTCCTACAGTTCAACTCAATTTTGACACTATTTACCTGGAGGTAACATCAGTCCCACAAGTTAAGGTTTCAGTCCCACAAGATTGCCCTTCACTTCAGATGCCAATCACAAGTCTAGGTTTTTACCTGTGCTTCTGATTGACCAGCTATAAATAGGAGGACTAATGACCCCCTTCTTGGGTTCAATTAATTTGCAAGAGTGTCTCACAGACAACAGGAAACTACAATAGATGCTTGAACAGTGTGAGGGTTAGGGGTGCTAACTCCCCCACATGGTTGAAAATCCATGTGTACATTTTGACTTCCTCAGAACTTACCTACTAATAGCCTACTGTTGACTGCTTGCTAATAATATAAATAGTAGGCTAGAGAAAAGAAACTATTGTTAAGAAATCATAAGAATGAGAAAACACATTTGCCATACTGTACTGTAATTATTGATATCATAAGTTTATATTATCTGTTTACAAGATGAATCATCTGCCAGTATCTACATAAATATTGATTTATGTGATACAAAACACTGTAGATGTCATATATATTACTAACACTAGACACGAAAAGAAAAAAGAAAATCTGAGAAAGCAATTCATATTTATTTACAGGTATAAAATTGTAAGATAATGTTTAAAATACATTTATATTTATTTAGAGGTGTAATGATTTATGCATTGATAATGAAGAAGCAAAAATCTGATCACTTTAAGGTAGTGTATTGTAACTGATATGATTGCTTCATGGTAGCCTATCCTGTATACTAGTGAATGGTTATAAAGTTTTATGAGATACAGTATTACAGTCATTTTTATAATATGATATTAGAAACATTGTTACATAACCACACTTACCTGTGATGATAGGCTGATATGCAGTTTCTCCAATGACGAGAGAGAGAGGCATACTGTATGGTAATGTAATTCTTTGAAAGCAAAGTTATAAAACAGTAAGAAAACTAACACACTATTAATTTTGTATTAATATCACTCACCATGTGGCTATGTAAGCATATACTATCCACTTTCATATGAGTCTTGCACACAATTCTATGTGAAACACACACATACACAACAGGTTAGTTTATTAACTATATGTCATGGAGGAGGTGGAAGGAAAGAATGAAGAAGCAAGCACACTCAGTGTAACTATGGAAATACATCATAATTTCTGTCTGACTCTTTTGCTTTTTCATTTTTGTGAAAACGTTTCTATAGGGTACCAATTCTTCTGCTGATTGCTTTAGTTTCATACAAGGGTCCTTGTTATAAAAGAAGTAAAAAACAATCTTGCATAATCAGAACTCTTATTCCAGATCATCTAATGTCAATTTGTTTTCTGGCACTGCTTCTGTGTCTCCTTCCTCTGGCACTGGTTGGGAAGCACTCATCCCCATCAAGTCATCTTCTGTTAATTCCTTTAGTGTGGTGTCTTTTAGCTTTTGGATTTCTCCAAGATCCATATCTTGAAATCCTTTATTTCCTGACTTTTTTGGGGGGGAGGGGTGCCATATCCACAATCTCTTTCTTGATTGGCTTTGTTGTAAATCCTGTGAAGTCATGTATAACATCTGAACACAGTTTTCTGCAGCAGAAAATTATCATTTCAAGTTTGATGGCTTTTTCTATAACAGTAATGGATGGCATCTTCAATGGTATAATTTTTCCAGGCTTTAATGATATTTTCTCTATTGGGGTTCTCTTCCATAGCATTGACAACCCTCCTCATAGAGTACTATGTGTAATGAGCCTTTAATGTTCTTATGACTCCCTGATCTAGTTTAAATTGAAGATTTTGTGTTTGGGGGCAAAGAGACTACTTTGATGCCTTTAGTGTTGAACTCATAGGATTCTGTATGGCCAGAGGTCAATATCAAAAGAACTTTAAAAGGCAGCCCCTTACTGGCAAAGTACTGTCTGACTTCGGGACAAAGCATTGATGGAACTAATCCAAAAAAGGATTCTTATCAGACCTTCTTATGCTACAACCAAAAGACTGGCACCTGGGATTTATCTTTTCCCTTTAAGACCAGTGGGTTAGCAGCTTTATAGCTAAGGGCAAGGGCAGTCCAGATCATGAACTTGACTGCATATGCACAAACTAATAAACGTGTTTTGTGGCTTTTGTTTTTTCCAGAATAGGGTGTTTTCACCTGCATTAGAAATCTGTTTAAGTAGATATCCTTTCTTCTCAATTATTTTCTTAATGGCATCTAAGAACTCATCTGCTCCCCTAGGTTTGCAGAAACTGCTTGTTATCTTGCCATTTTTAAAGCCAAAACTCTTTCTAAAATTACCAAACCATCCTTTGCTAGAATTAGATTCTCCAGCTTTAGATCTTTCACCTATCTTTTGCTTTAAGTTGTCATATAATGGTTTTGCTTTTTCTCGAATCATAGAGTCTATAGGTATGCATTTCTTATAGCAATTCTGCACCTCCAGAGCACTTCCAGAATCACCAGTGGTGCTTCATATGTGTCCCATGGTGTTATTCAAGGTTTATGGTATTGCACTAAACACAGTGAAAAATACATGAGAACTGTGAATGATTACTTTTTACTGTATTCTAAAGTTTACTGAGGAAACAAACTGCTTACAAAGTGATGATTAGTGTCACACAGCATTTTAAGCAAATGCACTTGAGCTCACTGTAATAACAACAAGATGTGGCTGTGAAATTATTACAGTAGTACAGTTTGTACTAAAATTAATTTTATGGAGTTATTATTTAATACCACATTTTATGTCTGTTTATATTTCTCTCAACTGTGAGTGGCACCATGTTTTTTTTGTGTTTAAGTTTTGATAAATGTTAAATTTTATGATAGTAAATGATAAAACAAACTAGTATCTACATATATTTTATACATTCATGAAATACCTTTATTATTTTGATACTTCTAGGCTACCTGTTTCATCTGCAAGATTTTTCAAAGTAAGTGTCACAAATTATTAAAATATTTTTTATATTTATTAAAAAAAATTCATGTATAAGTAGATTTATACAGTTCAAACTCAAACTCAAAAATTTGTTGAAGCATCAACAGCAGTTTACTCACTATGTTACTGGTTTATTACAAAGGCAATAACTCAGGAGTGGCCAGATGAAGGATACATAAAATGAGGTATAGGGAAAAGGCCTTGGAGCTTCAATGCATGACACTCTCTCAGTAACTCCATGTGTTTACCAACTCAGAAGCTCCCCAAACGCAGCCTTTTTGGGCTTTTATTGAAGCTTTTATTACAAAGGCAGAATTATTTTAATCAGTGGCCGTAAGTGATTAACTCAATCTTTGGCCTCTTTTTCCTCCTCAGAGGTCAAGGCAGGGGGTTGGGGGATGAAACTGAAAGTTAGACTGCTAACCATGTGGTTGTTTCCTCTGTTGACTAGCTCCCATTCTTAGTTGACCTAAGTGCATTCCAAAGTCACCTCAATAACATAACAAAGACACATTTATTGTTCTCAACACTTAGGAAATTCCAAGGACTTTTAGCCAGAAGCAGGATAAAGACCAAATGTATTTTTCTTATTATAGATCACAATATCACAAGTTACCTTAGCTAATTGTCTGCCTCTTGAGTTGGGCTGGTCTTTATGGATTGTGTAACCAATAAATTGTAGTAGAAGTGAAATTCTTGAACTTCTGAGGCTAGGTCATAAGAAATCCTGAAGCTTTCTCTCACACCTTTTGGAATACTTACTCTTGAAATATCACCACTATGTTGTGAAGAAGTCTGTGTCCCAAGAGGTTCCATGGAGAAAAACCAGGGACCCTAGATAACAGCTCCATTTGACCTCCCAACCAACAGCCAACATCAACTTGCCAGGCATGGAACTGCATCATTTTGAAAGTAGATCCTTCAGATGAGCCATCTTTACCAAGTTCTATCCTAACTGCAGATTTATGACCAAAATAAATGATTCTTTTTGTTTTAAGCCAGTACGTTTTTGAGTATTATTAAGCAATATATCACCAGAACACTTACAAGGGAAAACAAGACAGACTTAAGACTGCAATAATTGTAGCTGGATGCTTCAGAAACCAACAGACCATGAGTTAGATTATTATTAATCACCTATTCCCCACTATGGTACTAAAAATGCTTATTATTAAATAAATAAAGGTTCATTTCACTCTCATTGTTTTCAGAATAGTTAGATAATAAGAAGAATCTGTTAGGTTGTTCTTTTCTAGGAATACGATTTCAAGCATTGGTCCTTTTTGTTTTTTGGAGCATCCAGAAAAGTCCTAGAATCAAAGGGTTGAAAGGAAGTATGTATGATTTTTCACCCTGCCCTGGGGTTACATTGCACTTCATTCATATGCTTTCCAAGTTGGTTTTATTGCCTCTTTTACTTTTCTCTTGAAAATCTTAAGAGAAAAAAAGCATCAACCACAGCTTTGTGTTAAGTGAGTCATTGATATTCAGCAAGTAAGTGGAGAAAAGAAACACTTTCTTTTAATTTAGAATAAAATTTTTTTTATCTATTTTTTTCTTTAATTTACTTATTTCCACATTTTATGTAATGAGGTCCTCTGAATTTTGGAATGAATCCCCAGTAGATGGCACAAATCCCATTTTTTTTTTTCCACAAGGGCATTTATAGTAGTCCACAGAGCAGAGCAGAGACCTCACATTGTGTAACATGGTGGTCTACCTCAGTGGCCAGTGGATGCCAGGTTTCTGTGATTCTAGGAACATTTCCTTGAGTGGCTGGGCTCATCAGACATCACAGATACAAATGTTAGGGTTAAGATTGTTACCTGCCTGGGTATAACCATTAAGTGGCTAGGCATACATGTGCTTACAACAGAGATACCTGGACTCTTCAGATGAATTTTATGTCTGGAGGACATTTTTTTAAAGGGAATGTTATGAATGATGAAGTCTTTGCCTGAGAAATGATATCAGTCTGCTGAACTATGTCTTTAGTTTTAGCATCTGCATCAAAGAGGCAAATAGATACCATTGTGAGTGGTTGAGAATTAGGGTTGAGTAAGAACTGGAAATTCACACAAATTGGCTTTGTAACTCTTTCTAGGTGTGCAACCCATGTTCTCTTTTTAATATAAAAAAATAAGTTAAGACATTTGTTTTGATAAATCCTAAGATCAACAACTTTATGGGATGGGATAAACTAAAGAATTACTTCCTAATGGCCTAGAAACCCCTGCAATATTTTCAAAAGGCAGCCTGCAAACTATTTATACCAAAATTATCTGATGTGTGTGTGTATTCAAATACCTGGGCCTTACTAGAAACACAGTGAACCCAAATGGTGTTGGGATAGGAATCTGCTTTTCTAATAACCATTTCCTATTATTGAAAAGATCCTGACAAGAGTTCTAGTCAAGATAATAATGTAAGCAAAAGCTGTGTGTGCCTCCTTCCATGACCACATTAAAATTAGAATTAAATTATACAACATTCAATCTGGAGAACCATCTTAAGACTATCTGAACAGAAGTCCTATAACTAAGGATATAGAGAAGAAGCCATGTAAGACTGGTAGAAGGGGTGGAGACCAAAAGGGGCTGGCCCCACACCCAGATGTGGTAATTGAGAATTAGGGAAATATCTCAACTACAGAGGTTCCCCCTTAAGGAGTGAGGGGTCCCAGCCCAATATCTGGCTCACCAGCTGGAGAACCAGTGCTGGGAAGATGATCCCCCACAAAATATGCCTGTAAAAATCAGTGAAGATTTCATTCACCCAGGTGAGAAAGAAGGCTGCTGTAAAGCCTGTCATCCTCTTAAAAGGTCTGTACAAACACACACTCATAGGCACTCATCCTGGGCTCTGGTGGAGGGACAGTGGCTTGAGAGATACCAAAGATGTATAGGAAGATATTGAGTTGAATGGCTTTAGGGCAAGGACTCCAGAGACAGCTGCCATTGTCCCTGTATTTAGTTCTGCCTCCACGTGGCCAAATCTTAATTTGCATTGGCCTGGGGAATTCCTCTCACTCCACCCTGATGCCTCCCTGGGGTCATGCCACACCTAACTTGTGCATTGCCCAGAGGTTCTTTAGGTAGCAGGCAGACAACCTTGGCCCACCCTCTAGCTTCTTTAAAAAATTCTCCCAAGTTTTATATGCTCCACATGGGAGTGGCTGGCCTCCCTCTGCTCTGTGATTGTTACTGTGTATCCAACGCCTTTTGGTCAGCACTGGTGCCAAATCTGAACCTACATTAATTTGGTGAACACCACTTGCCCCACCTTGGTGACTCCCTGAGACTCTTCCTCACTCACTTATGTATTGCTCAAAGCTCTTTCAAAAGCTGAGCTTTATGGACAGCTGGCAGGTAGTAACAGGCCTTGGGATTCCCTAGGCTTTTTTCAGAGCTTCCTTAGGCCTAGTACTAGTGGCAGCCAGCCTTGGTTCACAGTGTGGCATCTATCATGTGCCTCTAGGTACAACATAGGCACCTATCAATAGTGGATTACTTTGTAGCTCCTACCAGGTAGTCCAGTTTGGTCCCCTCACAAGAGGCTCCATAACCAACATACCTGGTGGCCTGCTTTAAACCACAACAGAGCATCCTCAGCCTCAAAAGAAGTGCATTCAAAGGGTGGTCTCAGGAGGCATCAGAGCCCACTAAAACAAATAACTGCTTGATGGGGTCAGCTTCTTACAGTAGCTCATACACTATAGTTGTGGTCAATCCTGACAGTCAGTCAGCCAGAATGTTTATCTCACCCTTTGACGATCCAACAGCAACCAAGACTTGACTACAACAGGAGGGCACACACAGCTCACACAAGGAGCACTCTTGGAGCATTGGATCAGGTGATCAGGGAGACTGCACCACTGGGCCTCATAGAACACCTACTACATAAGTCCACCCAGCCAAGACTACATAATACATAATAGCAGATCTACATAATACATAAAAAGAAACACAGACTAGCAGCCAAATGAAAAAACAGAGAAACATATCCCAAATGAAAGAACAGAACAAAGCTCCAGAAAAAGAACTAAACAAATGAAGATAAGAAATTTATCAGATGTAGAGTGCAAAACACTGATTACAAAGGTGCTCAATGGTCTCAGTGAGAACTTCAATAAAGAGATAGAAAACATAAAAATAGAGATAGAAAACATAAAAAGAACCAGTCAGAAATGAAGAATGAAATAATTGAAAAAGAAGAATATATTAGAGGGAATCAAAGGTAGATTAAGTGAAGCAGAGGATCGAAGTGATTAAGTGATTTAGAAGACAACATAGGAGAAAACACCCAATCAGAGTGGCAACAAGAAAAAGAATCCAAAGAATGAGAATAGGTTATGGGGCCTCTGGGTCAGCATCACATATAACAACATTTGCATCATAGGGTTATCAGAAGGAAAAGAGGGAGAGCAAAAATTGAGGATCTATGTAAAAAAGTAGTGACAGAAAATTTCTCTAACCTGGTGAAGGAAAGAGACATACAAACCCAGAAAATCTCAAACAAGATGAACCCAAAGAAGCGCATATCAACATACATCATAATTAAAATGCCAAAGTTTAAAGACAAAGGGAAGATTTTAAAGCAGCAAGAAAAAGCCAGCTGGTTACTTATTAGAGAGTTCTCATAACACTGTCAGCAGCTTTCTCAACAGTAACTTTACAGACCAGAAGGGATTGTCATAAACTATTCAAAGTGATGATAATGAAGGACCTACAATCAAGATTACTCTACCCAGAAAAAAACTATCATTTAGAATTGAAGGACGGAAAAACTTCCTAGGCAAGAAAAAGCTAAAAGACTTCCAAAAATGTTACAGGGATTTCTTTACAAGGAAGTAGGTGAAAAAACATAAATATAAATAATAAAATGGCAAAAACTATGTACCTATAAATAATCATTTTAAATGTAAATGGATGAAGTGTCCTAATCAAAAGACATATGGTAGCTGAGTAGATAAGAAAACAAGACTTTTACATATGCTGTTTACAAGAGACCTGCTTCAGATACAATGACATACACAGACTGAAAGTAAAGAAATTGAAAAAGTTATTTCATGCTGGGGTGTCAATACTTATATCAGACAAAATAGACTTTAAAACTAAGACTATAATAAGAGACAAAGAAGGACATTACATAATGATAAAGAGATCAATCCAACAAGAGGACATAACCCTAGTAAACATTTATGCACCCAACATAGGAGAACCAAAATATACAAAGCCAATATTGACCTACATAAAAGTAGAGATCAACAGTAATACAGTTATAATAAAGGACTTTAACAGCTCATTGACGCCAATGGATAGATTTTTCAGACAAAAAATTAACAAGTAAACAGTGGCCTTAAAAGACACACTAGGACAGGCTGATTTAATTGATATTTTTAGAGCATTCCACCCCAAAGCAGCAGAATATACATGAAACATTTTCCAAGATAGACTACGTTAGGCCACAAAGCAAGTCTCAATAAATTTAAGAAGATCAAAGTGATAGCAAGTGTCTTCTCCATTCACAATATATAAAACTAGAAATAGATTACAAGATAAAACTGAAAAATAAACAAACACATGGAGGGTTAATAACATGCTACTGAACAATGAAAGAATTAATAATGAGTTCAAGGAAGAAATCAAAAGATACCATGAGACAAATGAAAATGGAAACATAATAACTCAAGATCTATGGCACACAGATAAAACAGTTCTAAGATGAAAATTTATAGTAATACAAACCTACTTCAATAAACAAGATAAATCTCAAATATGCAATCTAATTTTATACCTAAAGGAACTAGAAAAAGAACAGCATACAACCCAAAGTGAATAGAAGAATGGAAATAATAAATGTTAGGAGCAAAAATAAACAAAATAGAGTCTAAAACAAAACAAAACAAAACAAAACAAGAAACCAAAAGACGGTTCTTTGAAAAGATAAATAAAATTGATAAACATTTAACCAGACTCAGCAAGAAAAGAGAACTTGAATGAATAAAATCAGAAATGAAAGAGTAATGACAATTGACTCCACAGAAATACAAAGGATTATAAAAAAAGTACTGAGTACTTGTATGCCAACAAATTGGACAATCAGAAGAAATGGATACATTCCTAGAAACATACAATCTTCTAAGCCTGAGCCAAGAAGGAACAGAAAATCTGGACACACCAATTACTGCTAAAGAAATGAAATCAATTATCAAAAAAATCCATCAAACAAAAATCCTGGACTGAATGGCTTCATTAGTAAATTTTACCAAACATTCAAAGAAGAATTAACACTTATTTTTCTCAAACTATTCCCCAAAATTCAAGAGGTGGGAATCAGCATTATTCTGATTTTAAAACCAAAGACATTACAGAAAAAAAAATTATAGGCTGATATTTCTGAAGAACATAGATGCAAAAACCCTCAACAAAATACTAACAAACTGAATTCAGCAATACTTTAAAAAGATCATACATCATGATCAAGTTGAATTTATTTGTGGGGTGCAAAGGTGGTTCAATATCTGCAAATAAACTAATATGATACACTACATTAACACATTGAAAAATAAAAATTATATGATCATATCAATAGATACAGATGAAAGACCAATTGACAGAATTCAGCATTGATTTATGATAAAAACTCTCAACAAAGTGAGAATAGAAGGAACATATCTCAACATAATAAAGGCCATATATGACAAACCTTCAACTAACATCATACTCAATGGGGAAAAGCTAACAATAAGTGTTTTCCTTAAGATCAGGAACAAGACAAGGCTGTCCACTTTCACCACTTTTATTCAACATAGTATTAAAAATGATAGCCACAGCAACCAGAACAACAAAAAAATAATAAAATAAAATAAAATGCATCCAAATTGGAAAAGAAGGAGTAGAATTGTCATTGTTTGCAGATGAAATGATACTTTTTAGAGACAGCCCTAAAAATTTTACTAAAAACTCTTAGAACTGATAAATATATTCAGTAAAGTAACAGGATACAAAATTAGTATTCAAAAATTGATAGCATTTTTATACATCAATAAAGAACTATCAGAAAGAGAAATTAAAAAATAATTTCATTTACAATTTCAACAAAGCAATAAAATACCTAGGAATAAATTTAATTAAGGAGGTACAAGATCTCTACTCAGAAAATTATGTCATTGAAGAAACTGAAGAAGATACAAATAGATGGAAGCATGCTCATGAATAGAAAGAATCAATTGTTAAAATGTTCATATTACCCAGAGCAATCTATAGATTCAATGCAATCCTTGTCAAAATACCAATGGCATTTTTCACAGAACTAGAACAAATAATCTTAACATTTATATGGAACAAAAGACCTCGAATAGCCACAGCAATCTAGAGAAAGAAGTTGGAAATATCATGCTACTTGATATCAAACTATACGACAAGTCTGCAGTAATTAAAATGACATAGAACTGGCATAAAAACAGAAACATAGATAAATGGAACAGAATAGAGAGCCCAGAAATAAACTCATGCCTATATGTTCGTTTAATCTATGACAAAGGAAGCAAGGATATAGAATAAAGACAATCTATTCAATAAGTGGCACTGAGAAAACTGGAGAGATAAATGCAAAAAAAAAAAAAAATTAAATGGACTACCTTCTCACACCATATATAAGAATTAAATCAAAATAGATTAAAGGCTTAAGTGTGATACCTGAAACTATAAAACTACTAGAAGAAAATATAGGCAGTAAACCCTCGCACATTATTCTTAGTAATATATATTTTTTTCTGATGTATCTCTGAGCAAAGAAAATAAGAGAAAAAATAAATGGGAGTACATCAAACTAGAGTTTTTGTATCATGAAGGAAACCATCAACAAATTGAAAAGACAACCCACTGAATGGGAGAAGACATTCACCAATGATACATCAGATAATGGGTTAATGTCAACAATTTATAAAGAACTCATATAACTCAACACCAAAGAAACAAATAATCCAATTAAAAAAGAGGCAGAGGACCTGAAGAGACATCTCTAGAAAGAGGACATACAGATGGCCAATAGACTTATAAAAAGATGCTCGATGTCACTAACTGTCATAGAAATGCTAATTAAAATCACAATTAGATATCACCTCACACCTATCAGAATGCCTATCATCAATAAATCAACAAACAACAAGTGTTGGCAAGTATGTGGAGAAAAGGGCACCCTTGTTCACTGTTAGTGGGATTCCAAATTGTTGTAGCTACTATGTAAAACAATATGGAGGTTCCTTGAAGAATTAAAAACAGAACTATCTTATGACCCAACAATTCCACTTCTGGGTATTTTTCTGAAGAAATCCAAAACACTAATTCAAAAAGATATATGCACCCCCTATGTTTTTGCAGCATTATTTACAGTAGCTAAGATATGGAAATAACCTACCTGCTCATCAGTAAATAAATGGATAAAGAAGAAGTAGTACATATATACAATAGAATATTACTCAGCCATTAAAAAGGATGAAATTCTGCCATTTGTGACAATGTGAACGAACTTAGAGGATATTATGCTAAGTAAAATGAGTGAATATTTTATTCCTTAAGATGTAATGAAAACTTTGGTCACAAAAATTTTGTCTTAAATTGTTTCAAAATGACATCCAAAAAATCACACCTCCCTGATATGAACCTGGGCTAGCCTAGTAACTTGCTTGGGCCAAAACAGTTCAGTGGAATTAACATTGTACAAGTTCTGGGACAGTGTCCACTTTTATTCTCTCATTGCCCTTTCACGTAAAATAGATTAGGCTAATCATTTTGAGGATGAGAGGCTGTGTGAATAAAGAAGCCTTGGTGGTGAATGCCTATTAGCTATCACAGCGAAGATGCCAGGTCTGTGAATGGAGCCATCTTGGATTTACCAGCCCCAGCTCATCTGCCAACTGACTTAAAATGCATAAATGAGAACTCATGGAGCAGAGACAAGCTACACAGCTTAGCCTAGCTGAGGTTATAGAATTGCGAGCAAATCAGTGGTTGTTGTTTTAAGTCACTAACTTTGGGGGTGATTTGTTATATAGCACTAATAATGATAGCAAACATGGTGGAAGATGTATTGAGTCACGTGATATTTGGGCCAGTCAGACTGAAAGAAATATCATGGGAACATCCGGGGATGGTGACACTCTAGTTGAGCTGTGTGTACTTCCATTTTCTCTGACAGATTGCAATACCATGTATTGTACATACCTCTATTTGGTACTAATCATATTGTAACTTGATTGGTTTCTTTGAATGTCTCTTCCAGTGAAATGCAAATTCCTTGGAGAAGGGGCCAGACTTCAACTGTTCGGTTGCTCTGATGCCTAACACAATGCTTACCATGTAGAGGGAATTCAAGAAATGTTTGTTATAAAAAAAAAAAAATGCTAGCTTGTCTTATCAGAGAATAGAAAGGAAAAGGTTCACTTATGAATGAACCAGTAAAGAGGATTCTAGAAAAAGAAAAAATTAGTTGTTTCTTTTGATTTCATGATTTCTTCTTGTTTTTTGAATTGCACTGTGTTTTATCTTTCTGTTTTCTTTCCAGGATGCTTGGTGCTTTCTATATTAATCTTTCACTTTGTGGGGCTTCTTATTTTTTCTTTCCTTCTCTTCCTCCTTGTCCTTGCTTTTGTCTCTGAATTTTGATTTTCTGTCTTTCTAGACACTTGCTCTGTCTCTTTATCTTATTTAGCATTAAAATCAAATTTTAGTACATGTTTTCATTAATTACATTTATTATAAACATTTGTATTTTTTGTTCTTAGTCTACAAATCAAATAAATAGAACATTATATAATTATCTTTCTTGAAACATCCCAAATTATGAGAAAGTTTTTTCATACATAACTTCTATAAACTGATTATTTTTCTCTGTGGTTATGGTCCTTAATATTAAAAATTATCTGCTCCACTGGGTGAGATCTTGGATATTATGCTTTTAAGGGTCTGTTTTCTCTTTCCAGTAATTTTGAACTTGAGTAAATGGGGAAAAAGGAACGAAGTCTGGCTTGTACTTAATTATAAGCCATCAGAAGTCTTTCCTATATGTGTTCAGAGATGGGATCCCAGCCCAGATGACAATCAGCCTTTGCCTCAGTGGCCATTTTTGCAAACTGATTGGCAATGTTTGGAGGCTGCTCCCCATCTTCCTTTTAGAGTCACGCTATGTGTGGAGCAGAGTCTCATCACCCTTACATAGCCCCATTTCCACCTGGGAAAAGACAAAATGTAAGATGCTGTGATTTCTCTATTCAAATCTGCCTTGTTTTCTATCTATTTTCCCTTGTGAACTCCGTCATCCCTGAAACCCTGGTTCTATCTTAAGTCTAAGGTCATAGCATGGAGCAGACTTCTGCTTTTTACCAACAGTCATCCTCACCTTCATTTCCCAGCCTCTTTCACATTTATACGTGTCCACATAACTGAATTCTAACCTATGAATTGCGAGTAAATATAGGCCACTTTGGGCTGGCCATAACCTTTCTTTCAGATTTGCTCCTCCATTCTTTTCTTATTCTGTCCAACTGGCATGACAATGCCCATATGACCTTGGAAGCATGCTGGAAATGATAGAGTTGCCATACGCTTGGGCCCCTAAATAGTTGCATGAGCAGACCTCTCTCTCTCAATCAAGATCCACCCTCAATTGTTAGTAAATGGAAAATTAATTCTATTAGGGGTGAACCTTTGCATTTTTGTATTTATTTTAGCATTTAGCTTACCCTGACTAATAAACTAAGATAATTGAACAATTGTCTAAGCATTCAGTGAATAATTTTAACCCAGGACTTCAACATATTGTAAGTGGCTTATGGTAGAAAGAACTCTATGGTGAGCATTACAAAGCAAGCTTGTATGCATTTCATGTTGAAGTGTATCAGTTAGCTTATGCTGTTCAACACTCCTCACCAATTTAATGACTTAAAAATAATTTTAATTAATTAATTAATTAATTAATACTATTAGCTCACTAATCTATCAGCTGGGCAATTCTGGTCTTGCCTGGGCTCACTCGTACAACTGGAAGTTAACAGGCAGCTTACTTAGAGCTGAATGATCTAGAATGGAGGATGTAGTCATGGCTAGAGCCCACTGGTTCTTCTCCACATGCCTCTCCAGTTGGCTAGCTGGGGATTGTTTATACAACAATATCAGGATTCTGAATGCAGCATGAGAAGGCAAGCATCAATGCAGAAATATGTTTCATACCTCTTCTTGGAACATATTTGCTATTGTCCAGAATGGCTAAAACAAGAGACATAACAAAGCTCAGGTTCTGGAGGTGGGGAAATAGACTCTTCCTCTGAATGGGATTTATGAAGAGGAGTTTCAAAGCATGGTGGAATTTTTTGGGGTAACCTATCACTCCTGAGTTATGCCTCAATGCTAACCAACCTCATAGAAGGTGGAAGAGTACTGATAGGAATCAAGATAGTTTGGTGCCCTTGTTACCACTTCTTTTGCTGTGGAACCTTAGAAAAATCAGTCACCTCCACTGTCTCCTTCCCAGATGTAGTAACAGGAACACAGAAAAATTGTTCAGGTCAGTATCTTTAAGGTTTTATGCAATACTCTAATTTTATCTTTCTTTCCCAGCAGAGGATTCAGGTTCAAAGAACACATTATGGGAACTAAAACACAGTTTCTGTGTTGTTTTACAGTGATGCAGAGGCACCTTCTGACCAGCCAAACCCTGAGCAAGATTCAGGGCAGACCGGGTAGGTGCCAGTGCCAAGGGTAATGCCAGGGCAGCATAGCTGTGCCAGCTCAGCTGTGGTCACTTCCATCTTCTTTCAAGTTTAACTGTGAGTGGGAATCCATTTTTATTTCTGGTCTGCTTCCTGCTGATTATGATTCTTCCGTTAATGCCCTATGCAAGTTGAATCTCACCTCCACAGTTCTCTTCAGGGCCAGTTTCTCCTTTTATAGCTATTTTCTTTTGCAGGGGGTGGTGGATTGATGCAACCATATTTTCCAAATACAAATAAACTGGAATGGAAGGTGACCTTGAAAGCATTAGTGCTGGGAGAAAATCTCGGAACTCTGTGGAACTGTCAACCTCCTAGGGGTACACTCTTACTTTGCCAGGGAGTCTGTTAGTTAGGCAGGGACAGGTGGCAAGAGGATAATTCTCAGCTTTAAGAAATCATCAGTCAAAAACCTTGAAACCTGCTTGAAATAAACCCCTTTTAATGAGTGGAAAAAAAAAATCCTTGCTGGCGAAGACATATAGAAGTGTCCTCTGGGGGTGGGTGCAGAGTTGTCAATTTTGTCTTCTACCCAAATAAATCTCTAAAATGATTCTGTGGCTTTCACATTTCCCACACCTCTTACCCTACACCTTTCCTCTGCAGGGATTTATCTTAGGTGGTTCATCTGGAATAATGCCTTGAGTGCAGCCTCTTTCCCTCTCACCTCTCCATGTTTTCTTACAAATAGAAAATTGTGCTAAACTAAGCATCAGAGAAAGTGCTGGAAGGGAAAAAGGGCCACAGAAGAGTAGCCTCCATGCCTCAGGTGGGAGAGGCATTCCTACAACCAGAGTGGAGGAACTGATGGTCAGAGTGGGTCTTAGGGCCCCAGGACTCTTTGATGCCCCTAATCCACACATAATCCCCCAATCAAACAAACTGCTGCCCCGAGAGCCTGCTGGACTGGTGCCAGTAGGAGAGCTCAAGGTGCAGTGTTCGAGGCTCCAGAACTGGGTGTTATTCTCTGTTTGAAAATAACAATGAATACTGCTGCTATGAACATTGGGGTGCATATATCTTTATGGAAAAGTGTTTTCAAAATTTGGGGGTAGATACACAGATGAGGGATTGCTGGATCATATGGTAATTCTATTCTTAATTTTCTGAGGAACCTCCAACTGTTTTCCATAGTGGCTGCACCAATTTACATTACCACAAGCAGTATATGAGGGTTTCTTTTCCTCCACAACCTTTCTAACACTGTTATTGTCCTGTTGATATTGGGCATTCTAATAGATGTGAGGTGGTATCTCATTGTGGTTTTGATTTGCATTTCTCTAATAGCTAGTGAAGTTGAGCATCGTCTCATATATCTGTTGGCCTTTTATATGTCTTCTTGGGAGAAATGTCTGTTGAGGTCCTCTGCCCATTTTTTAAATTAGATCTTTTTATTGTTGAGTTGTATGAATTCTTTGTATATTAAGTGCACAGTAAAAGTTAGTTGTCATCATTAAAAAAAAGAAAAGAACAATGAAGATGGTGGTAGTGGTAGTCATGGTAAACAGGAAGAGGAGGATTAGAAGGAAGTGAGTGAGGAAAAGAGGAGGAATTAAAATTTATTTTCCCAGCCCAGCCCTATAAATGTAAATTTTGGGGTAAACATGGAGGCTCCTTTTATTCTCGTATTTCTTTTTCTAGGAATTCAAATGGAAACTTGGTCCGAAAACACCAGTTAGTAACTGATTGCCCTTTCCTATGCTATGAACCTGTTTCTTCCCTAGAGGAGATTCTTGATAAGGACCAGTTTCCTTGAGAATAAAAAATTTAACAAGGTTTAATCCGATTTTCAATTAATTTAGTGACTAAAACTCTGGTTTGACAATTTAATAACTGTGCTAGGTTAATATAAAATAATGACTGTTGAAGGAGGGGTCATAATTGTGAGCAACCATGACCATTATTAATAGCAATTGGAAATAGGTGATTATGTGTTAAGGGATCAATCAAGAAAGAGTTTAGGATGTAAAGTAAGAGAAAGAACAGGTTGGAGAGTGTGGGCAAAAATGGTTATTAAAAAAAGGAAATGGAGATGACAGACAACATGATTGAGTTTGCCAAAGATATTTGGGAGTCTCTCAGCAATTAGTGACAAGAAGTGATAGGATGCTTTCTTGGTATAAAACGGATACCATGGACATGCAGTGAGAGAAGAGATGACTGAGAGGATGACTGGGAAAAAAGAACTGTGCAATACAAGAATTTTAGATTTTGTATAAAAAAGCTATTAAATAAAGCTTCTTAGAGGCATTCTGTCTAGCTACTGCTTACGATGTTTGCTGATCCCATATGTCCAGGGCTGGCTATGGCGAAAGATTAGAGTTAGCTAGTATAACCAATAAATCCCCAGCCTTATTAGTCTGTGTCCTGCAAATAATTGTACTTTCTTTTAATATCTCAATTAATTTTCTTGAGTACCCATTGGCCTAATTACAAGAAATTAGTTTCTCAGCCAAGTGTAAGATAACTTCCTTACTGCATAATTAAAGGGGCTCAATCAAGTTACTGCCTTGAGAACAAAGACATAGACTGCTTTAAAGGCGAATTCTGGGTTGCATCCAAAAGACAAAAACTCTTTGTTACTTAGAGCAGAGAGTTATTTTTTCAGCTTTCAAGAAAATGAAGTTTGTTTCTGCAAGTACCTCATTACAATGCAAACAATTTCATCATTTATTATATGCCTACTGTGTACCAGACACTTTGTTGGGTGCTATATTAGATGAGATATAGGTCTAGTTGTAAAACTCGGTCCCAAAGTAACAGCGGCTTAATGAGCATAGAATTCTATTTCTCTTTCTGTAAAAGTTGGCTGGCTTTTTGTTCTGTTGCAAAGTCATTTAAAGTCTCAAGTTTCTTTGATCTTACTGCTGTGCTATCCCTAGGGGATTGTTCTTGCCCATATGTTTCGAGGTGGCTTACCATTACATCACATAGAAAAGGAGAAAGGGGAAAAGAGGGCAAGTCCAGAAATCACACACATTTTTTTCACGTTCTAGAACTTAGGCACATGACTACAAATAGTTGCAAGAGAAGTTGAAAATATAAGTTTTACTCTGAATGACCATGTGCCTAGCTTCAAATGCTATTACTGTGGAATAAAAAGAAAGTCTATAATGAGTAAAAAACAATAGTTGTTGCCACAGGCAGTTAACATACATATTTTTTTCATTTAATATTTACAACTCTGCATGATCATTATATTATCCCTAGGAAATTTAGGCACAAGGATGCAAACTTTTGTTGGTCAAACTTTACCAGGAAGCTAGAGGACAAAGAAGCCTAAGGAATGTAAATGGCAGAGGAGGGAAAGGTTGGGAATGGATTTGAGAACAAACAGGTGAATGAATGACAGCCACATCATCTGGAAGTCACCATTGACTTGGCATGTGAAGAATCCCTGTACCCAACAAAATAAGAGCACTTATTTGATGGATGTGTACCAAAAGGATATGTGACTAAGTCAAAGGGATTGAGAAAAAATAAATTGGGATAATTCTGAGTTTGAGATTTATAGCACAAAGTCAGAAAGAAAATAGTTTATGCTTTCTGAAAACCTTTGTCCCTCTCACCCAGGTTAGAAATAGAGAAGACCTGTTTGTGAACATTTGGTAGACCATCATATTAGGAGTAAATATATTAAAAATAAAAACCCCACCAAATCATATTTTCCTGTTGTTCTCACACTAACTTGAAATGATGTTTGTGCTAGCACATCACAGAAATAAAACTATTTCTTTATGTCATCCAATATTTGCTAGAACTGCTTTCAATGTACTAAATGTTCCCTGGTTCCTCTTACTCCTGGCCTCTGGACATGCTGTTCCTTCTCAAACAACACCCTAAACCTTTCTTCCTATCCCAGTCCTCCAAAACCACTCCCATTTTCCTTTGTTCAGCTAATCTCTTTTCATTTATTATGTCTCAGCTGGATGCCATTTCCTCAAAATTCTCCCCTCAAACCTGGGTTAAATATGCATACTGTACATATTATTGCTATACTATGACTACTAGTAATAACAATCACATTATTGGTTAACCCTTATTGAACACTTACCATCTGCCCAGTGCTATGCTAAGTGATTTTTATGTATTATCTCATTTTAGCAACCCAATGATGTGTGTGCTATATTCTCTATATTTTTGAAAACACTGAAGGTCAGAGAGGGTTAGAATAGTTTCTTTGGCTGCTGTAACCAATTAACTTAGTCTTTGTGGCTTAAAACAACGAATTTTCTTATAGTTCTGGAGGTCAGAAGTCCAAAATGAAGGTGTGGGCAGGCTGTGCTCTCCTCTGAAACCTCCAGGGTAGAATCCTTTTTTACCTCTTCAAGCTCCTGGAAATTCCAGGTATTTCTCAGCTGCATTGTTTCAGTCTCTGCCCCTGACTTCTCATTTGTGTATCTGTGTCTCCTCCTTTGTCTCTTATAAAATCTTTTATTGGATTTAGGGCCCACCTGGATAATCTAGAATGAGCCATCTCGAGATCCTTAATTGTATCTGCAAAGACCCCCTTTATCCAAATAAGGTCACACTTACAGGTTCTGGGGGTTAAAATGTAAACATACACCTTGGAGGACCACCTCTCAATCCATTAGACTAAGTAACTCAGTTGCTCAGAGCTAGGATGTGAACTTGGGCCGTGAGACTCGAGAAGTCTTATAGTCTCTGTGCTATCTTGCTTCCCTGGGTATAGTCTTAAACATCACTGATGCTATCTTAGTGCTACATGCTTTATAGCTTCCCATTAACTGGTCTGTATCCACCTCTAGACCCACCAGATTTGTAGCGTCTGAAGTGACCATGTTGATATGCACTGTTTTCTCAGCACAGTGCCTGGTTGATGGTACATTTTCAATAATTGTATGCTGAATGGATAAATCAGTGCCAGTTACATTGCAGAACTTTTCAGAGAACCTTGTTTGATTTGAGTCACAGTGCAGGCCATAACCTTGACACCTCTCATTGTTTCCCCCTATTTGAGGGTGCTACCTACTTCCTGGGTTGTGCGGCTGCTGAAGGCCTTGCCTGGTTCCTTGAGTGACAGGAGTCTGAACTCAGAGCTCAGGTCAATGTGGCCCTCCCTCATACCCTATCTGCAGTGAGTGTTCCTCCACTTTCAGACTTGGATGGAGCTCCACCCCACAGGGATGAATCTAGTTTTCCGAGCAGCCATGGAGGTGCTAGATAATATAACTCAGAAATATGGGGAGAGGGGCATCAACTATTTATGGTGGTAAACCTCCACCAGTGGGAAGCAGGGACATTTAGACTTATAGACCAGTTGGAAAAAGACATTATCATAGTGAACTGCTTTCCCCTCTCCTGCCAGCCTTATAGCAACTGTCATTCTCTATTGCACCTTCTGGTTTAAATATCAGTCTCACTAGTGGAATAGCAGCCTCCTGTGTGGGTCTTGCTCATTCTTTAGCATATGGCAGCAGTCAGTAATGTTTGCTCAATGAAGAAAGGTGTGAAAGAAGACATTTTAAAGGGATATCAGGTAAATAAATTTTTGAAAGGAGAGTTCAGGTATTGGGCAGCAGTGTTATGACATGACATGACTAAACTGAGGAGAGCCTTGAATGCTGGAGCTCAGAATTCATCCTGTTGGTCAAGGGTTAACAAATTCTAACCAACAGGAACCATAGTGAGTAAAAGGCCTGGAAAGGTGAAAAGGTGCTTGTGGGAATGCGGTTGACAGTAGAGAGCAGATAACAGGGTCAGGGAAACTGCAACTCAGTATCAGCTGATTATTGCCAGGTGGGAACATCAGCCCAAGTTGCCAGACTTTTGGAGTTTTTAAAAGAAGCCAGTAGTGTGTGTGTGTGTGTGTGTGTGTGTGTGTGTGTGTGTGTGTGCATGCGCATGTGTGTACAAGTACCAGACTGAAAGTGGCATTGTAGGAAGATGGCCATATAGGTTACACATGGTACATCTTGACAGTGTAATTATCTAGAGTCAGGAAGACCAGTTGGAAGTCTGGAACACCAATTCATGGTTCATTCAGTAAATACAGAGCACCAGGTATGTGCCACACTATGGGATAAAGGTATTTCCAGAAGAGAGAACTAAGGTGGCACCTGCAGAAGTAAAACCAACATGTCTTTCTTCTCTATACCTCTCCAACCTTGCTCCCTACAATGCAAAGACTCCCTGACAGCCTTTGCCATCTTGCCCTGAACAGATCGCCTGTCTGGTCACCTGACTGTTATTTTGGGCCTGATCTAATCCCAAACTTGATTCCCTGGGTTTCTGTCTTGCTCCTGAGTCTCACTTTCCACTTTATGGATAATATCTTGCTTTTATATCTCAGAAACTTTGCTTGGTGACTCAACCAGTACCTCATCCCAACTGAGACATGGATTAGATATTTTTTTCTAGCTTTATTGAGATATTATTGACATATAACATGTAGGTTTAAGTTGTACACATTCTGGCTTAATACATTTACATATGGCAAAATGATTATCATCACGGCATTAGCTAACACCTCCATCACCTCATATAATTATAATTTTTTTTTTTTGTGGTGGGGCCACAAAAAAAGAAAGATTTACTTTCTTATCAACTTGTAAGTATATAATAGAGTATTATTAATTATAATCACCATTATACATAGTGTGTATGCTGTATGTTAGATTCCTAAGAACTTATTCATCTTACAACTGTAAGTTTTTGACCAACATTTCCCTATTCTCCAACCCCCAGCCCCAACCTCCAACCACCATTCTACTCTCTGTTTCTGAGTTTGGCTGTTTTAGATACCACGTGTAAGTGAAACGATACTACTTATCTTTCTCCATCTGACTTATTTCACTTAACATAATACATTTGAGGTTTATTTATGTTGTCACAAATAGCAGGATTTCCTTATTTCTCATGGCTGAATAATATTCTGCTGTGTATGCATACCTTGGTTGTACCCTCACTGCCAGGAGAAATGCTGCACTTGTGGACCTTTTTGGAAATGAGGAAGGTGAGAAAGGCCTCTTGAGAGGGGAAAAATAGTTCTGATATGGAGTTTAAACTTTCAGTGTTCTTAATGAACTACTCTAAATATTTTTGTTGTTTTTTTCTGCCATAAACAAGACTTGAGAAAAAGAAAGTTATAACAAAATAAAAAAGAAATCTTAAGATCTTAATCTTGATATGTACATATCAACATCCGCCCCACGCTGGCACCCAAACAAACATACACTATACAACAGTCTGTTGTCGGGAACTGAATGGAGGAGACCTTATAAATGACTATACAATCAAATATAATACTTTGTGTCTGGATGTTTTGAATTAAGACAGAATAAAAGGTCCAAGATGACTTTGAAGGCCAAGTCTAAATGACTGGACTAGGGAGAGTGTGAAACCTTAATAATATAAAAACGAAAGTTGGGTGTGGTAGATAAAGCTGGTTTGCTAGTTTTGGTGACAGAAAACCAGGTGTTTGTCTGCTTCTTTCTCTGCCTTCAAAGTCACAGTGAGAGCTATGTAAACATGACGTGTCAAGTAGATGTGTGAAGAAGTTCAGGGGAAGAGTGTCAGCGATAGGACAGGATGGAGGGCATTATGGCTTTGACAGGAAAAAGGAAGGTGGCCCTGTGGCCATCATGCCTGAATTTAATGGTAGAGGTGAGTGGAGGAGACAGTCATCTATGTCCCCAGAGTGATTTGAGAAGCCTTGAAAGGCCTCTTTTTCTCCATGAGATTTCTCTCCTGGATTTGCAATGGAAGACCGAAATTTCACAGTCACATTTTTCAATCACAACAGTAATGTTATCTCTTACATTGTGATTATTTAGGAACACAAAGCCTTAATCCCAAAGTAGCCAGTATTGCCTTGGCTCATATAAATTGATACATTGTTTTGCATTTAGGACTGATATTAAGAAAGAGTAGAGGAGAAGGAAGGTGCTCAGGTGGGGTGTTGTCAGCGTGGCTTCAGAGTTTGGCAGAAGTGGATACTGTGTGGCCAAGGAATGGGGCTCTAGGTACTGAAAGAGGAAATTGGTCAGAGGAAAGAACACATAATTTATGAAATATTGATAGTGTTAGGCACATGGGAAGTACCAGGCTCTGAAAATAAACTTCACAATTTTGTCTCCCCAAATTTTGGCTCCCCAGATTTTCAGCATTCTAATTTACCCTGTTGTTGGCCTGACATAAAAGTTTGGGGTTTGGCTGAGAAGCAAAAGTTCCATGCTGTGTTACATGGCTTCCATTCCCATCTTTTCCTGAGCACTTTATGATAACATCTTTTCCAACCTTGCATCTTTGGAATGACCTGAATATCCATAAGCGAGGGCAAACTCCCATTGCTTCCCAACATTTCCTGTTCTTATTTTATTTGGCACTCCTCTACTTTTCTTTTATTTCCAGTTATACAGCCACTATTTTTTTTTGTTAGTTTCCGACCCTGATAATCTTTTTTAATTAAAAAAATACTTTTGCTATTACAGCTGGCATAGAACATTATATTAGTTTCAAGTGCACAACACAGCTATTAGACATTTATATAATTTATGAAGTGATCACCATGACAAGTCTACTATCCATCTGACACCATACATAGTTATTACAATATTTTCTATGCTGCACTTTACAGCCCCTTGACTGTTATAACTGGCAATTTGTACTTCTTAATCTCTTCCCCTTTTTCACTCATCTTCCTAACTCTCCTCCCAAATGGCAACCCTTAAAATGTTCTATGTATCTATGAGTTTCATTTTGTTTTGTTTGTTTCTTTTGTCTTTAGATTCCACATATTAGTAAAATCATATGATTTTTGTTTCACATATTTCACTTAGCATAATATCCTCTAAGTCCATCCAAATTTGAAAATGTCAAGATTTTATTTTTTTATGGGTAAATAATATTCCATTGTATATATATCACTTCTTTTTATCCATTCATCTATTGGTAGGTATGTTTCCATGTCTTTGCTATTGTAAATAATGCTGCAACGAGCATAAGGGTGCATGTGTCTTTTTGAATTAGTGTTTTGGATTTCTTTAGATAAATACCAAGAAGTGAAATTATTGGGTCATAAAGTAGCTCTATTTTTAATTTTGTTTGAAGAGCCTCCGTATTGTTTTACATAGTGGCTACACCAATTTGCAGCCCCACCAACAGTGCCCTTTTCTCCACATCTTCACCAACACTTGTTCGTTAATTTATTGATTATAGCTGTTCTGACAAGTGTGAGGTGATAATTCATTGTGGTTTTAATCAGCGTTTCTCTGATAAGTAGAGATGTTGAGCATCTTTTTATAAGTCTATTGGCAATCAGTGTGTCCTCTAGATGTCTCTTTAGGTCCTCTGCCTCTTTTTAAATGCGATTTTTTTTTTTTGGTGTTAAGTTGTATGAGTTCCTTATAAATTTTGGATATTAACCCATTAGCTAATGTATAATTGGTGAATAGATTGTCTTTTCAATTTGTTAATGGTTTCCTTCACTGTACGAAAAATCTTTAGTTTGATGTAGTCCCATTTTTGTTTGTTTGTTTCTCTTGCCCAAGGATACATATGCAATAGAATATTACTAAGAGCATTGTCAAAGGATTTATTGCCTATGCTTTTTTCCTAGGGATTTTGTGGTTTCAAGTCTCATGTTGAAGTTTTTAATACATTTTGAGCATATTCTCGTTTGTTGTATAAGAAAGTAATCCAGTTACAATCTTTTGCATGTGTTCATCAAGTTTTCCCAACACTAATGACCCAAATAATGTTGAGGAAAGGTAAGAGTGCCCTTACCAGACATTAGAGCAGTTATGTCTATTCCCAACTTTGTGTCCCATTGAGCAGTAGGTTCTTCTGGCTGACTAGTCGCATTAGTCAGGCTAGGCTCTGCTGCAGTGGTGAATACATTACAAAATCTCATCAGCTTAACATATAAGAGTTTATTTCTTATTCAAGAAAAGTGTGATGGTTCCCTAGGGCATTTTCCTTCCTGCCCTTGACTCAGAGATGAAGGTTACTTGACAACCTGGTAATGATTTTGGAAGCAGAAGACAGAGTTGGAGGGTCACACAATGGCTTTTCAATATTTCAGTCCAGATGTAATGAGTGTCATTTTCATTCATGGTCCATTGGTCAGATATAGTCACATGTTCTGCCCCAACCACTGGAAGAGGTGCTGGGAAGTATGGCTGAGCTCATGAACATTCAGTGAACAGTAAATATTTCTGCTACACTTGTGATGTCTGGTAACCACCCTTCTTAGACTCATGATTTCAAGAGTAAGGATAGTTAGGGTGAAGTTAAGGCAAAGAGATCAGTTGAGAGATCAAAATGACATCTTCTGAAGACATCGCATAAAAGTAGGGAAAAGACTTATGTGCCACTTTTGTTTGGAAGGATGCTTCTGACAATAATTGTCTGCAGACAGGTCAAATCTACTGGAGAACTGCCAGAAGGCTGGAGTCAGTTGTACCACATATTGCATATTATTCTATCACCACAAACTGAGGATAGTGCCTGGTATGAGATGGTTCATGGCCTGAACTTCTTGACTATTCCAAGTCTTAGTTCCCTCAGTACTGGTAATATGTCTATTGCTTTTGTATCTCAGTGGTCCTACTTGGGTTCCTGGAACTACAAACCCCTCTTTGTAAATAATATGTTATTTTAACAAAAATATGAGAAAGTGTCATATCAGAAGAACTACCTACCTTACAGACCTGATTGTTGTGGTAAATTACTGAAACTTACCCAAATGATAATAACCAATCTTCCAAATTCTAACAGGTGCTGACCAGGGATATTGTGATGATTAATCAAAAGAGTGTAATTATAACATTAACATTGTGAGTATATCAGTTCTGAGGAACAGCGTGAAACATAAGCCAAGAAAGTAGGAAACACCAAACAAGACTTTGGTGGCTAAGTATGCCCTCTGTGATGATAAAGATGAGCCAAACTGGACTATTGGTCTTGCTGAGGGGAGAAGTGACATGATTCACCAAGCCTCAATTTCTGGGGGAAGCAGCATGTTTTTGCTGGAGAACTAGCTTCTAGTCTGACACTGATTTTAGTCTGCACTACACAATTTAGTTTAGCTAAATTGGCTAAATTAAACATTTAGTTAAATTATATGGTGCCCTGTATGGATCTAAATGTTTGTGTGTATGCCATCATGGCTTTCCAAATGAGATTGTAAGTTAAAAGAAAGTAAGTCCTTTGTCTATGTCTCTTAGGTTATGACACTTTGTATGGAAGAAGATATTGGTTAGATCTTGTCTGGGAACTTAGAAATTTAAACCTGGAAATGACCTTACATCTAAATCAAGATCTTATTAGGAGGGATTTAAGTTGTGATCACAGTTGGAGGTAGAAAAGAAAAGCAGAAAAGGTGACCATGATTTCATGCCCATAAAAGAAGTATCATGTTGTAACCAATATCCTTTGTTATCATAATTTTCTTCTTTTCTGATTAATTACTCATTACTACCAAAGACTCTCTGGTTTGATCCTCATGACAGCTCTGATAAACTGTGCAGGCAGACCAGGTAGGAACAGAACCATTTTGCAACAGTGCAGGCTTTTGTTCCTTTCCTAGAAGGCTTACATTTTTTTTTTTTTTTTTTTTTTTTACTGAGGTGGGTATATGCTGGAGAAAAGGAAATAATCAGTCTTTTCAGAGATTTCTGGACAATGCCTCTGAATTGACACTAATTCTGAGAGACCTAAAATGTCACTGTGATCCATCAGAGTAGGCACACAAAGCAGGTGCTCTTTGGAGTATTAGCTCAGGTGCATCTCATAGTGGTTATCTCCTCAGTTACAGGGTGGATAATTGGAATAGAAAAACTCAGCAATTGGCAGAATTCCCACACCAGGGAAATCTTCCTCCAAGCACACTCCTCTCCCTCATCTGCCCCTACCAATTCTTCCTCTCCTTTTCTAGGGAGAATCAGGTACCCCTTCTTTTATGCTTTTAGCATTGTTTATTTCTCTTATCAAAATATATATCATATTCTATTATAATTTTTGTGACTATTTTTTCCCACTTGAGGGAACCAGCAAATAAGTAACTGAGGCTCAGGGACATTATGATATTTATCTAAGAAAACTTAGCTGAAAATGACAGAGCCAGGGTTTAAACCCAGATCTCAATTCCAAATTCAGAGTTCCTTGTTACAACATTGGAGTCCATTCCCTCTAACTGTTGACCTCTCTTTGATCCTCTTGTTCACATAATTTGATTTGATTTCTTGGTCAGTGCTTCCCTGGCAGAGGGATTGTTATTATCAGGACTGGCTACATAATTTGTAGGATACAATAAAAAATGAAAGTAGAGAAAGCCTTGCTCTAAAATTATTAGGAATTTCAAGACTGAAGTAGCAGAACATTAAATCAAGGATGGGCCCTTCTAAGAGTGGGGCCCTGTGCAGTTGCACAGGTTGCACATCCACGAAGCTGGCTCTGGTAACCACAAAAATCACACTCTTTCCTTCAGAAGGTAAATGTCATTGTGACTTCATTAACCACGGCCTCTATGGTTTAAGTGTGACTATTCCTGAATGGGGTTTGATCAATTACCTTCATTAGGAAGAGCATGGTTACTGATACTTCACAGAACTGAAGTACAGAAAGTAAACCCTGCTGAGTCTGGGTGAACCCCCACAAAGGATTTTTCCTTCCCTCCCCTTCCTTGGAGCTCTCCTCACAGGGATAGTAGGGCAGTGGGAGTGTGATGGAGTTAGGCAAACCATGTGACCTTCCATCCTCTAGTCCTGGGTCTGGACTGCCCACTGTTTTTACTCCATACCCCAAATAATTCACTTGCACAAAAACATCAGTGAGCTCTGTCGACTTTTTATAGATTTCAAAGAGGAAGAACAGGGGCAAATACATTTCTCAAAACAACTTAAAATCTCTTATTATACATTTGTTTTCTCCCTGGTCTGCTATTTAGCCTCGTTCTCTTCTCTCTCTGCTCCTTCTTTTCATAACCCCCAACCACCTTGGCCTACTCCATATCCTACCTCCTTTTTATTTTGGCAACTCCAGACTCCTGGCTTCTTTTTTATGTCATGCAGTTCGACACTGCCATAGTGTCTAACTTCAAATGGAAAAGAGAAACAGAGAGCCCTTCAGTCAATGGGACCTCTCTATAATGAGGCAATTTAGTGAACATCTTTGTTAATTGAGTGTACCCCTTGGGGTCTCCTTCACCTCAAAAAATCTGTCAATGTTATTTAATGCATTTATCCTTATTACTTTATTATGATATTTATTCTGTCTTGGCATTCAAATAAAGACATCCCCTTTACTGTCCAGCCATGGAGGGTGGGGTGAGGGTCGTGGCTGTGGCAGTGTGGGCTGTGCATGTCCTTCTTAATTGAAATAGAGTCTTTTTCCTGAGGCCCTGGTGGGAAGGAACTGTCTTTCTAGTGTTACAGGGGAGATGGTGGTGCTGAGTCTCAGCTCTGGGTTGCTGGTACTGTCTGTTCAATGGCCCCTTTACTGACGGTCATCAGCCTACTTTTATTTTGTAGACTTTCAGTTTTAGTCCAGGCAAGTATCACCAACAGAAAGAAACAGTAAATAATTTTAGTATAGAATTCTGTGTATTTTGGTATTGTGGTGAGAGAATGCTTTATATTTAGCAGGCTTTTGTCTTAAATAAGAGAAATACTTTTTCACTAGAACAAGATGCAAACTTGAAAAGAAAAGAATACAGGCAAGAAATACTAGCCATGCAGAGAAAGAGACAGATGCTGTCTGCTCTTTCCCTGAGGGAAACATAACACCAGGATTAGTATTACTAGGTGTGGTCTAATGAAGTCAGTGGGCTCAATGTTGGATGGGATACTGTTCCTTGGGAGAGCAATATTCATGTGTTAATCTATTATGGTAGTTAGTTTCTTTTTTAGTGGAAGAAAAACTCAAATAAAAATACAAAACCTTCACATCTTTCCTGACCAAGCTCAAGGTGGTGTCGTGCAACTTGGGTTGGGTTGTTTTCTCATTTTTGGGAGGGTACCAGCATCATCCTTCCCTGGAAGGACAGGTGTCTGATACTCTTCCAGGCACTGTCCCTTTTTATTTCAATGCCAGCCCCAATCCCTCCTCTTTCCTCTTATTTCAACCAAGCCAGTGGGTACCTTGGGATCATGCACAGAGAGGGCTTTTGTGCTTTTAGGATCCTTAACCTCCTGTGGATGGGAACTGGTCTTGTTTGCATTAATGTCCTAGAATTTAGTTTAGTGCCTGACATATAGTAGCTGCTTAATAAATACTTGTAGAATAAATGAAAAAAGAGAAGAAAAATTGAATAGCCATTTTCAAAGCAATCTTCATGTAAAACATTGGGTTTTTCATTCTGGAGCCATTTAGAAGACCTAGGATATTAAGACTGAGTGGTGACCAGAAAACTTCATTCATAAGCTGGAGGGGGCTGTGGTTTTAGATGTGACTGGGCAGAAATTCATGCTTATTTGTACTATTGTCTATTAATGCTGCTTTCTCATGGCAAGTCTGTGTCTTCATCTGGAAGAGAGGCAGGAGTTGGAATGAACAGGCAGCCATCAGCCCATAGGCAAACATTTTAGAACTAGAATCTAAGGATTGGTGATGTTCATGAAATAGGATTCTATGAGCTGGAAGGGACCTTAGAAGCGATCAAATTCAATTTTCTCATTCTCTCTTGCCATATTTTTCTCTCTGCCCTCCTTTTTCAGAGATAGATAGCAAAGTCCAGTGCAGTTAAGAGACTTGTTTAAATCACAGGGTTAGTTGGCAGCAGATTCAAGTACGTATACCTCATCTATTTCCAACTCAAGAGCTCATCTATTTCTCCTCTGAAACCTTACTCTTGTCAGTGTTTCTTAAACTTTTCAGGTCACTCTTTGATAATCTGAAACTCTGACATTGTCTCACAAAATGAATATTTTCTGAATCACATACAATTCTACATATTCTTGGATCATTGTAACTCAATATTTTTCCTCCCGCTTCTGTTTATTTTCACCATTGGCATCGAGCAAATGTTAGAACTGTCTCTAGAGTTAAACTAAAACTTAATACTCATTCAGCATTTTAGGTTCAATACTCTTTAAGGGTTATAGACCAAAAGGCAATTTTGCCATTTTATGGGGGATCAGTAAAGAAGCTATAACTGCAAAATGGGATGAAAGAAGAAAAAAATTGTGAAAGGACTAGTGCCATTGAATCCCAGGGGAAAAAATCTTTCTGATTGGAAGAACTATCAGAAGGTGGAGTTGTTTCCCAAGGCAGAGGACCACAGTGTCATTGCAAACACACCTGGGGAAGCCTACAGATCTTGGGGAACAATGTCTGTCTGGCAGGGGGCAAGTATAGGACTTAATAAGTCTTTTCCATTTCTAATTTCTATGATTTTGTAAAATGAAAATATTAGTCAAAGACCTCCTACAAAGCAGACCATTTCAGAGTTGGCCTGATCACAAAGATCAGAATTAAAGTTAATGTCCATATTTGGGATTTTACATTTTCAAACTTTAATGTTCACAGGACAACAGTAAGAGGAAAGTTCTGCAATCTATTGATTTTCACAATGTTGTCTTTCATCACTGAGCACTTCAGAGGGCTTAAAAATACAACAAAATTAGGTAGGTCAAATATATGTTTTCTCACTGAGGATCACTTGACATTCTGTTCTCCCATGTGGAGCTAGAACCATTAATGTCCAGGAAACTTGGCTGCTGGCTCTGCCTTGTCACATTCTGCCTAATATCACCAGAATGAGTTGGGCATGTCCAAACTGGCTTCTCTGTCTTTTTGACATGTCCCCATCACTCTTTAAGGATTTCCTTACGACAAGACATTCTAGGCTCATTTTCTACTTTCCTTATTTATCCCAGTCTTGGAATCATCTGTTTTTCTAAGGAACCCTAATCTTGTAGTGGAGAATAGTACTTAGAAGGCAAGATCAGGCACTGAATGTCCTCATGCCCAAAATCCCTCTTGGTAGATAAAGCAAAGAAATATATGTATGTATATATCTACACATAAACATACACACATACATACCTTATATACATAGTATATACAGGCTGCCCCACATAGCCTTGTCCTGCTTGATTCCTGACTCCTCAGGCTAAGTTATCACCTGAAAGGATGTTCTTTTCATCTTGTTCAACCTGCCTTATTTTTCATTTTACTAATTATCTTTTCATTTTTAGTCTAGATTTCATCACATCTTTTGAGTCTAAAAATTTCAGTGACAATATTTTTCATTTCTAAGATTTCAAATAAGTTTTTTAAATCTTATATATTGGTTCTTTTTCCAATTTTGTTTTGTTTTACAAATTTTTGTTCAGTTTTTATTGTACCTTTCCTTCATCCTAAGCACACTTATTTTATTTATTTTTTTTGTGTGAAATTTTTCCACACAGTTTATTTCATCTGAAGTAAATTTATGTTTAGGTTTGTCAGCTAACTTTCTTGGTATTAGATTTCTTGTATTTTAGAATTTTGGTTTGAAGATTTATTATAAAGGGAACTTTGTTATTTCATATTTTTCTTCTTCGATGTCCAATTTTTTTTTGTTGTTGTTCATTTTTGCCTTCACGTCTGTGCTACCAGATCTTAAAATTAAGTTTTGATGATAAACTTAGTTCTTTGTCATGAAACTTTGTCTCTTTGATCCCATCACACTTGGCTCACAGCTTCTCATGAAGATTTATCCTCCATATTTGCTAATAATAATAATAATAATAATAATAATAATAATAATAATAATAATAAAAACAAGCCTCAGGGCTTCATGCAGAAAACTTGGCTTCATACCTAGTAGAAAATGGAGAACCTCTAGTTCTTATGACCCTGCCTTATTTCTGGCAGCTTCTGGTTGCCACTGCTTCTGAATCTAGAACCCAACAGACCCACAGCTTCAACCCTGACTTTGGATTTTAATAGATATTTTGAGCCTAAATATTGCCATATAGTACCATCTCTTTTATTTATTATTTGAAAGAGAAGTGAAGCCAAATCATGTAATTATGGAGCTATCTTGACGAAAACATTATTGTTTAATGTATAATTTTGTGCCATAGACCCCGTTGTGTAATGAGACTTCTCTATAACTTTCAGCCACATGAAACCTCTTAGTTATGCCTTTGACTACTGGAAGGCAGGAATGTGTGGTCATTCACTTACTGTTTTTAGTATTAGAGGGTCTTACTATTGGAAGATCAAAGTTTTACTGGTGGAAGATCCACCACATTTGGATTTCAGAAGATGGGAAACATCAGTTCTCATCTAGATTATTCCAGTTCATAGTGAGAGCCCTCTGGTCATATCCTCCCTTCTTTTTTTCCCTCATGATCCTCTTTACATTTCCCAAGGTTTCCTCTTCTTCCTCCTCTCAGCTTATGTTTATTCCTTTCAATGGTGCTGGGTGCTGATGAAGGTAGTGGTGCCATGTGCACTTTAGGTCCTGCATAGAGAAAGGAAGTCATGAAGAGAAGCGGCTGTTCCCAAATATCCTGAGAGCATAACTCTAGAATGTCATTTTTTTTAAACATTGGCCTCTTTCTTCTGGATTTCAAATACTCTCTTCTATTACACTTGTGCACAGGTTCTCTGAAAGGAGATGATTTTTCTCCCAGCCTTAGAAAGGGTGTATGAAGGTGAATAAAATCTCATCTTGTCATAATTTTGTAAAGTTAAGTTGAACTCCCGTGAAATGTAATATAATAAATAACTTTTTGAGAACTTTTATTGCCTATTCTAAGTTCTTAGATTCACAAACTAAATCTAAGGTGTAACCTGAAACTTCTAGCCCACATTACAAAATAGGATGAAAAGACACAACTTCTTGATCACTTTTGAAGAATCAACTTTCAGAGGCATATAGGTAGAATTCAATTAAAAGCAGATCTTGGAACATTTAAAGGGATTATGAAGTGGTAGAATCACCCAACCATTTCAAGACTAAAGACTTTCAGTTAAATGGGAGTCAATTTTACTTCTCCAATCATTTCAGAGCCTAATAATGTGGTAAATTCATGAGATTGTTTTACTTTATTTGAAAAATAATTCATCTCAGTTTTTGCAGTTCTCTCAAATAAAATCTGCTTGGTTCCTCCAAAGGCTGGAAACTCTTCTTTTGTTTCTTACCCAATTCAGGTTTTCTGCCTCTTAGAAGAGTCAGTTTCCCCAAGTTATACAAGGTCTTTGGAGTCAGACAGTTTCATGTGAGAATCCTCTTACAATAGTCAGGTATTATTCACTTTGGTTTTGATGAAGAAGAGCCTCTGACAAATGAGAAAATGGTGATAGAAGCAAAGGACTGTCAACCCTCATTTCCAAGTCTTCAGAGGAAAGAAGTTTGTGAGAGTCTATTGCTCCAAAGCATTTGGGAAGTTATCAGGGATGAAATTCTGGAGGAGATGCAGCAGATAAATGGCCTTACTGACCCATGACACTGATAATTGATCATCTGCTAGAATGAACTGGAAAGAGAGCAGGCACCTGAGAGCAGGAGAGACCTTTTCTGACCAGGAATTCGTAAATCCAAAAGCTTCAGTGACCTCTAGGACCCTGTCTTAGTTTGGGTGGCTCCTAAAAACAGACGTTATTATAACGACACATGGATGTTTTATAGTCCCATTTATCTAGGTATGACAATATTAATTGAACTGTCAAAGTGCTAGGGACTTAGCTGTTTGGGCTAAATGCTTGGGATTACAGAGAAAGACATTCCCAGAGGGTCAAGACAGCTGGACTCAATGTGGAATGCAAAACTCATAGGAGTGGTGCTGCCTGCCTGCCTTTATCTGGTCAGAGATTCCAGGGAGCTGCTGGACTCATCTATGCTTGAATGATTATATTAAGAAGCCTGGATTTTGCAGAGGTGTCTCAGGCAAACATGTTGTGTGCACAGCTGGTTCTATTACCTCAAAATACCAGTTAGCCTTGAATTAAGGCTTTGATGAAAGATGTCAGTGTTGATCTTGGGAAACTCTCTACACATTAATTCAAGAGGTATGTTAGCCAAAGAGTCTGGAGCATAGGTTTGGAGATGTACTAAGAAGGAAAAGGGAAACAAGGCATTATTTTCCATGTTATCTGCCTTTGGATGGGGAAAGGTGTCAGACCTTGCCACCTTCTGAAATTTAGGGTGGGAATTAAAACAGAGGTTACCACTGATTTCTAAATGTTTGGTACATTCAGTCATAAATCCAGCATTCAGCCTTTTCTCCATGGGCACATGACAGTGAGAACTCTATAAGAAACAAGAGCAGTATTAACTCTTGGTTTTGCAAATAGCAACCTGGAATTCTAACTGCCCAGGGTCCTCTGAAGAATAAATTTATTGAGTCAGTTCAGAGTTTGTACCACTTAAAAATTTATATTTGAAAACCTCACCCAAGTTTGTTATTTAAAAATGTGTTGTGGTGTGCAATACATGCATTTTAAGGAAACAGTCCTGGAAACTTGTCCAAGGCAGGTGAGTTCTAGCATCTGCCTGGTTGGTCTAAGAGAGGTACCATTGCATAGAAATTTTAAGTAATGTCTAGATGCCTGCTTCTACCCAAAAGTTTTTTGAGAAAGTGAATATATCACTTCCATATTTTTCATTCATTGCCTTTACCTATCTATCCCCCAGCAGTGGCTTATTAATTCTACAGTGCCAACTCTGCCTGCTTATCTGCTCACTGATGTCTCCCTTCTAAATAAGGTGATTTAAGTAAAATTATGTTGTAAGTTTTAAACCTCTTTTCAATTAAGTTATTGTTTTTCTTGCCTTTATATCTTGCTTACTTTACCCGCTCCATTTGGAGTCCTCTCCACTTCTCAGTGTTCATTCAATATCTCTCCACAGTTTGCTGAGGTTGCTCTGCCTGGAGATAACTAAATGTTCAGTAAATTACTAAGTAATAAAAAACAAAATAAAATAAAAAGATCATCTCAAGGACCAGATTTTTCATAAAGCATCTTCAAGTCACCCCCCAGTGATGCCTACATTAGGTGGCTTTCTAAGGTAGGTACAGGCACAGTCACCATCAGTGGGGCTACCATTATCTGGGTGCTACTGTTTAATTTCGAGTCCTCAAGCTGCTCTATTTTCTCTGGAGCCTTCCATGTGACAGAGTCACACTACATTTGGAACAGAAGTAGAAAGCATGACTATGTCCTCTTCTCTGTTACTCTGTGCTTTAAGGGTATTAAAACAGTTCTGCTTTGTCTCTTAACTTCTCACTAAGAGTTCAGAGTAAACACAACTGTACACTCTTGAATAACATCTCCCAACCTCCTTGTAATTCAGATAAATCCAAGTTAGAGACATTGTGCTGTGCTCTGTTCATCCAAAACCATTGACGGACCTTCCAGGTGTCAACTTTTGGGCCAGATATTTAGGCTACAATGGTGATAATGTAGATAGAGTTCTTGCTCTCAGGAATTTAGCGATGCAGTATTGAACTACTTTGTGTGTCAGCTTCTTTTACTTTCAGTGTTTTTCCTGTAAGCTTCCTCAGACTCAGCATGTGGACTCTTGGCAGCTTTGCTCCACTCTTTTGCCAGATTAAGCTAGGCAGGTGTGATGGGGCTGCATTTGACAGCTGTCCTGACTGGAGGCAGTGTTGGGCAGTGAAGCAAGTGGTCTCCAGGCCTTTTTTTGCTCCCGTCAAAGACTACATGCTTGAGGCTTACCTTTCTACACTAGCCCCTGCCCTGCTCAATATCAAGTCTTTCACCTTCATTTCAGGAGGTTTAGTAAAATTGATGAGCTATTGAACAGGCCTTGTTCACATAGGACAGTTTGTGGGACAGGAAGATTCTTGGGTGGTGTACAGCTATTGGAGGAGGTACTCAGAGGTGGAAATGAGGACAGCTAAGATGATGGGAAGCACAGGTGAGGAAGGAGATCAAAGGAATTGTGGCTGGTAGTCTGAAGCTCTGGGCTCAGCAACCACATGGATCTTTGGTGCTGGTGAATGGCCTTTAGTTGAGCAAGAGCCTGGACAGTCTCTTAGAGCTGAATTAACTCCTTTACATGTCCCTCCAGGTCTTATCTCCTCGACACAGATTCACAGAATGCTGTCCAGGTTAAATTTCCTCTTCCTAGGCTGGGCAGATCTCTGGTCACTATGTACACTTTCTGACTCTTCATCTATTTTCTTTTTCAATTCATTCATTTGAGAAATTTAGTGATGTGGTACTGAAAAGACTTTATGTTCTCAATGAAGGTGCTATAGTTATTGTGATAATCAAATCACAAAACCAATATCTCCAGCTCAACCTCACTTGTCACCTCTATCATGCTTGAGATGGAGGTGTGACATCTCTCACAGATCAAAACTAAAGGCTTAGGAATATAAACTCAAAGCTTTGCTTCTTTCAGAGTTTAGCTTTTGATTCCCCTAAACCATTAAAAGAAAAATCTCAGAAAAGCTGGTTCCTACAACACAAAACTGTTTGGATTTCCACATTCTTGTTTCTGTTATAATTTTTTAACATCTATGGAGAAGGTCAGAAATTACATATTAAAAGAGTTCCTTTCTTTGCATAATTCTACTTGGGGCAATAAATGTATGAGGGTGGAATAGGTCTTGAAACTCCAAGAAAAATTTTTGCTTAAAATATTCAAATTTCATCCCAGTGCTCATATTTGAGGCTCAGCAGAAAAATGTGGCTTAGGATCCATTAGGATTCCTTACTATATCATGCAGAACAGTCCAATTTGTATCCCTCCCACTTTTTAAATCAAGCTAGAGATAAACACAGCATGGTTCTTTTAAGATGTTTAATAAAGCTAACAAAGAAAAACCATTTGCTAGGACAGGAGAGCACTAATTTAGGAAAGAGATGACAATAGTCATCTCTAGTTTGAGACAATCTGGAGCAGAAAACAAAGACAACTTTGGAACAAACAGAGCAGTTGAGGGTCTCAGGCTAAGGTTAATAAAATTATTAGGAAAAATAAAGCATGTAGTTAAAAAAAAAGTATGTGAAGTACATAGGTAAATCATAAAAAAAAATGTAAATGGCCAAAAATGCTTTTCTTACTTTACTAGAAATTGAACAGCCATCAGAATTGAAAAGAGTCAAAAGTCTGCTAATACTAAAAGTCAAAGGAAGTAAGCAGTAGGGATTTGCCTACTTTGCTATTAGGATGATAAACTCAGATATCCAGAACATTCTGGAGTGCAATTTGAGAGTAAGTATTGCAATCCTTAGAAAATTCATACTGTTGATAAAATAATTTTACTTTGGTATACATAAAAATGTTTATCACAGCATTATTCATAATGGAGAAAAATTTCAAAATATCTACATGTAATCAATCAAGAATTGGTTAAATAAATTATGGTGTATATTCACCATGATAATGTTGGTCATTATTTATTGATCAGAAAATGTAACCACCATATGTTAAGTGGGAAAAAATAATGCAGACTGGTTAGTTTTACTACCTTAGGAAAAATTTTAAAATTATATATGTATATAGAAAATATGTAAAGGATAGATACTAAAATCTTATCTCTGTGCTAATTTATTTTCTTCTTTATAGTTATCTGTGTGTTTCAAATGCTTAATGAAACAAATAAGAAGAATACAAGTATTTATTTACAGGAATACTGTTTAAATTATTTGTTTTTTCTCTGATCAATAGCTGGAAAGTGGCTGGAAGAGATGAGATGGAGAAACACACAAAGTTCTTAGGACAGCTCTGAAAGCCTAAGAGAATGACCAATTTTCCATATGAAGAAAAAAGATTTAATAAACAGTTAAATGGAGTTAGAGTTGTTGTTTTTTTTTTAACTTTTCTTCTGCCTGGTGTTTAGATCTGTTGTAGGAAGGCATTTGTGGTACCATGCTGATGTTTTATTTTCCTTAGGAGTGAATGATGTATTTTGGGGTCCTCATGGAGATTGTAGAGTATGCTCATATGTCTCTGTAGGGCTATTTATACTTTTTATCTTTTCTAACATCATCAATATAGAAGCTGATCCTAAAGGTAACAATATAGCCTTATCTTTGTCATTATTATTTTAGAGGAGGGTCATTATCTTAGAGGAGATCTGAAGACACTGGAGGGAACAGACACCTAGGAAAAAAATGGAGGAGACTGAGCCCCAGAATGCTTAGTCTAGTGTGGTTTAGAAGTTTAGTTTGATATTACTTATTGTTTTGTAAACAACAGAAACAAGTACAATGAGCAAGGCCTTACCTTGGTGGGTCCACAGTCAATTTGGAGCTTGGATATATTTCCTTCCTATCTGCAGAGGACCCAACCTCGCAGACTTAGCAATAGGTTGCTTGTATGTGTAAATGATTAGGAATCATAGGAAGGTTATTAGAATTATTGGAAATCTCAATTTTTAACTATATCTCATAGGTGGGCATTTTATTATTTTTATATCAAGAGGACTGTAAGGTTTGAATCACTGACATCCTTTAATGAACAGATAACTATGACTATAGCTTTTATGAATGTATTTCTGAAAAGTGCAAGAAAATGCTTTATTTACCTTAATCAGCAAGAGGGTAAACATTTCTCCTGCAATTTAATTTAAGTGTTTAAATTTATTTCCCAAACCCTCATGAATACCAAAGGGTAAACTCAATGTCAGCACACAGTTAGTGACTTTACATATACAATTCTCACTTGATCATTAAAACATGTATGTGTAAAGTCTCTGAGCTCTGTAGCCCAATTTTCCCCCCACTTGACCCTGCCAGCCCTTGTTTCACTCCAATTTTGTACACTGACCTCTGCCCCTGCCAGCCTTGTTGTCTGACCAGGGCCACATATGTGCAACTGAAATATCATGAATTCTAGATGAGAGGTATCCAAATTTGTAAGATTATTCTATATGCTTATTAATTCTACTGCCCCGCACAGGTGGAAATGTGGTTTTGAGAGACATTGGACACTGAATTTTTTCCATGCATTGCAAGGATGGATGGGAAAACATGTGCAGCATAACTCTGAGCTGACCGACTTTAAAAACCCATAGAACTCAATAACTCTTAAATTTTTATAATGGTCTCTTACCTTTGGTGGTCTCATTACTAGGCTTCCGTAATTGTACTTTGGGAGTCTCTCTAATGGAGGAAGCATGAGGTAACAGTACTTTAAGATTTCTTAAATGAGTTAATACCTGGGAGGCACCCTTGCCCTTTTTCACCCATTAAACAACATTTCCTTGTCGCTTAGCTTATATTAAATGCATTTAAGAGGACAAAAGAGGTTCTAGAGGGAATTAAAAAATGTACTGGACTGAGATTAAAAATGCTAGTAAATGTCAAATCTGACATATGACTTTGTAGTAGGATTCTAGGTGGTGGTCTGCATCATTTGTTTAAAAGAGCACCAGCTGCCATAGATGGGAGCTATGTGTATATATGAAAAATAAAGTGGAAAAGCTTGGTCAGCATGATGTTAAATAGTAGGCTTTCTTTTGAAACAGGTCATTGAAACAAAGTGCTTTTAAAGTTTTATTTATTTAATTAAAAGTCCCAATTATTCATTTATTTGAAGATGCCTTTTCTTCCTAGATTCATTGTTAAGAATATTGGTTCTGATATCCGACTTTTTGTTTTAAATTTGGCTTGTTCATTTTTGTAAGCCCTAGTATCCTTATCTGGCAAATGTGGATGACAATAGTATCTGCTTTATAATTTTGTTATGTTGACTAAATGAAATAATCCTTTAAAAACATTTAAATAACATGATGCCTGGAGTCAGTAAACACTTAATCTCTGAGTGCTTCTTCATCTACAGATGGTGTAATTGCTCTAGACTTGAAGTATGTGACATATTTTCAAAATATTTTCACACAAAATATCATAATTGATACTTTTGTGGTAGGCAGGATATGTATTAGTCACCCTGTATTAGTCAGGGGAGGGTAGGCTGCAGTAACAAATAGGACCTCAAAACTTTGGAGGCTTAGTCCAATTGATTTTTATTCTGTGCTCATGAAATAGTCCAGGGAAGATATTTTGGTTAAAAGGAAGCCTTCTTTCATAGGGTGATTCTGGGATATATATCCTGGCTTTGCTGTCTTCAAATGCAGATATCTAGGTCTTTATTATTAACCACATGCCTTTGGTGGGTAGGGATAAAAGGAGCACACCAACTTCTTGGCTTGAAAATAGCACACACCACTTTTGCTCGTATTCGGTTGTCTAGAAATGAGTCAGATGGCTACGCATAACCACAAAGGAAACCAGGATATGTATTTTAGCTGTGTGCTCAGGAAGAAGATGAAACAGATTTATGGTGAACAACTAGCAGTCTCTGCCACACATCCGTTTAATAGGATGAACCTGAGACCCAGGGAAGTGGAAGTGATTTGCCCACTGTGGCATAGACATTTGTAGCCACTGTCAACATGTGGAGATATAATGTGAATCCTAGCTAGAATCATAAGTTAGGCATAGTGAAGAAGGTAGAGAAGGAAAAGAAGAGAGTCTAGGCAATAGCCTTGACACTAGACACTGGGATGCTCCACAGGTAAATTTCACAGCAGCTTTAACTTCCTTCTACTTTGCACATAATTCTCACAATTTCTTGTTCTCATTTGTAACTGCTTGGTGGGCTGCTTCTCCTGGGTAAGGGAGATTCAAATCTCCATTGAGATAAAACAATAGCACTTCTTCATCTGCTATTGTTGCAGGCATCCTGGCTGCAGGCTTAAGGAGAAAACCTTGAATCAATTTGTCTCATGAAGGCCGAGGGGTTGGCTGCTTGCCCTTCACAACTTGTTAAAATGAACACTTAGACTCTGGGGGGGAGGGAGAGCGAAACTAAATCTGTGGGAGTGATTCTCACCCCATGATCTTCTCTGTTGATTTTCTAGGTTCTGGGATGTCAGTGTCACAGTGTTGGGAGTGGGGGGAGTGCTGAGTTTTCGACCTCTTTTCTTTCCCACCTTGAATGCTTTGAAAAGTAACACTTTAAATTTGCTGGAATTTCTCCTAGATACTTCTCTCCCAGCTAAACTCAAACACACTCCCAAAGTTAATTCCTTTGGTGCAAGTGTCTCAAAAATCCACGACTCCTCCCTTTCTCTGAAGGGTGATTAATACCCAGGTCACATATGCTTTAGACTTGCTGTGGAAGGGGCTCCCCCTCCACCCTGGCCAATGGCCGATTGAACAAGCCAACAAGTTTTGTTTTACTTAACATGAAAGTTGGTTGAAGTTAAGCAGGAGACATGTTTTTGTTTCTTTAATAAATAAAAGTAAGGACCCTGTACATGAATAAAAGTAAAAGTCACTCCCCTGAGGTTTTTAGGCTTCCAAAAATAGTTTCAAGCTTAGCCAAGGCTAATGCAGCCAGAATTTCCATGGAAAGCTTCACTGGTGAGGAAGAGGCAGTGCCAGTGGGTACAAACAGACTGCCCATCCTCTTCCCCCACCCCTTTCTGTCTCAGTCAGTGAGATTTTAGAAAACAGGTTTTTGAAATCACGTTCATTTTCTGGTTTGAGATAAAGACAATGGAGGCAGGCAGCAGCAATATTCGTTTATCCCGAAATCCAATTTGTGGGCTTCAGGGAGATGGGGAAGTGGATGGTGAGGTGAATTTAGGATGGAGGAGTGGGGGAAATTCATTCCTATCAGCCAGTGAGCACAGGAAAGAAAGATTTTTTTTTTTCAAAATCTGTTTTAAAGTAGTTTTCCCTTCCTCTAAATAATTGATTATTCATGGCAAAGGTGAGATAGTTAACAGCAGGAAACTGCCAGTATTTTTTGCTGTAGACTGCTATGCTCAGGATTTTCCCCATAGATGGTATATGTGTGGATTGCTTACCTTGTACACCTACAGTAGTGGCCAGCTTGCTTCACCTTCAGTGAAATGAGGTATTAGCATTTGTCTGCTGAGGAAACTTAATGCCATTCTGCCTTTCTGGGATACTATTAACAGTTTAGAGAAAAAGAACTACAGCAGCTAGGTGAACTGCACCTCTCTTTCTCTGGGGAAACTTAGATGTTGCTGTGGCCTGGGGGAGGGAAACCTGGAAGGTTTGGGAATGCAGATTTAAAGAATAAACGCTTTTTTGTTTATAGATGGAAAAAGGGTGATGGTAATATTTTTAGATATTAAAAATTCAGCTCTGCTTGGGAAAGAGTGCACAGTTGCTTCAAAACAGATTTATATACATGAATCTCTTCTCCACCAAACCAAGGTGATTTTCAGAAAGGCTCAAAGGGTAAAATGAGAAAAATCCTTCAAGGGGTACTTTAAGTTGAATAAGAAACAAACACTTTTTTACTGCCATTTCAAGACACAACTTGGGCTTTCTTCTTTCACCAAATTTAGAGGAGTATATATGAGGGACAGCAGATCATATATGTATGTGCTCAGAGTATGAAGAGAGTTTTATTAATACATCATCTGTCAGAAAGTTGCCAGATATTCCTCAGTTTAACATACAGAAAAAGTAAACTGGAATGGACAATAATTATAAGTATTATTTTAACCTATACTTTTCTGTGGGACAAATGTTGTTACAATGAAGGGATTTTTAAGAGCAAGTCACTCAAAAGTCACCTTCTGCCTGGGTCTGTGGGAGGGTATGTGGGGTCAGGAGCAGCTGAGATGAGGTGGTCATCTTTTCCCCACAATAGAGTAGTGGAGTTAGGCTCTTTACATGGAGATGCTTGGTTAGAAAAATGGAAATTGGATCCCAAATCTTTCTTCAGAAACTTAGTAGCCCTACTTGGTGAGATGATCAAGAGTTTAATAACCTAAGAGAGAAAAATACATCATATTATTTCTTTGATTACATTGGTCATTGGGGAGAATATACAAAAGCTCATAACTGAAAAAATAGTACAAAATATATTTTCATTTTCAGGTCTTCAAAGAAATAGTTTTAAAACAAACTTCCTGTCACTTAGAATTTTCAAATAAAACTATAATTACAAAACTTAATCTTTTTCCTTTCTTTGTAGCTGATACAGAACTCCTGCATTGCAAAGGGGAAATTCTACTTGGGGTGAAAGTATACGTTTACCCCTGGCATGTTGAAACTGTGAGATTCTATGAAAATGTCTATTTTTCATGCTTCTAGTGTTGGTTGCTCTTCTTGTTTAGTTTTAGCTACATACATACTTAAAAGAGAGATACTATCCTATGTTTTTATGCCCAACCTTTCAAATATTTGTTTTATTAGAAGAGAATAGTGTTGTTCAAGATATAGTTTAGTCTCATGAAAGAAACATTTCACTGTAAATGTTCAAGAGCTCAAATCCACTTGTGAATTCATGACTATGTAATGGGAAAACATCTGGATAAAGGATAAAAAAAATCAGTTTATAAAGGACATTGTGTTTTACAATGCATCAGATTTTCAAATGTTAGTATACCCTGGCAGTGCACCTGTTGTAAAAAACAATGCTTCCTTTTATACAATAACACCCCCTTTCAAGCTTTTAGTCATAGACATATCATAAATATCATATGCTGGGCTTTTCACAGATCCAGTCTTCAATTTTAACCCATCTTTCTCACTAGAAGTGGCTCAACTGTTTTTGAACTTCCCCCATAAGGAAGTTTCTTTCCCTTCTCAGTGACAGTTTCCCTTGTCTTCAGGCTAGCATGCCTGCATCTTCAGTAAATAGAATCAAGGACTGTTGCATGCCTTGTAGGACATCTAAACTTCATTCCTAACTTACAGTTTAAAAAATTGAGCCCAGAATGGTAGGAGGACTTCTCCCATCTCAATGTGAAAATAAGTATCACCTGCTCTGTTGCCTAAATATTTCTCAAGGCTATTACCACCTCTTTCTCCCCACAACCACTGCCCTGGTTTAGGTTTCATCACCTTGTCTTTGGATGCCATCATAATAGCCTCTTGTCTGGCCTTTCTCAATCTTTTCTTGCCCACTTTATACTAGCCCATCTTTCTGGAGTTAGATTAATGAATCTGAAATATGAATATGGTTAATGCCACCTCTATGCTAAAGTCCCCGCCAGCTTTAGGATGAATTCAAAGTTTCTTAGCCCAGTGTACCATTCACTCTGTGACTTGTCCTCTACCTGTCTCTCTAGTCTCACTTCCCATCCTTTTCATTTCATTCTTTATTCTTTCTTAATACTAACCTGCTTGCCAGGCACCCACTGATCATCCACAGCTGCAAAGCTGTGACTCACTTGGGTGGCTGGGCTCATGTTATTTCTATATCAGTCAGATGTTTTGGCTGCAAATAAATGAAATTAACTCCAATTAATTTAGGCAGAAAAAAAAGTTATCAAAAGGACATTGGGAAACTCACAGAATTGCCATGAAGGCTGAAGAACTAGGTCAGAGGCTACCCAGCTGAAACCACTAGCAGCTGAAAGACACTCTGGAGCTGGTCTATTGTCATTGCACTGCTGCAGCCTCCCAATTGCAGCCAGCTCTGCTTGCCCTGATTCTGGGTCCTAGGGGTTGACTTGGCACTGCTGTCTATAGAAACTAGACCTTGATATAGCTGCTTACAGTTCCAGAAGTGACGTTTTTTGGGGTCTGTATTTCTTTGTGTCATTTGCTCCTAATTTAATATTTTGTCATGTGTATCTGCCTGTCCAAGCCTATGTCACATGCTTGCCCCTAACTGCACAGGAGGTAGAAAAGAAAGCACCAGAAATGTTCACTTTTTATGTTAGGAATCTCACAAGTCTTCAAAAGGAAAAGAGCTTCCCTACACAAAATAAGGCAATGCAGATGCTGAGCAGCCAAAAGAGCGATAATTGTCCATTATGATTTTCTTTAGCCTTTGTGACAATTCTGTGATCTGCCCAGTGTCCTGCCTTGGCTTACTTTTATACAGTGACCCATCTTTATTCACATACTTAATTCATGCTTATGTTTTAACATAAGCACAGGTGTCTTTGCCCCAAGGAAGTCTTCCTTGCATCAGGGCTGGGGTTTGTCTCTCCCATAGCCATTTGAGCATATTGATGCCTTATCACATATGACATTTTAATGTGCTCCTCTTTAGTTATTCGTGTCCACCTCTGATTTTCAAACTCCCCAAGAGTAGGTACTCTGCCTTAGGTACCTTTGGCTTCCCAATGCCTACCAGTGTCCAGCTCATAGATTGCTTGATGAATTCATTCATTCATTTTTTTCACCATCCCTTGCACTGAATAAAAATGAATGGCTGAAGATTACACAGGTAACTAGTGGCAGAGGTGTCATGACTTCAATATTTCTAAAATATCAGAAACAGAGACATCCCTCCTTTTCTCCTCTTCTACCCTAATTCTTATTAATTTCTTTCCATGGTTTATATTCTGCTTGTCTTTTTATTCCAAGTGGATTCCTTTCTTAGCTACTGCCATGGAAAATAGTTTAAGAAACCCAGAGCTATTGATTTGTAACCAGAGCTGTGGTTCTGTCCTGAATGTGGAGTACGCAAATGCAAAGAACTTTGGGGAAAATATGTGCAGCCACAATTTGACCTTGTTTGATTATGCCATGAACTAAGTTTCCTTGGAGCAAAAGGTCTAACAGTTCAATGTTTTGGCCAGTGGACCCTCCAGCCAAGAAGTGCATGTATTTTTTAAGAGGAACATAAACACAGCTCATGCTGGTCATACAGTTTGGATAAATGGATTTATACTTTAACAGACAGTTGGTCTCTAGGTAGAAACAAGAGCCAAGGGACCCCAGTTCAATTTCCAGTTAAGTCATCACTGTTTATTTCTCACAAAATACATATGTATAAAAATTTGAAATGAAAATGTCATGCTTAAAACACAATGGTAAACAGAGGTCTTAAAAGAAGAGCTGTTGCCAGCACCACATTTTGTAAAAGATATATTCAATTTAAAGATTATTTTATACCCAGGATACAGAATGGTGTGTAGAGTGCTACAGAAGTCACCACACATTTGGGCAGTACTGATCAGACATTTTGGCAAGACTTTTCTCTGGATAGGATACTCATGAGCATAGGAGGTGGCTTTGTGCATTGATGGACACACATGGACATGCACATGTAGCATTGAAAATTAGATGTGTGGATCTGCAACCTACTCCACAAATCATATTGATTTTACCTTTTTAGTATTTTCTTTATCTCCTTCACCATCCTGGTCTCATCCCCATCACCACCTGATCAGTCTGTATTCATGATTGCCCCTCTAGTCCAGTCCTGATCATTTCTCTCACAACACTGTCTCGGCTTCAAAACCATCAGTGGCCTCCTATTGCTCTTAGGATAAAGGCAAGAATCTTTAACATGGGCTTGCTCTTCATGGGGCAGCCACACTGGCTGTCAGTCTTGTAATCTTGTTACATGTCCATAATACCCCAAAGACACTCTCATGCTGTTCCCTATGCTCAGAAAACTATTCATGACAACCCCTGCCCTCATGCTCTTTATTAGTTATTTTCTACCCATCTTTCTAATTTCAGTTCAGATAGTTAATCACTTTCTTTGGAAACTCTTTCCTACTCTCCTACTCTCAGGGAGAATCCCTGTTTATATTCTTATAATGCTGCAAGAACTTTCTTTTCCTTTTCAGTGTTTATCACCACCTATTTCTGTGATTATTTGAGTCATTTTTTCTCTCTGAACACTAATAAAAACATTTATTGGGCACTTACTGCATATTTGGTCATTTCTAAGTTCTATCAATTCATTATCATATTTAATTCTCACAAAAAACTGATGTGTCTACCCTCTCTGAGGACTCTACTTGTTTATAACTACACAGCTGGTAGGCACAGAGTTGGGATTTGAGACCAGCCAGGCTCACCCCAGGTGTACACATTTAATTAAGACATTGTGTTGCCTTCCTAGAAATCCAAGTTTTCTCAACCTTGTTTCATTATTTCCCCCTACAAGGGGTTTGAAGATATGTTTTAGTTATTCTTCCCCTGTAAAATTTTAATACTGTAGATATACTGTTGTATAGAATGGGGGGTTCCATGTCCTAAATCCCAGAACCTGTGACTAAGTCATTTTATATGGCAAGGGACAATTAAGGCTACAGAAGGAATTTAAAGTTGTTAATCAGCTGACCTTGAAAGGGGAGATTACCCTGTGAGCCCAATGTAATCATAAGGATTTTTATAAGTAAAAGTGGAAGGCAGGAGAGTCAGTGTCAGGGAGATACAGTATAGAAAGACTTGACTGCCATCGCTGGCTTTAAGGATGGAAAAGGGCCATGAGGCTAGGAATGTGGGTAGGCTCTAGAATCTGGAAAAGGCGAGGAAACAAATTCTTCCCTAGAACCTGCAGAAAGAATGTTGCCCTGCTAGCACCTTGACTTTTCAGCCCAGTGAGATCTATTTTAGGCTTCTGACTTCCAGAACTGAGAGATAATAAATTTGTGTTATCTTAAGCTACCAAGTTGTTGGTAGTTTGTTACAGCTGCAATAGGAAACTAATAAACCATATGTGTGTGTGTTTGTGTATATAGGAGTGAAGTTTTTTTTACCACCCAGGAAGCAATTTTTCCCCCTTGGGGGAAATATTATCACTGTTGAGAATGCAAGTACTGAAGTATAGGAACAAGAATAATCTCTAGCTTTTTGATCACTACTCTAGCTCTTGTTCCCAGCCTAGTCTAGCACATAGTAGGTGCTCAATAAGTGTTGACTGAGTGAATGAAAAAATATTTATAAATTACTTAAATTAAGGGCCATAATTCTATTTATGAAAAATAAAAAGGGCTCAAGGACCTGATAGGAAGTGTGTAAATCAATGTTTTTGAATAATTGTGAGACTATAGTGCTGGGAACAGCACATCTATCTCCACAAATCTATCCATGTCCAGTGGTATCTGTAGCATTTGGATAAAGTGATTGAGACACCAGTAGAAAGGGGCTTGGGAATGCTGGCTCTGGGGTGTGCAGCAAGCAGAGTGATGAGCAAACTACCCCTTCTGCCTGAAGTCTGAGGGGTAATTGGATAAAGTAGTCTCACATTTAAGGAAACGGAATCAAGACCTACTGTGGTGAATTGGGTGAAACTTCTTGGCTTAACAATAAAAAAGCTTCCTACATACCAGGCTCTTTTTCTATATTATCTTTACAAAATATATGCAGGGTCAGTATTTTAATCCCCACTATACTGATGAGGAAGCTCAGAGAGGCCAAGTGTCTTACTCAAAATCTCTTTACAATAATATTTTAGGCACTCCAAATCCAGGGAAAGAATGCTTTCCAATAAATCATTACTATTATCATTATTATTTTAGTTCATCACAAAGCTTTAGGATTTGATGCCGGAGCCCGCAGGCAAAGATCGAACAGTCATGAGAGGGGGAGTAAGGATTAAGGAAAAATGACAGAAGAAGAGAAAGAATTGGGAGGACTGAGGTGAAGACTGCAGCCCCAAGTGTATTTAGCACAATACATCATGACTGCTCTGGGAACCGAAATCCCAAGTATGCTCAAACAATTGCTGACATTTGCATAGGAAGCCTGTTGCTAATCCTATCTTCCTCCTTAAAACATTCAGCTCACTCCCTGGAGCCACACGTGTGCAAAGTATTTGCCAGCTATGCAGATATCCTGCTGAGTAAACAATACCTTGTCTACCCAAAGGGCAGCCATCAATCAAACAGCTCCCAACAATTTGATCTTTAACAAGTCATTCTCAGTTTTAGGTGGAGTTAAGAACTTCAAAAGCAGATGCTATTTTTCTTCCAGTTTCCCCTCTTCCCTCTCATCCGTCAAACTCCATGTGATTTTTGGGTCACCTTCCTGGTTCTGGTGAATGTGTAGGCTCTTCTTGGGACCTGCTCTATTTCTGTATCATGGCAATGATGAGAGTATCAAAGTCCCTTGGTTGATAGACCATGCTGGCTTCTGTCCCTAGCATTGGTGAGCTCCACACATTCCTTTTGAATCTCCTAGAGCTGCTATGTGGGTCAGGCAGAACCACCCCATTGGGACTGAACCCAGGGGACTGATGTGGGGAATGTGCTGAGCTCTGCACAAAAATGCCAACTGAAAATGAGCTAATTCTAGAGGATTGCTGGAGGGGATACCCAGAGACTTCAGTGAGGTGGCTAAGATGGTAGCAGGGCACAGCACAGTGTAGGAGGCCTCTGGGAGAGTCATTTCTCACTGGCATGTGAGGAATGACCTCAGAGCAGCATTTGGCAAAGCCGTCACTTTGCTTGAGCAGACACATGGCAGCACTGGTCTCCAGGGCCCATGCATAGCTAAGGAGGAACACTTGTCTGACATTTATGTTTACAAATAATTTTCTTGTGCAAGATCTCAGAATGGTGAATCGAGGGTGTCTGGCTCAACCTCGCAATGGCTGTTTTGTTTCCATATTTCAGCAGTCATTGATTCTGATGCCCACTATGTGTGATAACAGCAAATATAAACATTTGGGTTGCACTTTTCATTCGACATGTTTTTTGACTTCCATTAGCTAATTTCATCCTCATAGCTAATCCTGTGAGGTCAGATCTTATGTCCTCATTTCTCACATGAGGAAATTGAAGCTTAGCAAAGCAAATAAACATGGATTGTTCATTAGGCTATGAATAATAATAATAGTATGATCTAACAAAGTATGTACACTACTGTGCATGCTTATATTCATTTAATTTCCAGAACACTGAGAGTAAGCATTATTATTACTTTTAGTTGACAAGTGCAAAAATTAACAACTTGCCCAAACTCAAACAGCTACTAAGAAGAGACAGGATTTCAACCCATGTAGCCTGGCTTCATATGTCATAGTTCTAAGTACTTTGTCATTCTGTATCCCTATAAAGTAGTGTCTCCAGGGCTGAATCCCACACCTCTTTTTAGTTTCTGTCCCGACCCGCGGGACCTAGTTATTTGTGGGCTCGAAGAGGATCCAGCCTGAAAGAGAAACGGGCGAGAAAAAGGAGTGGAGGCAAGACAGTATTCTGATCAAGCCTCAAATTTTTTATTTCAGAGCAGGTATATTTATACAGAAGAACAAAGGGAGGCAGGACTGACTAGGCAGGGGGATACTTGTTACAATTTCATTGGTCCTTGGTTGATGGGGTGAGGGGGTACAAAGGTTAGAAGTGAAAAGAGGAACAAGGAGGAGAGGGGCTCCTTGGGCAGGTCCACAGCCATTCAGTAGGTCCTTCCTTATCCCGAGGGTATGTTAGTACATTCTGTGGTTAACTATTCCCTGGAGCATTATCTGCTCCTGCATTCTTTAGATAGCATGCAGGTTTGTTAACGGCCAGGTTCTATGCCGGGGGGCTGGGAGGTCAGGGCAAAGGCCTTGGCTCCCAACAAGTTTCTACCATGGTACCTTTCTATACCAAAAATCTGAGAAGAAAAAATGACATTGTTCCTGCTTATGGTCTGGCTGAGGAAAAAGATGTGCACCAGGTGACTCTTCAGGCAGAAAGACATAGTGCTAAGCAGAGGTCCATGGGTGCTCTGAGAGACCCCAAGGTATGGCCCAGGAGTCTTAGACCTAGTGGTCTCCAAAGCCCCTTTTCTACCAATCTTACCTACACTGGCTTCTGAGTCCCAAATTTCCTGTTAATGGAGTAACGTTTGCAGTTGTCTTAGATGGTCATTTTGACATTATATTTAGGGGTTTAGGGCCATGCCTCTGGAACATTTCTTTTAGGAAGTTCCCCCATATTCATGTAGAGGTCACCATCCAGCAAAATGCTCAAAAGAAAAATTCTAAACTGTTCTGTATTGGGTGTTCTACTCCCTGAAGATGGAGACCCTGTCGGCTCTGGCTGTTTTTGGCTGTTTTCTCAGCAACTTGGAAGGACCGGCTATTGCTGCCTCTGCTAGGTGCTACCTTTCTTGATTTTCTAACCTTGGATGAACCCATCACTAGCCCAATTCAGCCTTGCCTATTACCTCCTTGGATATAATTTTCTAGACTACAGTAACATCTTTTGCCTATTTTTTAAAAACCACAAAATAGAAAATGTGGTTTTGTACATATTTGCATACCTCTGAGGGTAATGTCTTAAAATATATGCATTTAGTGATGTCATTTAGTTTCTTGAACATTTGATTACTGTCCCGACCCGCGGGACCTAGTTATTCGCGGGCTCGAGGAGGACCTAGCCTGGAGAGAAATGGGTGGAAAAAGGAGCGGAGGCAAGACAGTATTCTGATCAAGCCTCAAATTTTTTATTTTAGAGCGGGTATATTTATACAGAAGAACAAAGGGGGGCAGGACTGACTAGGCAGGGAGATACTTGTTACAATTTCATTGGTCCTTGTTTGATGGGGTGTGGAGCTGTAAAGGAAAGAGGAACTAGGGGGGAGGCGAGGGGCAGCTGCAGACGGTGATAACCTATCGCAGGAGGGCAGCCCTCTGTAACAGTTTCTGATCAGCTAGTTCCCGGAACAAGCAGGGCCAAAGGGCAGGTTCTCACGCCGGGGGGCTGGGCGGTCAGGATGAAGGCCTTTCGGCTCCCAACAGATTACCATCACCACTACTCTACCACCATAATCTTGTCAGAAACCCTAGAATCTGACTGCTACGACCATCTCTTCTTTCTACTAGCTATGAAAGCATCTTTATTTCCTACATCAGCGTTCTCTCTTCTCTTTTTCCCTGCCCATCTCAAGTCTATGCCTTTGTTGTCACAGCCTGAAGCTCCTGAAACCTTGGATAATCAATGCCTTAATGGGTCTTTTGGAGACATTTATTTACGTAGCGTAAGCTCTAAAATTATCTAGAAACTCTTCCCAAGTTGACTGTAATTCATTTGGATATTTGGTATTTGGAAAATAATTTACATAGAAGTTTATATCTTACCAGTATCATCTTAGATAGTCTTGCTTTGTGTCTTATAGCAAGAAGGTAATATCTGCATATATGATTGTCTCACTAAGTAATACAAAACCAGGTTTCCTTAGCACTTTACTTTTAACCTCTATGTAGCTTTTAGTACCTGTATTAAAGCTATATGTTGCCATGATTGGTTCTCCCATAGACAATAGCTTCTCAAGATCAGGAATCTTTTCTCATTCATCTCTGCATTCTGAGTTCAGGGATGGTGTCTGGAACATAGTATGTGTCCAATAAATGTGCCTTTCATCTATCCCATAAATAACTCACCATATTTTCACCCACTGAGTCATAACTATGTATTTATGTTTTCTCTACCAAGTATAGAGTTTTTAGTTTGGCCATTCAGTAAAAAAAATTTAGATTAAAATTTTTATTTTTCTATAGTAATACTATGCTTTTCCTCTTCCTCTAAGCATGCGGTTTCAGTAAACTACTTAGCATGCTCAAGAAATCAACTACTTTCACTCATTAATGGTAATTCTAGTAACAAACATTCATATCGTAATTACTATATACCAGATACTATTCTAAGACCGTGCATGTATTATCACAACAACACCATTATTTTCTCTATTTTGCTATTAACTAAAGTGATTTGCCCAAAATGATGCTAAGTGGTAGAGTTGGGATTTGAATCTTGTAGATTGAGCCGGAAGCCAAGCACTTAGACACTTTGCTCTATTTCCTTTTGAGTAACTTAACCAATCAATATCTATTGAGATGCTGTGTGATTGATGCTTCCACATTTGTTTTCTCATATTACCTTAACAACAAGATTAAAAGTTTAAGTGTAATTATTAGTTTCATTTTTCAATTGAGGAAACTAAAACTCAGGTTAATGGCCAGACTGAAGTAAGGGGAAAAGTCTGAATTTAGAAGCAGATGTCCAGCTCTGTCCATCATATTACAGCTGGATGCAAATAAATGAATTAATGCCAAGTTCCTGAGCCTTATTTGTCATAGCTCTCACTTTGTACATCTGAGTCTTAAGAGAAGGGGCTTAGGGGTTTGACAGACTTTATTCTGAGTTTTGGTTTTGCCACTTTCTGGTTCTGAGACATTAGACAAATCAAATCAACTTTTCAGTGTCTAAGTTTCCTTATCATTAAAATGGGTTTTATGTGTGAAAATTAAAAAATATTATGCATGAGGAGAGTGCCCAGTACACAGTAAAGTTCTGTATCTAATAACTTCTATTCATAAGGCTGGCAGATGGTTACACACAGGATCCATTGGCAGAAGAAGAATTTGAATTTGCAACTCTCTGCTTGAATCCATTAGACCTTGCTATGTGTTTCCTCATGTGCTCTCTCTGCAGCTGTCCATCGTCATCTTACTTAATGGTTTAATGGGGTAGGGGGTGAATGGCCCTTGAAAAATATCAGCAAGTTTTATTGATGGCTCCTTAATTGATTCCAAAGACAAGAAAATATTTACTTTAGAACTAAATAGTTTTGAGTACAACGTCACCAAGTCAAAGGAGAAACAATAGAAATAGGTCAGTGAGAATTTGTAGTCTGAAGGCCTATCATCAGGTAAACCGTATCCAGCTTTTCTGAAAATAACTGCTTAGAGCAACACACTACCGGAAGAACAAAAAAACAAACAAACCCAGAAAAGTCAGATAGCTCCTAGAACAAAATGAAGCAAAGGAAAACAAATGAAACAAAATTAAATAAAGGAAAGAAATACAAAGAACAAATACCCCCTTACCTCAACAAACAAATTTGCCTCATTTAAAGGTCATCAAATTATGCCTGAACTTTACACAATTTATTTATTCCATGAATTTTAAAAGCCCCAAATTCACCAAATAATAACCAGTTTTCACCTTCTATAGAAGCAAGGGAAAGCCTGCAAAGTGAATTTGGTTTTCTGGGAGAGAAAGAGGTAGTAATCTGGAAACTCTTCCCTTGGGCCTTTGCCTCCCTGCTGGTTAAAGTCTCCTGATGGCTTGAACTTGGGCACCCAAGGGCTCTCCTTTTTATTCCTACTACCTACTAATTTTTTGTAAAATCATGATGTTTCTTCCAAAGTTAAAAGATAAAAACTTTCTTTTCCAGAATGAACTATGAAACTAGGATATCATTACTCATGTAGTTTAATTTAAAATGCAAAATCTTTGAAAAAATAGGTATTTTCAAAATAAGCAATTTGGTTTGGAGCTCTGGTTCTCGTTAACTTAGCCGAAGCCCTTTATGATATGTTGAAACCACTTAGACACCAGCTCACATGCCTGCTCTCAGGTGTTCATAAATCTGCTGCCTTCCCTGGCCAGTGGTATCCTGGTGGCTCTGCTGGGACCTGGTATTGCCCTCATTCCATCTGTAACTTTTTTGAAAAGGAGCTGAGTGGTTTAATGTGATGTTTTGCTAATCTCTGCCTACTCTATTAAACTGCATGGTGCAAGAATGACAGTATTTGAGTCTAGTTCTACCTTCAAACACTTGCATGATTCTTCTTGCGTGCATGACTCCTGCCTTCCCTCCCAACCAAGCCTCTTTAGCCAGGGACTTACATGGACTGGGGCATTGCATGTGAATCTTTAAGTAAAAATCTTGACTGAGGCAGAAGAGTCTTTCCAATCTGATGGGAGTGTACTGAGTATTATTAGACCAAGCCAAGTGTAATCTCTACACCTACTGTTAAAACTAAAATGTATGGCATAAAAAAAAGCAGGCCAAAGGAATGTAAAATTACATGAGTAAGATATGCTTTTTATCTATGATGTTAAATAAAAGATGTTAACTGTTGATTGTCAGGAATGACCTTCATTAGGAAGGAAGGAAATAAACCTGGTAATCCTTTTTCTACAGGTCCCCAGGAAAAGGAAAGCAGAGTTCTAAAACTATAAACCCCCAAATCTTGGGGCCCTAGACAATGAGTGTGAGGTACATGGTACTTCTCTCTCTTGAACATGTGAGGAGAGGTTCTGCTCTGTAAATGAAAAACCTTTAGCTCCCTGGCCATCCCCAGAAGTTGTGATTCTACAGAGAGCTTGCATTTGGAAAGCCTTTCCCATCCCTTACCTGCTTTGGTAAGATTTCTCTTTAAAAGACTCCTGAAGAGCCTTTCAGCAGTTTTCCATTTGGAAAGTAAGAAAAGACATAGTTTTTTAATCTTGTTATCCTCTGATATGTCTTGGGATTCAACTTACTCAGGCCTACACACTAAATTCAACTGTAACCCATATCCCTGGCATCTTGGCCCTTGCCCCGAGTGCTAAGCCTCTGCTCTAGAGTCCTTTTCTCCTCATACTGATTAGCGCTTTCTCCACATCTTCCTCTTTCTGCCTCCCCCTTTTCCTAACACATTCTCTTTTGTCCTCTTGGAAGCTTGGTTCTCTATCCTTATCTTCTCAGTGAATGTCTCTTTTACCATCATCTGAGCAGAAACCTGTTGTAGATCTGCTGTTAGTATTTCTCTGCTACAAGTCCACAATTCTCGACTTGTGATTCTGAAATAAAGAAATGCATTGAAAACTAAAAGCTTTTTGTATCATATCTGATGAAAAAAAAATGAACTAATGTGAAGCTATTTGTCCTTTTCTTTTAATATTTATATATTTGTTTGCAGAAATATTAGTGTGCTTGCTTATTAAATGCTTCCAAGATATTATGAATTAACTGTGTTCCATTATTAGTTTTCTAAAATAAGAACAATTCTGAATCCAGAAACATATCTGGCTAAAGGGTTTTGGGTAGGGATTGTAGACCTGTGCTTCCACATTATTGCTCTTTACCTTCCGCTAAAATCCTTTCCACCATTTAAGATTGTGCTTTCTGGCTATTCCCCATGCTCCTCTGCCATGTTGGCATCATTGCTCATCTTCTGGTCATTTCCCTCTTTTATGGAGGCTACACGTCTTCATAATTTTCTTCTGTCTTCATCTCTGCAAAATTCACCGTGACTAAATTTACTATTTGCCAACTTCAGGGGATCTTTTTCATTCTTTATTTTACTTGCTCTCTCTGTGACATTAGAAACTGTTCATCTCTCCGTTCTTATTATATCTCCTCTCTTTCCTTCTTCAGCACCATTCTCTCTGTACCTCCTCTCTCTCTCTGACCAGTGTTACTTGTTAATGTGGTTTCCTGGCCCCTCATGCTCTCCCCACTCCTGGTCTCAAAGATTGTTGCAGACAGGCTGAGTCAGTTCAGGTCTTCTCTTCCTATAAGCCTTGCCTGTTATGTTAGTGTCCATTCATTCATCAAGAAAAGGATTAATGTACTAAACCTATCTGGGGGATCACTTTGTAAGTTATATAAATGTCTAACCACTAATATAATATTAAATGTCAACTATGATTAAAAAGTAATAAAAAAAAGTTTTTCCATCCCCAATCAAGATTTCTGGGGCTTCAAGTATAGTATTATTGAACATTTGAGCAGCCCTAAAGGGACTTTTTAAGAGATGTGGCCTCGGTTACAGATATTTATAGAGCTCTCTTACAGAGAAAATAAGAGATAGAATTTTATAGAGATGGATAGTCACTTTCTAATTTTCATAAGAATATCCATTGCCCTAGTGCTTACTGGGTATAACTCTTGGTATGCAAATCTGTGATGTCACTCCTTGGCTTCAAACTCTTAGATGACTTCCTCCTTATTCTTTGGCTAAGATTAACATCTTGAATGCACTTACAAGGTACCTCAGGCTCTGGCCTCACATACTTTTCCAGCCTTATCTTTGGTGTACCTCTTATTCCTCCTGCTAGGGTTCTGCTTTGGGTAAGCTTATGTCTCATGTGTAAGTTGTGTTTTAGTCTGGAGAGCAACTCTTATTTCTTGGGCCCTATCCAGGTTAACTCCTCTATTCGTCTTCAGATTTCTGACTAAAGATCGCTGCTATAGAAAAGATTTCTCTGATCATCTCTTTCTCTCATTGTCAATGTTAAACTTTCATAGCTCCTGCATTTTTCTTTCACAGCAATTTTCAGAATGGCAAATATGTACTTATTTATGCTATTTACTTTCCCATCATTGGAAATGGTCAAAGTCCATCACTGCTCGGGTGGCTCTGGGGAACCCCCATCTTTTTTGCCATGAATTCCACAATAAAGAATTATAGATCAGTGAAGGTTAGGGAAAGTAAGATCTAATGAAGTACATTTCAAAGTAGAAACAGGTTACGCCAGAGAGGGCTATAGCCTCCTAGAGGTGGGAAGGTCTGTCTTATAGCTAGGTCACGATGGGTAATTACAAGGGTGGTGCAAGCTGATTGATGTGTGAAGTCATTTTGATTGACAGCTGGCTGTTCTATAACCTATTGTCAACTGTATGTACATCTTCCCAGGATTCAGTCTATTATCATTATACTCATGAACTTCCGGGAATATACATGACATTATAATGATGGTATAATGATGCTGAGGTGAAAAGAATGTCAGAGAATTCCTTATTGCACAAGCATTTATAGCTGACCTAGACTGGTTGCTATGCTATGATCATTTATTTCCTTGTACTCCAGGATGTAGGAGTATTACTATATAAAAAATTAGTTTTTTTCTGGGAGGTCCTAGGGATGGCTTTTGGGTTGGACCATCAGTGTCATTTCTATGGTTACAGAACTGGGCCTGTTCTCCAGTTGCTCATGGCTACTTAACTACCTAATAATGGCAAATAAGAGAACTGGGATTGGTTGGGGCTATGGTAGGAGGCAGTTGATGATAGTATCAGGTTCTGATGTCAGTCATGGTGTCATTCTTTCTAGCTTTGACGGACTATGGCTGATAGGGTCATTCCACTTTCATGGTTCTGTTGCTGAATCACAGCTGAGGTCAACATGTTATTTTAGTTTAACAAAACTCTGTTTTTGTGGTCAGCTGGCCTGAAGCTTTATTCGTAAGACCTATACTGAACAGATCTGATATCCTAAGGGTTTAATTATTAAGGTAGTGAACATGCAGTCTGTGTAAGGGTAGAGGATAAAGAAAGAAAAGAAGCAAGTGAGTCATGGTGCTATTTGTCTAGACAAGGGCAATTTGAATCAAGGAGATAGAGAAGAGAAAAGGTCATTTTAAAGAAGTGAAGTTTTAGTATGGTTATAGAAATTAACCAATAGGATGGGTAGACCGTAAAAATTCCTAACTAAAAGCAGGTCCTGGCAGGTAGTCACATGCTGGGCCTGTAGATTCCTTGACAAAGGTCAATCTTTAAGTAAGCCTGTCTTTTTGCATCTAAGATAAAATACCCTTAGAATGTCAAAATAATCCTCTTTTTTCTGGACCATCTATACATACCCACCACACCAAAACATGAGACCACAGAACCCCTCAACTCTATGTGCTGAAAATGTTATTAACTATCCTGTACCCACTAATGTAAAAGAAGTAGGTGTCTCTCCCTTTTACTTTTTATACAGAGATTTCCCTGCTTTGCTTTCTCCTGCCTCCTTAATCTACCATCAATGGATTTCATGTAACCTTCCCTACCTCCACTCTTTTAATTCTAATTTATAAGATGAGCTGCAAAACTGCCATTTCCTGGAGCAGTTTCTCATTCTGTTAAGATTTTGCTTTCTGGCAATTGTCATTAGCTTGGCTCAAATAAACTTAAGAAAATTCTCTACAAGTTTGGATGTTTCTATGTCAACAACAGTGTTACCTGAGCATGTGTCCCTGAATGTTTTATAGAATTATGTAAAATTGTTCTATATTAGAAAGTGATAGATTTATCAGTTTAATAATAATAACTTTAAAAAAGAAAAGTATGAATATTCTCTTGGAGTCTGTCCCTGGTTGTCACCCCTCGCCATGCATCCTTCATTCATCTGTCTTCTCCAATAGCAATCACATCCATTCTCATAGCTGCATTTTCAGACTAAATAATCCTCCCCTCGGAACTCTACAGTAGGATATACAACTTCCTAGTAGATATTGCCCCCACCACTGGATTTTCAAATTAAACTGCCCACAAAATACCATTCTAATGTTGATGGATGTTATTTAGAAGTGAGGAACCTGTGAGTTATTCTCATGTATCATCTTCCAAGTCCTTTTGACACAATCTTTGACAGTATCTTTTGCCTTCTGGCATGGTAAGATATTTCAGGCTCACCTTCTGTAATTCCTGATTCCTGCCCTAGACCTGGAGTCATCTTTTTTTTTTTTTTTTATGGTAAAAATTTCTTCGAATGGAAAATTACATTTAAAACCCAGCCTGGGTATAGATACTTCTCTGAGATTGGTCGTAGTTTCCAGGCCTTTTCAGCAGACAAAACTATAAGACAGGTATTTCTTTGAAGATAAAATGCATTATGAGTTTGTGCTGATACTTTAAATTCAGGACTAGCAAGTTTTCACTTAACCTCATTAGTCTTACATTGATATCTGCTTCCTTTCATGATGAAAATTATGGTTCTCAATTAATAACAATATGCTCAGTTGTTTTTTTCCCATAAGGAAAAACAAGAATAAAACTAACCATGACAAAACACAATTACCTCAATCAGTTTAAGTTGTTGCTATTTATAGTCCTTTTTTTGTCCTTAGGGCATATTCTACTAGGGATGTATAATCAAATTGTTCTAAATTTCTCTCTGTGTGGTTAATGCCACCAACAGAGATATAGTTAGGGTCACTTGTTTACTTTCTTTTTGATTTCAAGAATCACTTTTAAAAAGTTTAATTTTGGTTTTTATTTTATAGAAAATATGCTTGCAGTTCTAAATACATATCTACAAATAAGGGATGTTTAAAGGAGTCGAATTACTTTTCTGTTTCTTATACCCTACTCTAGGACCAAACTATTCATACATTAATAAATGGAATTGTTTTATTCCATTAATAAGTAGAAATATTAGGCATTTTTTTTTGGCCTAGGGATACCATGAAAAATTGAGACACTAAGGGATTATGAATGAGAAAGTTTGGAAGTCTGTATAGTATATATAGTCTTCATTTTTTTTTACAGCTGCCTGGTACTCTTTGGGGTAGAGATGTGACAGTTAATTCCAACAACTCTCTATTAATGAACCTTTGCATTGTTTCAGCTTTAGCTATTTCGGATAGCACTGAGATGCGTAGCATTGAGCATGTGTGTCTGTGTTTGTATCTTTGCCAGCATTTCTGTGAGAGAGATTCCTAAAGTGGGATGGCTGGGTCAAAGGGTAAATGCATAAGACATTTTGCTAGTTACAGCCAAATTCCTCTTTGTAGGGGTTATACTATTTTGCATTTCCATCATCAAATTATGAGAGTGCCTGTTCCCCAGTCTTGTCAAGAAAGTATGTCAAAGTTTTTGGGTTTTGCCAATATGATAGGTGAGAAATTATATCTACTGTAGTTTTAATTAGCATTTCTCTTATTATGAAAGAGGTAGAGCATTTTTCATGAATATGAGTAAATTGCATGAACAGTTTATATCTCTAGTGAAATGTTCATAAGAGTTTTGGTCTTTTTCTTCTCTAGTTTTAGAGGCTCTTTAGATATAAATTGCAAATATTGTTTCTGTTTTTTATTTGTGTTTTTTAAATTAATATATATTTCCAAATAACCCTCCAGATTGTCATTTGTCTGTTTAGTTGCATATTATGGTGGTGTATTTTTTCCTATTGCTATGCAAATTCTTACACTTTTATTTTGGTGAAGATTTTGGATGTTGAACTACACAGGAAAAATTTCCCAGTTCTATTACCTTGTGTTTTAGTGCATTTTTGACTTTGCCATGCCTCTTTATATCCAGAAAATGGAGAAGACAATCAACGTAAAATTATATAAAATTTGGAAGGTCCAAAATACAAATCTTTACTCTGAAATGTCAGGGCCTAGGATGACTTTGTACATTTTCCTTTGGACATGTAGCTAGTCATCTTTTGTATTTGGCTTCAAGTTCTGACTCTAAAAAGTGCTTTTTTCTACCTAATAAGTTGGCTTTAAAATATATTGAGTACAAAGGGTTTCCTTTGTTTTACCCAAGAAAACAGGGGAAGGGAATTGATTGCCAGAACAGAGAAAGCATACAAGTAAAGGAGCAGTGAAATTTTAGAGGCTGATTTGAGTAAATTGATGCTTTGTTCACCTTTGGTGGAGTTTGTGTGTGTGCGTATGCATGTGTATGATAATCCACAGAAGTACTGTGCATCATATTTTTTTCAAAGTAGTATTGACTTATGATCACTCTAACAATGTTGTAGAGAAGCAAGGGAAATCTTTGTAGAAGAACAGGTCATGTTTCTACTATATTATTACAAAACACTAACTTTGACCCTAATAAAGTGGACAATATGCTGAATTATAGTTTAGACTTGGTCCTAAGGACAATGAGAAACCACTGAATAAGTTTTTTAAATTATCATTTTATCTTTACATTTTTATTTATCTATCTACACATATCCATGTTTTTTTTTTAATATATATATATAAGTACCTATATATGTGGATGCTTTTTTTTTAAAGTGTGGTCCTTTCTCTCTCTCTCTCTCTCTCTCTCTCTTTCTCTCTTTTTTTTTTTTTTTTTGCATGATTTCTATACTATCTTCTCAAGTCTTTCCAAGGAAGCTTTTGTTACAGTCTGATTTGTGACACTCCCTCTTTTGTATGTTGAAGCTGTAATAAACAGAAACCTCATTTAAAATGAAATCCATAGGCCAGAAGGCAGAGCTCTCATACCCTATGTTGATCTCAGAGTCCAACAGCAAGAGCTTTGTTTGTAACAATTCTCCAAACTTGTTCTCCCTTTAAAAGAATATCTATCCTCTCCTTTGTTTCTCGAGAGTTGCGTGTGGCTTGCCATTAAACCTCATGTCTGAATTACAATTCTTTGTTGTTCTTGAATAAAACCAATTTTGCAGCAGAAATATCTTGCTGTCTATTTGTCTAAGGTCAACAAAACCCTAACACCCAATACCTGTATATGACTGTATTTGGAGATACAGCCTTTAAAGAGATAAGTAAGGTTAAATGGTTAAGAGTAGGGTCCTATTCCAATATAACTGATATCCTTATCAGAAAGGGAGAGACATCAAGGATTCATAAAGAGAGGAAAAACTTCTATGAGTTTTTTCTCAGTGAGAAAGAGGCCATCTACAAGTCAAGGAGGGAGAACTTGGGAGAAACCAAACCTGCTGACACTTTGATCTTGGACTTCTAGCCTCCAGAACTTTGAGAAAATAAATTTCTGTTAAGACACCCAGTCTGTGGTATTTTATTGTGGTAACCTTACCAGACTAACATACTCATATTAGTAACCTAGATTATGTTCAACCATAATTTCCTCTTTTCTTACATGCTACTGTAGAGATATTAATATACATATATTTATACCACATAGCTCACTTAATTTAAGATGCCATTAGTGTAAGATACAATTATTTTATGATTTATGTAGAAAGAAAAAAATACTGCCAATTAAATCATGACACTGTGCTTTCTTAATCTTTGTAATTATTTTAAACTTAATGAATTAGTTCCTATTGCACACATGAAAACTATAAGTGAAATAAATTGTGTAAGGTATTCCTAAAACTTTTTTATATTCAGAGTTTGACTGTTTTTCCAATCACTTTTCAATTCACAGACATTGATGTCTGTGCTTTTTGACCTACTGCTGTCTTTTGTGTCATCAAGAGCATTAGTGATACAGTATTGCCTGTGATAGTGCTAGCAAGGGTATTTAACTTGGGATGTTTCTTGAGAGTGCACATGCCTTGATGTACATGTGTGGGCAAGCACAATGCCATAATGACTGCCACAGGGCAGTGGTGACTCAAAAATACATCCTCATTTTAGAGATGTTACAGAGTAAAAAAAAATAGGTATTTCAGAATTAATAAAATACAAACATATATTTTATATACACATGTACATACAGACTTTTTTTGGAGTGATGTAGTTTCTTTCTTTTTACCAAGATGGCATCATGTTATACAGTTTCCTGAATTTTGCTTTTTTCACTCAGTACTGTGTAGAATTTCCTCCAAGTCACTTTGAATAGCTTTTTCATTCTGTGAGGTAGCCATACACTATTTTATAGTGAATATATTTAGCCAGTTTCACATTTATGAACATTCGTTTTGTTTATAAAGCTTTTTTTTTTTCAACTATAATCAATGCTGCAATAAGTATTCTTATATATATATCCTTAAGTATTAGTGCTTTTATTTCCTAGGTCTGGAATTACTGAGTCAAAAGATACTGTTTATTTTATCATATGTTGTAAGATTGCTTTCCACAAATGCTGGGAAATCACTTCTTTCCACCAACAGTGTATGAGAGTGATGTTTCTTATAACCTAAATATTTATTTTTGGAGAACTGACATTTAATGATAATAGGCCTTCTCATCCAAGAGAGTGGTTATTTTGTTTGTCTTTAATAATATCTCTAGTTTTCTTTAACTAGTTCTTGTGTATTTCTTATTAAATTTATTCCTAGGAATTTCAGTTGCTTGTAAATAAAATATTTTCCCCATTTTATTCCCAAGTTTATACTAGAATAGAAAAATCATTGGTTTTTAAAATATTTAACTTACATCTAAATTGTCTTTTAATTCTGTTTTAAACATTTTGTCATATTACCAATAAGAGATTTTTAAATCACATCTTTTTCAGCCTCTGAAGGTTGTCAGAAAATTACATTCCTCATGGCAATTTTCTCTTGAAGTAAGTTGGGGCACATCCATGGCTACTACAGCTACTCTTCATTCTATCTTCTTTCTTTGGAATACTTTAATTTCCACTTACCTTTCTTCCTTTCTCTACTCTCTTGAGAGCACTTTTGCCTTTCTCCTCTCTCCACACTCCACCTCCAAACTCCTATATTTTGTTGCGATAGTGACTTCTTATAATATATCCCTTCTATTTTTATAGTTCTTATTAATCATAAATTAATTAGTTAATAAATAAATATTAATTTTATTAAGATTTAAGTTTACATATATGAATGCACACAAGTCAAGAATCATTGTTTAATAATTTTTGTTTCTTTTTATCTTCTCCCATCTTGAAGTTTCTGTTTTGATTAATTTATTATCGTTAATTATTTCTCAAATATTTTCTTCATATGGGGAATTTGAGTAATACTTTTTGGGTCATTGCCTGTTTTCTAGCATTTTTCATTCATTTGGCAAGGGAATAATAGTATCTTGGTTGTGTATACAATTCTTGGTTTACGGTATTTCCATTCAGTTGCCTGTAGGTGCTTTTCTCTAATTCCTAGCTTCCCAGATTCTGGGTGAGAAGTCGGATTTTTTTTACCTGCTGATACAGTTAGGTTTGTTTTTAACTGTCTGCATGCTTGTAGGATTTTCTCTTTCTCCTTAATGTTTAAGAATTTCAACCAGTCTTCTCATTGGTTCATTCAGAAATTTCACCCACACTTCCAATCTGAGGACTCAGATCTGTCTTCAGGGAAATTTTATCTACACTATTGAATGATTGGTTTTCTTCCAGCTCTTTCTTTTCTGCTTTTAGAAATATTATATTCAATTAACTTTCCTGCTGATGTCTTCAGTTTTTACTTTCTTTCTTGGATACTTCAAATTTAAAATTTTTTTTTGCTCAGTACTTTGAAGTGTTTCTTGCATTTAATCTTCTAGAGCACTAATTAGGCCTTAATAATGATTTTCTTTAATTTAATAAGTTTTTCACTGAGAAATCTTTAAATGCAAGTAAAGTCTTTTAAAGCTGCTTTTAGACTCAATAACCTTATTTTCTATTCAGGTTTCTATCTATTTTCTTCAGCACTTTTGTTTCACTGAGATTTTTATTATTCTACTTGATCTTTTTTTCTCTGATTGCTGGGACCTCTTAAATGAGTTGTTAGTTCTTCCTGTCCACTCTTTAGAGCTCAGGCCTGGTTGTTGAAGTGTGCTTAAGGATGGAAACCTTAATGGAGGTGAAAAACAAATGCATTTATTATCTTTTAGATTTGGTAGTATAAAGATAGATGTCAGCATTCTGCTGAGAAACTTGGATGATGAAATTTCTATGATTTCCCTTTACTCACACAGCTTAGGAGAAGGGAGGTTTATTCACTTGTTCTTTTCTGTCTTGGATGGTCTGAGGACATGAAGGACAGAATTGGGATCCACAACCCCAGCTCTTCTCCTTGTACACGTACATCCATAGGCCCTGGCTACAAGCTCTGTTTCAACAGTCCACATTGACTGTTCAGCTCAGTGAGGAGAGAATCCTATGCCAGCTCTATCTAAAAGTACCTTTGTGGAGCCAAAACTCTAACTCACAGATGTTAGCATCTGTCTGCTGCTAGAGAAGCAAGTAGTTTGTTCTGAGAGTGCTGAGAAAGTCACTTTATTCAGATCACAGTGGTCCTAGAACCCCCAGTATGTGTCTCTATTGGAGGATCTTAAGCATAAAAGTGATGTGGTCAGATTTGCATTTGAAAAAGGTCATCACACTGGAAACAGGGAGACTAGTTAAGAAGTTGTTGTAGGAGGCCAGGAGAGAAACAAATGTGGTTTAGACTGGGGTGGTGGCACAGCAGAGAGCAAAAAGGAGATGGATTTAAGACTTGTTGAGAAGTCTTATTTGACAGATCTTGAAATGGAGATGGTGGCTAAGGAAGAAGTAGAAGTCAGTAATTAATACGCTAAAGTAATTATAGAATTTAGAAGACTATGAATCCAAATATATATGCAGAGAATCTGCATGAACCTTGGCAAGAGGTATATAAAAAGAAGTTTAGGCGTATGAGTTTATCCTCATTGTTTAACAAGATCGGAATTTTAAAAAGTTGAAACCCTCCCACATCTCATTTATTCATTTGCAAAATATTGTATAGCACCTAATATGTGCTAGTCACTGTGCTAAGGACTGGAGACATATCTATAAATAACAAGAGGCAACAAGATGATCTGAGATGTACATGGTTGGTCAAAATTACTTGGCCACACAGAGAGTAGGGTTCTAAATCTTTCATAATGGGATATTATGCTAGAATAGGGAGAAGAAGCTTCTCAGATAGTAATTCTGGTTTTTCCTTTTGTTAATGAGAACAAACCCAGCTGCTTCATAGTATAAGAGGGGGTATTACTATAGAATCTCTAAGTGTATACTCTGACAGGCAAATGACCTTGAAATCATCTTAAAGGGCAGGAGTAAGATACCTTAGCATTACTTGAGGGGAAGAGCATGTCAGAACTCATCCTATGTAGCACCCCTAGGGTCTGATTAGACCTGAGTTTGTGAACTTAAAGTTGCATAATATAACCCAGACCTAGCAGGGTATGTGAACCTGGTGATTGAGTGTGATAATGGCGATTGTCATTTTTCAATGTCTAAGTGAGGGAGGGCTCTTTTGCTGCCCCTGTTGTATCTACCCTCCACACGTGGCCTTCAGGAAGAACACCAGAGGCATGGGAAGCACTCCTCCCAACTCCAAGTACACCTATATCTGCTGCCCCAGAGCTTCCACTGCTTGGTTCTCCTGAGCTGCATTTAGCTGTTGTGGGGTGCCCAACACAACTAAATCCCTATGAATTGTGTTGAAAGAATCTACTGACGCTTAACTTGAGATTCTCAGGTCTATCTGGGTAAAAATCCTCCTCATGGAGTATATGGGAAATGAAAGGGCTTTAACCCAAAGGGCAAGAGCCAGCTTGGCTGGGAGGTTGTACCTAGACTGGACATAAATGACCAACACCCGCAGCCATTTCTTTTCTTGAGAAGTGTATACAGTTCTAACATCCAGACACAACTTGCCAAGACTAGCTTTACTTAGTCACAGGTAACCCAAGGCTTAGTCACAGGTAACCACAAGACAAGACTGAGCTAAACTGGGTACTGGCTGGCAGACCTCTTTTGTATGGCAGGGGTCTGAGGGCCATGAACTCAATTATAGACCTTTGTCTCTTATTGGCACGTATATACTTTGTGGACAGAAAATGTGTAGAGGGATTCCATGGTGACTCTTGAAAATGAAGGCACAGATTTTCTGTGTTCTGGCATTCTTTCAGGGAGCTGTTAATGTGATTAAGAAAAGAACAGTCCAAGTCATTTCATTTATAACTCCACTCTGTCACATTATTGGAAAGAATCTTTAATCATTAGAGGGAATATTGCTGAGAATCCACCTACAGGTTCTGGGAAGATGGTAGCAATTTTCCATTTGTGTGTTTTGATTTTTAGTGCACAGATAACTGGGCTTGAAAGTTTCAAAATCAGCAGAGGATGGGGAGGAAAAATAAGGATGGTAGTAATTTTACCAGCAACACTGGAACTTACTCTTTTGTCAACATGCCATAGATATTAATACTTCGATTCTTTAAGCTTCCCTCCTTCCTCCTCTGAATTGTAGGGACCAAAGCTGAAGAGAGCCTCAAAAGATGTAAGAAGGCAGTAGCCAGGGCAGTGGGAAAAAAATGGCCCAAGGAAGAAAAGAGATACATCTCTTTGAGGGGTAAGGGAGTGAGGTGGCTCTTGTCCTGGTGGAAGCAAATCCAAGCAGTAGCTTTAGCAGGGGCTCAGAGGTGCTCACCATCTGAAAACTCCTTACCTCCCATTCCCCTTCCCACCCACCTGGGATTTCTCTAGACTTTTAGGTCAGTGAGGAATGTTGGCATAGCTACATTGGTAATGGGGACATTTCCAGTTTTGAAAGATAATTTATAGAATTACATATTTATTCTATAAATATTAATAAATTGACAAATATCTTTATATTATTTTAATAGATTATTTAGATAGATTATAGATGAATTATTAGCAAAATTAGTGTACAAGGTACCACATTTTCTTTTCTTTCTTTTTTTTTTTTTTTTATGCCTGCAACTCCCGGTCTTCCTAGGCGGTCTCCCATTCAAGTACTAACCATGCCCGACCCTTAGCTTCCAAGATCAGATGGGATCAGAGTTGTTCAGGGTGGCATGGCTGTAGACCCACCCTTTTTTATTGTAGATATTCTACAGTGTGTCTTAAGCTAAAATCTTAGGGACATGGCACCCACTTGCTCTATCTTGTATCCAAGTGGTGTCTCTTTAATATTGATGAGGTTTTTCTCTTGTCTTACCTGCTCCAAAGGCAACTAGCCCTGATTAAGGCTTGGTCTCCTGGATACTTTTTGCTAAGTCCTTCTCTTTCTCCCTGCCTATATCTCAGCTGGTAGAACAGGTTCATCTACTTTATAGACTAAGGTATTTTTGGTCTGTGAGAAAGGGTAGAGGAGGCTCTTCTTAGGTGTTCAAGCTTTGACTCTAATCCAGTTTATCAGAGAGCCAGACACTGTGGGTATCCTGTGCTTGTACTGCTAATAAAGTATAACTCAATTTCTCTCTGTTCTTTCATGCATACTCCTCAAAGTCTAGAGCTCCAAACATGGTCTGTGATTCTTTCTCTTTCCTATTTTTCCTGTCTTCCCTTTCCCTTCATCCCTCCCTCAGATTATGTGCCAATAGCTATTTTAAAATTCTATATTAACCCATTTTATTCTCACAGTAGCCTGATAAGGTAGGTGAATGTGTTTTTATCCAATTGTGCAGGAAACTGAGGCACACAGATGCTGAGCAACATGCAGCAGAGCATTTGAATCCAGGCAGTTTAGCACCAGAGACCACACATACCTCCTTCTTCATTTTATAGAAATTCTAGGCCTGGTGGGCCCAGGTTGCGAAGAGATCTCTCGTAGACCAATATCAATACTTGTGCTCAGGCGCAGCCAAGGTAAGTCACCTTCAAACATGCTTCAAGAATGCTTGGGGGGACAAATGGTCCCCTACAAAAAAACCCGCAGGAACTAAAAGAGCAAAATCATGTATCCTCTCCTATGACTTTAAACTTGTGGACCAAACCTGGGAATTTTATTTTTGTCTGTTGAATAGTAACAGCAAAACATGATAAAATAATAGTTCTAGAACCATGTTTCTCCAAATGTTGTCTAAGAAACCCAAATTCTGTAAGTTATTAGTGAATGTGGTTTCATGGTCAGGTAAGTTTGGGGACTTACACTTTAAGTAGATGTAAATAGTTTTGTTTTTTTTTTTTTTGGCAGGACTTTTAGAGCCTTTGATATGTGAATAGTCACAGTGAATTTCCAAGAGAAAGATATAGCATGCATTTCCCAGCTCCACCTCCTCCACCCCCCTCCTCCCAACTTATCTACCCACAGGATCCATCCTTACTTTATTTGTTGAAGACATCTCGCAGGAAGGCAACAGTAGATTTAGAGTAGACTGCAAAGAGGACTGCAAATTCCACAGTGATAAGAACACTTTCTTTTCTATTTTGTAAATCTGCATACTCAATACTGTAAACACTAAGAGATAATAGCATTATTAGCCTAATCAGTGTCTTATGAATAAGGTGGCCAACATTCTGAAGTGACTTTATCAAGTTCAGAAATATACCTGTTTTCTCCTTGAAAGTTGTTCTTAACTACTATTTATAGTGAAACACACATTTTTGTAGTTCTTTTCCAAGCAGTTCTTCAACATTACCTCATTTTAACCTATTTGGTAATTTATTTTTAGCCTCAAATCCAATTAATCTGAAGGTGTTAGGAGAATCATCTAAATATTTGTCTTTTTAACCCTTCCTTTGAAGAAGCACTGAATCTTCTCTATTCCATATATAATTACTGCTCTGTACCCATGGTTAATTAAGGAGGAAGGGACATAAAATTCATGTGACAGGGTTGTGGTACCACAGAGGTCACAAGATATTTTAGGGAAGACTAACAGTTGGGAAGGTAAAGATAACAATAAAAAATGTGTTTCGAATTTAAAATGTTCACAATAGTTTACACAGGAGGCTGTGACTAGAACGTGTTGGAAACAGAATAAGTAAAATAAAAGCTTGAAAAACAATCTCATTTTATGGTTTGAAATATTTCAGGGGAAATACTTGCTTTAAATTAATTCCAAGGCCCCACATTGAAATATGGATCTTTTCTCCATTTCTCTGTGGTGGGGGTGTATGGAAAAGGGGGAAACAAATATCAAAAGAGCTTTGAAGTATTTAGATTCAAACAAACTCTCTGTGTAAAGGGTAGGAGAGAGGAGTGTGAAAAAATTCACCATTTGGCAAAGTCTCAAAATAATTTTTTTTCATCTTTTCCCCACTTCTCTCTCAGGTTCTTAATTCTGAGAAAGGAATGATAAAGGGGCCTGGCAGTGTCTGGTCTTGGAACCAAAGTTTAAAAAGAGAATGCTCGGATTAAAGAAACCTAATTAATCAGATAAATTTTAGTGGCTCAGACAGTGAGGAGAGAGTTGGGGGAGCCATGGAATGACTGTCACCAGAGACCAGAGCAGATGCCACTCCTGCAGAAGGGCAAGGATGGAAACATTTAGGCAATAATATTGATTAGGAAGAGATTGCACAGGCACAGGAAGACACTCTTTCCTCCCTCTGTCCCTCTCTCTTCTTCCTTGCTTCCTCCCTCCCTATCTTCCTACCCTCTTTCCTCTCTCTTTCTTCCCTCCTTTTTTTTTCTTCTTTTCTTTCTTTTTTTTTTCTCTTAAGATAAAGAAAGCAACTCACAATTCTTTATTCAAAACCTGAAGCAAGACCTCCTATTTTGGAATTTAGAATATTTTATATTTTAGAAAGATAATTCAATATATATACTGTATGATATGTATATCCCCAACAAGGTCTGATGAAGCACTCTGTAATCATTGCAGTTTAGTGTCTGAATATTATCACTCAGTGAGATAAATGGAGACTACAAATAGCTTTGTATTAGGTTGGGTCAGATTTTACATTTATAAAAACGTTTTTATATTCAGAGCTTATGGATTTTGGCATCTTGGGTAAGGGCATGTAGACTTGTAAAAATCAACTTTGTTTTTAGTGTAATGTACATACTAATAGGTTGTATCCATTTTACCTGCAAAGTTTCATGAGTTTTGACAAATCTGTTCACTCACAAGGTACAGAACATTTTTATCACTACAGAAATTGTCCTTATGTCTTTCCTTCCAAGTTCTAAGCAACTGCTTTCCATCATCATAGACTAAATTTGTCTTTTTCAGAATGTTCTGTAAATGAAATCATACAGTATTTACTCTTTTTATGTCTGGTTTATTTTGGTCAGCTTAATATTTTGGAGATTTTGGAGATTCATCCATTTTGATGCATAATCAGTAGTTTGTTCCTTTTTTATTGCTGAATAGTATTTCATTGTACTGGTAGACCACAATTTGTTTATACACTTACATGCTGATGGACATTTGCATTGCTGAAACAATGTAAAAGTTTTGGCTGTTATGAATAAAGGTCTATAAACATCTATGTACAACTTAAAAATTTCTTTGAATAAATATCAAAGACTAAAATTGTTTGAGCAGATAATAAGTGTACACTGTACATTAGAATAAATTCCAAACTGTGTTCTCGTGGCTCTACCATTTTGTATTCTCAGCAGCAAAGTATGAGAGTCTCAATTGCTCCACATACTTGTCAACATTTTTTTTATTGTCAGTCTTTTAAATTTTATTTGTTCTAGTGGCATAATGGTGTGTTATATATAATGGTTTTAGTTTGCATTTTCCTAATGACTGTTTATGCTGAATATCTTGTGTTTATTTGCCATTCTTATATTTCATTTCTTAAAATGCCTATTCTAATTTCTTTATTTTGCCCCCCTCCTTTTTTTATTGAGTTGTTTTTCTTTGTGGTGAGTTGTAAGAGTTTTATTTTTTCAAAATGTATTCTGGATACAAGTCTTTTTTCAGATTGCATTGCAAACAGTTTTTTTCAGTCTGTGGCTTACCTTTTCATTTGTTAATGGATCTCTTTCAAAGAACAAAAGTTTTTAATTCAGATGGTGTTCAGTTTGTCTTGTAAAGATCACTTGTAAGTATTAGTTGTCATTTTTGTTGTTGTTGAGTGTCGTCTGTTTGTAACCAAGAAATAGAACTGAAAATGATCTTAAGATATGAAGGCAACTAGCATTTTCGAGCACCTGCTGTATGCCTGGCTCTATTCTAAAGACTTTCTTGTATGTCATTTATCTTCATAAGCAACCTTTTGGTGTTCTTAAATGGTATGTAATGGTGGTTCAAGAGAGGTTATATAACTTGCTCAAAATTACTCTGATGCTTAGTAGAAAGATAAATTTATTCCAATCCCTTTTAGGATTCATATTTTGATGAGAAAATGTGTTGGATTTTACATCTTTAGCATATGAATGGTGATGCTTCTGGCAAGCTTGACTTTTCAATGGCCTGGCTAGGCAACAGTAGCTTTATAAGTAAATATTTAAGAAAAGATTGTGATAATCTTTTTTATTTCAATCTTCCCGTTCTGTAAGAGTGTTTCCTAGGAAGTAGATTTGGAACTCAATGCCAGGGAGCCCTAGTGGGTATTCACAATGTGTTTGCATTAATTAAATCAAGTTTTCATGAAAATGTGGCATCTTGGTCTTGATTTTTTGCACTGATTTTATAGCCTAATCTAATGTTTTGATTCTTAATTCCCTAAGAACTGCTTTTGATTTGAAAAAATACTAGTATTATCTATAGAAGTTTGTATTTTTCAATAACTTTAAAAGAAGCTTTAAATATGGCCTAATATATGGCCTAATAAAACTTCACTTCACTCTTTCTATTGGTATCATTTCTGTTAGAGCTGCATCCCTCATTATTTTTTCTCTATATATAGATGTATGTTTTATTGTAAAGCCATGTAATAACTTTTTCTCAGCACACTATCACTTTCAACATCACCATGAAAGTCTTGGATGTTATTCATTTTCATTCTCATTTTTTCTTTCTTTCTTTCTTTCTTTCTTTCTTTCTTTCTTTCTTTCTTTCTTTCTTTCTTTCTTTCTTTCTTTCTTTCTTCCTTCCTTCCTTCCTTCCTTCCTTCCTTCCTTCCTTCCTTCCTTCCTTCCTTCTTCTTTCTTTCTTTCTCTCACACACACAGATACAAAATCCAACATAGTATGTACACGCCAGCACCCACACATTTAGGGTCAGTGGACTTCTACAAAGGCATCTGGTATCCTGGGATATCAGACCTCCAAGTGAAAATTCTGGAAATTAACCTTCTTTTTCACCTCAAAGTGTGAAAACTCTAGGTTGTTCTATGAGAACAGATAATTACCCAAATCAAAAGTTATACTTTTGTTAAAAGTATAAGGTTTCTGAGGGAAACAATGGGCCAGAATATTTGAAATCTAAACTGTTTAGGTCATGAGGTCACTAAATAGTTCTAAGTAAATGATTTGGAACAGCTCACCTCTGTCAGCTCTAGCCCTTAAAACTGGTCTTCTCTTCACTGGCTTTCTTTTAGAGGGAAACTTAAAACATAATATTTCTGTATAAAAGAGGTTGTGTACATAAGGCCTGCACTCTGGTCATCTTTCAGACTGGGGAGACCATCTCTTGATCAGGTCAGTTTAAGAACTAACCTGAGACAGCAGCTTCAAATTTGTGAGTATACCTGTGGGGATATGTTGATGTTCTAATATGCACATACATACAGAAAGTTTAAAAAAAAGTTGATTTATAATCCTTATCTTTTTTAAAATTTGAGTTTATTTTTTAAAAAATACTTCCTGAGAGCTCTCTTGCATTACATTTACCCCTCAGTAGAATCTTACTCTGGTGGGTTGTTCAGAATGTAAAACTCTCTGTGGCCAAACAATTAAAAATAATGATTTTAGAGCAAACTACTTTAAAGATTAATCAAAGTATCTTAATTTGGTGGGATGTTTCTTTCCCTTTTTTGTATATGTTTCTGTTTAGGGTGGAGTTAGATCTTGTGTTGAATATTGTGAATTCAAAATATTCAAAATGCTATAGGTTAGTAATTCTGAATCTTCTAAATGTACATTTAAATATTTAAATGGAATGTTTACTGGAGCTACAACATTTTTCAAGACATGTTGGCTAACACCTACACTTAAAAGTTATGCATGATTTCTTTTGGATTTGGCATATCACATAGTTTATAAAAGCTTTATCACATAGTGTAATAAACTATTTTCTTTGAAATCATTTAATCTTCTTTATATATTCAGCTTGTAATGTTTTTAAGATTTTCTATTTACTATTACAAATATATTTTCAAATGTATGATGAAAATTTTAGTAAAATATGTGAATGGATACACAGTTTTTCAAAGTTATTTTTGGGGATATACAAGCAAGAAAGCCCGAAGACTGCTAACATGAGAGACCGTGCTAGAGTGGCCAGTGCTGCCTAACCTTAGGGACAGTGACTGTGTCCTTGGTGGAAATGACTCACCTGACAATCTGCTATGCACTTGTATATAGACAGGTTGAAATCCAACAAAAGTTACATATCATTTTTATTTGTGGGTATTATTGAGTGTATTTTGAAAAAGTTAGTGGTCCCCAAAGCATACTATTTAAACACACATTTAAAAGAGTCAGTATTATTAATGTATACCATTTTGGATATTTTGAATTCAGAACTTCTTAAGGCAGACCCAACATCATCCTAACAGAAATACATAATAATATGATAATTGGTCATTATCAGTGACTTTAAAACACTTTCATGTAAAATCATATATCCACTTTTGAATAAACATTCTTTTTCAAACTTTTTTGAAAGTTTTTGTGTATGGTATATCTTATTTTTATTTATTTATGTTGAGAATATTCATTCTGATAAAAAAATCTTTTGTTACTTGATACTTCTGAAGAGCCTAATCACTGTGTAAAGAGAAGGAATATAGAATGTGGTTAAGTGCCTGATAGCCCTCTTTTTCAGTCCATTCAAGCTGATAAAACAAAATACCATAGACTGGCTGGTTAAACAAGCATTTATTTCTCCCAGTTCTGGAGACTATGAGTCCAAGATCAATGTGCCAGCAGATTTGGTGTCTGGTGAGGGCCTGCTTCCTGGTGCATAGATGACTGTCTTCTCACTGTGTCCTCACATGGCAGAAAGGAAAAGAGTTCTCCAGGGCTTTTGTTATAAGGGCACTGATCTTATTCATTAAGGCTCCACTCTCAAGACCTAATCACCTCTCAAAGGCTCTACCTACTAATACTGTTACATTGAGGATTAGGTTTAATATATGAATTTTGGGGGTCAGGAAAGTCACAAATATTCAGTATAACACCCTTATAAATGTAATTTTTACTGTATTGTTACCTTTATCCTTGGAGGAAGAAAATTACTAGAAAAAGACCAATGTAGTAACTTAATTAAAAAAACCTCTAAGTATAAGATGGCAATCAGAGGATATAATAAATATAAAAGTGGCATGTGCATATAATAATCTTAAAAAGGCTAATGCCTAAATAAGCTAGGGTTTTCAGAACTTTCTAGAAACCAGGAAGAAGAAGTTTAAAAAGATTTGGGAGAGAGAAGATCAAGGCAGGCAGGGCTGCTGCTTGTGGCATATGTGGATAGATGAATGAGAAACAAAGAACAGTTTAACTGTTATTTTATTATTGTCTTCTACTTAGTGAAATTATCTTTAGGTAGAAAAAATATTAAGAGGAAAATGAAGCCCAAGTAGAGGAAGCCAGAATCTATATGTTCTAAATTAGCTCAGGAATTTCAACCAGAGAGATCTCAGAAGCCTATAAAAACTAGAGATAAAATTGCTGAACAAATTGCTGCTAAAGTGTTTAAGAAATTGAGATAAAAGAGCAAAATTGTGACTTTCAAAAATAAAGCAAGGGACTGGGTTCATTAATTTCACAACATACAACAAAGGTTTATTGAGCATTACTGAATCCCAGACACTGTGATAAAGACGAGGGATGTGCTAGTAAATCTGATGGGTATTGAGAGAGCAATGACAAGTAGTTGGGTAAGTCTTTGAAAAAGGAAGTGCAGAGTGTTTGAGAATGCTAGTCAGGTACCCCTCCAGACACAAGAACCACAGTTTGAAGTTCCAGGAAGCTTTCTAGAACAGGTTTTTAAGAGACTGATTTGGGAAATTATGAAGTAATGATTTTTGGAACTTCTCATAACTTTACAAAGTCACCACCGTTAACTGTATTTCTTTCTCTGACAGGGGATAGATTGGAAGATCATTCATTCATTTTCTCACTTAACAAATGAAAAAAACTAAATAAAAAATGTTTTCACCTATTATACACCAGGCACTTTCATAGGCAGTGAACAAAAGAGTAAATTCTGCCTCATAGAATTTACATGTTTGTAGTGGATGCAGACAGCAGACAAGGTAAATAAGTAAAAATTTTAGTATTTTAGACATTGATAAGTTCTAAAACTTTAGCAGGATGGAATGATTCGAAGTGCATTTGTGCAGGAAGTTGCAATTTTAGATGGTGTCTGGGCAAGATCTCTTTGAGAAGGTAAGAACTTCTGTCTCCTTAGAAAAAGACATGTTGGTAATCATCATGTAGCCTTCCAGGGAAAGTGTTTGAGGTCAAATAACAAGTGCATCATCAAATAGCAAATGCAAAGGCCCTGAGTCAGGAACACTTTAGGAATAGTGAAGCTGTTGATAGGGTTGGAGTAGAGCCGCCAAAGTTGAAAATAGTAGAGGTTGAGGTAAAAAAAATTTACCCAGATCACATTAGGCCTTGTACAGCATTGAACAATTTTGTAATTAATGTGAGTAAGGTGAGTTTTGAGTAATTAAGACCAATGAGAATAATGAGACCTGCTTTCTTTTTGCAGGATCACTCTGACTGAAGGTTGGCTATAGGTTGAGGGGGCAAGGATGGTAGTAGGTGAAAGGCACTGCTTGCTGATACTTGAATTGTTACAGTGGAGATGCTGAAAAGTGATCAGACGAATATATTTTGATGTCAGAGATTCAGTATTTGCTGACAGATTAAGTGCAGAAAGTGAGATAAAGAAAGAAGTCAAATAAACACTAAGGTTTTTGGCCTTTTTGGAGTTTTCATTTCTTGAATGGGAAGGCTACAGAACAGCTAAGTTTATGGTGATGGTGGCAGTGGGGCAATTATCAGATGCTCAGTATTCAATGTATTAAGTTTGAACATCTCATTAGGCATTCAAATGGCGATGACAAATAGACATTTGGATTTTCAGGCCTAGTGTTCAGGGAAGAGCTGTGTTGCAGACATTCACACACTGATGCTACCTAACCCAAGAGACTGAATGAGATCATCTAGGAGTGGGTGTGGTTAGAAAGAGAAGAGATCCAAGGACTGAGTTCTGGATACTTCAAAATGCAGATGTCATGGAAATGAAGAGGAATTGGAGAAGAAGTAGCTGGAAATGTAAGAGAAAAACACAAGTGGGTATGGTTTCCTAAAAACCAAATGAAGAAAGTTTTAAAAGGGGGAGTGAGAGATCAGAGAAAAGCAATAAATGTAGAGTACCTGGACTTTAGTAAAGCATGTGGCAAAGTCTCTAAGAAAATCCCATCAACAAGGAAAAAGCACATAAACTGGATGGAAAAAGTAAACTGAATTTATAACTAACTCCCCCGTTCTATTTAAGGATCCTGATTAGTGGAATATTATTAACTCAAACCTGTTTTTCAACCCTATACATTCTTCAGGCCCCCACCATGTGATTCTGAAAAACCTCTTAGGAAGTCATGCCCTGCTCTTGAGTTGAAGAAAAGTCACATACATCACCAGTACCTCAGGATTATGATCTCAACTATCTTTTCAAAAAGATGAAAAAAATAAAGCAATATCTTGGATGGAAGCATAGAGCAAATCATTACATTTGTGGATGCTTTAAAGATTTACTAATAGCAAATACATCACATGAGTTCTGAGTTCAAAAAAAGATTTGAGTAAGAGTTGGTGATCTTTTGGCAGTTTTGGAATATACAGAAGGTGTCAGAAGTCTGGAATACTGAAAACATAATCTTTACTTCCAAAACTAAAGAATAAGACCACAAAAAACAGACCACCAAGTTTGAAGTCAAATGTGAGCAAGAATCTGGAGTGAATAATTAAAAGGACGGTTTGTGACCATTTTGAAAAGAAGGCAGTCTGATGTAGCATGTTATATTGACCTCATTCTATCCCAAAATATGGTCCCTACACTGGCAGAACAGGAAACTAATTTTTAGAGTTCTGCCTTTGACAATAATCTATTATTATATATCCCTGAAGTATCATCAAAGAGTCTAAACTAAGTATATAGTCACAAAGGCACACAATTTATATTCAGAGAATCTGGGTTTGGGTTCTAGCTTTGTAACTTACTTATGTGGTCCAGAAAAAAATTTGCCTAAACTCTAAATCATAGTTTCTCCATCTGAAAATGAAAAAACAATACATTTATTACAGATAGCTATTGGATTCAAATGAGATGTAAAGATGAAAGCAATTTCTAAAGCCTAAAGTACTAATTAAACATCAGGTATTCTACATTGGAGAAATGTTGCTCAAATGATAGTAGCTACCAAAAGTGACAATGAGATCTTGGCTGAAATCAAGGAAGTCTAGTATGTAGAACAAGAGAGATTATACTCAACTTTGTCTCTGCCCTGGAATGATTACACATGGAATTTTATATTCTTCTATAATTTGCCTAGTGAGACCTAGGAAAATTAGATTGTAGCTAGACTGAGCCTCATCAGAAAATTGAGAAGATTGGACGAATACCCATGAGGAATATTTGAAGGGATTGAGAAGAACTTGGAGGTGGTAATATTGAGGATGAGATAACCATCTTCAAGTAGTTGAGGAATATTAGGGTGGTGAAAGGATTTAGTTTATTATGTTCTATCTCAAGGGGTAGCAATAAGACAAATGGATGAAGCCAAACTTCTGGTCATAGAGAGAAAGGGCTTTCTGATATAGCTATACATTGCTACAGTGGGACTGAAGAAGTTCCTATCAATGGAGGCTTTCCAAACATGGACTGGGTGACCATCTGGCAGGGAAGAAGATTCCTGAATTAGTTTGGTGGTCATCACAATGACCTCTTAGTGCCCTCAGACCTCATGTGTCCATTATTCCATGATATAATCTATTTATCTTTCTATGTACCCCTGTACTCTATGATATTCAGAGATATAGTATGCTATAATCAGTTATGACTGCATTTCTCACATAATTTAATCCTAGATTTAAAAAAAATCATTTAAACTGAGATGTACCCTTTAATGTTTTCCACATTTTGTCTTGGTTCCCTGACACTTCATGAATAGTTCTGACCATTCATGTGCTTTAGAAACAGCAGACCATAGAGAAACTTCATATTATGTGAAAGGATTTTCCAAGGCCAAACTAAACTACATTTAGTCTGTCTTAAATGAAGGAACGACTTTGATCTGTCAACTGTGAAAAGTAAACTGGGCATGACCTTCACTCATCACCAATCATCTCACTTAATGACTTTTGTTAACTTTATTGTGATATTAGATCATGGTCTTTCTTTGTTCTTTCAGGGTTTTTCATCTAAGGTCTAATTATTTCCTTTTATATGTATACAGAGAGCTTAGATGTCTGATGTATTGAATGTGAAGTTTATCTCTCTGTGGCTCAAATTTTGAAGACAATTTGTTGCATTTGCTGATATTTGCCCAATAAAGAAAAAAAAAATAAAGAGATCAGCTTTTTAAGTAAAATATGCTTTAAAATACTCACTTCATTACCCTTGAGACCTTGAGCATTCCTTTTACTGTTCAGATTATATGTTCTAGCTCCTTTGGTTCTGTTGTGCCTTTTCACTCAGAAGGTCTCCAAATGACAATTATTGTTTCTTAGAGGATGCAACTTCAGAGAAGCTGTCACAATGAATCAAGCAGAACCCGATTTGATGAAACCTCAAGGATCTGAAATGTTGTAAATGTTTTATACAATTCAAACTCACATTTTCTGAAAAGATATCAGAGCACCAAAAGCCAAAAGCCGGTTAATCTTTTCACAGCATGACAGAGGATAGGCTAATCCATTTTCTCATGAACATTCCAAAATAAACTAAATGTAATTAGCAGTATAACACTTTAAGTAATTCTCAAGTATTTTAGTACTTTTTAAAATACTTTCTCTTAAATAGATGTTTAAATTTCATAATACAAACTGATAGTTTAACTATTTAAACATAGTTATACCATACACAGATAAGGACTAAAATAAATTAATCTTGAAAGTATCTGTTTGAAATCATTGCTTTAGGAAAAAAAAAAATTGTGTCTACCATGAAGCTAGATTGACTCCATACTCATCTACTGGTTGCTCTGAGCCATAGCAGTCTCTCTTTTTCCCATCTCATGTCAAAAGGTTAAAATAATTTGGAAAAAAAGAGTACATGTAAAATTGCCCACCCTCTTCCTCTGAGGCATCTATAAAAGAATAAAAAAAAGTAAAAGAAAAGAGAAACAATATGTGTTCAATTTGTCTTAAAAATTAATTTCTATTTTTTTTTTGCCTCAGGTATATAATTAGGCAGGTGATTATTTTTATGACTACATTCCTCTATATTAAATTAATTAAAAAATTAAAGAATGATATAAATTGAATTAAGTTTTCTAATCAATTTTATTCAAATAAAGTATAAAATTATATAAAAAGCAATTCCCATCGAATTGTCCATTCTTTTACAGAATGACCTTGAGAGGAAGTTCCATTTATTGAATAAATATGAATTCAAATAAACTGCTAGAATTATTATTAGTAATATACTAGAAATAATGGTCTTCAGAGTTGGAGTTAATAACCTATGAAAGTGCCTGGATTTGATACCTTAGTTCTTGAATCCTCCCAGCACGTCACCAAGAATGACAACCATTTTAGACATTTTGACTTGAAATTAGGCTTGAAAATAGTTACTCTCTTGGGGTGAGTTAACATTTAATGTTGGGCAAGTAGAAATGACTGCTGATTTTCATTCTTTATATTAATTCCATGGGGAGGGTGAGCAAGTAAAACATTTGTGTGAGCTGGTCATTATTTTAAATTTATTTACCAAAGTGACTTACGTAATAATCATCCCCATGCTAAATCAGTCAGTCAACAAGTTTTTATTGAGTCCCCACTGGGTTAGAGTAACATACAGTAATGATGTATTCAGTAGTATACAGATGTATGCAGCGAAGATTAGATGTGAGCTCGACCCCAAGGCCTTACAAGCCATTAGAGGAGACAAACAGACACATATCATCAACTGAAATGTAAGCAGATGACTTAACTCCCTGAGTGTGGAGGAAAAATGGCTAGGCTGGGATTATTCTAGTGGATGACGGGATGGGTTAAATGTGGGAAACTTCCAGAATGTAGGTGCCTTAGTCTGGATTAGATAAAAAAAGTTGATGGCTTGGTAGATGAAAGATGCAATTTGGTTTTATGAATATCATGTAACTCAGACAAAGGCTGAAATAGAGTATGAAAGTATGTTTAATTTATCTGGAGGTGTAGCAGAATTGACAAGTATATAGGTGAGACAGATAATGGATAGTTACATGAAAGCTAAGTTTGAGCAGAAGTGACATTGGAGGTTATGAGTTTAATATCACAGTGATTAGCTCCATTTTAACTTTGTTAACTGCAGGAAATGATGAGAATAAAAAGAAAAGTACTTAAATGAAGGGCATGTGTTTTGGGATTGTTCATGCAGAGATTCTCCCAATGCTTACTATGCCTGGCTAATCTTGACCAGCTTCAAAGACTGAAAAATATCTATGTAAACTGCAGGTTTTGGGACAAATGTTCCTGGCTTAAGCAAACCCACTGGTATGTGACTGGCTACCATTGACTGGCATCATATGAAAATTGTTGGTAAGCTTTCCCTTTCATTATTAGTCCTTTCCCCTGGTTAAATACTGTCACCATATGGGCATGTTATGTTAGACTTAGCTTTTCCTAGCATTCTACCTTTTTTCATAGTTATAAGGAAATAGTTTTAGTTTAAAATTTCTAACTCATTTCATAATGGAATGATGATGGTTGCTCCATTGAACAGCATAGGTTTCTCAGCACACTTTATGGTAAAAGAACCCAAGTGGGTAAGGTCAGCAATAAATGCTAGTTGTAGGGAATTAAGTGTTTGTACTGTTACCTGAAACAGGCAATTCTAATCTGAGCCCCATGTGCTAACAAATTTCAGTAATCCCTATGTTCCTTTTTCTGTATTAGGTATGATATAAATATCAATTTGGCCCATAACAATGCTAATACAATTTTTCCTCAACTTCTTAATTCTCAATTCAAAGACTCATTTCTGATTCTTCACCAGATCTATAATGTATGAGTCACTTACTATTAACAGGCAACTTTCTTGGGCTTTACTTTTACTATCTCATTTAACTATGCAACAGGCCTTTGAGGTAGGTGTTATTAGCTCCCAGAATGAGGAAATTAAGATTTTTAACAAAAGAGATAAGGGTTATTTTTGTGGTAACAGGGCTGGGTTTCACACCCACGTTTGTCTGACTCCAGAGCTTATGTTCTTTTCATTACACCACACAAACTGTCCAAAGTTTTATAAATGGTGGTGTTCACCCAACTACTAGCAGACTATTTGAGCTCTGCTCTTGTTAATTTGAGTAGGAAGGTCACAGAACATCGCAGTTCCTTCTTGTTTATGATTTTTATTCTAGTCAAATAAGCAATTACTTAGTGACAATTCATTAGTGTTGAGAAGAGTGTACTGGAATAATATAAATATTAAGGGAATAATATCCTTGCTTTAGGAAATTCCTAATTGGCATTCTTAGATATTCCCTGTACTTGAAATATCTTTTTCTACTTCTTCACCTAGTTAGTTTTCAAACTTTCTTCAGGTACAGTTCAGGGAAAAACAAGTAGAACTCATCTTTCTAGAATGTTTTCTCTGGTTCCTCAGATTTATTTGGATTTCTATCCTCCATGAACCAGCAATACTCAGTGTATAGTTCTCTTGATCCAACTATGTAGTAATCTTTGTTTTACTTCTCTGTCTCCCTCTCAAAAATGTAAGTACCCCAAGGACAGTAACTTAGTCTAATTAGTCTTTGTCTTCCTATCACTGTCAGAGTACTGAGTCAATAGGAGAAGGAGCCAAGACAATAGTCGTTTGGGAGAGATTGTGGAGTATAGCAGAAGTTCCTAGAAGGGAGAAGCTACCAAAGGTTAAGGGGAAAGAAGCTTCTCTGAAGAGGTGGAACTTGCTCTGGACTTTGAAAGATGGCAGGAAAGCAGGAGGGCACAACCACTGGGAGAGATGAAAAGTGCCTATTCTCTCTAATTTTTAACCAAATCTGCTTTTCTGTGGCTCCCACCAATTTTCCTAGTTCAATACATTCAGATGATGCATAACTAGTCTAAGCCCTTTCCTCAAACAGCCCTGCAATGTCTGAAAACCTTAGGTTTCCCTGAGTTTTCTTTTCCTTTGACAGAACTTGATTCTCTAATCATCACCCTTAACCTTTTTCTGTGCTCCCTATCCAATTTCCCACAGCATTAGGCAACAAAGGAGGCCAAGACGAACACCTCCATGCCTGAGACAGAGGGTTTTGTAAATACAGGCTATACTGCACCACAGCTGTTGGCGGCCACATATGCTTATTGACTTATTTTCACCTTAGAGTCAGTGAAGACCATTGACTCTTTTTCACACATGTAAAACCATTTGTGCCTACCTATTAGTGTCACATACTCACTTACCATTCACTTATTCACTCTCTCCCTTGGTTATTCCATGAATGTTCATTAAAGATTTACTATGTTTCAGGTACTGTGTTAGGTGCTGGGACATAAGGTCTAGTATATGCCTGACATAAATAGAGAAACTTGCATTTGTCTCTGTTTAATACTATCTTCTCACATTGAGTCTAGATTTCTAATATTTCTCTTTTTCTTGTCTTTCTTTTTGCCTCTCTGTCTCTCCACCCCCAACTCCAGGTAGGTAGGTAGATAGATAGATGATATAGATAGATATAAAGTATGTGTGTATATATATATATACACACATACTCACACATACATGTTTATATATATATTTCAAGTGCTTGTGATGATTTCCAGCTGTGTACTGATGAGGCTAATTACGATATAGGAAAGAAAGCTTATCATGGACATAAATTACAGTTTATAATCTTAGATAACATTCAAATCATAACTGCTCTAAGATTCTAGGATAGAGGAAAACTGTCTATATTGGAGAGGGAGGGTTGTGCTAGGTAACAAATGTGCAAAAAGTGTGGGCTTTGAGTCAGACTCTCTGAGATGAAATGTGGACCTCATTACTTACCAGCTTTGTGACTGAGGACAAAAAGTGTAATTTCCCCATGTCTCAGGTCCTTCTGCATATATTTCAGTATACTAAGGAATAATAATATTTTCTGTTCAAAAGGAGGTTGTGATAATTAAATAAGATGATGTATATAAAGTGATTATGCCTGAGGCTTACCAAAGACTCAACAGATGACAGAAAAAATTATGTAAGAAAAATAGTTCTTAAATTGCCTAAAAAAATTAATTTTTAAAAGAAAAATGGGACACAATGATGTCAATGCTTATTATAACCAACTTTAGAGATAGTTTAAACTAAAATTCTACTGGAATTTGACAATGCATTTTGTTGAGCTTTAGCCAGTATTGAGAAATATTTTTACTAGTGAGAAATAGTTGTTTTAAATATACTTGCTGCCATAAGGTTTGACTTGGATTAGCAGTAGTTAAATTAATAGAATAGTGAAAAAAATTAAGAATCTCTGAGTCTTAAATGTGACTCTTTAACTTACTTTTTATATATTTTACTTTCTGCAACAATTCAAAGTAAAGAGTATGATTTTTCTAAGACATCTAAGTGCCTTACATTTCCATCATATGAGTTAACTAAATAGTTGTGTATTAACCTGTAGATGATAATTTATTATTTAAAATGGTTTGATTTATTCTCATATGCTCAACTGAAAGACTTTTAAAAAGAAGCATTGAGAGCTACAATTAATGAAAAATAACTAGCTGCCTCATCTTTGGCTCAGGTGGTTCCAGTCTAGTTCTAGTCTGTTTCAGAGCAAACCATGGGAGCCTACCACTGATGCAAGATTTAAGAATATTGCTAAACTTGGTTTTGAAAGTACTTGGGATATTACTTATAACTTCTTAATGAATTCCAACAGCTCTTTTTGATAATTAGGGAATAAGCAAAGCCCTCAGCAGCATGCCAGTACAGTGGAGTAATGGCTGTTAAAGACATGAGCTTTGGGACTCTTTGGAAACAAATGATCATTTCATCAGAAAAGTAAAATAAACTGAGCAGTTTTATTCAACTTTCCTTCTTCGGCTCCTTGCCATATTTGTCAACTCTGACTAGTCAGTCCTGGTGAGTTTTTTATTTGTCAACTATATGAACTTTCAGTATGACAGTTCTTAGTTCTGTTCTCACTCTCTGCTCTGATAGCAGGTACATGTTTATTTTCTTTATTTGAAGAAAGTGCTCCACTAATTTTTTTTATTTGTTTAAAATAAAATCATAAAACAATTTGCAGAATCAGGTTGATTCCAGCTCATCCTTGAAGAATATGGCATATAAACGCATGTGGATTGTGTCTCCATGTTTTGTCTTTTAAGTTTTAGTAGTATTTGACTTAACACATTTATTTGATTTTGATAGAAGTATCACAGGTAATTTTAAGTGATTATTAGTTACTTTACCTCACTCAGGGTATAGATTTATGACTATTTTCTAAAATTAATTGTCTCATAATTCCCTAAATAAAAAGACTTACTTTTGACCCTTATAATAATCTACAAGGTGTTAAAATGTGATGAAAATGAAACAAGAAGGGAAAACGATCTCAGTAAAAAAGACTTTTTTTTGGTTAGAGAATTGGAATGAATCTTTCTGCCTTTTTTGAAAATATGCTGAGTAATGAAATAATAAAGCTTTAACTAAAGAATTGGTGTATGAGGAGGTAAAGAAATAAAAAGCAGGTGGGCCATGTCTCTACTGGGTTTATATACCATGCTTGATAAATTTATTTATTTATTTATTTTGTGTCTTAAATTGCTTTTGCAATTTTGGTTAAGCCTAGATGTTCTTAGTTACATAACTACTCCCTTTGGCCTCTAAAAAAAAAAGGACAATCTAGGGTCAAGAAACAATTACGGTAAAAAGAACATAAAGTGTATGTGGCTAGGTCAAAATTCAGGTTCCTGTGATGGCAGCACTTCAGACCCTGGTGCTATGTCTAGGTTGGAAGAAGTCTAGGAAACATGTTTAGAAAGAAGTCTGGGATTTAAATTAGGCATGGTTTCTTTATCAAATTCTCAGAGAATCAGACTCACAAAACAGTCAAGAGTAAGAACTTTAGAGGTTCTCTTCATTTTGGAGATGAGGAAGTGAAGGCGGCTCATAAAAAAAGCTGGAGGACAGAGGGATAATAGAAAGGCACCCATCAATTCAAGGGGAAAGCCTGTATTTATTATCTTCATGGTGTCATAGCTGGCATTAAACTCCTACCTCAGCAGGGGCCAGGAATACCTTTAGATTTGTAGAAACTGATGACAAAAGAGATTACTGAACTAGGCAATTAAAGACATAGACCAAAGTTGTTTCCTTAATTCTTTAGATAAGTCACTATGCTCTAACATCAGTTTTCTCATTTACAAACCTGTACATTACTATTTTCCCATTTACCTCAATGGATCAAATGAAATGTTGTTTGTGAAAGTGCTATGACAATTCATAGGTAAGGCATTACAAATTACCATTGACCATCCTTTTCCTAAGAACTTCTCAATAGTTATCTGGGGCTACAAGAATATCCTAGTTGACTACCACACAAAGGACATAAAGGAGGCACTAAAAATTATCAACATCTCAAATGAACACTGCCTTCCACTCACAGTAAAATCCTCAAGAAGTCTGCTTTTAACTCAGCAAGTTGTGAACATTCATTTCTTTTATTTATTAATGAACTCATTCATTAATTAAATGAGGCATAAAATTAGTAGACATATTACTTGCCCTTCTCTGAAGGGGGTAACAGACAGATAAAAATGTGATTCAATATGGAAATGTTGTATATTAAATATTAAGAACTGGGGAAGGCTGAAAGAGGAAGTAAAGTGTTATGAATAGGTTTTAAGAAATAAGTGGTCTTGAAGGTTGAGTAATATGGTAACTTACTGAGAACATAAAGACATGCTGAGAAGAAAGAACCTCAATGAATTCTTGAGAATGTTGAGTTGTCCAGTGAGCCAGAAGTTAGGGAATAAGGAGAGACCACTGAGAAATAGATCTAGACAGCCAGGATGAGGCTGAACAATAAAAGCCCTTGGTTAGCATGTTAAGGAGATTAGGATTTGTCTAAAACATATGGGGGGACACTAACATTTATTCTGTAACTACCTTTTACTCAGTTAAAATTGGAAAGGTAATGATTGAAATATTCAAACGTTTTACACATATAAAAGAAGGTTAAAAAAACAATGGACCTAAACCTCTGGAAGTAATAATCATTACCATTAAGTGAACACAGTTCTAGACTTCTTTCAATGCACACACACAAAGAGAAAAAGAGAAATACTTTTTATAAAGATAAAATGTGTTCTGGTTCTGACAACAAGATAAGTGGAAATAACATAGACTCTAATCACTCATCAATTCTGTAGTTATAAAATCATAGACATGCTAGATACAATGTATAAAAAAAATAAATATATAAATTAATTTGCAAAAAGATAACTTCTGGCATGATGATATGCCAGAAATAAAGGCAGCTTTAGGTTTGAATAGTAAACTTCTGAGCAGATGCTGTAATGGTTTTGGAAGATATTATATTGGATAAGAAGATTAGAGGCTGAGGTTTTAAAGCCCATGTGAACATGAGAAACATGGCATTGGGCCTGAGTGAGGCCAGGAGCTAGAACAAAGATTCCTACTTAAAGCTGGATCCTGGAAAGAAAAGGCTACTCCCTTGGTAAAGGAGACTAGTTAAAACCTACTTGCTGCTTTGGGTAGAATGATTAAAAAATTTGTTAATTTTTGAAATTATGGATTGAAAAATATAAGAGGAATAAAACCTTGCCCACCAAAAATCATGTGAGTTTGGAAAACATCACTAATTCAATGCTAGAAAGCCCAGCCAAGAAATTAACATCAGAACTAATTCCAGACCAAAAGCAAAAGTAAAATGATTCTATTGTAAGACTTTTATACTCTAGCATGCATAGGCATTCTGGGGATAGAATGAAGAAAGAGGAGAAACAATTAAATATCATATTCCATAGAGAAAATATCATGAGTAAGTCAACTGACACTATAAATAGAAAAACTACTATTCCCATAATCTTGAGGTAATAGAACAATTTGAGATGGCTATAAAATAACTATGCTACAAATGGTTAAAGTGATTAAAAAAGAAAATTCTTGAAATCATGAGAGAACAACACATTGTAAAGAGAGTTTTGAAAAACAAATAGATTTTCTGGAAATAGAGATGTCATTGATATCTACAGGGATGCCTTAGATAACAGGTTACATATAGTTGAAGAAAGAATTAGTGACTTAGAAGTAAGAACTAAGAAAATTACTATACTGCATCAGAGAGACACAGATATGGAAAAAATAAAGATAAGTCTAAGAGATATGGGAGATAGAAAGAAGAGAGAATGGAGAAGAGGCAATGCTTGAAGAGATAATGGCTTAGAATTTTTCAAAGCTGACTAGAAAAAAACCTGCAAGAGCTCTTAAACTGAAGAATCATATACTCAATGGTATACTGGTAAATGTTTAACAACCAACTTGCCAAGGTAAAAAACCTGATTTGTGGTGTTTACTGACTGCTGTGCTGTAAATACTGTCATCATGGCTGACTTTAGGTTATCAGCTGAATTTGGGTTACTTCACTGAATGTGGAGTTGGGATATGCATAATTAGCTTTTGTGACATGATCTAAGCTGACTCCAGCACACAACTGCTTGTGCTAAAGTCTAGTGAAATGTAAATAAAAATAAATCAATGCAGAGATATCTTGTAATGAAACTTCAGAAAACCCACAACAAAAGTAACATTTTTATTATGGACACAAAAGACAGATTCTCTTCTGAGGAAAAAATTAGTCTGATAGCAAACTTATTGGCAATGATAGTTAGAGGAAAGTGGAAGGTTATCTTCAAAGCACTGAGTAAAAAATTCAACCTAAAATTTTATACTTAGTTTTTTTTTCATTTTTTACAAAGATTAAATAAAAATTTCAAGCAAATGATGAATTTACTAAGCTATGACCTTTGCTGAAAGAACTTATTAAAGGATATATTTCAGTAAGGAAGAAAATCACTCAGAAAAAGAGTTTTTTTGTTTGCCACAGCAATGATAAAATTTATAATCATGGGTAAACATAAATAAGCATTTTTTCACTTTATTATTTATAAAGTAAATAATCTATAATAATAATGACTGATTTAGAAGGATATTTAACAATAAGGTAGAATTTAAATATACTACAATTAAATGAAATATAAGTAGACCATTGGTAAGAGTGCAGTCTAACAGAAAGTAGGAAAGGAGCAACAAGTAAAAACACCAATTTAAAATAGAAAAAAAAGTAAATACAAAATATAAAATAGGATGGCAGATATAAATTCAAATGTATCAGTAATCCAAATGAATGAGAAAACTAAATTCACCTATTAAAAAGCAGAGATTCTCACACTGGATTTAAAATATGCATTTACATACAGCTTACTGAAAAATAAAAATATATGACATATTTGAAAGTGAAAGGGTGGGAAAATAAACTAATATCTAATAATAAATACTAAAAACACAATATACACTCTCACAAACACAAAGCAATATTATAGTAGCAATATTGCTATCAGACAAAAATATTAGGACTGCAAGCATTAAGAAAAAAGAGGTCATTATTCAGTGATGAAGATCAAAGGGGCAAGTAAATAGGGAAAATGATAACCCTGAACTTGTATATCTCAATAAAATTTCATATTGCATAAAGCAAATTGAATTAACTATATACTTACCTATTATAACATGGATAAAATGCTTAAAAATAAGTTAAAAAGGCAGAGAAAAATAATTACGATGTGAAAAATTGTATAATTTTAAAAAATAATTGTTTTTCAATTACAGTTGGCATACAATATATAAGTTTCAGGTATAGAGCATGGTGATTAGACATTTATATAACTTACATGTGATCACCCTGATAAATCTAGCACCCATCTTACACCATATGTAGTTATTACAGTATTATTGACTATATATTCTGTGCTGTACTTTACACTCCCATACCTATTTTGTAACTACTGATTTGTATTTCTTAATCCCTTCTCCCTTTTCATTCAGCTTTCTCACCCCACCCATCTGGCAGCCATCCAAATGTTCTCTGTATCCATGAGTCTGTTTTTGTTTTGTTTGTTTATTTCGTTCTTTAGATTTCACATGTAAATAAAATCATATGGCATTTGTCATTCTCTGTCTGACTTACTCTACTCAGCACAATAACTGCTAGGTCCATCTATATTGTTGCAGATGGTAAGATTTTATTTTTTGTGGCTGAGTCATATTTTATTCTTTATATATAATATTATATATATAATCACCTCTTTATTCAATCGCCTATTGATGGACACTTAGGTTGCCTCCATATCTTGGCTATTGTAAATAATGATGCAATAAACATACACATGCATATGTCCCTTCTAAGTAGTGCTATGGGTTTGTTGAGATAAATACCCAAAAGTAGGATTACTGAGTCATTCTTTGTTCCTTGCTAAAGGCTTTGTTTTAAAGTTCATTTTACCTGATATAAGTATTGCTACCCTCGGTTTTTTCGTTTGTTTCCATTTTTATGAAATATCTTTTTCCTTTGTTTTACTTTTAATCTGTTTATTCTAAAACTTTGCATTTGTAGGTCCTGGTTTTTTATCACTTTGAATATTTTATACCAATTGTTTCTGGCCTGCTAAGATTCTGTTGAGAAATCAGCTCATAGTCTTATGTAGGCTCCCTTGTAAGTCACTAACTGCTTTTCTCTTGATGATCTTAGATTCTCTCTTTGTCCTTAAGCTTTGGCATTTTAATTATGATGTGTCTCAAGGTAGACCTCTTTGGGATCTTCTTGTTTGGGACTTTGCACTACCTGGGGTTGTATGTCTATTTCCTGTTAGGTTAAGGAAGCTTACTGTCATTATTTCGTCAAATAGGTTTTCAATTCCTTGCTTTTTCTCTTCTCCTAGTACCTCTATGATGCAAATTTTGGTACACTTAATGTTATCCCAGAAGCACTGTATACTATCCTCGTTTTTTTTGTTTTTGTTTTTGGATTTTTTTTTTCTTTGTTGCTGTTTTGATTGGGTATTTTCTGTTACCTTATCTTCTAAATTGCTGATTTTATTATGTGTTTCATCTAATTTACTGTTGATTCCTCTAAAGTATTCTTGCTGTCAGTTATTATATTCTTAATTTCTGACAGGTTCTTTTTCATGTTTTCCATCTCTATTTTTATGTTTTCTATATCTTTGTTAAAGTTCTCACTGAGTTAATCTATTCTTCCCCTAAGTTCATTAAGCATCCTTATAACCAGTGTTTTGAACTTTATATCTGGTAGATTGCTTGTTTCCATTTTATTTAGCTCTTTTTCTAAAGCTTTGTTTGGTTCTTTCATTTTGGACATTTTTTCATCTCTCATGTTGGTTGTCTCCCAGTGTTGTTTCTATGCATCAGGTAGGGCTGCTATGTCTCCTGGTCTTGGCAGAGTGATTTTATGTAGCCGGTGTCCTGTGAAGCTCATGGTGCAATCTCCCTGGTCACCTGAGCTGGGCACTCCAGGTGTGCCCCTTGTATCGGTTGTGTGTAGCCTCTTGTTGTTATTGAGCCTGGTTGCTGTTTGCACATCAGTGAGAAAGACTGACCCTTGGGTTGATTGGTTGTGAGAACTGGCTGATGGGGGCTGATCCTAAAGAGCAGAATTTGCTTTAGCAGGGCTCTGATGCCTGTCCAGTGTGCCCTTTGAGTGTGTCATCCTTAGAAATGCCCAGGTAATGCTTTGGCTCAGTCTGAAGCTGACTACCATGTGTGCCAATCCCAAGGCATCCTGGGAAGGGTCTCACCGCAGGCCAAGTTCACCCTTAGCCTGTACTATGCCTAAAGCCATCTGGCATGAGTTACCAAGCAACTTGCAGATGGCTGCTATCATGCAGGGCTTGGAGGTGCCTCAAGAGGCCAAGTTGTAAACCGAGGCCTGCTGTCACTATTGCTGGATTTGGGGCTGCTCAGCAAGAGGTAAAGAGCATGCTGCGGCTAGGTGCTATTTGTCTGGATATTTCGAAACTTTGAGAGATTCTGAGAAAATTTACAACTAAGCCAAGACAAGCTATTTCTATGAAAAAGCCACTAGAAGAGGCTCATAAGTCAGGGAATCTTCAGGGTGGGGTGACCAATGTTACCCAGGTTTCTGGAGACTCAGATATGGCAGCCACCTGCATCTGCACATCAGTAGGGGGAATGACTCAACAAAGAAATAATGGATTCTGCCAGCCCTTCTGTCTGAGGAAAAGCTGCCTTTTCAGCCTCTGCTCTGAATAAGACAATTTAGTTCTTCTCTGTATGTTCTTGGCACTTTTCAAGTTGATGTTCTAGTGCTAGAGCTAAGAATGCGTGTCTGTCAGTGTGTAAGCCTGCATGCCATCTCTTTAGGAGATATGTCTGTGACTCCAGCCGTCCTTCTTCTCACTCAGCCACAATTCCTGCTGATTTTCACAGCCATAAGTTGTGGGGACTTCTCTTTGCCACAATGAACTGTGGTCTTGGAAGCCTGGTGTGAGACCAGAAACTTTATCTCCTCTGAGGGGACTTCTGCAGCCAAGATATCCCTCTTGATTCTCACCTGCAACACATAGATATGGTGGCCAGTCTGGTTCACATCTCCGACTCTCCTACCAGTCTTGAGGTGGCCTCTTCTGTGTATCCCCAATTGTAGAACTTCTGTTCAGCTAGATTTCAGGTGACTCTAAACGATGGCTATTCTTTAGTTTAGTGTAACTTTGATGTGATTTGAGAGGCGGCAAGCACAGCATTTTCCTTCTCTACCATCTTGACTGGAACTCCCTGAAATGTTTTATTTTCACAAAATAATAGTAAATTTTACCATGCTTATTGGGTTGGTTATTGATGTATTGTCTCTAATTTCCAAATTAATTCTTTTATACAGCTCTGTGAAAAATAAATATATACCTTTTAAATGGTTTTTTTTTTCTTTGCCAGCTGGTTCTAAAGCTTTGTTAAGAAAGTGTTCTAGGCAGTCATTGGAGGATAAAAAGCATTTTTGCTTCATGGTGCTGGTGGTTTCTTTTGGCAGGCTTTCTATAGCACCAGGCTGTTGAAGTGTGGGAGATTTTGCAAGATCCTACTCCTGCAGTGCCAGGCAGTGGTACCTAGCTACCAGCAGCCACTCTCCACACTCCCATCATACATACAACCTTAGGAAGTCTTTCATCCAGTGTGACACCTTTCTGTGAATAGCTTTCTCCAATACCCTAGAAGGTCTATTTCTAGCAAGTGTCAGAAACATTTTGAAATATAAATATTTAATATATATTTTCTAAATTTATTGAAAAGAAAGTTAAATGAAATGGAAGACTTTCTGTAATGAGATCTATCATATACACATATACACATATCATACACATACATGATAAATCTTATTACAAAAAAATGTTTCTACAACTTCTTTATACAGTTCATATTCTCAGAAGTACTGAGTAATTTTTCTTTAATATTTCAAGCAAGAATTCAGTCATACTCAGACTGAATTGATACCACTGGTCAAGGCAGTGAAAATTGTTAAATCGGTTTAAACCAATCAGAACTGATCCTTGGCTTTGGGCATGGGGTTAGTATTCCCAAAGCCTAGGGGTCAGGTGGAGCAGGGGTGGATATCTAAAAGAAAGTTTTTTGTCCTTAAGAAGGGGGAACAGAAATGGACATTAGATAAACAAATGGATATTAGATAGACAAATACATATAAACATATGGTATATATTTTAAATCTGAAGATTCAAGCTTTTTTTCATTTTGGAAAAATTTTTCTCCTTGTAATCTTGGAATGATTTCCTCTTTGATGTTTTTAATTTTATATCTAAAGGACAGACAAAACTTGTCTTTATTCTAGGTTTCTTTGTCATGCTTATATGTTTTCAACTTATTGTTTTAACCTCTGTCTTTTCTCCCTGCATTTACTGGGATTATTCCAAGCTGTATCGATTTACAATCTCACCTACAGTGGTGAAATGTTCTCTTTTTGCCACATTCTTACCATCACTTGTTATCTCTTGTCTTTTTAATAATAACTATTCTTAAATGGTGTGAGGTGATACTGTGGTTTTGATTTGCATTTCTCTGATGATTAGTGATATTTAGCATCTTTTCATATACTCTTATACTCATTGGCCATTTGAATATCTTCTTTGGAAAAATGTCTATTCAGGTATTTTGCCCATTTTTTAAACTGAATTATTATTATTATTATTATTATTATTATTATTATTAGCTATTTAGTTGTACAAGTTCCTTATATAAATTGAACATTAACCCCCTATTAGATACATGGTTTGAAAATATTTTCTCCCATTTAGTAAGTTGCTTTCTTATTTTCTGGATCATTTCTTTTACTGTGGACAAACTTTTTAGTTTAATGTAATCTCACTTGTTTATTTTTTATTTTGTTGCTTATGGTTTAGGTACCATATCCAAAGAATTGTTACCAAGACCCATGTTAAGGAGCATTTTTCCTATGTTTTTTTCTAGCGGTTTTATGATTACATTTAAGTCTTTAATCTATTTTGAGTTAATTATTATAAGTGGTATAAAATAGAGGTCTAGTTTCATTCTTTTGCAAGTAAATATTCAATTTGCCACCATTTATTAAAAAGACTATCTTATCTCTATTGTATATCCTTGGATTCCTTGTCAAATATTAATTGATTGTATATACATGCTTTCATTTCTGAGTTCTCAATTCTGTTCATTATTTATGTGTCTGTTTTTATAACAATATTATACTTTTTTGATTATTCTAGCTTTTAATATGGCATGAAATCAGGAAGTGCAATGTCTCCACTTTGTTCTTTCTCAAAATTGCTTTAGGTATTTTGTGTGTGTGTGGTTCTATATGAATTTTAAGATTTTTTTTCTGTTTCTGTGAAAAATGATATTGGGATATTATAAGGAATTGATTGAATCTATAGATGGCTTTGCATAGTATGAACATATCAATAATATTAATTCATTTGATTCATGAACATAAATACTTTTCCATTTATTTGTATCTTCTTTAATTTCTTTCATCAGTTTCTTGAGGGATTAGCCCTTTATCATTATATAATGACCTTCATTTTTTTTTTCTGACCATTTTAGATTAAAGTTTGTTTTGTCTAATATAGCTACCCCTATTTCTTTTGGTTACCATTTACTTGAATTATCTTTTATCAACCCTTCACTCTCAGTCTATGTGTGTCTTAAAGATAAAGTGTATCTCTTTTAGGCAACTATCATTAGATCAAGTTTTATTTTTAAATCCATTTAGCCATCTGATGTCCTTTGATTGGGGAATTTAATCTATTCACATTTAAAATAATTATTACTAGTAAAGGACTTACTATTACCATTTTGTTAATTGCTTTCGGACCATTTTATGTATCTTTTGTTCCTTCTTATTTGCTCTCTTCTTTTGTTATTTGATGACTTTTTGTAGTGGTATACTTTGACTTCTTTATCATAATCTTCCGTATAACTATTACAGGTTTTACTTTTGTGGTTACCATGAGGCTTACATAAAATATCTTATGTTTATAATATCCAAATTTAAACTAATAACAACTTAACTTCAGTAGCATTCCTAAATTTTACACTTTTACTTTTCTTCCCCCCTCTCCTACATTTTAGGTTATTGATGTTATAATTTATATATTTTGAAATTTATGTATTCAATAACAAACTAATGTAATTATGGCTATTTTTAATAAATCTTATTTTTAATTTGAACTAGAGTTGCAAGTGAATTATGCACCACCATTACAGTGTTAGAAAATTTGACTTTGAATATATATTTACCATTTCCTATGACTTTTATAACTACATTAACATGTTTTTTACAATGTCAATTAGCATCCATTTATTTCCACTTCAAAAATTCCATTTAGCATTTCTTGTGAGGCAGATCTACTAGTAATACAGTGCCTCAGCTTTTAGTTTGGAAAGGTTTTTATCTCTTCATTTCTGAAGAACAGCTTTGCTGGGCATAATATTCTTGGTTGACAAGTTTTTCTTTCAATATTTTGAATATATCATCTCATTCTTTCCTGGTCTGAACTGTTTCTATTGAGAAATTTGCCTAGAAATTTATTGGGGGATCCTTTGTACATTCTTCTTCTTTTTTTTCTATTGCTATTTTCAAATCTCTCTCTTTGACTTTTGACAATTTAGTGAAAGTGTCTCAATGGCCATTTTTGGGTTTAACCTATTTGGGATTCATTCGACCTAATGAATTTGAATGTTTATTTCTCTTGCTAGGTTTGGGAAGTTTTCAGCCATTATTGCTTTAAATACACTTTTTGTCTTTTCTCTTTCCTTTTTCCCTCCAGGATTCCCATAATGTGTATTTGCTTCCCAGCCTGGGTAGGGCTGTGTAACAGGCTCCACACCAATATGGTTGTTGGTTGTGAACCAGAATCAGGCGGAACTGTCCACTGACTTCTCTGGCCAAGCAGGGCCAACAGCTCAGCTCTACAAAGACTAGTAGATCAGATTCATCAAAATCCAAGCACTGGTTGCTATAAGCCCTGTCCCAATTCTTTATCACAATCTGATCACCAGTAATCAAGCCCCACAGATTCTCCCTGTGATTCCTGTGAGATGAGATGCAAGTGGGCATTCTGGGAAGTGACTTACTGTGCTGAGGGATCTGAGTGTTCATACTGGGCTCTCTTTTTCCCACTGGATAAATTATAATTGGGCTCTCTTGCTGCAGTACTATGCTGGCCTAGAGAAAGAGTAATAAAGTTAGAGTGTAGCCTCTCCTCTTACCCTTATAATTTGGTCCTTCTCAGCCTCTGTGGTCTGGGGGTTGTGTTAGCCTCACTCCCATGTAAAATCTGGGATTTTCACAATGGTGTCTTATCTATGGATAGTTGCTAGTTGTTTTTTTATAAAGGGGACAGATCAGGAATAACATACACCACCTTGATGATGTTACCTTAAAAAAAATGAGTTGCTTGTTTTCTTATTATTGAATTTTAAGAATACTTATACATATATTCTCATTATTCCTTTATCAGCTATATAATTTACAAATACTTTTTCCCAGTTTCTGTCGCTTTTCTCATTTTCTTACCTTTATCTTTCAAAGAGATGTTTTTAATTTTGAAAAAGGCTAATTTATGTTTTTTTAATAATTCATGTTGTTTTTCTGTAAGAAATCTTTTCCTAAACCAAAGTCATAAATATTTTTCCTATGTTATCTTTAGAAGTTTTATAGTTTTATGTTTTACATTTAAGACTAGGATACTTTTTGGTTTAGTTTTTGGATAATGAGCAAATTATGGATTTTTTTTTCATTTGGATATCTAATTATACCAGCACTACTTGTTGAAAAGTCTGTTATTTATCCACTGAAATGCCTTGATACCTTGTAAAAATAATAATTGGTCAAATATGTATGAGTCTATCTCTTAACTCTCTATTCTGTTCTATTGATTTCTGTGCTTATCTTTTCACCCATATAACAATGTCTTGGTTACCATAGCTTTATAGTAAACTTTGAAAGTAGATTCTACAGGACTCTCAATTTTTTTCAAATTTATTTTGGCTCTTCTAGATCCTTTGCATATATTTATATACAATTAGGGTTTTTTTTATTTCTAAAGCAGGGATTTTTATTATGATTGCTAAAATTTTATCAGTTGAGAAATTGCCCTGGCCCTCTCAAGGGACATTACTTAATTATTTCCTCTATATCCCTTCATTCTTATACCCTGAAGCTATTGTGCAGATGAGACAGTCAGGCTATGAAAATAGCATGAAGGTGGCCCTAAAATAGCCAGAAAGACAGTCAGGCTATGAAAATAGCATGAAGGTGGCCCTAAAATTGAGAATGGAATCTGGGAACTCAGGCTACCTTTAAACATGAGAGATTTAAGGCTGGATAATAACTCTGGAGCAGCCAGAGGTGGTGTTAGGCAAGAGAGAGACCAACTGTGTATTGTTTCTTTTAGCCTTAAGTAGATTGGAGTTAATTTGCTTGGCTCGTGCTACACTGTTCAGAGGAAAGGCATGACTAAAATGTTAGAATCAGTACTAGGTTTCTTTGATTACTTTAAATTCTTTTTTTCTCCTTGTTTGCTCCTTATTTTGGAAATCTTATTCATTCATTATTTACTCTAGTTGTCTCTCGTCCTATCACCTTTAGCTTTTCCTTCCCTAACTCCAAATTCTTACTCAAATTTCTGATGCCCATTATCAAAATGTCCTTTAAAAATTAGAAATGTGAAGTAAATATATTTTGGTATAAGTTTTGAAATTAAAAAAAATAAGCATTAAATTAATTAAAATTATTGGAACGTGATGATTACGATTAATTATTGGATAAAATGTTCCAATGACAGCTTGGTAATGCTTCTCCTAGTTCGATTCTAGTGTTCATCCACAACTTCATCTCCAAAAGGCAGTATCTCTGTAGAACACTTTTTATAACTTAGTGGAACACTGAGTTTCAGATTTTTTTTATTCTTCATGTTTGGCATCCATAGACCAATTAATCTGAAAATACAAACATTTGGGAAGAATATTCTTCAGTGACTCAGCAGGGCAACAGATGGCAACCTGTTTAATGTTTATTTCAAATCTATTTCCACATTAGATTTATATTCAGGAGTGTTTAAAATTTTTTTTATTTGGGTAGAGACTGTTGTTCACTGTCAGACAACAGTCTCTATTTGAAAATACCATCCTTTGAATTACAATTTATTTGACAGGTGTTGGGCAGACATTGTAATTTCTGGGATCATGAATATGACTCCTTTTCATTCCTACCTCACACTATATTTTACTTATCAATGATATATTTACAAATACTGTTTATAAATATTGTTCATTCATTCATGTATTCATTCATTTATTAACAAAACTTGTATTGAGCACTTACTATATAATACAGATATTTATCTGCAGATGAAAAGACACAACAAAATGAGCTATAATCAACAACTATAGAGTTTTTTGGTTTTAGTATCTTCATCAGTAAGATTTAATGCAATTAAAGCATATGTTTTCCTAGATAACCCTATTTTTATTTTTGTTGGGCATCCCTTTCATTCTATACAGCCTTGAATATTATTTAGGAAAGATGGTTTGGTAACTAACTGCCAGAGGTAGGTTTATCTGAAAGAGAATAAAATCTATATTTCAGACCCCCTCTTGTCCACACAGATCCCATTCAAAGTTGCATGAGGACATTTTTTGGTCATAATTTTTATAAAATCTGTGAAGATAATATATTTTTATTGCAATTGGGTAAGACTACTACCTCTTTGACTCTCAATGTCCTTTTGTCATTCTTCTCCTCACATGAGATGGTAATGGAGGGGCTATTGACATTTTGGGGTTTTAGATATGTGGAAATTCAGTTAGTGTTCACTTAGTTTGGGTTTCATATTTATAGTTCGTAGTCTACTCTACAGTTTTCTAGCTGTTCCATGTAGGAATAACATAGAAAAATACTTGCAACTCACTGAAATGAGTCCCTCAGGCTTTTTGACATGAAGTTGCCAGTAGCAAAGTATACAGCAGTGGTTGGCATGAGTAGTGTGTGGTGTGAAGGGGGTAAAAAGTTTAAAATATGGAGATTTATAAGTTAATTTGTGGAAGATTGTTCTAAACTGTAGATATGTAAAACTGTAAGCAATAGTTTTAGTTATTATCAGTGTTTAAGCAAAATGGAAGTCTTTCTTTTGACAAAATTATATTTCATAATGCAGTGCATGTAATTTTAAATGTACCATACAGATTTTTCTTTTTTGGGGGGGAACTACAAGAAATAGAATTTATAAGAATTTCTATTTTGTAGGGCACAAAATATAGCTGTACTATAAATAAATCACCTATACGGCATTTTATATTTTATGCTTCCTAATGTGATGATGTGCCCCTAGAAAGATGCAAGAAGGGGTTAAAACTAGAAGCCTCTATGCCAACCGCCACAGCAGCCATATTTCTTGATTGAATACCTGGCAATTACATCGGTAGGCTATTGTTTAACTCTGTTCCCACAAGAAAGAGGAGGAGGAATTTATGGAAATCATAGTATGGGAACCTGAACTTTTAACGTTCCGCTTTCTGCTTCTGTACACCCGCTTACGCATTATATCAGACCACCATTTAGTGACGGGTAATGAATAGATGATATATAGATCCATTGTGATTGGAATATAGTGATTAATGGATTTTTGGGTATAAAACTGTGGACCTGAAATGGGTCGAGGCTGCTCCTTTGGAAGGACAGCTGCCTCTAATATCAGAGCACTCAGGGTGAGTCTGGTTATTCCGGTCACAACACTCATGTATTGAATAGTACCTTAGTATGACTTTTCCATTAATAGTTATGAAGATGAAACAAACTATTTTAAGCTATCAAGTAGAAAAATAAAATTCAAGCAGTTATTACAGAGAACAAACTAATTAAAATTTTTTCTGTATTGAAAATAATATTACAATATTTTTACCATATGAAGAGGGAATCAGAATAATAGCTAAAATATGTAAGACAAAACTATTATACAAATGTGTCAGTCATTTAATTAATAAAAATTTTATGTTGACTTTCTGGGTTTTGTGAGTTTTGTTAGCTTCTAAAATTTGTGGCTTGTTTTAGTTTATTTTTTCAGCCTAAGTAAATACTTATAAGTCTGCTTAATATTATATTAATCATTTTGAATTATTTTTTTGAAGATATCACTCAAAATTTATAAGCTTCAGGCCTCACAAAACCTGGATCTGTTCTCTATTTGCCCCAGATTTTATTTTCTTTGTCCAGTGATTCTTCAAGGAAATGTAAACCTTGGAACTGTATTAATCCTATGTGAGGAAATGAAGAAACAGATTGGAAAGTGGTACAGAGGAGGGTCAGGGTAGAATAAAAATGGAGGAAAAGGGAAATTAATGGGTTGAATACTTACATGGTTGATTTAAAATTGGTAGTGAATTGAGAGAAGCGTTATGTGGGAAGAATGGAAATGAGGACATAGAAAGAAGAACTGGACAGCAAGTCTATTTAACTTAGTAGAAAGAACACAGAAGTTAGAATCAGGAAGCAAATTCCTTGGTCTGTCCTGCTCTAGGTATTACCTTGATCCATTCATTTCCTGCCTCTGGGCTTCCTGCTGCCTCCTTTGCAAAGCAGAGGTAATGATACCCTTCACATTGTCAAAATTAAAAACAATTACATCCAACCTCCAGCCCACAGCTGATCTAATAGCTATTATCACTATTGTTGGTCCAATCAACTATTGTGAAGAAGCGGGGAAAGGTGCAGCAAAATGCAGAATAGAAGACTTTACAAAAACCTGAGAGATAAATGTCAAATGAAAATGAGGCCAAGCATTGTTCACTTATGATGGGACACATAAAGAAAGCTAAAGCATGAAAAGTGAAACAGATTAGAGGAAGCAGAAGAATGATTTGAGATATATAAGACAAAACAGAAGAACTGAGAAAACACATTCCACATAATCTGACCCCTACATGATGAGAAAAGAAGAAAAATTCATGCTTCTTTAATGTTGGTGGAAGAGGAGTCACAGAAAGAGAATGGATGAAGCCTCACAGGGCTCTTAGGTTAAAAAATTTGAAATTGGTATTGCTGATAGGTATGTGGTCATTTGGTCAAAAGAGTGATTGTCAATGTATCTGAATATATCTGGCTGGTAAATGGCCAGCTCCAGGGCTTCCGGACACATACTGGGGTATCTATGGACCCAGGTCTTAAGGAAAACCCAGAGGCTTCATTCAGATAATGAGGACTAGGGTTAACATGAAAAATTGCAATGAAATACTAGGGTCAGCAAATAAAAATTAAAGTTGTGTCTGATTGATCCTAAGTTTTGCTAAAGTTGGTGGAATTGAGAGAAATAAGAATAAAATTTAAAAAGGTAAAAAAGAAAAAGAAAGAAGTTCATCACACACACAAAAAAACACATTACTTTTAAGGATAAAACATGTATTTCAGGTGGTTTCTGCTTTAAGGAAAGTTAAATCTGAAATGTTGACTTCACCTATAAATTAGAACCCACGTATTTATTTACATGTTCCATTTATAAAGAGATGGAAGGTAAAATTTCTTTAAAATTCATCATGCTTACAATGTTTAAATGTCATTTGAATTCTGAAATTTCAATTCATGATTGGCTCTCCAGGCCACATCTGTTGCCCAAACTACGGCCCAGGAAGTGTACACACACATACACACACACACACACATTAAGAAATATGTATTTATTAAAAATAAATATTTAAATATGTGGGTGGGGGGCAAGAAGTGGCACAAGTGTGATTAAAAATAAAAACCTGAGAACTACAGGCTAAATATGAGTATTACTCAGTATTATGACAAAGACTCTCTTTGACCAAACTTTGGTCAGACTACTTTTAACTCTCTTCTTCATTAGATCTTGTCCATGGCCCCCATATCTATTCCCGCCCCAATTTTTGCTGGGCCTGCATAGCTCAGTTTTAGCAAGAATTCTGCTAAGTCAGTCCAGAAAGAATCCCCCACCCTTGATATCTGACCACCCCAACCTGTCTTCCACAAGAACCCTGTTAGGTCAGTTAAGCAAGGATTCCCCTACCTTTGATATCATATCTTCTCTTAGTAATTTTCCATTCATCAACCCTCCCAACCCTCTCTTTGGATTTAAATCCTCACTTGTTCTTGCTGTATTCAGAATTAAGCCCAATTCTATACTGATGTCTCTTTTCTCCCATTGCAGTAGTTTCTGGATGAAATGTTTCTACTGTTTTAACTACTGTATAGCTCTGGTTTCCTTGAACAAATGTAAGACTATGACTAGAAACTGTCATTCTAGCTCTTTGTCCACAGTGTTATCAAAGGATCTGCTGTTTTCAGCACTGGGTGCACTCTTACCTGAATAATTTTACTGACCCTAAAAACTGCCACTTGTATACAACTAAGAATTTCAAAAGCTTTCACATATATTTATTTTTTGCCCACAACAACCTTTGTGAAGTAGGCAGGGATCTTACAGATGAGGAAACAGAAGCTCAGAGCAGTTGCCCATGTCAGTGAGGATCTACAGTCCTTTCAGAATCCTCATTCGGTGCTTTAAGTTAGAATCTCAAACTTAAAATAGAAATAGAGTACAGTGGAGATGTTCTAGCAAAAAGTGAATTATTATAAAGATGAAGAATTTGGTGTTCTTTAAGTAGGACAATAAAAGAATGAGGTAGTGAATCGATAACTTGTCACAGGCATTAGAATAAATAATTATTTCATGGATATTCTTGAATAATTTACTTCTTTTACATAGAGAACTGAATTTCAATAGCTTTAAATTATAGCAGAAGATACTTTACTTCGACACATCAAGGACAAATCTTGGCTTTAAAGCTAATCGTAGGTTCAATCTACTGTGTCTCCACCACTCATGGAGGAATTCACAATTCTCAGACACTGGGTAAAATGTTAGCAAAAAAATAATAGACAAGATGCAGTTTCTTTACTCTGAAGTTCTTGGCTAGTTTGTACAGAAGTAATGTGGTCAGACATCTAGTTACAGAACAGCAAGGAGAGGTATGCTGTTGTTGAGTGGAGTGCACCAATTGAAAGAAGTCCTTGGTCTGCTTAGATGTGTACCTATCTGTGACAAGCCTGGACCAGCTGTTCTCTGAAGCTTTTTCAGTTCTTTTCTTTCATTGAATCACAAATTCTGTTTTCATAATGGCTGCTGTTTCTATTGCTATGGAAATGATGGTGATGTATATCACAAATTCAAATATTATGACAGGACTACAGGACTCAAGAGATGGAAAAGATGAGCTGTAAAGAGGCACAGTTTTCCTCCAAGCCAAATACCTTTGCTAATGAGCAAGTATGTTAACAAAAAGAAAAAAAGAAAAACATGTGAGAAGGCAATCGACAGGAGAGTGGGATATGTGAGTGAGGTTCTTCAACAGATGTGCCTGCGGTGAGCTCAGTAGATAAATCTTAGCACCTTCCCTTGGAACATTTCTCAAGCCAAATGCTGCTCCCTGGACAATATAACAGCTGCAGTCCCCTGTTTTGGTGTAGGAGGAGGAAGCCTGATGTGTCTCTTCCTGAGGTAAAGAGGGAGATTAGTTGCTCTTTGGCCCTGGCTATCTCCCCTCCAGGTAAAAGGTGATGCTCAACTTTAGAAGCTGCTGAACAAATTCTGATGTGATGAGAAAAAACCATTGACTCTTTGTAGTGTTTTCAGATGCACCCTCCTTGGCCTGTGTCTTAGTTAAGGGGGAAATTGTTCAAGCACCACTGTGACCTGCATATCCCCTGTGAGAGTGTTTTAACCTTATTCCTGGAACATCCCTCTCCCCTGCATATGCAGAGGAATTACCATGTGGTTTAACTTTCTGTCTGAGGTAGGTTTTCAGAGGGGCCATGGGATTGAAGCTCCAAAGTCAGCAGCAGAGTTCTCACAGCAAAGCAGCAGTCTCTCGTTTGAGCAGAGTTGGCTGTGCACTTTAGTCTCCCCCACCCTCTGGCCTGGTCTTAGAGGATGTCATGGTGAAAGTAAAGGAAACTTTGTTTAGTCTGTACCACAGCTTTGAATAGGTCATAAAAACTCCCTAGGCTGTGACCGACCAGACTTGGAACAGCAGACCTCCGCTCGTCACTTATGCACCTTCTTTGTCACTTCATATTTTGCATGTTGTCTCTCTCTTCACCCTGGTGGCCTGTAAATATACACACACCAGCCATCTGGAAGTGGCTGTGCTAATGCTATGTTCTCCAAAGCCCCATGCATGAGTTGATGAAATACTGGGATATATGCCGTTGCTTTTACCTGTAGGGGATGGAATTAAATATAGACATTTGGAATTTAAGAAACAAGATGAAACATTTCTACAATAAAATTTTCTTTCCTGACACCCTTGCTCAAGTGCTAGTATCTTAAATATCTTCATTATGGTTTGAAAGTCTATAACACAGGCCTTGATTAGAAACATCTTGATTCCTAATAGTTTCTGAAAAAGTTTCGATACCTGAGCATTAAAAAAATGTGCTTGAAAATAAAGTGGCTGAAAGATTTCTCTATGTGCAAGTCCTCTTTTAAGTTAGTTAATCTAAAGTAAATTAAAAACAAAAGAACCCCAACATTTTCACCAGAAGAAGAAGGATGGTGTGGGAAGGAGAGAAGGGAGAGAAGATGGAAAAGGGAAAAGAGACAGAGAAGAAAGAAAAAAAAAGTATGCTGCTGAGCTGAGAATTCAACTAGAAAGCCAAGACCCAGCTTGGAGCAGAGTTTTATGGCTGAGTTATAAACTCTGAAAATAGGGCTTTATAATGGAAATGTTGACAGACTCCCTACTATAACTGGGCTAGCGGATGCCCGCTGTAATGTACTGTGTAATTTATAGGAGTCACCTGTTAAGCCATCTGGGAAAGAAAATTTCCCTTCTTTTAAAATGTTAATAACTTGATTAACCTTTTGAACTTCATCATTCTTCCAAGTGGAGTCCATGAGCACCAGTTGCTGCTGTATGCCCAATTCGTATTTGCAGATAAAATTTGGATATAAAAAATATCCATGTTGAGTTGCTTTCTTATTTTTACCTTGTAGAAAAATGAGTTGTTAAGGGAGAAGCTGCATCTTGATAGCTTGGTTTCTGCAAACTAAAGCTGCCACAATTAGTGCAACCATCATGGTCTCTCTGTACCTAAAGCCATATGTGCGTTTATCTTCTCTTCCCACCTTCATCCCCCACTGGTTTTTCAGGCAAGAAATCAGGAATTCCAATCTCTCCTGCCTTTCGGGAAAATAGGTATTATTCACTGTAGAAACCCTGACTGTATAACTGTTTAATGGATTGCTAAATGGCTTTTATATATGGTTTTATAATCTCTGTACTTGTACAGTAAAAGGTCACACCGTACATGAACTCCCCTGTTTTCCTGTATTGCTCCTTCTTTCATTTTTAGTATTGCTCTCATTCCTTATTAAAACATTCTTGTAGAATCTTCATTCTTGAGGTCATTTCCATGACCAGCTCCCCCAGCTGGGCTCTATCAGCTTGACTCTAATTCTCAGGATCTCTCCATGGGACCCTTGCAGAACAACCTTCATTGCTGAACAAAATGAAGAGGGTCAAAACCACTCAGACAGCGCAGGCACCGCAATGAGAGCTAGTTCTGTTCTTTGTTTTTGAAAGGCTTAGCATTTTCGAATATGAAATTGCTCATTTGGAATCTGCTGATTTGAGAATGCCATTTCAAACACAAACCACGGCCCTTGTATCTATTTTTTCTTGTTTAATGTCTCCTGGCTGTCTGTTTTATTGTTTATGTAAGTTAAAAGTAATATGTGTGAGGGATATATTGTCTATAGCTTCTGGTATTCTCATTGATCTTCATGGATTAAATCAGGAGATCCTTTTCTGTATTTCTCCCTAGAACACTGAAGTAGTCATGCCTAAAGTAACTCAAAGAGAAGTGATTATCTTAAGAAATATCATCCTTGCAGAACCAGTTGTGTTAAGAACAGCCCTTCAATTTTCTCCAATTCTTTGATCTGAGAGACAATGTTTACCAAAAGGACAAACTGCCCAAGAAGGTTATTGTCTGATGGGATAGTAAATATATGAAATTCTCTTGTACCTTATGGTAAGTTCATCTCTATTTTGTTCTTAACTAAGACAACCAATCATTCCAGTTTTCCCAGGATGCTCCTGGTTGTAGTACTGAAAAGTCCTGCATCCCAGGAGACCCCTCAGTTCCAGGTAAACCAGGAGAGTTGGCCACTCTATTACCATGGAGCAATTTTTAATTCCTTTTATTACTTGATTGTTACAGCACAAAGAGAAGACTATAATATAAGGAGACACTTTCTAATTGCTAGAGTATTCACAAATAATTGGGCTTCCTTGAAAGATGGTAAGCTATCATTAAGAATGTTCATGTAGAAGTCGAATGACTAAGGAAGATTCATATTTTGGTAGAAATACTAAACTTCATGATCTCTAAGGGCCTTTCCAATTCCAAAGTTAAAAAATTCTAGATGGCTCCAAAAGACAGAAACACAACAGTTACAAATGACATCAGGAATCTGAAATTCCCGTGTCCTCATGTGTAGGTTTTGCAGTTTTAAATTAACATGATTTTGTGTCTTGCCTGGAGCTCTTCTGCATGGGTGTATATAGTGCAGTTCTATTTTGTAACAAAATGTAACAACTTGGATTCCAATGGCCTCTTCTGTGATTCTCGAACACTCACTCTTTGGTTGAAGGGAGCCTGGGCTCTTCATTGCAATATGATGCTCATTAATGTCTTGACTATTTCTCCACTGAAACCACAGTTCCCACTTGCAGTTTGATGTCATCCACCCTTCACATACTCCGACTTTCATATACATTTCACAGATGTGTCAAGAGAGGGAAATTTTGCCAAGGCTACAGTGAGATTGTATGGCACAGCCAAGAATGAAAAAGTCAAAAGTCTGGCTCTGAGTCCTTTTTTCTAATGACTAGACATCACTCCTTCATTGGAACATATTTGATTTTAATACTTTAAAGGGGCATGAAGAGCTGGCTGGTTTATTCTCTCTGCTGCAGCAGCACAGCCTTACCTGCTATATCTTGGAGATTTTGGCCTTCCATCGTTAATAAAGTCTCTCTCCTCCTCTTTCTTTTCTTTCCATACCTTTACTTCTCTAAGTCCCTCCTGAATTCTCTAGATGGAAGTTTATTCTGGTACTAGTTATTTAAGAGTCACAAAAATTTCTAAAGTACTTAAAATGTTTATAAATACATAGAATGACACAGAATTTAGATTAGGAGATGATTCTTAAGAGCTCATCTGTTTGATGTCCCTACTGAGGTCATAGAGAAGAGAATCTGGAAACACAATACTTTTGTTCTTTCTATGTCTTAGTTGAATCTGCCCTCCTTGAATTGCCAGAGAAATCTCTTGTTTTACTGAATGCCAAACTTCCTGAACTCAATCCATTTCCTCTTTTCTCCTTGTCACCCTTTGTCTTTCCACCCCAGATACTTGGGTTCTCTTTGATGTTATCACAAGCTCTTTCATTTGTTCAGTAAGCATTTATCGAGTACCTACTGCATTCTATGTATTATATTGGCTTGAAAAAATAAAATTAGTCATGTCTCTATTGTATCCTTGAAGAGCTCACTTGTACATGATGTGGTGTGTGTGTGTGAGAGAGAATGCTAGAAAAGACTCTCTGAACAACTAACAATAACATAACTTGATAGGTTTCAAAGCTCTAAACTGACAGGCATTTAGACTTTTCTAGAACAGGCAGAGAGGCAGCCATTGTTTGCCCATTAACATAATGTGCTTGTCATTTAACACTTTTACTATGATGGCATGAAATTAACTATGTAGTAGATGATCCAAGTTTGTATCTGCCCTTCAATAAACCAGATAATTGAAATACTTGTACTAGACTGCATCAGTATTGGCTTTCTTTAGACCTAATTTTTGACCTTTGCTGTGATGTGATGCTATAAGCTCATATTTTGGGACATCATTTAAAACAATCCCTATGAAACTTGTCATTGTGTTTACTCTAAAAAGGTATTTAAAAATACTTTATACAATGTTTTTACTATCAGGAGCCATGGAAAAAAGTTTTTCTAGGATCAGGATTAAAAAACATTACATATTTTTAGAGAACTGATTTTTTTAAAGCTTATGGAGATTGTGACCATTTAAATTGATTGTGTTTTTCTTTTTGAGCTAGGTCTTAATGGTCATTTAGTTCAATTACTCCTTTGCAATACTTATATCCCCTCAACTAAATGTTTAATTCAGTGTTTTTCAGCGTTTTAGACTATAGCCCATACTGAAAACGCATTGTATATTTTGACCTAGTACATGTGTTTGTATGTGTGACACACACATGTGCACACATGTATGTAATTAAAAGTAAAGTTTCAGAAAAGACTACTAATTTCTCTTGCAATGCCCTATAGTTTTTATTTTCTTCTATTCCATTCCATCCCACTCATTCCATTCCATTTTATTCAATTTTTAAAAAATGTTGATCACAGCTCACTAAATTAATTTCATAACTCTCAGTGGATTGTGACCCACGATGTTTAAGAAACATCGAATCAATCTTTTCCTTGAATACTTCCAGCTACAGACAACTTACTACTTCCCAAGAAAGCCTATTTTATCATTGTAGAATTTGAGCTCCTCCTTTAGCTGAATTTAAACCTGCCTTCTTAGTAGATCTTGCCCATATCCTAGTTCTAGTATTAGTTTCACACAGAGCAGTTCAGTCCTTCTTATTTTTAGAAATTTTTCAATATTTGTAAAAAATATATCCCCCTGAAAACTCCTCATCCATTTATATTTGATCATGGCCTAGCAAGATGCTTGGTGGCCAGACATTAATAGCTGAAGAAAAGTGTTAGACCAGGGCAATTAGAAATGTTCACTGAAGCATTTGAGTAATTTGAAGGAAAGTGTGGCTTTTTAAAAATGTGCTCAATTTGATTGAACAATTGCCCCAATTCCCTACTTTACTTCAGCTGTAGAAAACCTGGCCCAACCACTGCTACATACTGATTTTTCTCAAAGGTGGCAAGTGACAACACAACCATTACATAAATGACATGAGAAAACAACCTTCTTCCCCTAAGGTATTTAGCATACTCTACAGATGGCAACGACATAATTCAGTCTAAAAAAGAAACAAGTGAAATCACTCACTCAATTACATTCATTGGGTAGAGGCAGTGTAGCTCTCTTGGCTGTTCCTTAAGAAAAAAAGCCTTCCTAAAACTGCTATGCATGGGCAATTTCATTACAACAGAGTTACAGTCACCTCCTATTTTCTTAAATTTGTATTATTGAAAGATTAGTCCTCTGTTTATGGTTACATTGCCAAGTATCCAAAGCATAACTCACTTCTTCATTCAGAGTTAATCGAACTGAAATGGACATGTCATTACCAAGACCCATGGCTCTATGAGATCAGAAGAATTACTCAATCTGTACCACTTAGAAGTTTTTTTTAAAAAGTTAGGATAAATTGGCAAAGATTGCTTACCTCAGAATATAGAATTCAAAATGCAGTTCAGAAAGACTTTATGATTGCATGCTGTAATGGGAAATATTAAAATGTTATGTGGCTGGATAGTAGGACTCACTTAAGTGATGACTAAATCCAATGTTGAAAGGTGATCAATGGTATTCAAGAGGTTCTTGATTCCTATATATAAAAGTGAGTAGCAAATCTGTGTCCTTCACATAAAGTCTTAGAGAGAATAATTCTCTAAATTAATCACGAATTTCCTAAAATATGTTGGTATTGAGAGGAACGTTCTTGTCATATACAAGCTTTTAGCTTGATTCCATAGAACTCTGAAGCTTGAGAATAAAACATGGGTAACATTTAATCAAATATTTAATCAAACTGATGAGAATGAACTAAATTAAGAATTAGCCTATATTTTCCATTTTTGTAGGATTTGAATTTTGAGAGAGTTCTTTGGTATTTTTAGATGACTATTTTATGGTGGTTCATTCAGAAAACATACTGAGAGAAAGAGCAATTACCCTATAAGTGATTTTTTCTTTTCATAATAGTTCTCTATTTCTTTTTTCCACTCCTTGTATGCAACATATTTTAGTCTATTTCATTTTGGTCTATTCTTGGGTAAGATCTCTTATATTTATTTATTTTTATTAATTTAAATTTAAGAATTTTGACTTGGAGCTTTTGTGAGGCATTGAAACCAACAGTCTTACTGAAGTTTTGGCTAAGTTCTAAGTTCTTTGACAACAGAATGCCAAGGAAGGGTGTGGGAGAGGTACTAAGTGGGAGAAAAATTAAATCTGTTCTTTCTCATGGTATTATTTGTAAGAAGGGAATAGTATTCCCAAGATTGGAAAGACACAACTTTCTTAGAAGGTGAGATACTGCTGTTTGAACATAGAAAATAATCTCAGTTGGATAGAATTTTCAATACACATAAAGGACAAATCACATAGTGAATTAAGAAGGATAATGAATATTACTTGCCTCTTCTGCAGGTACTAGTTTCTTTTATTTCGTCTTTCCATCTTTCTTTAAAATGATTGGGGGGAAAAAATCAAGATTTGGACAAACTCATTATAGAGGTTGGAAGGTGTTGGACTGAAGGCTGACGATATCCTGAAGATAAATTTTGTTCAGCACAAACAATGTTAAAAAATTAAAAAACAAACAAAAAACACTGATTCATGATAACAACTTCCTGAAAAAAAGGAATGAAGTGGAAAGTTCTCAACTCAACAAAGAGCATGCGCAAAAACCTAGAGCTAACATTATACTTAATGGTGAAAGACTGAATGCTTTGTTCCTCAGATTAGGAACAAGGTAAGAATGTCTACTCTTACCACTCGTATTCAGCAGAGTGCTAGGAGTTCTGGGTAGTGCTATAAATCAAGGAAATAAAATAAAAGGCATATGATTTAGAAAAGAAGAAATAATACTGTCCCCATTTGCAGATGGTGTAATTGTCTATGCAGAATCTACAAAAAACTTCCTAGAACTAAGTTTAATAAGGTCATGGGATACAAGATTAACATACAAAAATCAATTGTATTTCAATGCAATAGCAATGAACATGTGGACACTGAATTTAAAAGAACTATATCATTTACAGTTGCTAAAAACATACTTAGCTGTAGAAGCATACTAATAAAACAGAAACAGTATTTATACGTTGAAAAGTACAAAACATTAATAAAAAAGTCTAAAAAAATGGAGATACAGTGTATTAATAAATCGTAAAACCTAATGTATTGAAGATGTCAGTTCTTCCCAAACTGACATACATATTTAATGCAATTTAAAATTTCAACATGATTTTTTGAAGATTTATAAAAGATTATTCTAAAATATTATGGAAAGGCAAAGGGACTAGAATGTTTTATATTGTTTGAAAAGAAGAATACAGTGGGAGGAATACACCAATTTCAAGGTGTATTGTATAATTACAGTAATCAATACTGTATGGTATCAGCAATAGGCTAGACATATCGATAAATGGAATAAAATAGAGAACCCAGAAACAGATCTATGTAAATATTCCCAACCAATTTTGACAAAGATGTGAAAACAAATGGTGCCAAGCAAGGAGATATCTAGACACACACACAAAAAATTAACCTTGCTCTGGGACTCACACTTTATACAAAAATTAACTCAGAAAGACTTAAATGTAAAATATAAACCTATATAATATTATAAACAATAAGGAGAAAAATCTCTGGGAACTAGAGCTAGGCAAAAACTTCTTACCTTTGATATCAAAAGTATGATCAAAGAAGGTAAATTGGATAAACTGAACTTCATCAAAATTAAAAAAGTTATGCTCTGTGAAAGACTAAGAGGATGAAAAACAAGCTAAAAACTAGCCAAAAATATTTTCAAACAACACACACTAGTTCTGACAAAGAACTAGTCAGAACTAATATCTAGGATATATAAAGAAATCTCAAAACTCAATGGTAAACAAAAAATAGAAAGCAAAAAACATAATCCAATTGGAAAATGGGCAAAAGACACAGAGACATTGACCAAGAGGATATACAGTCATATTCTGCCTAATGACATTTCAGTCCATGATGGACTGAATACATGACAGTCCCATAAGATTATAATGGAGCTGAAAAATTCCTGTTGCCTAGTGTAGTAGTTGTAATGACCTAGTGCAAAAAATTACTTTTGTGTGTGTGGTGACTCTGGTGGAAACAAACCTACCGCACTACCTGTCCTATAAAAGTATAACACCCACAATTAAGTACATACATAACACTTGATAATGATGATAAAAGTTACTGGTTTATATATTTAGTATACCATACTTTTTATCATTATTTTAGAGTGTCCTCTTTATATATAAAAAATGTTTTCTGTGAAACGATATGCTTGTGTTACACTGGCATCAGCCTCATGCATCTCATATTTACTGTGTATCTTGATTGCATTACTTTCTCTTGTGCTTAATTTAACCTTGTGTTGCTTTATAAATTTAGTGTACCCTAAAGATACAGTGTTTATGAGGTCTACAGTAAGGTACAGTAAAGTCCTAAACTGTCATGTTTAACTTACTACTCACTCACTGACTCAATGACTCACCCAGAGCAATTTTCAGCCTTGCAAGCTCCATTCATAATAAGCTCCCTATGCAGGTGTATCATTTTTTATCTTTTATATCATATTTTTAATGTAATTTTCCTATGTTTAGATACACAAATACTTATTAGTATGTTACAATTGCTCCAGTGTTTAGTACAGTAACATGCTATACAGGTTTGTAGCCTAAGACCCATAGGCTATACCACACAACCTAGGTGTGTGGTAAGCTATATCATCTAGATTTCTGTGAGTACATTAAGATGTTCTCACAATGACAAAATCACCTAATGACACATTTCTCAGAACATATACTTGTCCTTAAATGGTACATGCTATACAGATGGCAAAGAAGCACATTAAAAGATGCTTGACATAATTGGCAATTGGAGATGTGTAAGTTAAAATTCAATAAGATATCACTACATACTTACCATAATGGCTAAAATAAAAAATAGTGACATCAAATACTGACAAGAACACAGAAAACTAGACAATTATAAATGACTCGTGAAAATGTAAAATAGTACAGATGTTCTGGAAAATAATTAGGCATTTTCTTAAAAATGTAAACATGCAACTTACCCCATGACCCAGCAATTGCACTCCTGGGCATTTATCCCAGAGAAATGAAGACTTTTGATCATACAAAAACCTGTACACCAATGCTCATAGCAACTTTATTCACAATAGCCAATATTTGGAAACAATATAGATATATTTAAATGGGTAAAGTGTTAAATAGACTGGTACATTCATACCACAGAATACTACTCAGCAGTGAAAAGGAAAAAAATATTGATTAATGCAACAACCTGAGTTTTCAGAGAATAATCCAGAGGTTTAAAAAAAAATCAATTTTAGAAGCTTACATTCTGTGATTTTATTTCTAAACATTTGTGAAATGATAAAACTATAGAAATAGAGAACATATTAGGAATTGCCAGGGATTTAGGAGAGGTCTGGAGCAAGAAATGGGTGTGATTATAAAAGAGCAACATGAGGGATACTTGTAGTGATGTTCTGTCTCCTGGCTGTGTTAAGCTCTATATCCTGGTAGTGATGTTATACTGTACTTTTTTAAGATGCTGTCTTTGTAGAAAACTAGGTAAAATACATAAAGGATTATTCCATCATTTGTTGTGGTTGTATATGAATCTATAATTTTCTCTAAAGAAAAGTTAAAGAAGTTTTTTAGATAGAATCATTAATTCACAACAGCCTCCACTATTTTCAATTTAATTCATTAAATTAAATTAGCCCCCACTAATTTCTACTTAATTTCAACTATTTTCAATTTAATTTTAAACCTAAGAATTTGCTTTATACAGTTTTGTTATCTAACACCTATAAGCATGAGAGGAAAAAGAAAAAAAATGAGATCTTGCTAACAAAATACACAGAAGAAATGTTTTGCTGTGCTCCTATATTGGGGACAGATAAATTCTTTTTAGAAAATTGAGTGGTTTTTAGCATTTGGAGACACAGTGATCTCATACTAGTTTAGAGAGCTGTAGTGTGGAGTGGGACCAAATTCATCATAACACATTATAAGAACTTCTGTGTGTTTCTCTCCTCCATTAAATTCCTTGAGGGCAGCGACCATGACTTGTTTGTTCTTTACACACCCTCCTCCTCCCCCTTCTTCCCTCTACCTGGCAGAGAGTCTTAACCAACATTCAATAGGGGAGAGAACAGATTTGTAAATTGATTAGTAGTAGCACAGCACGATCACAAACTAACCACAAATTCCCATCATCTGGTAACTAACTACCTTTCTAACCTTAATTTACATGAATTCCCTCCAGGTGCCTGAAGATTTAGCCAGCCTGAACTGTTCCAGGCTATGTACATGTTGGGGAATGTTTTCAACTCATTACCTCTATCCACACCATTTCCTTTGTTTAGTGTTTCCTCCTCCATTTCCACAGGTATAGATTCTATTGATATTTCACTGCTCAGTGTAAAGGACACCTTTTCCAAGATACTGCAAACACTATTTCAGTTTGTGTCTCTTGTCACTTTCAACTTTGTAGGAGTATTGGACTCACCCTGTGCTACTGCAAGTCACTTGGCTGCCAGTTTGTGCTGATCCTTCTAGATCTTTCCACAGAAATGGGTTCAGTGTGCTGCAACAGCAGATTCCATAAATATGCATTTCAAGAGCAAAGAAAAGGAAGAGTAATGGAGGGCCTTAGAGGAGCAACTAATAGTGATAGGAAGCTAGAAAGGAGACCTGCGAGCTGGTCAGAAGTAATAGCAGACCGTTAAAATGTTGCAAGGCTGATTTTATGTGGCGTTGGTAGAGATTAAGCTGCACACCACAACTAGTTTCACTGTAAATCATGTAATAGACCTTGCAGAAATGCCAAGATAGTAGTCTGCTTAAAACGCAGAGCTCCACGACATTCTCGACTTGAAATATTATTTACTTTCTTCATTAGGAGCTAAAGAGAAGCAAGTACAGGGCAGTGGGTAGCAATTACCTAACATCGTTGCAGAGAGATTTTTCAAAATGTGCTTTCCCCACTTATCCTTGAGGGGAAATGAGGTTTATTTATGGTGTCAGAAGAGAACAAAGCTTTAATAGCAAAAGATTTTATATGATTTTATATTTTTAGGAAAGCCATTTGTTTACAAATCTGACTCGATCAAACCTAAGGTATTTAATATAGTTCAGATTTGAATGTCACCTGATTTTGCATCCAAATTTCAGACTAGAGGAAGTAATTATAATAGAGTAGGTAAGTTATGTAAGAAGATATAGATTATAAGTATTTCCTTACCAAGATTAAAATCTTAGAACATCTTATAGTCCAGGGAAAGAATGGAATAATCACATTTTGTTCTTCTCCAGGTTCAACTAAATGGTATAGAGATTATGGAGCTATCTAAAGCTGCTTAAATGTTTTGTTGGATAATTCAGGGTAATAGTCTTTTGGTGCAGAAATATTTTTGTAAAGAAGGTGAACAGACTGATGTCCAGTTATATGAAAATAATTATGGTTAGTTTCATTCTTTTTTATTTGCTTACCAATTCTTAAAGAGTATGTCTAGTCATTAAAAATGATATCTCACATTTGGACAAAACTTTGTAGGTTTCAAAATATATCTGTAGAGTTTATTTTATTTGATCTTTCTTACAATAATATGTGACTTAAGTGGGGATTCTTATTTTTGTTTTACTCAAAAGCAAACTAAGACTCAAACAAAAGAAAACAAAACTGCCAAACAAATACATTAGATTTTAGAGCTGAAAGGTATTTCATGAAATTATATCTGTGCAAGCATTATCATAGGTAATATAATGAAGACTGATTAATAAAACTGAGGTAGTATAAAACTGAGGTAGTATAATAAAAACTGATTCTTCAGTCTTTTGGTCTAAGCCATGTAGAATTACTCTCCTATTTTGTAGATAAGGCATCTGAAGTCTGACAGATTTGTGTCTTGGCTAAGGTCACATGGATGGGATGCTGTGACAGCAGCATGCACACTGGATCAGTTAAGGTCTAGTTCATTGACATCCAGACTCACTGGAGCATCATAACTTTCTACCTAAATCTGTGGGGAGATGTGACATGAAAGTAAGCACTTGAACCTAAGGGCAAACAGCAATAACCTTTGTTGTCAGAAAAGTGGTGAAATTTCATGGTGAGAGGGATACTATGAGCAAAAGCAGATGGCAAGGATTTGCATGAGATCCCAAGGCAGGTGAGCCATTGGATAACTCATTTATTAAACAGTGGATACTACTGTTCAGGATACCAACTCTTTGAGAATTCTTGGAATGCTGATAAAACTACTACAGTTCATGCAGAGCAGAGAATTATCAGTGTTTCCTAGAGAAGAGCTGGCATAGCAGGCTTAAATGTAAAAGACGATAAAGTAAAGCACATTCTTCTGGAGACATCTCAAATGAAAGTTTCTTCCTTTGAAAATGGAGCACCCAAGGCAACAGATTTCTTCAGTGAATTTAAATCCCATTTTAAGAAGAGAATCATCTAGTCAGAATGCATGTGGAGGTTTCTTTCTACCATGACAATTGTAGCAAGAATGGTGGAAGGAGTTGCATTATGCTTTGGACTAAGTGAATCCTTTCAAGGGTTCTTTTCAAATTCCTGAGCTACAGTTTTAGGAGTTATTTAACAGAAAGCTTTCATAGGAATTGTAGTCAACTGCATTATAGGTTTCCTATTATTTCCCTATTCTGATTATTGTTTTAATAATAATAAGTAGCAGACTAATAAATAGCAGACTAATAAATAGCAGACGAATAATAATTAGCAGTCTAATTTCAAGGGCTGTTAATTTGTGATTTGTTCATATGTTGGCTTGAATAAGGTAATCAGACCTTTGTGTTCCCTCATTTCAGGGTCCTCAAAATTGCTTAAAGACCCCTCTGTATGGATTATTCTATGTTCATTCACAGAGGGAGGGAAGCGTTTTCACAGAGTGTAGATGGTGGGCAACAAGAGAAAAAGATAACTATTTCCAAAGATGAGAATGAGTGTAGCATGTGGGTTCTTGAGCTGTCAACCTCATCTTGGCTCCTCAAAGTGCTGCAGGACCCCGTAAGGAAAAGGTCTACCTGGGTAAGTAGGCCTCAGGGTGTTAAAGCTCCAAGCTGGGCAATACCATGTGTCTCAGCCTGGCATAAAAATGCAGTGCCTCTTTTATTCATGGGGGTCACCTGGACTTGGACTTTAAGTATATACAGTGAGCAGCATGGACCATAGTTGAGAGCGCCTTCTTCAAAACTGAGGACAGGGGAAGCTTCTTGGTGGCTTTGAATGATCCTGGGGACAGTGGAAGGGAACATTAATAATAACAGAAATTGAATTTATTGTCATTATATAGCATCTGGTACAGGTTAATTTTGATTTAGAAAAAGATATGTAACATCAAATCTATCATTACAATAAAAATCATAGTATCTGTACAATTCTTTAAAGTTTACCTACTATCTTGTGTCCTAATAACACTGTAAAGGGGTTAATGTTGGAATTATATCCATTTTGTAAGTGATTTTCCCATGGTTCCTGCCCTCAAGGAATCTTAGCATTGAAGATAAGAACTGGAGAAGGACTGTGGTGTGGGGGTGTTGGGAAACGAGGCTTCAGGGAAGCCAGAACCAACCCCATGATGAATGATGTGCTTCAAGCTTTCAGAAACCATGAAGAGCCTTTGTAGGAGTTTAACTTTTTAATTTATATTTTAAATATTTATGTCATTGAATAATTATTTAATATATCAGTTCAATAAGTATTTTTAAGTGCCAGGCCCTGGGTGCTGCTGGGGACATGGTGGTTCCCAAGATGGGTATGGATTTCTGTCCTCACAGAATTTATATTCTGGTTGGAAAGAGATAGAAAACAACCCATGTTAGAAATAAACATAAAAGATTAGTGATGGACTGTGATGGTGGCATGTCATGAAGGAAATAAACAGGGTATTGGGGTAAGAAGAAATGAGTGTTAAACTATCAGAAACTTATAAAGAAAAAAAAATCTTCAAGCTCTGATCTTCAACTTCCTCTCCTCCTATCATATAAATATTTTCACATCTTTATTCTAAACAAATGTATGCAAATATATATGACTACTTAATTTTTACAAATATAGGATTATGCTATACACATTACTTTGTGACTTTCTTTTTTAAAAAACTTAGCAATGCATATAAATACCTTTCCATGACAATCTGCATATTATTAGATCTGCCCAATTAGATGTGCATAACATTCTTTTAAACTGTTGTATGATATTGTTACATAATATGGATGTACTTTAGTTAACTCTTCCTCAATTGACGGCCACTCAGATTGTTTCCAGTCTTTCTGCTGTTACAAACAATGCCATAACAAACATTTTTCTGATGATACATATTGGTTGGTGCTTTTTTTTTGTTGTTGAGAAGAGGCCTAGGTGAGATAGCTCGCCCTAAAGTGTCATTTCTTTTTAAATTTTAATGTATGCTGGCAGACTACTATTCATAAAGCTTGTGGCAATATATGAGAGTGTATAACTCCACACACCCTCTTAATCCTATATTATAGATTTTTGTTACTCTTACAGGTGAAAAATAAAATCTCATTTTTCTTTTGATTTGTATTTACTTGACACCTAAAACTCAAAAATCTTTTAATAGATTTATTGATCATTTCATTTTCTAATGGGCAAATTGCCTGTTTAAAGTCTGCCTTTTTTTTTGTTGTTGTTCTGTTGCTTTGTCTTCTCACCATTATATAAGCACTCTCTATATATTAGGGGTATTAACTCTTTCTCATATATGCTACATATATTGCTCCCATTTTATCATTTGCCTTTGAACTTTGTTTTTGGCATCATCAAAGAGGAGTAACCAGGTCATATTTACATTTTGAAAGCTCACTCTTCAAACACATGGAGGACTTATCAGAAGGAACAAGAGTGACAGTGGGGCAACTATTGTGAGTTAGTAGGCTGTTGCAATATTTCAGGAAATTAATAACAAAGGACTGAGAAAAGTCAGTGGTAGTTGGAAAGGAGAGGAAAATATATTTGAGACAATAAGGGAATGAAATCTTTATGACACTGCGACTAATTGAATGGGGTTGACAGGACATTGATGTGGACTTTCAGGTTCTGAGGTCAGTGAGTGGGAGGGTGTTGGTGGCATTTACTGAGAGGACTCAGGGCATGTGTGAGAGTGAAGATACCTTATTTTACTTTAGAAAATAGATTGGGGTGGCTAAGGGCCATCCAAGTACAGAGGTGGGTCTTGGGGTCTAGCCCAAAGGAGAATGGTCTGGGCTGAGAAGCGAAAGAAGTTACTCTGAGGAAATGAGGATTCTGAGGGGCATGGAGGACTGAGGAGGAAGCCCATGGAATACCAGTATTTGAAGAGTTCATGCAGATAAAGAAATTGTGATGAAGATTCTTTCGTGCCCTGAGGCTCCAAAAGCCAGTCTGCACACACCAGGGACAGAGGGATCCTCAGTGGGTTGCTCCTTGCCCTTGGCAGGGATGTCCCCAGTATGAAAAGAAGTCTGCAAAGGTAATTAAACCTTCTCCTCCTGGAGATAACTCTGCCATATCCTCTTCCCCACAGTTCAGCGAAGACAGGATCTAGAAATTGTAATCTGTTCTCCAATGAAGGATGTAGACTTGCAGTCTCACTGTGGCCACTTCTTTGTGTCTCCCTGGCTTTCTTCCATCCAGGAAACCAACATACCCCACTGTGTCCCACTTCCTTCACATTCTCTGGGGAGTTCCGGGTCTCTCGCTGACCTCCACTGCAGAGCTCAATTTACCATCTCAGTATAAGATGGAAGAACTTTTTACTAGCTCACTACAGCTTAATTTATGCTAAGGAAGTGAAATGAATTCTCCTTAATAAAATTCCAGTAAATGAGCTCACCCTACATTTGGTTTTTGGTTTAAAAGACCACTCCGAGGTCTGACCTGTCCTCCAAATACCATAAAACTTGCTCCTGACTATATGAAAATATTTGTTGCATAAAATAGATTGATATGCAGAATTTAAAAAAATTACTTATACCCAATATTTGTCCATGGGATTAAAGGAGTTTCAGATAACACAGGAAGAGAAAACTTTAGTGTTTGTCTCATCTCACTTGATAGTGACATAGTATACTGAAGGACTTGTGAATGTAGACATGATCTAAGAAGCCAAGGTTTATGGAAGAACAGCACACACTGTGTAAAACACCTGGTCTCTTAAACAGAACCTGATACTTTTCATTTATTCAAATGTGACTTGGCAATTAACTCATAGTCTCTGGCTCAGTAGTTGTTTGTCTCTTTACTTTGATGCAATGTAAATTTGGCATAAATCTAAGGCTATCCACAGTTCAAAACTGCCATAGCAAATGAGCTATAACCATTGATTGTTATAGTTGGAAAGGGCTTTAGAGACCATCTAGGCCCACCTCCTCATTTTTCAGATGAGGAAACTGAGAGTAAAAACTTGTCCACGATCACATGGTTAGCTAACATAGCTGGACTTTGCCAGGGTTTGCCAATCTTTAGTCCTGTGGAGTTAGTACATAGCTATGTTATCACTCAGCAGTAGTCAGAAAGGGCTGGCTTTTGACTTCTGTTGTCCACCTGCTTCTTCCAACCTCCAATACCTCCAAATAAACAAAAGTAAAATTACTGCCATTGTTAGGCTAATTCAGCCTTAGACAGGGCCTCTGTCTTTCCCTTCAGGGAGATGGCGACATCTAAAATAGCTTCTCCTATATAGAAATTTTGGAGTCACCGCTGATTTTGACTATAATATTTGGATGATGAATCTGGCAACAATGTGAGGATAAATAAGGAATAAAGAGGACTACTATAAAAAGTGCTGGGAAGCTACTATAATATATTAGACATTAGTTAATAAAAAAAGTACCTCAGACCACAGGGCTATCTAGAGTTCGTGTCCTTTCTTCAACTCCCTTTTTATACCTGATCCCAGTAATGTATGAAGTGTATTTAACACTCGTAGGGGATCATTTTTTAAAGCACCTCTCTCCTCTATACTGAACTTGTTAATTAGCTAAATAAAAAATAATGGCCAGAAGAGAAACAGTAAAAATTTTATTTTCTTGATGTATGTGTATATAATCACACGAGTAAAAAATATAAAATAAATATTATAGTACCAGAAAGGAAAACATAATGGATTAATATTTTAACTTAATATTCTTTTTTAAAAAAGGAAATATCTTTATATTGTTTTGAAACTGTAATGAATAATATTACAGTTTCTGTTTTGAGCTTAACTTCTGTAAATTTTTCAATGAAAAATTTTATCTTTTTTGCATATTCATGATCAATAGACAATATAGCAATATTTGTTAACCTATCTTCACTAATAATAGATGGAAGAACACTTTTAATTTTCATTTCAATTTTTTATGTGAAGCAACAGATATACAAATAGAAAAATGTCTCACTCATAAGGATGTTTGGTAATAGAAATTTATAAAAATTCCAATCACAATGTTTCAGAAATTGCAATAATGTTTAGTCTGTTTTTCTTCATGCATATTTCTAGTGGCTTTCAAATACCTTTTACTACAGCAGTCCCCAATCTTTTTGGCACCTGGGACCAGTGCTCCTAGAGAATCTAATGCCTAATGATCTGAGGTGGAGATAGGCAGTGATGCTAGCACTGAGGTTTGACTGCAAATACAGATGCAACTTTGCTGGCTTGCCCACCACCCACCTCCTGCTGTGGGTGACCTTGCTATTAACAGGCTACAGACCAGTACTGTTTTTTGGCCTGGAGGTTAGGGACCCCGTTTTCGTGGAAACATTTCCACTTAAACATATTTACTAGAAAATTCATCAGAAATCTTTATTATTTCTGGTAAGTACTTCCAAAGTTTTGATTCTTCTGCAAAAATTGTTTTAACGTGGCTGAATGACAGGAGACATTGACAGTTTTTGATCAATGGTTTTAGAATAAGTGTCCATTTCTTCCTGAAAATATGACCAAGGGAATTCATATATTACCATTTACTTGTTTTTGGCAATGTAAGACCAGCATCTTTTTTGGTTTCTCTTGGCAATAGTCAAAATTTAATTCATTTTTCTAGGAAATGTTTATTTTCTTATATTTTATTGTAGCATGGTTAATGGCCTACAACCTGTGTAAGTTGATTTAAAAGGATCAGTTTTAAAGTTTGATATCTCATGACACATTGTTCCATGCTGACCTGGTTTGCAAATATTTTTTATCTGCTTAATCTCACCTAAAGCTTTACTCCAGAAGAGAAGATAGCAGAGAAGAATTGCATCAAAGAGCTGATCCCCTTGTGCCACACACACACACACACACACACACACACACACACATGTGTGTGCGTGTGTATGTGCATGTATATGTATATATATGTATGTATGTATATACACACACACATACATACATACATATATATATGTATGTATGTGTATATGTGTGTGTGTGTGTGTGTGTGTGTGTATTTTTGTTTTTACTGTGGGTATAGCTTCATTTTTTCTGAGCAAGCCTTTTCTCTGTTACACCTAACATTCCACTGCATTTTTCAACAAGGAAATGATACTGGAGTGAATGAATTGTTTTCTTCCAAAAGTTTCATAAAAGTAAAAACTTCAAGTAGTCACAAATAATGCCAAACTTAAGTATTTCTAATTCTATTTCTTTGCCTTTAAATCACCATGCTATCATTGTTTATTTTGAATTTGCTGCACAAATACAGGTTATATGTAGTACCACTGGATTGGAGAGTTGAATTATGTCCAAAGTAAATTTGAAATATTCTCAACTTGTACCAACTTAGTACCAAAACAAATGTGTGTACCTCAGTCTATGTGTGTCAGATGATGCTTCATTTCTTAAAATATAAAGGACTTGACATTTCCTAGAAAAATGAATTAAATTTTGAATATTGCCTGGACTAGTTATAGAGGGCTGACTCTATAGCTAGGAGTTTTCTGAGTTAACTTTTATACATAATATGATATTTATTAAAGAATAACTAAGAATAATGTGCTACTTTGAGAATTACACATTGTTAAAAATCAACAGAAACTATAATAATTGTTTAAAAATTAGACCAATTAAAGATTTTTGGGGGAAGCAGCTTCCCACTGACATAGTAGTCTCAGTACATGGTGATACTAAAAATCAGATCAACTTTTTAGTCAATTTTATTATTGTTTTAAAATTCTCTATAGAAAATGTGCCCATAAAGTAGAATATACTCACTTCTCTGCTTTTCACATGCCATTGCTGGGGTTCCTTCTGATTCTAACTATGGAAGTGACCTATGTGCCTGGCTGCTTTTGTCTTCCCATTTACATTCTTGTTTTGCCATTCAGAGATCATACTTTGTCCACATTTCTTTGGCTTCCATGTGAAAATAGTGGGAAAGGAGAAGGAAGATCAAGTTGTCATAGTAAATGAGGCGATCACTTCATATTATCTCTCTGCAACAACTAAAGAAGATGTGAGAATTGAATTAATACAAATCAAGGATTTAGAACTACATCTAGCACATACACATTACTAAATGAATGCTTGCCATTACTTGAAGGCTATTAGAATGAGAGGCAAGCCATCTGGTTATGGCAGATTCTTGAATGGTATCATCATTAAATGTAGAGCGTTCCTTATGCCTTCTCCTCACATAACTTTATTGAGTGTTAGAAGACTGTCTTCAGCAGAAGTTACATTCCCTGACATGTACAAGGAATTATAACATTCTGTATGTGAATGTCTTAGGAGAGAGATACTACAGACCCTCACACTAGACATTCGCATCATGGAGGTGGTGTCATCTTTGGAGCTGGGTCCTGGATCACTAAGTTTTCTCTTCAGGAACTTTATCACCAACACAGAGTAAAAAGCCCATCCTGAAAATGAGGCTTTGAGCTTTCAACTTTTCCCCGAAGGATGAGAATTCCTTTGAAGGAAAAATAATTATGCCCACCAAAAAGAATTTTCTAATGAGCATAGGGACTATTTGATGATTAAAAAGTTAAGGTATAGATGAGTCTGATCAAGATGATGGAGTAGGTAAACACTGCTTGCCTCCTTCTATGGCCACATTAAAATTACAAGTAAATTATAGAACAATCAACCTGGATAACCAAATGAAGACTAACTTAACAAAAGTACCGTAATGAAGGATATAACAAAGAAGACATATTGAGACTGGTAAAAGGGGCAAAGATGCAAAACAAGCTGCTCTCCCCCGCCCCCACACACATACATCTGGTGGTTGAGAAGCAGGAGGGATATCTCAGCTGTGAATGTCTTCCCTGAAGAGTGAGAAGTCCCATCCCCACCAGACTGGGTTCCTCAGCCCAGAGCATCAGTGCTGAGATAAGCCCTCACAACATCTGACTGTGAAGATCAATGGGGATTTCATCTGCCTGGGGAGACAAAAGGCTGCTAGAAACCCAAATGTCCTCTTAAAGGGCCCCAGAATCAACACACTAATGGTTGGCTTCAGACCACAACAGAGAACCACCCACACCAGAGCCTGCAAGAGGGAATACAACCTCATAGGGTCAGCCCCCACACAATAACTTATCCACTGTAGTTATGGACAGTCCTCACATTCAGTCAGCCTAAGGGTCAATACCACCCACTAATGTGCCAACAGCAATCAAGGCTCAACTACAGCAGGAGGGCACATATGACCCAGACAAGGAACACTCCTGGAGCACTTACTGCAGGTGATCAAGGAAACTATGCCACTGGGCCCCTAATAAAAAAGGCCACCTGGCCAAACTAGGACAGATATAAGATCTACCAAATACATAGAAACAAACATGGAGAGGCAGCCAAAATGAGGAAACAAAGAAATAAGTCTCATATGAAAGGAGAGGACAAATTCCAGAAAAAAAAGCAAAACAAAACTAAACACAATGGAGGCAAGCTACCTCCAGATACAAAATTCAAAATACTGATTATAAGGATGCTAAAAAAAATGTAATGAAAACGTTAACGAAGAGATAGTAAGCACAGAAAAAGGACAGAGATACCATAAAAGAGAACCAGTCAGAAATGAAGAATATATTAACTGAAATGAAAACTACATTTGACCCAACAATTGCACTTCTGAATATTTACCCAACAAAAACCAAAACAATAATTTGTAAAGATTTGTGCACCCCAGTATTCATGACAGCACAGTTTACAATAGCCAAGATATGGAAGCAAACTAAATGCTCATCAACAGATGACTGGATAAAGAAGTTATGGTTCATACACATAATGGAATATTACTCAGCATTAAAAAAATGAAATTCTACTATTTACAATGACATGGATGGACCTAGAGGTTATTATGTTGATTGAAATAAATCAGACAGAGAAAGATAAATACCATATGATTTCACTTATACTCAGAATCTAAGAAACAAAAAGAACAAACTAACCAAAAACAGACTCACAAATATAGTGTACAATTTGGTGACAGACAGAGGGGAGAGGGTGTTGGGGGGCTGAGAAAATGAGATGAAGGGAATGTAGTTAGCATTAATATATTGGCTAGGTGGAAAACCAGAGGAGGGAAAGAACAATTAGAGGAATTGTATTAAAAAATATTTATAATGTCTAACCAATGTACTGTATACTTGAAACTAATTAAAATAAATAAATCAATTTAAAAAAGAAAAATACAGTATAAGAAATCAACAGCAGATTAGATGAATCAGAGAACTGAATCAGTGATTTGAAAAGGTAGCAGAAAATGCCCAATCAAAACAGCAAAAACAAACAAACAAACAAACAAACAAATAAATAAATAAATAATGAGGATAGTTTAATGGATGTCTGGGACAACATTAGGCATAATAACTTTCACATCATAGGGATACCAAAAGGAGAAAAGTCATGGAGAAGTATTGAGAACCTACTTGAAGAAATAATGATGGAAAACTTCCCTAACCTGGTGAAGGAAATAGACATGAAAGTTCACAAAACAGAGAGAGTCCCAAACAAGATGAACCCAAAGAGACCTGCTGTGGGTTCCAGGTCTGGCTGTAACTCAAGCTCACAGCTAGGGGTAGGACTCTGGATTTGGAATGTTACATTCATGTAGTAGGGTGCCTGAACCTAACTTATTTAAGTATGAGTCAGTTTATTATAAACTATTCTTGACCAGTTTGGCACTGACATGTGGCATAGTTGGCAGGTTGGGTTGAGGACAGCCTCCAGCACTCTGGATGGTCCCCAAGTGGAGAATACCTGCATAGAGGACACATGGCCCTCTACCTCCCAGTGGTATCCCTTGGCCATATATCTGGCTATGTGAATATCTCTGGAGGATTGGAATGGAGTGAAGCCATGTCTGGAGGATGTCCAGACAGCTCTGGAGATGCTGGAGTTGAATGTCCAGACCATTTACCGGGAGGCAGTGGGTCCAGTGGACTGGATGTTCTTGGTGGTGCTGTGGCAGGCCAGCCTAGAGGCTCAGTACCAGGCTCAGGGGGTGCAACGACTGCAACATCAGAAAGAAGCACTGGAAAGGCAATTATCAGCAACAGAATGCATGCTGCAGGGCCCTGACAGGTCGCTGCCATCTTCCAGGTCTAGGAGCCTGCATGGGATACCACAACAGGCACAACTGGTGATACAACCAGCGGTTCCCACCTCCTGCCCCCCCACCCCCGCCCCAGTTAAAAAGCATACCACCTTGATCCAGTAGACTCCCCTCAAACTCCAGGACCTGATGAAACAGAGAGCCAAGGAGACAGTTCCGGGGTGGCTGCTATGTCTGTGAGATGACAGGCCTGAAGGGACTGAATGATTTCTGGAAGAGATGGCTCAGCTGGCCTCCATAACAGTGATACTGTTCCTCAGGCAGCATCTCTAGAATGTGGAAGTATGGTGCGGGGTGAGGGCAATCAATCCTTGATTAATTGGCTCATTTCCACTACATGGACAGTGTGGTCTGACCCTGGGGAGCTACCAGAGACAGTGAGCAGATGGATCAAGTACTTAGATCTAGTTCATGTAATTCAGGAAATGAGCATGTGACAGAAAATATTTCATGCCCAGTACATTAGCCCTGATGAGGAGGTATTTATAATTTATATGAAGAACTTGATCTTGACCTCTGGCCTGGCTGGTACTTTTGGCACCAAGGCAGCCCTGCTGGCCCCTTACATGGGTAGGCAGATCCATGAGGCAATGTCCAGCATGGCTAGGTTTGTGGATGTAGAAGTGAAACACAAGGAGCATTCCACCCAAGTGTGTGCTGTGCCATCTCCTGCCCTCCAAAACCAACTAGTTCATGGACAGAGGCGTGGCCAAAAAGAGGGGTCAGAACAGTGCCCAGCCCTATAGGCAGTGAAAATGAGCCACAGGTAAATGTGGTTTGAGCTCCTTGTGTCAGAGGTCATTGCAGAAAAGATTGAGCAGCAACCTAATGAAATGCTGTTGGCGCTGTGGAATCAGCTGTTCCCTAACCAGCAATTCACTCCTATTCCCAGGAAATCCACAACCCATGAGGTACGAGTGGCCACTTATCTCCCTGATTAGGGTTTCGGCTGGGACACCCAGTTGGCGGTGGGAGCCAGTTGATCTGAGGCCATTGTGGAACTGACTATACATTGGTCCCCCTGTAATGTGCAGAGGGTATTAGCCTTTATGGACAAGGGTGCTGACAGCACTCTGCTTTATGGGAATCCAGACAAGTTTCCCGGGTCTACTGCAACTGTAGTAGGCTATGGGAGTTGAATAATTCATGTGTGGTAAGTTGCTGTAACACTGGGTATTGGTGAATTGCTTCCTCGGAAGTACCAAGTTTATATATCCCTCATATAAGAATATATTTTGGAGATTGATGTTTTGTAAGTCTTGATTATAAATACCCCTGCTGGTGAATTTTGTCTTCACATTTGGGTAGTGAAAAATATTATCTGGGGACATCCACATCATGCCTTGTTTGTGCTCCCCTAGCTACCCAGAACACATAACAGTATCACCCACTAGGGGGTCATTAGGAAATAGGATGCACCATTCTGAAGCTGAAAGAAGCTGGTGTCATTCATCCTACTCATAGCTGGTACAACTCCCCCATGTGGCCAGTGAAGAAGCCTGATGGCATGATGGCTGACTATCGGGAGCTGAATAAGGTTACATTGCCCCTGTATGCTGGTGTACTAAATGTCACAGACATCATGGACCAACTGCCACATGAACATGGACTATACTATTTTGTGATGGACTTGGTAAATGCCCTTTTCTCTATTGCCATAATCCCAGAAAGTCAAGAACAGTTTGCCTTCACCTGGGAAGTGTGACAGTGGATATTCTTTATCCTTACCCAGGGCTATGTGCACAGCCCTACCTGTGCCATGGTCTCGTGGCTCAAAATTTAGCCACGTGGAAAGGACCACCTGAAGTGCACTTATATCATTACACTGATGATATAATGCTAATGTCTGATTATTTTACAGAACTAGAAGCAGTGGCAAGCAGCTTGCAAGAAGCTTTCACCAATTGGGGTTGGGCAGTCAATGAAGACAAAGTCCAGGGACCTGAGTTCTCTATTAAATTATTGGGAGTTGTCTGGTTGGGTAAGGTAAAAGTAATGCTGGAGGCAGTGATTGATAAGATACAGGCATATTGTCAATCCGAAACTATGAAACAGCTCCAAACTTATTTGGGACTGCTGGGGGTTTGAAGAGTATTCATTCCTCATTTAGCCTCCTTGATGTGACCCACGCACCATCTAGTGCAACAAGGTGCCCAGTGGGATTGGACCCCCAAGATAGAAGAGGCTTTGAGGCTACAAAGCAAGCTGTAGAACAAGCCCAAACTTTATGTGTAGTAGATCCAGCCCTCCCATTTCTGCTATGGTGCAGGTAGATGATGCGGGGCTTGCATGGGGCTTGTGATAGAAGCACACTTTCCAGAAGGTGCCAGTTATAGAAAAGTGCAGAAGCATGGTATTCTCTGATAGAGAAGCAGCTAGCTGCCATATACGCAGCCCTTCTGGCCAGTGAGGCCATACTGGCCCTAATTCCATAACCGTGTAGTCCACATACCCCATGGAGGGGTGGCTGTGGTGTTGGGGAAGACTCCCCTTATAGGAATTGCACAGACCCCTATACTGTCCAAGTGGAAAGGGCATACCTGGAGTAGCAGACACAGTTCTCTGCCAGCTCTCTGTCAGGTCAACTGTACTTCCTATTTATGTCAGTGCAGTTTCAAGCAGAGCTTCTGGTGGAGCTGGCAGCCTCCAATGTGGGCTGCCACCTGTTACAGTTGTCCACAGAAACCTTTTGTATGAGACTGGTGTTGGGAAGTGCAATCAATGGGTGGAGCTTCATGCTGTGTGATTGGTCCTCATTAATGAAATTGGACCAGTGCATGTCTGCACTGACAGTTGGGCTATGTATTCTCGTCTAACTCTGTGCCTGTCCCAATGGGTTGCTCAAGAGTGGGTGATAGGCCACCGCCCCTATGGAACTGGGGGTTATGGGATGACCTCTGGAAGCTGCGTCTTTAGCAGGAGGCCACCATATACCATATCCCCCACCATCAACTGTTACAGGCCCCAGGCAATGATGCAGCTGATGAGCTGGCACAAGTCCACTCCGTCTGTGTACCACCAATTCTGGTGGACATTGGCTCCTGGCTCCACCAAAGACTGGGGCATGTATGGGCCCATACCATGGAATAGCTAGCAAAGCAATGGGGGTTATCATTGACCCGGGCACAAGCACAGGTTGTCGTGTCACAATGTGCCTGGTGTACTGAGCAGCACTCAGAGAGATGGCAGGTAAGAATACTGTAGGGATGGTATACCCCTAGGCTAAGCCACTCCATGAATGGCAAGTAGAATGTGGGCCCAAGGTAGTGTCCTCCAGCCCAAATCCCACACTGTGACCCTGTAGAGGTGGAGTGTGGGTCCCAGGTCTGGCTGTGATTCAGGTTTACAGCTAGGAATAGGACTCCAGATTTAGAATGTTACTATAATGTAGTAAGGCTCCTGCACCTGACCTATGTAAGTATGATTCAGCTTATTATATCACACATGTATGGCAGAATGCCACTATTGCTCTCAGCCATATATAATAAAGTCCATGCAGAAGAAGAGCAGAAGAGTGTGTGCTCTCTGCAATAAAGTTGGTGCCTGTCATTTCATTCTCATGTTGGCTCCTCAAGTGTTTTTCCTACTGGACATCTCACCACTGCAACCTTCCCTTCTTGATCAGCTTGGCTCTAACACCCACACCAAGACACACAACATAATTAAAATGCCAAAGTTAAAAGACAAAGAGGGAATCCTAAAGGCAGCAAGAGAAAAGCAGTTACCTATACGGGAGCCCCCATAAGTCTGCAGCTGATTTCTCAGCAGTAACTTTGCAGGTCAGAAGAGATTGGCATGAAATATTCAAAATGATGAAAAGCAAGGACCTACAACCAGGGTTACTTTACACAGCAAAGCTATCACTTAAATTGAAGGACAGATAAAGAGCTTCCCAGACAAATGCTAAAGGACTTTGTCACCACTAAACCAGTACTACAGAAAATGTTGAAGGGATTTTTTTAAGAAGAAGAAAAAGATAAAGAATAAGAATAATAAATTGGCAATAACTACACAATGATCAACAATTAGTTTAAATGTAAACGGATTAAATACTCCAATCAAGATAGGGTGGCTGAATGGATAAGAAAACAAGACTCTTAGACATGCTGCCTGCAAGGAACTCACTTCAGGTGGAAAGACACATATAGATTGACAGTAAAGGTATGAAAAAAGATATTTTATGAACATGGAAACAACAAAAAAAGCTGATATAGTGATACTTATATCTGACAAAACAGAGTTTAGAACAAGGGTTATAACAAGAGACAAAGAAGGACCTAGTAATTCCACTTCTGAGTATTTATACAAAGAAACTCAAAACACTAATTAGAAGGAAAATGTGTATTCACATGTTTATTGCAGCATTATTTACAATAGCCAGTTGTAGAGGCAACCTAGGTGTCCATCAATGGATGAATTGATAAAGAAGAGGTTGTGCATGTGTATAATGGAATGTTACTCAGCTATAAAAAGAATGAAATCTTGCCATCTGTAATAATATAGATAAATGTAGAAAGTATTTTTCTGAGTGGTGTAAGTCATACAGTGAAAGACAAATGCCATATGATTTTACTCACATGTGAAATCTAAAGAAAAAATAAATAAACAAAACAGAAACAAACTTTGATGGTTGCTATATTAAAGGAAGTGTAGACAAAAAAGGAAAGGGGATCAAGAACTACAAATTGGTAGCTACAAAATAGTCATGGGGATATAAAGTACAGCATAAGGAATATACTCAAGAATATTGTAATAACTATGTACGGTGTCAGATCGATGTTAGATTTATCGGGGTAATCACTTCATAAGTTATAAAAATTTCTAATCACTATGTTGTATCCTGAAATTAATATAATTTTGTATGCCAACTGTAACTGAAAAAGAATGTTTATTAAAAAATAGAAATAAGAAAAATCTCAAATCAACATTCTAACATTACTCTTAAAAGAATTAGAAAAACATTAGCAATGAAAGCCCAAAATGAGTAGAAGGAAGAAAATTGCAAGAATCAGGGTGGAAATAAATAAAATAGAGTACAAATAGATGAAACTAAAGAAAAAATTACAATAAAGAAAATGGAGAAATCTTTAATTAGACTCCTCAAGGAAAAAAGAGAGAGGATGCAAATAAACAAGATCAGAAATGAAAGCAAAGTGACAACTGACACAGAGATCAAAGGTTTATATGAATACTATGAGCAGTTATACGCAAACAAATTTGATAATCTGGAAGAAATGGTAAATTTCTAGAAACACACTATCTTCTAAGACTAATGAATGAAGAAGAAACAAAATTTGAACCAACTGACTATTACAAATAAAATTGAATCAGTAATCAAAAAATTTCCAACAAATAAGATTCCTGGACTGGATTGCTTCACAGGCGAATTTTACTAAATATTCAAAAAAGCATTAATACCTATACTTCTCAAACTATTTTTAAAAATTTGAGAGGAGGGAAGGCTTTTGAGCTCATTTTGTGAGACCACCATCACACTGATTCCAAAACCAGACAAAGACTGTACAAAAAAAATTATAGAGTGATATTTCTGTTGAACACAGATGAAAATGTCCTCAAGAAAATATTAGCAAACTGAATTCAGTAATACATTGAAAAGATCATACACCATGATCAAATGGGATTTACTCCTAGCATGAAAGGCTGGTTCAATATCTGCAAATCAATTTATGTGATATGCCACATAAACAAAATAAAAATCATATGATCATATCAATAGATGTAGAAAAAGCATTTGTGATACAAAAAAAGCTCTCAGCCGAAATAGAGAAAAAAAATGATGTAAATAATAGAGGCTTTGTTCATTCCTCTTGTGACTAAATCAAAGTTGTTACAGAAACATGGAGCAAGCAGCAAGGAAAGTTGCATGGTATCTAGATGAACAAACCCTACAACTAGGGAGAGAAACAAGAAATCACCCTGCAATGGAAGGAGGTAGGGCAGGGCATGGACATGAGGCTATCTGGTCCCCAGCAGATGAGAGGAACGGAGGCCATAGCAGCAGCAGCTAGCAGCTGCAGATGCCTCTTAAAGGGTCTATTTTCACGAGCAGACTTTTGCAGTGACAGACTCGCTCACTCTGAGCATTAGTGCCAGACAGTTATACAGGGTGCACCAGGGACTTACAAGGGAACACTGAGTTGTCAAAGTGAGGGCTGGAGGCTATAATATTTCTCAGGCAAAAGTGCTGGTGGTATCTACTATTCCTTCATTGAGCCCTCCCCCACTCACCACTGTGTGCAGACGCAGAGATGCTCTAGCTGAGACATCACCAAACTATATAACAGAGGTCACTCTGCCCAGAGGATTCCCACAACTTGTTGTCCCACTCAAGATGCATCCAGATGTACCCTTGAGAGTCGGGCATTCCTTGCTGAGTAGAGCCAAGACTACACTAGTGGTAGCTGGTCTCAGTTTTGGTGTGTTTCTTGAGGCAACTATAAGTACAGCATCTGTGGACTGCTTGCTGAATCTTAACAGGGCCACAGGCTGGGGCTAAATTTGGCCTGAGGCTGAATTCCTCTAAGGACTGTGTCACTGGACACCTACTACACAAAGTCACAGTAATATGACTGGGAGACTTTGGAGTTTTGCTTAGTACATAGAAACAGACACTTAAAGGAAGCCAAAATGGGAAGACAAAGAAGCAGAAACCACATGAGAGAACAGAACAGAAATCATTGAAAAATGGAGTCAAGTAATCTCACAGATGCAAAGTTTAAAACACTGGTTATAAAGATGCTCAATGGACTTAGGAGAAGAGTAGATGAACTCAGTGAGACCTTTAACAAGGAGATAAAAAATATAAAATAGAAATAGAAATTATAAAAGGGAACCAGTCAGAAATGAAGAATATATTATTTGGGATGAAGAGTATTTTTGAGGGAATTAACGAAGTAGATGAAAAAGAGTATCAAACCACTGATATAGAGAATGGAGAATCCAAGGATATTCAATCAGAATGGCAAGAAAAAAGAAGCCAAGACATAGTAATAATTTAAGGAGCCTTTGGGACACTATTAAAGGTAAAAATATTCATGCCATATGGGGACCTTATGAAAAACAAGACATTTGAAAAATAATGAGGAAAATTTTCTTCCCCTGGTGAAAAAGGTAGACATACAACCCCAAGAAGCTCACAGAATCCTAAGAAAAAGGAATCCAAAGAGGCACATCATAATTAAAATGCCAAAGGTTAAATACAAATAGATCTTAAAAGCAGCAAGAGAAAAGCAATTAGTTACCTACAAGGGAGTACTCATAAGACTAGCAGCTGATTTTTTAAAAAAATCATGCAAGACAGAGGGCTTGGCACAAAATATTCAACGTGTTGAAAACCCAGGATTCACAGCCAAGAATTTTTTAACCAGCAAAGCTATCATTTAAAGTTGAAGGAGAGATAAAGAGCTTCTCAGACAAAATAAGCTAAATAAATTTATCAACACCAAGCTGGTATTACAGGAAATGGAGGGACTTCTTTAAGAAGAAAAAAAACACATATCAAAAACAAGAATAAAGAATGGTAATAACTACATTTCTATCAATAAGTACTTCAAATGGAAAAGAATTGAGTGCTCCAACCAAAAGATAGAGTAATTGAAGAAATAAGAAAACAAGGCCCCAACATATGCTGCATATAAGAAACTCACTTCAGATTAAAAGACACACACAGACTAAAAGGAAGAGGATGGAAAAAGATATTGCCTTAATGAACCTAAAGGGTATTGTGCTGAATAAAATGGGTCAGATAGAGAAAGACAAATATCATATGATTTTATATATATGTGGGATCTAAAGAACAAAATAAACAACATCATCAAATCATAAACTCATAGATACAAAGAATATTTTGGGAGCTACTAGATGTCAGGGGGTTGAAAGGGATGAAGAAAAAGGCAAAGGGATTAAGTGGTACAAATGAATAGGTGCAGAGCAGACAATGGAGATGTAGAATAGTATAACATGAGGAAGATGGTTAATATTATAATAAATATGTAAGGGGTCGAGGGGTACTAGATTTAGTGGGGTGATCTCTTTTGAATTATGTGGATCTCTGATCACTAGGCTGTACAGCTAAAATTGGTATATTATTGTATGCTATGTATTATTGAAAAAACTCATTGAATTGTGCAATGTAAATACAAGCAACTAATTGTCTATTATATTTAAATAAAATTGGAAAAAACTCAGCTAAACGAGAATAGAGGAATACTTCAACATAATAAATGCCATATATGACAAATGCTCAGCTAACATCATACTCAATAGGGAAAAGCTAAAAGTGTTTTCTTTAAGATCAGGAACAAGACAAAGTTGTCCACTTTCACTACTTCCATTCAACATATTGAGTGAAATATTGGAAGTCCTAGCCACAGCAATCAGACAAGAAAGAGAAATAAAAGGGAATGCAGTTAGCATTAATATTATGGCTAAATGGAGGGCCAGGGGATGGAGGAAGCAATTGGGGAGATCATTTTATGAACATTATAGATGTCTAACCAATGTACTATATACTAGAAATTAATTTAAATAAATAAATTTATAAAACAATAAAAAAACCCATCTACTAGGTGGCAAAGCAATGAAAAAAGAAGGCAGCCAAACTGAAAAGGAAGAAGAAAAACTGTTATTATTTTCAGGTGACATGATACTATATAGAGAGAACCCTAAAGATTTTTCCAAAATCTATTAGAACTGATAAATGTATCAGTAAAGTAGTAGAATACAAAATTAATATTCAGAAATTGGTTGTATTTTTATACACCATGAACAAACTATTAGAAAGAGAAATTAAGAAAACAGTCATATTTACAATTGCATCAAAAATCACCTAGGGACAAGTTTAACCAAGAGATTAAAGACCTATACTCTGAAAATTATAAGATATGAAAAAAGAAATTTAAAAAAGTGCTAATAAATGAAAGCATGTATTGTTCTCATGGATAGGAAGAATTAAGATCATTAAAATGTCCCTCCTACTTAAAGCAATCTATAGATTCAGTGCAATTCCTATCAAAACACCAATGGCATTTTTCATAGGATTAGAACAAACAATATTGAGAAAGAACAAAGTTAGAGGTATCATGCTATTTGGTATAAAAAAATACCAGATAGCATGATAACTACAAGGTATCATGTGTGATACCTACCAGGCTATAGTAATCAATACTGCATGCTACTGGCATAAAAACAGATACACTAATCAATGGAACAGATTTGAGATCCCAGAAATAAACTGACACTTGTATAGTCATACATAATTATTACAATTTTATTGACTATATTCCCTATGCTGTTCTTTACATACCCATGACTATTTTGTTATTACTAATCTGTACTCCTGAATCCCTTCACCATCTTCACCTAATCCCTTAACCCTCCTTCCATCTAGCAACCATCAGTTGTAGTAATTCCTTTTCTGACATATCTTCTCAGGCAAGGGAGACCAAAAACAAAATAAATAAACAAATGGGACTATATCAAACTAAAAAGTTTTTGCATAGCAAAGTAAACCATCAACAAAATAAAAATGCAACCTTCTGAATGAGAGAAGATATGCATTAATGATACATCTGATAAAGGCTTACTATCCAATATTTACAAAGAACTTCTACAATTTAACACCAAAAAAAAAAAACAACAACAATAACAACAACAAATAATCTGATTAAAAAATAGGCAAAGGACCTGAATAGACATTTCTCTAAAGAGGAAATGCAGATGGCCAATAGACATATGAAAAGACACTCAACATCACTAATAGTCAGGGAAACACAAATTAAAACCACCATGAGATATCACCTCATACCTGTCAGAGTAACTATCATCAGTAAATCATCAAACAAGTGCTGGTGAAGGTGTGAAGAAAAGGGAACCCTCATACACTGTTGGTGGGATTGCAAATTGGTGCAGCCGCTATGGAAAACAGTCTAGATATTTCTCAAAAAGTTAAAAATAGAACAGCCTTATGACCCTGAAATTCCACTTCTAGATGTTTACCCAAGGAAATCCAAAACACAGTTTCAAAAAGATATGTGCCTCCCTATGTTCACTGCAGTATTCTTTACAACAGCCAAGATATGGAAGCAACCTAAGTGCCTATCAATAGATGATTGAATAAAGAAGAAGTAGTACATATATACAATAAAAAATATTACTCAGCTTTAAAAAAGAATGAAATCTTACCATTTGAGACAACATGGATGAATTTAGAGGGTATTATGCTAAGTAAAATAAGTCAAATAGAGAAATACAAATACCATATGATCTCACTTACTTATGAAACCCAAAGAACAAATAAATGAATGAACAAAACAGAAACAGACTCATAGATAACAGGAGAAAAAAATGGTTGTTAGATGGGAGGGGATTTGTGGGAATGAATGGAAAAGGGGAAGGGATTAAGAAGTACAAGCTGGTAGTTACAAAATAGTCACAGGTGTATAAGTTACTGCATAAGGAATATAGTCAATAATATTCTAATAACTATGTATAGTGCCAGGAGGGTACTAGACTAATCTGGGGGATTACTTCATAAATCATATATAAATGTCTAACCAGTATGCTGCTCACCTGGAACTAATATAAAATAATATTGAATGTCAACCATAATTAAAAAATAAAAATAATTTAAAATTTTTAAAAATTGAGGCATAATTTACATACAAAGTGAGCATAGATATTGTTTTTTTTCCCCCTGAATTTGAGAATTCTATATACTCTTCTATCTATTGCTCAAAGCAATATATTAAATATTTATGTCATGCAGAAGGCTCTCTCATTATTTGTTTATTTTAAAACCTGGATCCAGGTCTCCAGACCTTGCCTACTATACAAGGAGTCTATGGGAGAAGGATACAGCAGGAGCCGAGCTGGCAGGATGAGTAGGGGCTGATGTATTTTGGCTCGCAAAAGAATGCCAAAGGTTCTCTGACAGGTAGATTCGTGAATGGTTTTTGTAATCAAGAGGAAGGATTTACTCCAAAAAGAAATTGCAGTTCAACTGGAAAGATGAAGAAATAAAGAATGTTAATTAGGTACAGTATTTTCACTGCTCTTGCAGAAACGTTTTCATATTCTTGCCAGAATAAGTAGTTAGAGCTCTAAGTTGTTCAGATAACATAAAGAAAGAATATGTAAATATCACTACTTCTTTATCCAGGTCTTGTATATACAACTCTCGATCTAAGTTCTAGGAGGCAAATGTCTGTTATCTACTAATGGACCAATAGAGCAGGGGCAGCTTTTGAGCAGAGCTGGGACTCCTTCAAAAACACTTGCTATTGCATGAAAAGCTGATGATCTTGGAACCTTTGTAATCCACACTGATTGTGATGAATCTCTATTGCCAAACTTTGAAAACCTTGGTGCTTGCCATGTATCAGTGAATTTCTGCTCAGCACCCTCTCTTTTGATATCTTTAAAATATGTTGACATTATACAGCTCTGAAACTGTGTAGTCTGCATTTGTGTAACCTTTGTTTCTTGAGTCTGAGCATTCTTAAGAATGTTCTATTTTGCTAAAAACCCTCAGCTAGCTTAAACGCAATGTAATAATATCACACTATTAATACCTTGTGTGCTATGAGAAACTCAATGTTCAGCATTAGGCTTAGACCAAAGGTTAAGGGGTGTGTGTGTGTGTGTGTGTGTGTGTGTGTGTGTGTGTGTGTAGGTGTGTGTGTGTGTAGTAACTCATAGTTTATTTTTAAGGGTTGCTCACTTGAGGGTGAGGCAATCACTTTATATTTATAAAGAGCATTTTGGAAGAGTAAGTGTGAACAGATTAAGTTACACCTCTTGTTTACTGACAGGTTTGTTAAATCATTAACTGGAAGACATTTTGACTGGGTAAGTTACAGTGAAGTAAATGGACTAGTAAGAAGGTCTGGGCTAGAATATTGCTCCGGGTACCCTTGTTTTAATTCAAGGTTAATTATGAAAGTAATTTCACACCTATAAAAAACTGTTCTGAAAAGAAAGAGCAAATTCAGGGTTAGGTTTGTACCTAAGGTGTCAACCCTGGAGAACTCTCCATTATAGAAAATGAATTTCAAGGCTCAAGTTGAACAAAGCAGCTAGAGACATTGGACAAGGAGTCTGCCAGAACATAGTCCCATGCCCTGGGCAAGATTTGCAAGGATCACATTTTGAAAAAGGAAGAATAGTGCCTTTCTGCCTCCAAGGTCAACCACTTGGGACAGGCAGAACCTGCCCAGGGCTAGACTGGGTGCTAAAGGCAGACAAATGGTGTGTAATATTAATAAAAGATAACTCATTTTTTTCCAAATAAAAAAATCCATATATACTCTCTCTCCTGGCATGAGAATGAAGTGATCTCCACTTTGGAGGTTATTTTTGTTTTTGTTTTTGTTCTTGTTTTAAGTCATATAAAGAATCAGTGTGCAGGGCTAGCTGAAACAGTGTCGTGAAATCAGTTAAATGTGTTATCAGACATGAAGAAAATGTCTTGAAGAGTGAGACAGAGCTCTGATGTTAGGATTTTAGACTACTTTGCAAGTTAAGTTTGTATTGTTTGAGAATCTTTATTTCCACTTGGGTTCTTTTTCTGCAGAACTCTCTAGAGTTCTAATGCCAGATAGCACCTTTGTTGTAATCATAAGTTCTGAAGAGCTAGACTTTTTATCTAATATATTAGTGTGTGTGCATGAGTGTGTATGTATGTGGTATAAGTTTATGTGAATTTATATAAATATATATGTGTACGTATATGTACATATGTGTGTATATGAATAAAATATATTGATATGTGTATATATGTATGTGCACTTACATACTTCACGTATGCATGATGACTTTAAAAATGCTTTAACATGGTGGTGAAAGAATGTAAACTCTGGATCTTGACTGCCTAGAATCAAAGCCCAGCTCTCTTATGTACTAGCCTTATGATGTTGGGAAAATTAAGTAACTTATCTATGCTTCAGTTTCCTCTTTTGTAAAATGAATTTAGTAATAGTGCCTATTTCATTTGTTGTGAGAATTAAATGAGTTAATATATTTAAATACTTAGAATAGTGTCTGGTATATGCGTTAACTCATTATTATATAATATTTTAAAAGTTCATCTGTGATTTTTTTCACAGTAATTCCGCCTCTTGACTGTGTGACAGTGATATGGTATGGGGAAGGATTTAACCCACCTTCAACTACAAGTGAGGGACCTGACTTATGTAATCTAATCAGGATAGTCCCTTTTGTCATAGTGACTGGTCCAGGTAACTAAAACACAGGTCAGTCAGTACAGTAGTCTCCCCCTTATCCATGGGAGAAATGTTTAAAGACCCTCAGTAGTTGTCTGAAATGGTGGCCAGTACCAAAACATATACTATGTTTTTTCTATACATACATATCTTTTCCCTTAAGGGAAGCACTTTATGGCTTCTCTTTGGCATATCTGAATTGCCAGCAACACTACTCTCATGCTTTGGGGCCATTGTTAAGTAAAATAAAGGTTACTTAAATAAGCACTGCAATACCATGACAGTTAATCAGATATCTGAAACAGCTACTAAATGGGAGTGTATACAATATAGATACACTGGATAAAGAGACGATTCAAGTCCTATGTGGGACAGAGTGGGATGGTATGGCACACACTTTAAAATCTATGAATTTTCAATTTCTGGAATTTTCCATTTAATATTTTTGGAGTGTGATTGACTACAGGGAACTAAAACCATGGAAAGCAAAACCACGAATATAGAGGGATGACTATATATGGCATTTCCCCAAATACTGGAATTCGTGTAGGTGCAGGAAGAGATTTTGATTCAGGTTAGATCTACAAAATGCGAGTCAAAGATTTTTGGAGAAAGAAAGTCTCCTGTAGTATATGGATGCAAACCTTAGAATTACTACAGTTTTTGCTGCCACAAAAAAAAAAAAAAAAAAAAAAAAGAAAGAAAGAAAAAAAAAAAGAAAAAGCAAACTGAAGATGCTACTGATCTCAAAGGAAGAACAGTGAGACCAAAAGAAGTCAGTCCCTTAGGACATCAGAACTATTGGGTTAATCCAGTCCTGAGGCTTTCTCTATCCCTGACAGCAATAAATCCCCTTTATTTTTAAAGCCAGTTTGAGTTAGTCTTTCTGATAGAGTCCCAACTGATACAAAGTCAAATACATATGTATTTATTAAACTTGCTGAACAAGGCCATTATTAGTAATTAATTTTCCTATATGACTATCTCTCATATGAAAATAGAAAATAATGCAAAATTTGAGAAAAAAATGAAAACCTTGTCACCACACTGGTTCTTTCTTACTAATCTTTAGCTGCTATGTATGATTCTTGGCCCTTCCCTCCTTTTACTTTAGAGTTTCAGAGAACAAGTTTCAATACTTTGAGCTCACATATTTAATTATGTGTTGGAATATCCATATTTATCTCTAATGTAGTCTGTGGGTGAGTTTATAATTAAAATCTCTGGTGCTGTACATCTTCATAGTCTTGACCATAGCATGTTTCCTAGTCCTTCTCTTTCTTGGCTAGAATAAACTTCAGAAGGATGGGGGAGTAAGAAAAAGTACAGTGCAGTCTTTCCCAAACTAGAAAACTAGTTCTACTAGCTAATAGTTGTTAAGATAAAAACAAAACAAAACCATGAATGCTCTGCAGTCAGATCAGTCAAAATAACTAGGTTCAATAAAATTTAACATGATTTTTAATTATAATAAACTTTTAGACATTTAAAGTAGAAAACATTTTATTAGAATAAATACTATTGAAATAAAAGAAAACACTGAAATCTTAGTGGCTTAACAAAATAAGATCTGAAATGGTCCAGTGCTACAGTTCTTGATTAGGTGACTGCCTATGAGAGGTAATTCAGAAAACCAAGCACTGTCCATAAGAATTTCATCATCCTCAATGTGTAGCTCCCCAAACCACCTCAGGTTTATTTCCAACCCAGAGAGCTGGAAGGGACAAAGAGCCAGGAAGACAGAGCATGGGAGGTTTACATGGGTCAAGCCGGAAATTGGCACACGATTTCTACCCAGATGTCACACCCCATTGGCCAGAACTCAATTACATGGCCATACTTAACTGTAATAAATGATGAGAAATGTGATCTGGAGAACAAGGAAATGGATTTCAGTGAACACATAGTAGTCTCTGCCATGCACATGTTTTAATTCTATAAGAGAAACCTATAGCATAAAGCTTTTCTCAAACTCACTTATCCAAAGACCCTCACCCCCCATCATTCTAGCATCAATCCATTTGGAACATTTTTTGAAAAATACTTATGTTCCTTCCCTTGGACCTTCCTTTTAAAGAGTTGTTGTTGGGTTTGCTGCCTTCCAACCATATTGTAGAAACAGAACAAATGCTGCAGTTAGAGGCATTTAGAGATAATGACTCTTTGAAGATCATATTTCCAAATCTAAAGGTGGTTTGTTTTTGTAGCTACTTTATGTTCTGAGACTAATTTAAGTGATCTTTTATTCTGTGTATTTGCCTAGCTCTTGCGAGGAGAGTTCAGATCTAGCCATCAACATTTCTGTCCATTCAGGCATGTTCCATTCAGGATAATTAAAACTACATTTAAAATGAGACTATGAATCTTTCCATTGACTTCATGACAATTGCCATAGCTGTCTCCCAGAACCTCCCCTTTTTTTCCTATATCCCCCTAGATTTCCCAGTCTTCCTGCATCTTGCAAAGCCTTCCTCCTATATTAGCATTTTCCTTACTGTTGTAGATGATCATTTCAAACTTTATTCACCTCTTCTATTAAAAACTAATCACCCTTAAGACAGAAATGACTGACAAGCTTTGTGTGTTATTTATCTCTGTAGCATTTACATTTTAGCATAAGACAAAAAAATGAAAGGAAGAGAATAAACTTCTAATGGTGGAATTTCAGGTATCAGTAACAGACCTTTGGGAGATCTTTTGAGAAGGAAAGCATTACTAGAGCGTTTGGAATACACAGGTTGGGTAGCTACTTCTCAGGCCCATTTACAAAGTTAGCCTTGACCAAAGGTGCTCTGGTATTTCTTTCAGGGAAGAAAGATAAATCCTTAATTTGATCCTCATACCATTTCTCTTCACATATTGACTTTATTACAGGAGGGCAGGATTTTCTTGCTAGACAAGTTTATAAGATGTCACTTCCTATTACAACGATTACAAAACTTTAACAAGTTTAATTTCCTCACTTGTTTTATTCCACTTTGGCCTCAAACCTAATTTGTCAAATGTAGGAATACTTTTAGATTATTACTGCAAATAAAAATATCATCCCAAATTTGCTCTTTTCTTTAAAACCCATCTAATCTAGATATTCAGACCTATTTGTACCTGAGCATTTAGGACATAGAAAATAATTATTTCACACATCCAATGAATCACTGATTAAAATCTCTTATTATCAATAAAAATGTACATTTTGCCAAATAAGCATTAAGTTTTACATTGTAAAGTGGAGAGATCACTTATTCTGCAGACAAGTGTGGTCTCCTTTTGAGTAGAGGAAGTTATATTTTGGAAGTGTGTTTCTAATGGAAGGTGGCAATTAATTAATTTGCTCCATAAATTATACTGAGAAAAATTACAAAAGGAAAGTCATAATTTGTACACAAATTTTTGGAAAGCAACATTTTGTAAAAAGGTTTTTGATTTATTTAAAAAGTGAAAAAGAATTTTGACTTAATGATTGGCATGAATAAATACTCTGGTATAGTAATTGGAAGAATTTTAAGAAATATCTATACTACTTGGTGATATATATGCTTATTTGAAGAAAAATTGTCTTATTTTATTTTATTTTTTAATTAAGTTTATTGGGGTAACATTCATCAATACAATTATATAATTTTCAGGTGTACATTATTATTTGACATCTGTATATTCTATTGCGTGTTTGCCACCCAAAGTCCAGTTTCCTTCAGCTACTATATATTTGATCCTCTTTACCAACTTGGCTCTCCTCCTAAACACTGCATTTGTCCCCCTTTACACCATCTACCTCTCTCTCTTCCCCCACCCCCTACTCTCTGGTAACCACTAGCCTATAGTCCATGTCCATGAGTCTCTGTTTGTTTGTCCTGCTCATTTGTTACTTTTAGGTTAATATCTCACATATAACTGATATCATATGATTTTCAATTGCTTCAGTCTGGATAATTTTGCTTAGCATGATTATCTCAAGGTCCATCCATGTTGTCGCAGATGGCAGTATTTCATCTCTTCTTATGGCTGAATAGTATTCTATTGTATATATACACTACAGCTTCTTTAGTCAATCATCTATCATAGGACACTTCAGTTGCTTCCATGTCCTAGCCACTGTGAATAATGCTGTTATGAATATCAGTATGTAAATATCCTTTTGGATATGGGTTTTCAAGTCTTTGAGGTAAATACCCAGTAGAGAAATAGCTGGATCATATGGTAGATCAATTCTTAGTTTTTGAGGAACCTCCATACTGTTTTCCATAGTGGCTGAACCAGTATGCAGTCCCACCAGCAGTGTACGAGGGTTCCTTTTTTTCTGCATCCTCTCCGGTATTTATTACTTGCCCTGTTGATTATAGCTATTCTAACATGTGTGAGATGGTATCTCATTGTGGTTTTGATTTGCATTTCTTTAATAGCTAGTGCTGTTGAGCATTTTTTCATATATTTGTTGACCATTTGCATGTCCTCTAGGGAGAAGTGTCTGTTCATGTCCTCTGCCCATTTTTTGACTGGATCATTTTTGGTTGTTTGTTTTGTTATTGAGTTGTATGAATTCTTTGTATATTTTGGAAATTAGGCCCTTATTAGAGGCATTGCTTGCAAATATATTTTTCCATTCAGATGGTTCTCTTTTTTACCTCATTGATGGTTTCTTTTGCTGAGCAGAAGCTTTTTAGTTTGATGTAGTCCCATTCACTTATTTTAGCTTTTAGTTCTCTTGCCTTTGAGGTCAAATTCATAAAATCTCCTTGAGTTTAGTTCTTATGTTTTCTTCTATACATTTTATGGTTTCAGGTCTTATATTCAGGTTCTTAATCCATTCTGAATTAATTTTGGTGTGTGGTGATAGACAACAGTCTAGTTTCATTCTTTTGCAGGTAGTTTTCCAGTTTTCCCAGCACCTTTACCGAAGAGGCTTTCTTTCTCCACTGCATGTTTTTCTCTTTTTGTTTTAAATTATTTGCCCATATAAATATAGGTTTACCTTTGGACTCTCAATTCTGTTCTACTGGTTTGTGTGTCTGTTTTGCTGCCAATGCCAATGTGGTATAATTTAAAGTCAGGCAGAGTGATGCCTCTAGCCTCTTTTTTTTTTTTCTCAAGATGGCTTTGGCAATTCCATACAAATCTTCTGATCATGCTTCCATACAAATCTGCTTATTTTTTGTCCTATTTCTTTAAAAATGCTGATAGGATTTTTGTGGAGATTGCATTAAATCTGTATAATGCTTAAGTAATATGGTCATTTTAACTATGTTGATTCTTCCAATTTAAGAACATGAAATATCCTTCAATTTCTTTGTATCTTCTTTGATTTCTTTTAATAAGATCTTATAGTTTTCATTAGAAAGGTCCTTCACTTGTTTCATTAAATTTATTCCTAGATATTTTATTCTTTTTGTTGCAATTGCAAAAGAAATTATTTTTTTCACTTCTTTTTCTGACTTTTTATTAATAGAATATAGGAATGCTATAAATTTTAAACCAATTTTGTATCCAGAAACATGATTGTATTTGCTCATTGTTTCTAGTAGTGTTCTTGTGACATCTTTAGGGTTTTATAAAGAGAATCATGTCATCCACAAATAGTGACAGTTTAACTTCTTTATTTACTACTTGGATACTTTTTATATCTTTCTCTTGTCTTATTGCACTCGCTAGGACTTCAAATGTTATACTGAATAACAGTGGTGAGAGTGGACAGCCTTGCCTTGGTTCCTGATCTTAGAAAGAAGGTTTTTACTTTTTCACCATTAAGTATAATGCTGACTGAGGGTTTGTCATAGATGGCCTTTATTATGTTAAGCTACTTTCCTTCTATATTGATTTTGTTAAGTGTTTTGATCATAAATGGATGCTGTATCTTGTTGAAGGTTTTTCCTGCATCTATTGCTATGATCATATGATTCTTATTTTTTAATTTGTTTATGAGATGTATCACATTAATTAATTTGAGTATATTAAACCATCCTGGCCTTTCTGGGCTGAAGCCCACTTGATAGTGGTGTATAATCTTTTTAATATGTTGCTGTATTCAGTTGTCTAGTATCTTATTTAGAATTTTTGCATCTGTGTTCATGAGAGCTATTTGTCTGTAGTGTGTGTGTGTGTGTGTGTGTGTGTGTGTGTGTGTGTGTAATCTTTACCAGGTTTTGGTATCAGGGTAATATTGACTTCATAAAATGAGTTTGGACATATTGCCTCCTCTTTGATTTTTTTGGAAAAGTTTGAGGAGAATACATATTATCTTCTTCTCATGGTAGAATTCACTGGTGAAGCCGTCCTGGACTTTTACTTTTTGGTAGGTTTTTGATGATTGTTTTAATTTCCATACTGCTGATCAGTCTATTTAAATTTTCTAGTTCTTCTTGAAACAGTTTAGAAAGGTTGTATTTTTCTAAATACTGGTCTATTTCTTCTAGGTTATTAAATTTGGTGTTATATACTTTTTTGTAGTATTCTTGTATGATCCTTTGTATTTCGGCGATGTCAGTCATAATTTTCCCTCTTTCATACCTGATTTTGTTTATATGTGTCCTTTATCTTTTTTCTTTTGTGAGTCTAGCCTAGGGTTTATCAATTTTATTAATCTTCTCAAAGAACCAGCTCTTTGTTCCATTTATTTTTTTTCTATCTTTTTTTCCAATTACGTTTATTTCTGCTCTAATTTTGATGATTTCTTTCCTTCTGCTGACTTTAGGCTTTATTTGTTTTTCCTTTTCTAGTTTTTTTAAGGTGAAGTATTAGGTCATTTATTTGGGCTTGTTCTTATTTTTGGAGATAGGCCTGTAATGATATAAACTTTCCTCTTATAATCACTTTTGCCACGTCTCAAAAGTTTTGATGTTGTACTATCATTATCATTTGTTTCTATGTATCTCTTGATGTCTCTTCTTTTCCTTCTATGATCCAGTTATTCTTCAGTAGCATGTTGTTTAATATCTATGTATTTGTGTTTCTTCCTCATTTCTTTCTGCATTTTCAAAGTACTATGATCAGAGTACATGGTTGGTATGATTTTGACCCTCTTATATTGGTTGAGGCTATCTCTGTGTCCCAGTATGTAGTCGATTCTTGAGAATGTTCCATGTGCACTAGAGAAGAATGTATAAGGAGCTATTTGGGGATGGAAGGCTCTGTATATGTCAATTATGTTTAGTGGGTCTAATGTGTCATATAAGAATGTTATTTCCTTATTGATTTTCTTTTTGGATGATCTGTCCATATCTGACAGTAGGGTATTCAGGTCCCCTACTAGTAGTGTTTTGGTCTGTTTCTCCTTTTAGTTCTGTTAGTAATTGCTTTACATATTTTGGGGCTCCCTGATTGGGTCATAGATATTAATAAGTGTTATGTCTTCTTGGTGCATGATTTACTTTATCATTATGATGTATCTCTCAGTATCTTTTTTTACTTTTTTTTAAATTTTATTTTGAAGTCTTTTTCATCTTATAATAGTATCACTACTCCTGGTTTTCTCTGAATGCCAATTGCTTGAGATAACATTTTCCACCCTTTCACTTTGAGTCTATATTTGTCTTTGGAGCATAGAAGTGTCTCCTGGAGGCATCATATGATTTGGTTTTGCTTTTTGATCCAATCTGCAACTCTGTGCCTTTTTATTGGTGAGTTCAGTCCATTTACACTTAGGGTAATTATTGAAATATGAGGTCTTTTTATAGCCATTGTATCTTTTACTTTCTGGTAGCTCATTGTTTCCATTGCTTTCTTGTCATTGCGCTTCTATTTTCTTTATTTTGGTTGTATTTTGTGGGTTTTCCCTCAGGTTTTTCTTGTTTTATGTTATATATAACAGTTCTGAAGTTCTGAATCTTTGGTTTGTGATTGCCATTATGAATATATAAAGGACACACACACACACACACACACACACACACACACACACACACAGTCATCCATTTTTTTCTGCACATGCCTTATCTCCATTCCCCTTTGCAAATCTGAATCTTTGAATCCTCCCCTTTTCAGTCATTGTTATCTCAATTTGTTCTTATGTATGCTGAATGTTCATTAGTATCTTGCTGTAGCAAACCTCTTCTTATCATTTAAGCTTATAATGCCCTGTTCTTAGTAAGGGTTGCACTCTTCTATTTCTATTTGCCTAATAGTCATTTTACTCCTAGTTATGTATTTTTTGCCATTTTGTTTTAGGCGAACTAACCCCTTTTAGTATTTCTTGTAGTGTAGGCCTTGTAGTGGAGAATTCCCTCAATTTTTGTATGTTTGGAAAAGTCTTAATTTCTCCTTCATTTCTAAAGGAGAGTTTAGCCAGATACATTATTCTAGGCTGGTAGTTTCTTTCACTTATAGTCTAAATATTTGATTCCATTCCTTTCTTGTTTGTAAGGTTTACACTGAGAAGTCCGAGGATAATCTAATGGGTTTACCTTCATAAATTATCATTTTCATTTTTTTTCTTCCTGGCTGCCTTGAGAATTCTGTTTTTGTCATTGATATTTAATAATTTTAATACAGTGTGTCTTAGTGAAGGCCTTTTTGGTTGAGATAATTGGGTCTTCTGTTGACTTTTCGAATTCCAAGTTCCAGCTCATTCCTTAGATTTGGGAAATTCTCATCCACTATTTGTCTGAAAATGCTTTCTAGTCCCTGCTCCTTTTCCTTGCCTTCCCTAATGCCCATTATTCTGATGTTTCCTCTCATGATGGTATCAGCTAGTTCTTGAATTACTCTTTCATTATTCTTCGGTTGCTCTCTTCTTCCTTCTGAATTATTTCTAGATTTCTGTATTTGATATCACTAATTCTTTCCTCCAGTTGGTCAGCTCTACTTCCCAAGCTTGCTATTTCATTTTTCAACTCTTGCAGTGTGTTCTTCATCTCCAGAAGTTCTATTTGTTTCTTTTTTGAGTGTTTAAATCTCCTTGCTCTGCTCATCTAGCTGTTTTTTTCAATTCCTGAAATTGTTGATTTGAGTTGTTTTGGATCTCACTGAGTTTTTCAGAAGTACCATTCTGAATTCTCTGCTATTTAAGTTGCATATTTCTATGCCTGTAAGCTTCTTTTCTGGAGATTTTTCTCTTTCTTTCTGAGATGCTTTGTCACCTTGGTTGTCCATGGTAATTAATGGACTATTTGTTTGGGCATTAATGGAAGTATATTATACTTTTTTTCCAGAAAGAAGATTTATTGTATAATGATCTTTAGCCTGTTGCAAAGAAGGCACTTTTGTTTTGGTTTCTAGTAGGTGACATCTAAGCCTCTTGGATCCCTGCTTTATATAAAGTCTTAATAATGCTTTTAAAATTTTCTTGTAGATATTTAATCATGCTTGCTAATCTCAGTTTTAGTCCACTGTCCTACACCCTGAATTCTGACCTGTGGTGGCTCTTATGCGCAGATCCCATGCTCAGACATGCTGGTGTGTAGTTTGGGTGTTTTTTTCTTGAGTTTTAGATGTTCAGCTTATTGTTGCTTCAGGGGGAGAAATCTGGAGACATCTTTCACTCTGCCATGTTTCCAAAGATGTTAAAATATATATATTTTAAAGACCAAGTAATATTTACCTTATTTTGTTTAATCTTAAAGGAACTAAGGTCCGTGGTAAACATATTAGTAGTAGGTAGCGGTTCAAAGTATGCATTTTTCTTCTTCTTGCCATTGTAAGAGCTATTTATTCTTAAATACAAAGCTAGATTTTTGACCAAGAATATAACTTATAAATAGTGAATTATAAAAATAAAAAGAACAACCTTTTTTCATTTAATTTATGAATAATGGAAGTTTCAAACCCAGAAGTGACTGTCACTGTATTGTATTGTGGTTTTCAACATCAAAAGATTTAGGAGTCTGCAATCCTTAGTTTTTTAGGAAAAGCAACATGAGTCTAAACTTTGTCGAATTTCCTTCTTTTCTCAACACTTCCAGCTATGTGTTTTCAAAGAGGACACAGATCCATTTAGATCCATTTATACACACACACACACACACACACACACACACACACACACAAAACATATAAAACAACCTGCATGTCACCAGAATTGCTTCACATAACTTGTGTCTACCATATAGATTGCCATGGTATCAAGAGTTAAAATGATACTGTGAAACCTACAAAAATACATTTGTGTAACTGGGCCCATGTTGATCTTTTCTGTTTCCCTTGGATTTATCTGAATCTTGGTGAACTTAGGTAAGAGTGAGACACATTAGTTTAATATAGAGTTGGGGTGTGCTGAAAGTTGCACTATCATTATTTTAAAAATCCACTGTGTGTTTATGACAGGATTCTGGAGGGATTCACTGATTTCCTGATGAATGTTGACAGGGCTGTTAAAACTATGAAACAACATAGCTTGAATATGGCACTAAATGAAAGAACTCAGTTCTGCTGTTCTTGGGTGTTATTAGCTGATTAAACTGGGGCCAAATGCAAAATCATCTTTGGACTATAGATTTATTTTCTCAGCTTTTTTTTGTTTGTTTGTATCTCAGCAATTATTCCACAAGTTTGGTAGCTAGGTTTCTTTATTGTGGCTTTTAAATGCTACCTATGACACAAAAAGATGAGGTAGTTTGTCTCTGGGTCCTTTATTTGCCCCAAGACAACTGTTATACTACACAAAATAACCCCCCCTCCAACCCCCCCTCACACACACTTCTTTGAGCCATAACTTTGACTGGTTAATTGTATCTCTGATTTAAACTCCAATCACATCTTTTATTTTCCCATGAGTCCTTAGCCTCTCTGAGACTGTTTTTCTTAGCTGTAAAATAAGTATGATGATAACATGCAAGTTTATTATGGGAGTTAGATCATGTAAAGTACTGAACTTAATTCCTGACATAGAGTAGGCATTGAACAAAGCATAGTTTTTATTATTATTATTAAAATAATCTAGTGAGAAAGAAATTCAGGAGTTATTGCCATTTTTGTTAGATAGAAATTTGGTAGAGAGAAACAAAATGGTTTCCACAAACAGAAATGAAATAAAATCTGAACACCTGCTTGGAACTAAATTTTATGCCTTTGATAAGAATTGGCATATCTCTTTGAAGAATTAATTTTGATAAATTAAGGTAATTTGACTTTTATAGAATTTTTGTAAAAGTCCTAATGGAAGTTGGATGAGATTCTTTCAGTCATTACACAAAATGTAGTGAATGTCTGAAAGCTAAACACAGAACAGATAATATGAATACAAGAACATGTAACAATAGGTGAGATGTATGTTAGAGCTAAAGCATCACATGACTTTTGTAATGAGGTGCTGAATTACCAAATTATGAAATTAAGAGAGAGAGACCCAAAATATTTTGTTTCTGATATTTTAAAATTCTACAGCTGGTGAGTGTGATTTGCTGATAGATGATAATATTCTTAAAACTTTAATCTTCTAAATCAGAATTCCATTTCTATTTAAGCATTCTAAGAGAAAATACAAAATTCATAAAATGGCTTTATGCCCCAAAATATTCACTATACATGTATATCCACACACATTTCAGAAACAATTTAAATGACCCAAAATAGATAAATTATTAAAACAATTATGCTAAATTTCATGTAAAAATATAAGCAAGTTATTTGTGAGATGTTTAATGAGGTAATGTTCCTTCAAAAAATAAAAATTATATATATTATTATTTTAACTATATAAAACAGGTATTAAAAAGGCTGCAAGCAAATATTGATTTAAACCACATAAAGTTGTTGATTTTGACTATTTCACATAGTTCAACCTAATGAATACCTTTGGGAAATGATTAAATTTTCAGCAATATTCTCTTTCTATGAAGTTTTGGTAACTTTTTATTTTTACAGAAACATTTTTTAATTATAAAAAATTTTTAATAGACAATAGCCTGGTCATCTGAAAAGGAACTATTCAATTTAGGCAAAAAATTAAAAAGAATGAATTAGATTTTCATTTCTGGCAATGTTAAACTTGATATTCTGAAAAACCTTCCTCTATAAAATAATCCATTATACTATAGTTAAGTGTTTGGAAAAATTTTTTAATGCATGGCTGAGCTGCAACAGAGTAAGGAAATCCCCAGCAGTCAGACATGAAGCAAATACATAAATCCTAGTAGAAAAGTCTATAACTGTTGTCTGGGCACCTGTGGATTTCTGGTGATCCAGGGATTAAGTTTTAATGGACTCATAGAGAGCAGGGGACAAATCTTAGTGTCCATGTAGTATAGGGAGTTAGATCAAAGATGTATGAAGCCAAAACTCTACCTACCTAAAAGGATCACACCTACAGTGAAGAGTGAATCCCAATTTAAAAGACAAACTTGCCTATTTTATTTTCAACTTAGCTGGAGGGAAAAACAAAATTATTAAGAAAAAATAGTTTTAATGGTGACTAGCAGAAACAACTATAAATTTTCTTGGATAAAAGAACCCTTAATTTCATGCTTCTAAAAGAATTTCTTCAGATAAAACTTACATCAAATAATGAATTCAACAGTCAAACAACTGAAAACAGAAGTCAAAGCAAGAGGTGTGGCTGAGAATCATCAGAAATACCCAGCAGTTGAATCAAATGTACAAGATGTATGGCATTCAAATGGTCAACAACAGAATAAAAAATGAGCATATTTTATAAGTTCAAAAATATATAAAACAGTATTGAAAGTATGAGTCAGGTACAGAGACTCTTAATGATAACAAAGCATTTTTGAAAGAGAAATTATAGACCTGAGAAACATAATTAAAATAAACTCGGTTCTAAAAGCAGATTACATACAGCTCAAGAGAAGGACTGAACTGGAAGACAAGCCTACAGAAATGACAAGATGAACCACTGTGAAACATACAGCAACCATGAAAGAGAAATTCAGCATCATAGATCATAAAATAAGAAGGTCCAACATATGTGTAATCAGAGTAAGAAAGATAGCAAGAAATCAGAGTAAGAAAGATTGAAAAATAGATAAATAATATTATTTATTCAGACAAATAATAGTGAAAAATGTTCCCAAATTGATAAAAGACACAAATACTAAGATTTAGGTTTCATTAAATTCCAAACAGGAAAAATGCTTGGAATTTATAATAGTTACAATGGAATATGGAATATATACCAGTGACATTATAGTGAAGTTGCAGAATAACAGAGGGAAAAAAAAAATCTAATGAGTAGTTAGAGAGAAAAGACATATTAGCAACAAATAACATTTAGACTGAAGGTAAAAATAAAAAATAGAATGCAGTGTTACACTACTTTCTAAGTCTGAGAGAAAATAAATATAAACTTGGAATTATATAGTTACCAAAGCTATCTTTTAAGAATGAGAGTATATTAAAGACATTTTCAGATAAATGAAAAATTGCTTGCCATTAAATACGGTAATTATCACCATGAAGAGAGGAAATACTGAAGAATGTATTTCAAGAAGAATAACAATTATCCTAGGAGAAAGGTCTGAGAAGCAAGCAAGAAAGAAGAATAAAGAAAAGAGTGAGCATGTGAGCAAATACAGATAAATGTTCATTGTACAAAATAATACTTAAAATAACAATGATAATGATAGTGTTTAATCTGGAGAAATTTTAAAAACTTCAGGGACAAGTAAAATATATCCTGATAGTAGCATATAAGTCAGAGTTAAAACATTTTGGACTTTAACATGTTTACATGTTAAAATATCTAAATAGCTATTGAATAATAATAGAAAGAATATAAAATTACAAACTAGCATAGGTAAAAAAATGGAAAGATAGCAAAAACCTTAAGCAATCCAAAAGATGGCAATAAAAAAATATAAACAGAAAAAAAGGGCAAATAAAAAGCAAAATAAGATGGTTAAAAAAATTCAGCAATCTCAATATCAATGAACTAAACTGTTTAGTTAGAAGGTTAAGAAATTAAAATATTCATGACATATTACCAAAAGGTTACCTTCTCTTGGAATTAATAACAGTTCAAGACATGTATGCACATAATAACTTCGAAAAATGGAAAGTAAATGCTAAGAAAACTACAAAGGAAAAATAAAAAATCCACTATCATTATAACCAATATTAAAGTAACTCTCAGAAGTTGATAAATCAAGCAAAAGAATTAGTAAGTTGGATATAAGACATTTGCCCATCACAATCAACAAATTTAATATATTGAGTCCTAGACCAAACAATTGAAGAAACACACTTTTTCAAGCATCCATTGAACATTTATAAAAATTAGTTACCAAAATGAAGTTTTACAAAATTTTAGAGAATTATCATGCAGACTATATTCTGTCATAACAATGCAATTAAGTTAGAAATATATTATAAAAAGATAAATACACCATACATGTGAAAATCTAAAGACTAAATAACTCATGTCTCAAATAAAAATTATAATAAAATTTAAAAATACTATTAGATGAAAATAAAAATAATACACATTGAATCTGTGAACTGCATATAAAGCAATAGTTAATTTATATAGAAAAGAATGACTAGAAAAGATTAATAAGCTAAAACTACAACTCAAAAATTAAATTAAAATGAAATAAAGCGAAAGAAAATAAAAAAAAGAAATAATAAAGATATAAGCTAGAATGAATGAAAAAAATAGAAAAGAAAGAAAATAAAAAAGTTGTGTTTTTGTGAAATGAGAAATATAATGGCTCAATTTCTGGTAGCATTAATAAAAAAATGAGATAGAATATACTAATAAAAGCTATATTAGGAATAAAAAAAGAATATATGAATTCAGATGCAGAGATCTTTAAAAGATAACAGAATATTATATACACCTTACTTCAATAAATTAAAATTGAATGATTACAAATTTTTTGAAAAAATATAACATCTAAAATAAGAGGAAAGAGAAATCAAAATAATCTCATTACCATAATATAATTTGAATCTGTGGCTTAAAATCCTCTCAGAGAGAGAATGCTAGGGTCAGATTATTTTATAAGAAAATTCTTCCAAATATATCTAAATACTTAAATAATAGGTAATTCTACATTTTTTTTAGCAAATAGAAACAGAGAGAACACTTTCCAACTTGTTTTATTAAACCTTATTATCAAAACTGAACAATGATAGTATGACAAAGGGCAAAACTTCTAATAACAGGCAAATGAAATCCAATAAAATATACATTATTACTAAGCCAGTTTCCTAGTTATGAAGTTAGTCCAGTATTAGAAAATCACCATATTAACAGGTTAAAGAGGAAAATAACACAAATATCTTAATAAACTTAAAATAAAAGCAATAATTAAGACTCCCAATTATTTACCTTAAAAATATTTTAGTAAACTAGAAAAAATAAAAAAGAATATTTTTGATCCAATAAGCAGTATCTTCCAAAGAACTACAGAAGATACATATTTAAATTATGAAATGTCAAAAGTATCCCTTTAAAATCAGAAACAATACAGTAATGCTATTACCATCTCTATTCAATAGTTTATTGCCACTCCTAACCAACTCAGAAAAAGAAAAATAAACAAACTGTGTAAAATTTTGAAAAGAAACAAAACTGTCATCACTGAAGATGATAGAATTATCTACATAGAAGATAAACTGACAATTTCTATTGAATTAGTGTTTAAGGTGCTACATACAGGTCAAGATATGAGTCAATTGCATATTTATAAATCAGCAACAAGCAACTAGATAACATGCTTTTTACAGTGGCAACATAAATAAAGTTCTAGGGATACATTTAGTAAGAAATGTGCAGAATTTTTAGAGTGAAAATTATGACAATCTATTGAGATATTACTAAGACCTAGACAAAAGATACTTCATGCTTTCTTCGATAGACTCAATTTCACAAAAATATCAGTTATCCTCAAATCTCAGTGAATTACAATCAAAATTTCAGTAGAGTTTTTAATAGAACTGGACAAATGGATTTAAAACACCAAGAGAAAAATAAAGGGACATGAATAGCTGAGACACTCCTTAAGAACAAACAGGACTTAGCCTAGCTGAAACTAGAATTATTACAAACCTATAGCTCACCACAGTATGGTAATTTTGGCAAAGGCATAGAGAATTAGGTCAATGGAACAGAGGAGAAAGGATAGAAGCTGAGTCATGCCTGTTTAGAAGCTTTAATCTTTTTTTAATTATTATTTTTAAATTTTATAGAGCAGGCATTGCAGCTAGGATGGTCAGGACAACAAAGGTGGCACTTGGGGACCTTGAGGACAATATTTAATTACCAAATGATATAAAATAACTTTATATTTAACAAAGACTTTAGCATGCTTGTGTGAGTCATCTGAATGTCACCCCAGTTGCTTCTCACCTGTCTGTGCCACGGTAAGTGGGTCCACTCTTTCAGCTAGGGGAGAATGGTTCATTATACTGACCCTGTGTTTAGCACAAGAAAGGACTCAGCTCTTCCAAGAAAATTTTACTGAATTTTCATTTGGGGCTTAGTTCTTGTCTCTGTTTCAAGACAGCACCTGTATACACCTCCACCTGTCTTGCTCTATTTTTTTTTAATTAAATTTTTTGGGGTGACATTAGCTAATAAAATTATACAGGTTTCAAGTGCACAATTCAATAATATGTCATACGTATATTGCATTCTGTGTTTACCATCTGAAGTCAGATATCCTTCCATGACCATACATTTGACTCCTACCCTTATCTAACTTCCACCCTCAGTCCCCTTTTCCCTCTGGTAACCACTAAACTGTTGTTTGTCTCTGAGTTTTTAGTTGTTGTCCTTGTTTGTTGATTTGTTTTATATCCCATATACAATCATATGGTCCTCAACTTTTTCTGTCTGACTTACTTTGCTTAGCATGATCAACTCAAGGTCCATCCATGTTGTTGCAAATGGCAGTATTTCATCTTTTCTTATGACTGAGTAATAGTCCATTATATATATGTACCACATCTTCTTTATCCAATCACCTACTGAAGGACACATTGGTTCTTTCCATTCTCGTACACTACTGGTGGGAATGTAAATTGGTACAGCCACTATGGAAAACAGTATAAAAATTTCCCTCAAAATTAAGAATAAAATTATCATATGATCTAGCAATCCCTCTTTTTGGTACCTACTCCCAAAATTCTTTATTCGTAAAGATATATGCAGCTTGATATTCATTGCAGCATTATTCACAGCAGCCAAGACATAAAAACTACCTCTATTAAGATGCTAAGATCATGGGCTGAGGAATAAGATTAAATGGGTTAAAACATGAATTTAGGCAAATGATTTAATCTCATTCTTCTCACAATAAAATAAGGATAATAATAGGAATTGTCTTCTACATCAGAACTCTTGTGAAGATTGAAAGTTTTGTTCAGGCAAAACATTTAAAACATCTTTTGACACCATAATAAGTCATGCATGGGTATATTTTAAAATTAAATTTATTTATTTCTCTTTCTGAAATGCAAACTCCTTAAGGTCAGAGGTTATCTTAATTACCTTCAGATGCCCAGTGCCTAGCATGATGCCTGATAGTAAATGCCCAATAAAAGTCTTTTGAACTAGAGAGGCAAATACTGTTGGGAAAAGTGTACAATTGCAAATGATATTTTCTATGGTCTTTTATAGCTTTTTTGATTCAATATATAATTAATTATTCACTAAACTGTACTTAACTATTACCTAGTCAATTAACAGTAAATAATTCAATCATTCATTTATGGTGCTTTGGAATAAGAAAGGCAGTCAATCAAGCCTTGGAACATCACTTCATGAAATAAGTGATAATAACCAAGCTAGACCCAGAAAGCAAGGATCATCTTCATTCCCATGACTGCTTTGTCTTCAGGGCCTAACCCACTGCCTGGCCCAATAAATGTTAGATAGAAGAATAAAGGAATGGGGAGTAGGGGAAAAGGGAAGATTGTGGTAGCATATGACTTTCCATGTAGGAGAAATTGTATGCTGAACATTCCAAAGGCTAAATATGGTGGTAGTGGAATGGTGGTTATTTTCAGACAATTCAGCACAATTAGAGGGTAAAATGTAATTTAGGAAAGGGGAGAGATGAAGCTGGGCAGTAAGAGGGCCACATTACGATAGTCTGCATGGCACACCAAGGAATTTGGACTTGTTCATGAGATTAGATCATTGAAGGCATTTAAGTAGGGGGTGCTCTAATCAGGTCTGCATTTTAGGGAGATCACTGGTCACAGTGGGAGGAATCATGTATATGAGGCAAAGTTGGAACCAGGGGAATCATCAGCTAGGAGCTGCTCAGCGTGCCCTGCTTCACCTGTTTGGCTTGCGGTTATTCAACTATTGCCTGTGGGTGCCTTAACTGTCTCTTATAGAGAAATGTCAGAGTGCTTCAAAACCCTTTTCAATTTCTTCCCCTTTCCCCTACTTGTTGACTCTATATGCTTTATGTGAGCATTCTATTATTTTCTTTCATTTTCAGAGTACATAGTCACTAAACTTTCCACAATTTATTCTAAGGTACTCTCCATTAATGTTCAGCCTAGCGTCCTTTGTTCAGTAGATCACACACATTTTTCCAAATTTTGCTTCACTGAAGTTTCATGCCTCGTTTTTTCCATTCCTGGAACTCTCTTGGACTTAAAGGGAAAAATTAAGTAGCACATTCAAAGACCCATTTGGCAGCCATATAGCCCTGTTGATATATCATGAATAGGTAAACAGAAACTCCGCTTTTTTTCTTTTAATCCATACTTGAGATCTTTCTTTTAAAAAATATCAGACAAAAATTGCTCCATATGCAGACCCTTTTTGTAGCTGTTTACTGCCATTTAACTAATCTAGGTACCTCTTACCTCAGCATGCAAGCAAGAAGGACTCTATAGCATCATAGCACTCCCCTTCCCATCAGACATAGACTGTACCCATCTCCATCCACACACCTGCTTCTCCCTAAGCTAACAACCTTTAGCTGCAACTGTATTTGAGAAACTCTCTGTGTGAAAGCAGTGGGTGTAGAAATAGCAGGTGACTCTATTTCAGCAGTTTTGGTGGCCAGAGGAGAATTATTGCTTCCTTCACTTTGTGGCTCTGGTAAGTACCCAAGAGGTGTAGTCAAAAAATCAACACAAGTAATATAGCAGGACTGATTCCAGCTGTTTAACATGGCCCAGTTCAAATGTCACATCCTTGGTGATGACTTCTCTGACCTTCTTCCTTGTTTAATCACAGTTTCACTGTGCCCTTTGTGCTCCTGAGCCTTGTTCGAACTACCACTAGTATAGCTTTCATCACTTACTGTTATTTTAAATTTTTGAAAATTAATTTGAGTACGTTACAGGGGCAAGAGAATGGATTTTCAGGGAGGACAAATCTGGTGCCTATCATATGCTATACTCGGTTTTGAGACTTTGGGTAAGTAAATACTCTCTTTGATCCTCAGTTTACTTATCTGTAAAAGAAATCATGAGACTAAATAAAGTAGATAATGCAGATACACAGAGCTTGGCCTTCAGTAGATATTTAACAAATATCAGTTTCCTTTATTTTCCTTTCCTGCTTCCATGTGAACTTGCCTCTCCCAGAAGACCATGAGCCCTCTAGGGGGACACCTTGACTTATTAATAAAGTCAAGTGCAGTTAGTCAAGTCAGTCCTAGTGCAGTGTCCAATACAAGTTCCATATAAGTGTGTTGGCTGCTGATTGAAAGGAATGCTATGTCAAATCCTGAAAAACTTGGCCCAACTTGTTGGTCAACCTTTTCTGACAATGTTTGTAGACTTCTGTTCTTGTTTCCTTCCTTATTTTATTCAAGTCTTTGATTTTTGGGTGATGAAAGTGATGGGGCAGCTTAATGAAGTCCATATAGTCTTTGAACTGAAGATAGGTAAATGTATACTCCTTGTTAAAGTTACTATACCAGAAAGCTGTGAGTTATAAATTAGAGAACCAGCCTTGCTTGGTAAAAGTAAATTGAGGGGAATAAATTTACTTTGATCCATTGGAGCTATTTGGGGAAGGTTTTGACTATAATTGAAGTGTTTCCTCAGGAATGATCCTGAAATACAAATATGGATTCATGATCCAGGTCTCTTGGCTTTCTTCTGTGGAAAACCACATGCATTTAGCTGGAGAAAAAAAAGTAACTTGGCAGGTACTGTAGTATTTAAAATCCTTTCACTCTCTGAATTAATTCCATGTCACCACACTTAGCTTTAAGGCAATGTTTCATGCCCTGCTGTACTTACTGCCTGTGGTGTGATTGAGTTAAGTTGATGGTAATCCCTTTGTAAGACATCAATCATACAGATAAACGTTGTTGATGACATGTGAATACTTTGCACTTGTTGAACATCTCTCTTTTTTTTTTTTTTTTTTTTTTACCATCTCCTTCACAGCACTTTCCACAGACTAGTTCCTAGTTTGGATCTGTATAAAAATCTGACATTCCCCATCTTCCCACTATAAGCCAGGTATTGTTCTAAAGTATTAGGGATATAGTGGGAAGAAAGTCAGACAAAGTTCCTTCCCTCCAGGAGCTTATATCTATCTTAGTGCACCTATAAACTCCTTTTCTTTACTCATATTTTTAGTGTTTTCATTGCCTTGCTTTATTTATCCATGAATTCCATTAAGTGCATCTGGCACACTCCATTTTGCTTTTCAAGGTTTTTAACTTCTCCTTTCTCCTAGAGGGTATATTGATAAAGTCATAAACTTTTAGAGTTAGGTGAGCTTTGAGTGCATCTAGTCCAAAAATGAGCATTGGCGATATAATGGTTTTTCTGGTCACAGTAATAGTACAGTGAGTGGAGATCAACATTGACTCCAAGTTCATTGCTTTTTATTATCCACTACACTGCTTACCTGATTTCTTATCTTATGCTTACCCTGATGCTGATTTCCTTTATTCAGCAAAAATTATGGATTCCAATTTCATGCCAGACCTTTCTCTAGATGTGGAGAGGCAAAGATATAGGTCCTTTCTGTAAGGAAGATCATATCTCTCTTCTCTTTGCTTATTTCTCTATTTCAAATTTTATTATATTCTAAAAGATGTACTGATTCCTTTTGCATCCCTGACAAATATCTCAGTTTTTCCAGATATTTTTAGACTTTAAATTTTACCTTTATTCTTATTTACCTTTATTCTTATAAATATATCCTCTATTGATTAATTTCTCTTTTAGATATACCACTCATTCTATGTGGTAAACAGGTTTATATGAATAAGCATTCCTCAATTAGAGTGTTCTTACAGATTGATTCAAATTTTTTATTTTTATTACATTTATTGGGGTGACATTGGTTAAAAAATTTATATAGATTTCAAGTGTACAATTCAATAATATGTCATATGTATATTGCATATAAATTTTAAATTTCAGTCATTTTTTATATTTATTAGCTGACAGATGAATACTTTCTTACCACCAGTGACTTGTGGGAATGTAGTGGTGGTTTGAACCCTGGTTGCACATTGGATTCCCCTGGTGGTGAGGCAGGAGTGGTTAAAAATACTGACAAATTAATTGGGAATATCTGTGTCTGGGGCCTAGACACTGATGTGATTAAAAAAGCTCCCATAGGATTCCAATATGCAGCCAAGGTGGAGAACACTGATCTATAAGGTGTGTCATTTCCTTCCTAATTTTCTTATTTTTTTTGGAACAATTTTATATACTAGCTCTTTTCTGTAGGTGTACACTATTTAAATCCTATGCTTCAACTTGATGGTGCATTTCCTCCATTAATTAAAGTTTTTCAGGCCCACTTTGAGCAATCTTTCTTTTTTGCCCTTTGCTGTCTCAGGCTCGGTGTCACTGTGTTTTTTCAACAGATTTGGACTTCATGTTTTCTGCAATGGACTGCTTTTTTAGTATTTTTATTATCCCCTTTTACATTCATTTTCTAAAACTTTCCTCCCTTTTATCTTTCTTTCTATTGAAATGGATTCTTTTGAAGCCAGGATTTTGATTGCCAGGATTTTATTATCTAAAAAGAAGTAGCTTTCTATTTTTCTCCATTGTTTTCTTGCTATATGTTGTTTATTCCCAACAATTTTAGATTTTTCCCTCAAAATGGAAACTTATAATACATATTCATCTATTCTCTCACTTTTGTCTCATCTGAAACCTTTTCTGCTATCATCTTTTAGTCCTGCCTAACTCCATAAGTCTTCCTCCCTGTATATTACATTTGTATGACTTCTTCAGCTTTCCATATATTATATAATACACTTTTTATCCCTACATTTAAAGTTCTTAGAAAATATTTAACCCTATTTTTTTCTTGTCACAGACATTTATATTTTTCTCATGCACATCCCTAGTCTGTTACATTCAATGGGACTGTTAATACATCACCTTATTTGTTTAGTTATGCCACATAATTGCTTTTATTCACTCCTTCGTTCATTCTTTAAGTAAGTGAGCTTGGGATTCAAAACTTCCTATAGTCTTGAAACATCTGTATTGAAATAGGCACTGTGTTTCATCTTGTCTACATCATCGTGTCCTTTATTTGGACTTTCTTGGATTTCCTTCAGCCAGTTTTTGGTTTCACAGGGTATCTTTCTCCTGCTCTTGGTTTGTGTTGCTCTACTGATGACTGCTTCCTGTGTGAAATTGGTGGGCTGGCTGCCACTGACTTCCAGCTGCACAAACTAATTCATCCCTGGAGCTTGGCATCCCTGGGCACTTACACATTGTTTTTTCTGCTCACTCTACTCAGAGCTGCCAATATACCAGTTGCCTCAGAGTCCTGCTTTTCCTCACTAGCATATGGTATGGTCTGATCTGGTGAATCTGAGTTTTAATATCACTGAGAAAAGAGGCAATCTGACATAAGCTGAACACATAAAGTGACAGAATAGTGACCGCCATTCTCATTTATTCGACAGCTTACTTGCTCTAATCCAGGCACTTGGCTAGTGTACACTGAAGTTACAAATATGAGTAAAATTTTAGCTCTGGCCTCAAGGAACTTTCAAATTAATTGAAAAGCTAAGAAAATATACCCATAATTAAAATATATCAGTAAGTATACAATACTTATTAGAAAAGATAGAAAAATCTAGTGCTGAAGAGGACAGGTTTTGAAGTCATACAGAACTGCACTTGAATGTGGACCTCATCACCCATGAGTAGCATGATTTGGGGCAAGTTTTTTAATGTTTGTAATCTCCCCATCTTGTCTATAAAATGATTCTAAGTGACAGTTCTTACAACATAAGATTGTCATGGGGATTAAATAAATTAATAGAAGTTATGTGCTTAACTCAGTGCTTAGCCTTTACTAAGTGCTCAACAATTAGTTTAAAAAATGATAGTGGTATGTTTAGGCTGCTATGGAAACACAATGGGAGAGTCAAGGAGATTTCTTGGAATAAGTGACATGAATTAAGTTTTGAGGGACAAGTAGACAGCAAGAAAATGAAGTGAAGAAAAGGAATTCTAAGCAGAAGCAGCAACACATGCAAAAGTATGGAGGTGAGAAATAATGTGATAAATATGTGAAACCCAAGAGGCACAATAATATATGACCAAAAGATAGAAAAAGTAATGGCTGAGACAAAGAAAATATTAAAAACTAATTTCATCAGAAGAAATTCTACAACAAAAACCATATATCACTCTTCTATACAAAGTGCCAAGATATATGAGAGAAATGCAACTTCAAACTTTCAAAGATGCCTAAGAAGGCCTTCCACTAATACAAGGTAAAAAGAACTGCAGAATAAAAAAAAAGGTTGCAGAAATAATATTCTGACACTCAGTTAGAACTCTCATAAAAAAGGACATTGGTATCTAGTCCAAAAAGTCACAAACCTGCAACCTGTACCATTCCTACAGACTCATGACCCTAAAAGCCTATCTCCATCTACCACTATATTAAACTTTAACCAGTCTGTCTCCCTGCTTTTTGTTATTGAACACATAAGTATGTAGCTTAAGATCTTAATGAAAGAGCAGAGTAACTTGGTGCTATGACACCTGAGCCCAGCAGCTGTGTGTGAATGACCTGCAGACAGAAAGGCAATACTCCTTATCCAAGCAACTTAGACATGGCTGCGCTGTGTCCTGTAGACACTCAGGGCTAAATTTGCACAGTCATTGCCAGAAAAGCACACCACACCCACATGTCAAAACAAATATGATATCCAGGGGAGGTTTCAGTTGTTTCTTTTCTTCCCGCTCCAAATCCCAAGAATCTAGTGAGTTTTAATAACACTTCTAAAATGTCAGGAGGAAAAAAAATCTTACTTTTTAAAATGTTGAACAACCAAGGGGGCCTTTTGTAGAGTCTAATTTCACTCTAGTACCCTCAGGGATGGTAAGGGGTGCAGGTGTGTCTTGCTTTAAGAAAATGCAATGAAAAAATATCAAGCACAGAATAGAGACTTTAGAAGGTAATTATTCATATTGTAATATAAGTTTTTAATTTTATCTGAATCATAGGTTTGTTTTAAAACAGCAGCAGCCCTCCCGTGAATCAGTGCCCATTTTCCAATTGTTAATTTAGTAGAGTTGGGCAGAGAGTGTTGAGAAATTTAGTGTCCAAGGATTAAATAATTATTTTTTATTTATGGAAGGTATATCAGAAACAAAGAATAAGCATTTATGAAATGTTGGAAGTCATTGAGAAGGGAAACAGTATTTACTAAGTATATATGATATGTAAGAAACTTTAATGTGTGAAGAGGATAAAATTTATTAAAACATATTTCCAATTTTACTTCTTTCCTTCCTTTACTCTGCTTCTTATTCTATGCAAATTCTCTTATCTCCGGTTAGAAGAGATCCAAATTTGTGACCTGGCTCCTATGATTTTTAAATCCACAATCAAGAAAGTGGGCAGACAGACATGTGACTGGATGGTTCAGAAGGATGACAGAGAAGAGACTAAGAAGGTAAGAGCTAGTACAGACTACAGCATTGAGGAGAACTTAGAAAGAGTATACAATCAATGAGGGACTTCAATAGGGACTCTAGAGAAGCTATGGACTATGAGAAAACTGAAATTTTAAGAAATCATATTTTAAGTTACGAATTAAATTTTCTTTATGTTTTTCAAGAAATGCAAAAAAGGATTAAAAATTTTTATACAATGTTTTTGAATCCTGGACTATGCTACTTTGAATGTGAAAATCTGTTGACACTGTGCAGCAGAAGGATTCTGAGTGTTGTTCAGTCTCATTCAATCTTGTAATAATCACATAAAGTGGGCATTTCATTTTCATTATACAGATGAGAAACTGAATTTGTTGAGACCTGCCTAAATCACACAGCTAGTATAAGGAAGAGGCTACGTTTAAAAATAGGCATGCTTCTGGTATCAAAGAGAGAGATAACAAGTTTTTGCAAGAGTGTGAAGAAAAGGAAACCATTGTACACTATTGGTAGAGATGTAAATTGGTATACCATTATGGAAAAATGGAGGAAAGTGTCTCAAAAAATTAAAAATAAAACTTTCATACAATCTATATGGTCTAGCAATCCCACTTCTATGTATATAGACAAAGGAAGTGAACTCAGTAAGTGAACTCAAAGATGTATTTGCACTCCCATGTTCACTGCGTCATTACTCACAAGAACCAATATGGAAACAACCTAAGTGTCCATTGATAGGTGAATGGATGAAGAAAATGTACATATACACAGAATGGAATATTATTTAGCCTTAAAAAGAAGGAAATCTTGCCTTTTGGACAACATGGACACTATGCTAAATGACATAAGCAAGTCACAGAAAGACAAATTCTGTATCATCTTATTTATATGTAAAATCTAAAGAAGTTGAATTCACAGAAGCAGAGAATAGAATGGTGGTTATTGTGGGCTTGTATCTGGGGGAAATAGGGTGGTGTTAGTCAAAGGGTGTAAATTTTCAGTTATAAGATGAGTAAATTCTGGAGACCAATGTACAGCATGGTGACAATAATTAATAATACTGTATTATATACTTGAAATTTGCTAAGAAAGTAGACATTAAGTGATCTCATTACAAAAAAATGGTAACTATGTGAGGGTGATGAATGTGTTAACTTAATTGTGGTAATAATTTCACAATATTTACATATATTAAATCATCACATGATACCTTAAAATCACATTGCACAACTTAATATATATATATAACTAACAAATATATATATAATATTTATTAATATATATATAACTAACAAATATTTATATATATATTTATATATATATATAAATATATAAATATAAATATAAATATATATATATATATAAATATTTGTTAGTTATACCTCAGTAAAGCTAGGAAAAAACCCCAGAACACAAAAAAAATTAAGAAATAAAAATAGGTCTCTCTTTATGTTATCTCTATGTGAATATGTGAACTACATTTCCTTATTTTCTGGGATTTCTTCCTCCCCGCCCCCAATCATTTAGAAAATAATAATTATTATTTACTTCTGCTGATGGTTACCCTTAAGTTATTCAATATTTGTTATGATGTTATTTTTTTTCTGTTAAATAAAGTAAGGAACATATATATTTTAATTATATTTTGTGTAAAAGGAACAATTTGACATGATTTTTTCTCCTATCACCCCCACATCTTCTTTTTCCCTCTTAGGTTTGTATAATTTTAGGAGTACATTTTTATCCATATTATCTTTTATTAGTGATTCTTAATATTTATATTCAGATTTATCAAGTATAGTTCTTGGTTCAACTCTGTAAATACTGAATTATTTCCTGTGGATTCTGCTAATAGGTTGCTTAGCAACCAAATCACTGTCTTGTTTTTCAGTGTTACAATTTTATGTCTTTTAATGTGTTTCCATGAAATTTTTAGTAGAAAAATCAACAGGAAAAGAAGAAGATGTAATAGAGCTAAATATACATATTTCATAATAGAAAACAGATAAATTAATGAATAGCAATACAATCTTATTATAGAAGAAATAGCTAAAATAAAAATAATTGCATGGAGGATGGTAAAGGTAAGATAGAAGTTATTGTTTTTATTATATACTTTTAAATATGATTTGCTTTGTAAAGTAGCAATGTGTATACATTTTAAAAACAAACAGTGAAACATATGCCAAAGTCCTGGTCTAAACAGTAACTATGGAATAAACCTGGGCAAATATATGATATATTTGGGTGACTCTTTCCACTCCTCTCAAAGGAATGTATGATCGTCCAACCTGGGGATGGGGAGAGTTGGAGAACCCTGGGATAGTTAGTTCTGATGCATGTCCTCAAGAACCAGGCCCTACTCTCATGCTGGACTAAATTCCAGTGGATGACCATAGGTCTCAGACAGACTTGGGGATTCAAATATCAAGAAACCATATGCTCCACTTCTTGTTGGGGTCTTGGGAAGCAGCAAGCCCCATAGATCTTTGTGCTATTGTGTGTTAGACAAACAGAAGCACCTATATAGTGTAGCAAAGCAGACTGATCTCGGGTAAATCTACAGATCTTTCAGATGTCCTAGTGGGGTACAGGGGAAATAAATTATTTTCATGAGACTGACATTGACCAGCATCTGAGACTGAGGCTGGAAAACTTGCAGGATGGAAATGCCATTAAAAAAATATGCTGTGAACCATAAGACCACAAGGAAAATGGGAACAAGGACATCTCAGGTGTGAACAGCATGTAGAGGGGATGATGACAAAGAACTAGATAGAAGCATGTACATCTCTGTATATTCTCATGTGGAACAGGTCATGATCAAAGTCCAGGAGTCTCCTCTGGATGAGCTGTTGTTATGTAAAGCTCCGTGGAACTTAGGTGTCTTGCTCTACCACCCTCTCAGAGATTTAAGCGATTTGTCAGGATCCTTGGTTAGAAACAAAGTAACAACTCTGGTCAACATAAACAGAAAAGGAATTTATAGAAAGGACACAAGACAGTTCTTAAAATCAATGGACTCAGGAAAAGGGAAGAACACCCTCTAGCCGAAACCACAGCACAAAGGTGTCTGGTAAGATGTAGATGACACCACCACTGTATCATCACTTTCAGAAATAAACACAGGACCTCACAGCTCAACTTCTGCCATGCCCTATTGTTGATGCTGCTGCTTCCAGGATAAATTCTCCAGTGTTCCTCACATCCTGTTCACTGCTGATTTGATGTTGGGTAAGGTTAAATTATTGGCCAACATTAGCCATGTCCCCATTCTCCAGCTGATTGGGAGCAGGCCCATTTTTGGCTTTTATTCTGAGGGGATGGTCCCTGATCATATTTATTGAGCATCTCTCATCCCCCAGCCCCACTCAGAGGAAAAAGTTTCTTACCCGTACAGTTAAATATATCACTCTTGACTTAGAATACCTTGATTCAACTGGATTTACAGAAAATGTTACATTTAATTTCTTCCAGTAGAAGGAGTGGGAGTTTAAAATATAAGAAATAATTAAAATTCAACCATATAAAAAGACAAATTTACATTTTCATGCACCTGAGATTTGGCCTGAAAAACTCATACCTGCTTCAGTAGAATAAATATACCTTAATTGAGCATTTGAATGTCTTATTTCACCATTATTACCACCCTGGACTTCATTATTAACCCATGTTTGAGTCAGTAAGCTGAGGGTCAAGGAAGTTGAGACTTTTTGCACCAATAATTGAGAGAGCCAAGATTCAATCTTTTGCCTTTTGTTCTCAAGCCCTGAACACTTTCAAACACTACATTGTGATTTGTTCTCAAGATGTTATGGCAAGATGGTTACTGAATTAGGCTATTCTAGATTATTTGTTCTGAGCTCTTATCCTTAGTATGGTATCATTTTTTCCTTTTTATTGTGCTTATTTCCCCTACTATGTTTGTGCACATGTCTAAAATAATGCATATCTTCTCCAAACATGATGCTGAAACTTAGTAAATTCTGCAAAATTCATCCTTTTTAGGTTGCAGTCCAGTGCCACCAGAGAAGCAAAGAACAAGATATTTATTACCTACATGCCACATTTTTTTCTATTACTTTTCTAAACTCATTTTTTCCTCTTGCATTCCCTGGGTTGGAAAAGATGAGTAGAGAGGAAAGGCATTTTTCAGGTAATCTTGTCTGCTGTACTTCACCCTGGCTGCACTTGGAGACATCATGGATCCCCTTAGCTGAGCAGAGTGCTTAGGAGGCAGGAAATGTTTAAGACCAGAACTGTAATAGATGTAAGTACGAAAGGTATCTGTTTCCCATTAAGCAGATTAACTTCTCTTTTGGGGTTGTTATAGAACTCAGTCAGGGGGCTGCTTGAGACGTGCCTCTTCTGGTTGGGTGGGCAGTGACCCCTCCCAGCTCTCCTCTGAAGCAGGCAGTCTCTTCTTCCAAATCTGCCTTCCTCTGATGGAGCCACATTGATCAGGTCCTGCTTTAGGTAGTGACACAGAAGAGTAATAAGATAAATTTTTCTTTTCAGGACATTAGAGAGCAAAGAAAACAGCATTGTACTCATATATTTTAAAGCTATTCAGTGAGACCATTTCCATACTAACATGCAGAAAAATCATATATATATATATAATTTTTTTTTTTTGGTAAAAGTAACATCTTATTTAGTTTCCCACATAACATGTTTATCTCTTACTTATATCAACCTGACTCTAGCATGAAGCCTCACATAGTAACCATGTAGTAAATGTTTAGTGAATAAAAGAATGAAAACTCTCTCAAGACGTAGAAGCAGATGCAAATCCCTACCGTCTAACAAACAGAATATATAGTAGACTATGAGGGTCCAAAGAAGAAATGTCAATGAAAAACAGTTGACAACCAGTTGCAGCTATTTATTTGTTTTCTGAGCAGTTCTTCTTCCCTTCCTTTTTCCTTCCCTCCCTCTTAACTTTCTCTTCCTTTTCCTTCTCTCTCTCTCTCTGTCTCTCTTCTTCCTTTCTTTCTTCCGTAACCCTCCTATCTTTCTTTGTAACCTCTATTATGGCAATTTTCAAATAAATACAAAAGTAGAGAGAATCATTCAATGTACCCCATGTGCCTATCATACAGATCTAATAACCATCTATTTTTTTTTTTTTTGCTTCATCATTTTCAATTCACCTTTTCTCATACTTCTTTTGGGGTGTTTAAATAAAAACCCAGCTATTGTCTGATTTCACCCACAATTGCTTTAGAATATATTACAGATAGAAAAGGACTTTAAAAAATCTTCAGCCATAATATATCATACTCTTTTCCAAAATTAACAATTAGTCTGTAATATCATCTGATGCTTAATTTCTGTTTGGCTTTCATCTTTTCTGAAATTCCTGTAAGATTTCTCCTTACATGTTAATTTGTTGCTTATGACAAGTGCTTTCCTACTCTAGATGATAACCTCCAACACTCCTTCCTCTAAACCCCAAATGAGTACTTATTAAATAAATAATTAATTCATTTGAGAAATATTTCATGAGCACTTAAAATGCTACCAGCACTATGAAAGGCTCAGGAGCTACTGCCGTGAATAAGATGATCAGTGTCTTTGGCCTCAAGGAACTTATAGTTCTAAGGGGCACATAGCCAGCTTGAATGTCCCTCTAACACTTTACACTCAGTATAATAAAATCAATCTCATCATTTTGCCCCTAAAAGGCCAACTTTAAGTTCCTGAAATCTGACAGTGGTCTCACCATTTTTCATGCTTTCAAGCTCCACACTGACTATTTTTCTTCATCTTTGATACCCTGTCAGTTCCAAATCTGGCTATTTTTTTTTCCCTGAAATGTTTTTCAAAATCACTCATCCCACCCACCTCAGGGAAGACAGCCTTTTGTGATGAAGGAAGCTAAATAAAATGTGTTAAGCTTTAGAGTGCCCTGCCTTCTATGTTAGGACAAACTGAGAAGGAATTAGCAGCATCTCTGAGAGTCTGAAGTTTAGAGTTGTGCTGCGAGAGGCTTCATAAGAAGGGTCAAAGATGTGATGTCTAGATGAAGTTACAAAATCATGGGGGAAAGAGCCTAGAAGATAGCATCATTTATTCCATATGATGGTGTAGCGAAGAGGAAATGGGCAAACAGGAAGGAAAGCTGTGACCAGAAATGGTGAGAGTGAGATAGGGCAAGTAGACAGTATGCCTCTGGTAGAACTATTTAGAATTTTGTTTAGAAGCAGAGAATCAGTACTTTATCACCTCCTACTGCAGTGTATCAAATTACCACATTTTTAGCAATTTCAAAAAAAAAAACAAAAACTATTATTAACAGTTTTCCAGGTCAGAAATCCAGATAGTTCAGCTGGGTTCTTTGCTTAGTTTTTTTTTTTAAGGGTAATGTCCAGTTGTTGCTCATCCAGGGGTCTTATTTGAAGGCTTAGGAAATCAGCTATTACTTATATACCCATATCTCAGGCTATCAAACAGACAAAAAGACACTCTTCAAATGATGGAGATGATTTCAACTTTCTCTGCATTTTTTTTTTTCACCATGGCACTGATACTAACAATGAAAATCATCTTTTTATTTGTTTTCTTAGCTTGAGCAATGGTTTTATCTTCTTACTTACTTAACATATAGTCCAGGCTCTCTGTTTATTTAAAAAACATAGAATTCTTTTATAGATTTAAAAAGATTAGTACTTTGTGTATGTGTGTGTATGGGTGTGCACGCGTGCGTTTATTTAAGTTGAAGTTTTGTAACTTTATGACCTTACCCCATTGAAAACTAAGTCTCACTGCTTTTTCTCATTGATCTTAGGGTCATCCGGAATATTTAGTATATATAACACATGATCACATCAACAATAAACTTTCTATTTGGTTTTCAAAAAGACTGTTCTTACTTTATAAAAATTATTTTTAAAAAGTTTCTATTATTAGACTAATAGTGTATTCCTCAGGATCTCTTATTGACCACTTTTTCTCAAAAGATTCAGGAGTTTGCTAATTGTAGTTTTTATTTCTGAGTTTAGGATGTGAAAATTACTAAGGATTTTCAACAAGCCAAGTGATTATATCAAATATACAATCTAACATTCATAAACATACTACTCAGAACAAAATACCCTCAATTTTATTTTAAACCAGTGAAGAAACCATTTTTTTGTCTTAATATGGGGTTGCAACTAGTAATTATTAATTTCTTAGCATTTTAGGAAAAATTTCCCCCTTAGCTTCTTTTAGGATCCAATACTTGACCTATATCAGATTTTTAAAATAACACATTTACTAGAAATTAATATCTAATCCATTTACTTTGAAAACCAATGGAAATCTTGAAGAAAGTGTTCTTAAATAATCAAAACAATACTTAAAACTGTTTAAAGATAACTCACAGGGTTAAGTACCATTATCTGATCAAAGTAATATGACAAAATTGATTTTTATATTTTGAGGTTAATTTTCCAACTCAGAATCTATTTAACCTAGTGTTAGCTTAATTAGATAGTACTTAATGCTATGGACTTTCCTAAAATCTGTCAAAGGTTCACAAACTACAAACAAGTGTCATTTGGCCTCAGCATGTCTTATAACTCCTGCTAAGTAGCCCCATGCCTGGCACTAGCAGCAGCTGGCCTCAGTTTTCAGCTTAGCCTCTCCTAGACACCTCCAAGCCCAGCACAAGTGGCAGCCATCTGCAGATAACTTTGTAGCTCATACCAAGTGGTCATAGGCAGGGCATAGGCATCACTGAGGCCCTCCCAAGAGGCCCCAGCACCAACATATCTAGAGGATCAGCTTCAGACCATACCAGAGCACCACTAAACCACCTCCACTAATGACACAGCCAAAGGACAGACTCCACAGTTACCAAATGATTCCTGCTCTGTAGAGTCAGCCCTATGAACAATATCTTCTCCATTGTAGTTACTGACCAGTCCTCATGATCATGCAGCCTGAGGATCAATCCTTCCTATTGACATGTCAACAATAACCAAGCCTCAACTACAACAGGTAAGCACAGACAACCCACACAAGGGACACACCTGGAGCACCCTGCTTAGGTGACCAGGAAGATTATCAGTGGGCCCCATAGGACACCTACTACATAAGGCCACTCTACCAAGACTGGGAGACATAGCAGCTCTACATAATACATAGAAACAAACACAAGGAGGCAGCCAAGATGAGAAGACAAAGAAACATGTCTCAAATGAAAGAACATAACAAAGCTTTAGAAAAAGAACTAAACAAAGTGGAGACAAGCAATCTATCAGATGCAGAGTTTAAAACACTGATTATAAGGATATTCTATTATTTACATGAGAAATTCAACAAGGAGATAGAAAACATAAAAACAGAGGTAGAAAACATAAAAAAAAAAAAACTAATCAGAAATGAAGAATACAATACCTGAAATGAGGAATATTAGAGGTAACCAAAATAGATTAGATGAAACATAGGTTTAAATCAGTGGTTTGGAAGATAAGGTAGCAGAAAAAAATCAAAACAAAAAGAAATAAAGAATCCAAAATATGAGGATAGTTTAAGGGGCCTCTGAGGCAACATCAAGCATACCAACAATCACATCATAGAGATATCAGAAGGAGAAGAGAGAGAGCAAACAATTGAAAGCCTATCTGAAGAAAAAATGAAGGAAAATTTTCCTAAGCTAGCAAAGGAAATAGATATACAAGAACAGGAAGTGCAGAGAGTACCAAACAAGATGAACCCAAAGAGTCTACATCAATACATAATTAAAATGCCTAAGTTAGAAGACAAAGAGGGAAGCAGTTAGTTACCTCTTAGAAAGCCCCCATAAGACTGTCAGCTGATTTCTCAGCAGAAACTTTGCAGGTGAAGAGACTGGTATGAAATATTCAAAGTGATGAAAAGCAAAGACCTACAACCAAGATTACTCTACCTAGCAAAACTATCATTTAGAGTGGAAGGACAGATAAAGAACTGCCCAGACAAGAAAAAGCTGAAGGAGTTTATCACCATAAAACTAGTATTAAAGAAATAATAAAGAACTTAGTTAAAAAGAAGAAAAGTATATAAATAAAAAATGGCAATAACTACCTTTTTATCAATAATTACTTTAAATATAAATGAATCAAATGCTTCAATCAAAAGACATAGGGTGAATGAATAATAAAACAAGACCTTTGCATATGCTGCCTACAAGAGACTTATTTCATATTGAAAGACACACAGAAACTGAAAGGAAAGGGATGGAAAAAGATATTTCATGAAAGCAGAAACAAAAATAAAAATCTGTGATAGCGATACTTACACTAGATAAAATAGACTTTAAAACAAAGACTAACAAAAGACCAAGAAAGACCCAATTATCTCACTTCTGGGTATTTATCCAAAGAAATTCTAAACACTACTTCAAAGGGACATGCTTATCCATATGTTTATTGCAGCATTATTTACAATAGCCACTGATAGATGCCATCAATGGATGAATAGATAATGAAGAGGGATACATAAATACAATGTAATAACACTCAGCCATGAAAAATGAAATCTTGCCATCTCCAATAACATGGATAGACCTAGAGAATATTTTGCTGAGTGGAGTAAGTCAGACAAAAAAAGACAAGCATCTTATATGGGATCTAGAGAACAGGATAAATAAACAAGCAAAACAGAAATAAGCTCATAGATATTTTGAGCTTATTAAACATCAGAAAACATTTTGATGGTTGCCAGATGGGAAGGGAGTTGGGAAAATGGGTAAAGGGGCAACGGATTTAGTGTTATAAACTGGTAGTCACAAAATAGTCATGGGATATAGAGTATAGCATGGAAAATATAGTCAGTAGTATTATATTAACTTTGTATAGTGTCAGATGGGTACTAGATTTACTGAGGTGATTATATAAATGTCAATCACTGTGTTACACACCTGAAACTAATATAATATTGTATGTCAAATGTAGTTGAAAAGTAAATAATATATATTTAAAAACAAAGTATTGGTACATAATATATACTGGAATATTACTATCCATAATAAAGAATGAAATATTACAATCTGTAACATCTTGGATGGACCTAGAAGGTATTATGCTAAGTGAAATAAGTCAGATAGAGAAAGACAAATACCAAACAATTTCACTTATATATGGAATTTAATAAACAAAATAAAAATCAAAACAGAAACAAACTCAGATACAGAGAACATTTTGATGATTACCAAATGAAAGGTGGGTTGGAGAGCTGGGTGAAAAATGAGACATAATCAAGAACTACAAATTGGTAGTTACAAAATAGTCATGGGGATATAAAGTACAGGATAGGGATTATAGTCAATATTGTAGTAACTATGTATGGTGCCAGGTGAGTACTAGACTTATGGGGGGTGATCACTTCATGAGTTATATAAATTTCTGATCTCTATGTTGTACACTTGAAATTAATATAATATTGTATGTCAACTATAATTGATAAATTAATTTAAAAAAATGATAATGCCCTAAAGAAAATGATCCACTTTAAAAATTATTTATACTGGAGGCCTTTCAATATTTAAAAATTTATATTCCATTTTTTTCAGGACTTGAACTGGCTAAGAAAAAGCATTGAATGGTTTTAGCACACTTGTATTTTCCTCTTTCTTCTCTTTCTCTTTCCCTCAGCAGATCTAGGCAGGATAAGAGTAGTGGTAGGAGTAACTTCTGGTCTATAGTTGGTGCTCAGTAAATAATTTTTGGATAAATAAATGAATGGGTGGGTGAATGAATGAATAAGAACAGGACACAACCAAGGAGGCTGCCTATTTCTGGAGTGGTTTTAGCCTCTCTAAGGCAGTAGGTGATTTGTGAGAACCAAGAACAAAACAGGTGCTTCTCATCACCTTCCCCCAACTCCAGCAGCAGATGTTGCTGTGACCTCAGTCTTCCTGGCACTTATTGCACAGGGAGGACGTGCAGGTTCAGAAATCTTGTTAAATAAAGTCAAGAAAATTTACAGGACGCCTGCTGGGCAGTGGGTACCAAAAAAAACCAAATGGGAGTTTATATAGTGACTATACCGGCAAAAACTTCCCCTGGTGGCTGGCTGTGAAGTCTAGAATTTGGCTCCTAATGTCACCAAGAGTGACATATGTTATTAATGGCACTGCTTCCTGGAATCTACTAGAATCTTGCAAATTTTTCTCTTGCTTTCTTCTATTTACTCTCTCTTTCTCTCCTTCTCTCTCTTTCTGTCTCTCTCTCTACCTCCATCTCTCACACACATTCTTCATCTTTCCAAAGTGATGGTAGACAGGTGTAGAATAGACAGGTTTACTTACTGTCTGCTGAGGTGGAGGGGCAGTTCCTCCTGTGGTAGGCACATTCATGAACTTGGGGTTGTACTCCAAGAACATCTAAAGATGATTCAGCATCAACATGAAGTACTTTGAGGTTTTTGGCATTTTCCAAGCTACCGGAGAGAGGGGACAAAAAGGTAGAAATGAATCACTTCATGTAAATAAAACTCCAATAGTACTTTTCTGGAAAAAAAAAACAAAACAAAACAGAAACAGCCCATCATAGAAACAACAGTCTCTATGCCAAAAGGGAAGTAGGCAGGAAGCAGTTTGTACAGGCACTGGGTCACCTCCTGGAGTAGCCTGGTCTTGCCCATGGGCAAAAACTGAAATTATTCATAGAGGTAAAGTGAAAAAGACAAATATGTAAATAAATATCATGATGAGAATCATGATCAGTAGTTGTCAGAGGAAATGATAAAGCAGCTGAGCTAGGTGGATAGGCAGGAAATTGTTAAGAAATTTACTTCCTCCTAGAACTTCAGGATGAGGTTTTGGAGTTACCATTGTTGTTATGGTCGGCTGAGAAAATATTCAGTGACTAAGTGGCTAAAGTTTCCTCTTTGTCTTGATAAGGCTTGTTGGGGTTTTGATTTGTTCAGATTTTCCTCATTCAAGCTGTATTGTAAAACCTAACATTTCAATGCAGTCTTGAAATCTTTGAAACTGACAAGTCCTGTCATTTCCCCTGCTCCCACTAAATAAGCCCTCTGCTCAGTGGAAAAGGCTCCACCTGGCTAGTTTCATCATCAGCCAGATCAGCTGTGCTTCACCTGGATCACAACCTAACCAGGTTGACTTCTCTTCCATTCTGAAGAAGTATTCAAACAGGCTGTGGGATCCAGGCTATGGGATCCTCACCTTCTTGATTCTACAAAGCCTGCCTCCCATCTTCCCTGGTTGTTTAATCTACTCCCAAGTGCAACTCTTGTGTGGCCCTTCCTGGCATGTAATGTTCTCCTCCCCAGGTTGTGAGTATATGCGACTAGCGAACTGCTATTATTTAGTCAATAATCTCATATGTCTATTATTTAGTCATGTCATACTATTTTGGATGGGGTATACCTCCTTTACCAACAGGGATGCAATACTGTGATTTATAACAAATATATTTCGTCTTTCTGATGACCAATATACATTTGTCATACATTTGGTCTTTCCTCATAGTTCCTGGCTCACAGCTCTGCAAACCCTTGGAATTCCCTAAGCAGTAAGAGCAATGGAAATGCCTTTTGCAATAATATTAGGTCTCTTGTCTGCTGTCCCTAAAATGGCTTCAGAGCCATGAAGGTGAAATGTGTATCATGTTGTTCATAACTTGTTCATTTCCACCACAAATGGGGTTATGTTATTGAGATGACTTGGAAAGCAGCTAAAGCTGGGAGCTGGTCACTAGCAGAATCAATAATAAATAAAAAGGGTTGGAACTTTCAGTTCCATCTCCCTGACCTCTAGGGAGGGAAGAGGGATTGGAGGTTGAATTAGTCACCAATGGCTGGTGATTTAATCAATCATGCCTATATAATGAAACTTCCACTAAAAAAAAACAAAAAAAAAAAAAAAAAAACAAAGAAGAAGGGGTTTGGAGAGTTTCCAGATTGAGCAACCAGAATGCTTCCACATGCCTCCAAGCTGGGCCCCAAAATTCATGAAGACAGAAACTCTTTTGTTCAGGATTTCACCCAATGTATCTCTTATTCTGGATGTTGATTGATATCTTTTATTACACTTTGTGATAAGTTAGTAATCTAGTGAACAAACCAAATGGGTTTCTTGAGTTCTGTAATCTGCTCTAGCAAATTATTCAATTCCAAGGAGGGAGTAATTGGAACATCTGATTTATAGCTAGTATGTCAGAAGTGCTAATAACAACCTGGATTTGTGACTGGTGTCTGAAGTCTTAGGAGGTGGTTGTGGGAACCTCCAACTTATAGCCAGTTGGTCAGAAGCACAGGTAACAACTTGGACTTACGATTGGCATCTGAGTCAGAAGGCTTCAGATGGGTCTAGTCCTTTAACCTATAGAATCCGATGCTATATCCAGGTAGATAAGGTCAGAATTGAGTTGAATTATAAAACACTCAGCTGATGTCAGAGCATTGCTTGTTGGTGGTGGGGAAATCCCTACCCAATATGTTGGAATTTAGTGCAGCACCCTTTTAAAGGGTGAATAAGGGGTTATTGGCACATGTGCGCTCATGTCTCTCAGGTATTTGCCAATAATTGGCTCACCCAGTGGCCAAAGATATAGTCATATTTCTGGGGATACCTATTTTCAGATACACTGGAAGCCAAAACACAGTCAGATTAAGGAATCAATAAACATGGAACTGACTTGATTCTTTAGTTCTTGGATCAAGTCTCATGATCTAGACACCAGGCAATGATCAAGAATCTGAATTTATCACATGGAAAATTGACTCTATCTTACTCTGTCTCCACATATTTGTCTTTCTTCATGGTAAAGTGCAATCTTTAAGATTTACAGTGTTTTGAACCCAGCTCTTTATTTTATGTTTATGACCTGTAGCTCTTGAAGTCACTTGATTGTGTTACTTAAGATGAATTTGATATAGAAACATCAACATAAAAAAACAATGAAAATAGTTAAACTGCAATTCAGAAACAAGGTACTACTTTAGATGTTTTTGTCTTAATAAAAATTAGCCACAATAGTAAAGAGGTTATGTTGCGCTGACTGATATTATTACTTTTTGTTTGACTGTTATTCTTGGTGTCAAAGACTATTTGGTTTCCTCTTTTTTCTTTATAAAACTTCAAACGTCATTATCCCATGAAATATTTTCCTTTAACTCATCAATTTGGTGGACTAATATATTTAAAATACTTTTTTTAAATGTAGTTTTCTCTTTATTTCACAAAATGAGTAACGCAAGCTGGAATGTGGAGTTATAAAGTCACTGCAAAAAAAGTTACACAGCAAAACTGCTATTTTTGGCTTTTAATTCCTACCAGTTTGCCAACTTGTTAAGAGTTATACTTACCAAGGGATCATATACTTTTTTCACCTTGTTTCATCTTGAACCCTAAAATGCTAACAGAGATCATGAATGGTATTTGATTTAATTAGCTAGTGTTGCAATTTCTTGGTCTATCTTCCAGCTCTAAATATCTCTAAAAATAAGCCTCCTTTGATTCCAGCTTTAAAATGATATAAATGTAGTCACAGGAGAGAAAAGCATTACTTGTTATCTATCATATATCTGTTTATATTTTCTAACTGGTTTATGTTATAAAAGGATGGATCTGTAATAAGACAGCAGAAACCATAGATGTTCCTTTGAAATAACTCTTAATTGAACATGTTTTTAAAACAGAATATTTAAACTTTGCAAAAATGAATTTTTCAAGAAGCTATTTTCTTTTCTTCACTCTCTGTGAAATTTGAGACATTGAAATTAAACAGTATAATATATGGTACACAGGTGCAATTTCTTCCTTTGTTAATAAGAGGTATTTAGTGAATATCATTTGGGTCACTGAAATGAAATGATTTTTAACCTATTTTACACAGAAAAGACCCCCTCCAAACAAAGAATAGATTTATGATGGGTTTGAAGATTCCCTCCTTCTCAATCCCCTGTGGAGTACATAGCTCTGTAATACTTGGGAATGTGAATATGATGGATTTTACTCCATGATTAGATCATGTTACATGGCACAATTGACCTTAATGCAGGAAGATTATCCATGTGGGCCTGATCTAATCACACGGTTTAGGTCACAGAAGAGGAAGTCAGAGATTTGAAGTAGGAGAAGGATTCAATGCACTGTTACTAGGTTAAAGCTGAAGGAAGCCAGGTAACAAAACATTGTGGGCAGTATCTATTGCTGAGAGCAGGTTCTTGTGGACAGCCAACAAGAAAGTGGGTTCTTCAGCCTCTCCATTTTAATGAGCTAAATTCTGCTAAGAACAAGAATAAACTTGTGGGCAGACTTTTCCCTAGAGTGACCAGACAAGAACACAGTCAGACCAACACCTTGATTTCTGGCCATGTGATATCCTCAGTAGAAAAACCAGCCATTCCATGCCAGACTTCCAACCTAAAGAACTGTGAGCTCATAAGTAGTCATTGTTTTAAGCTGCTAATATTGTGGCAATTTGTGATAACAGGAATGCAAAACAATTGCAAAGTATAAAATTATTATTTACGAGAAATATAAATGGGAAAATGTACATTTATTAGTCATCATCATTCTTCACAGAAGAAAAATTGGGAAGGTAAGAGAGGGCATAAACTTGTGCTCAATTAAAACTGTCTTTGGTGAAGCACTGGCTTTGTTTATATTCAATCTATCATGAACTGATTCTTTTGCATTTTATTCATTTTATGATAAAAATGAATCAGTATAAAATAAAACAAAAAACAAAGATGTCTAAAAATTAATCCCAACCTGCTATATTAGATGCAAATAAAGCTTCTTGGTCAAATATCTATAAATGTTTATAGGCACTTATTCTTAATTTTTGTACTATTCACTGATTAATAACATATAGTCCATGGACCAATTCTGGTCTGTGACCACATTTTGAGTAGCACTGGTTTGGATCTCATTAAATTTGAAGTTTTCTGAGGCTAAAATCATTGACCTGTTTTAAAACTCAAGAGAGAAAATTTAGCCATTTGTATGTCCTCAGCTGCTTTTAAATCACGATGACTTAGTGAAACTGATATTTTGGCCTCAACCCTTTTATCACAAAAATATTAAACTATAATGAAAGTGGAAAAGTGGTTTATATGAGTTTGACAGAAATATACTAAAAATATTATCATGAGGTCTAAATGTTTGTGTGTCTTGGGAATCTAGAGAATGAGACTAACTTAGAGGTTCTTTCAAATAAATAAAAATTCTTCTTCAAATTGAACACTTTATGATGATATTATATAGGTCACTGTCCCTACCCTTAGCAGGTCTTGAATTTAGATAAATGAATGGAAAACCAAAAAAGGCACAGAATTGATTTATACAGACATTTTATGACCTGGGAAGCACTTATTCTGTTTGTCATTGCTTATTGATAGTTTTGAATTTCTTCTCGAAATCTTCATGTTGCATAAACAACCATGAACTACACTCACTATCTCTAGCACCTTACTTAGGCAAAGCTCCTGAATTTATTAATTGGTTGAGTGGAATGTACTTACTATTTTGGGGGGTTTTTTTGGTAGGCCTTTTTTATTCACTTTGAAAACATTTGTTATAGAACTTAAAAGAAGGGTTTCTGATGTTATTATTTGTAGGCAAGCAATGTAAAAAAAGTGGGATGGCTTAAACATGATTCCAGTAAGTGAAACTAAGAGCAGCAGGATTGTTTATAGCATGTTCATATCATACTTTTCATACTTTATGGAGGAATTTAGCTTCATGAGGATTGTCACCCTATCGAGAAATATGGCATGGCTAATGGTAATTTTATTGAACGCAGCACCATATTCCTGGAAGCAGCATCAGGTTTCATTGAATTTAGGCTTTTGATGACAGTTCAGAGATGGCAGAAACACTGCCTCTATTCTCTCTTAAGTCCCTGGTGGACCTTGCAAATCCTGCAACATTCTTCTTACTGACTTCAGATGAAGTCTCACACACTCTTGATATAATATTCTAAGAAGTTAATAATTACCTGTTGAGATTGGCTCAAATTAAACCTGTATGCCATCCATATATCTAACTCATCCAAATAGAATCTATCTCTTTTTCTGTATATTAAACGGATTGCCATCTCATTCTCATTAAAGGGTCTACAGGTAGAAGTGGAACCCTATAAAGAAAAACCAATGTCCTTAATTAATATATTTTCTAAACACAGGGGCATGGCTAGATTAAATGTGTAAAAAACATTTTCTTTGAACAAACTACCTATCAGAATCCCCTAGTTTTAAGTAAGCCTGAGAGTTATTGGATAGATAAACTAAGAAACCCTGAAAATTTGGTTTAAATTCAACAACTGCCAAGACAGTGCATGACTAGTTAGAATGTTATTTCTGGTGATTTATCATTTTTTCTATCAACTAAAAGGCAGAGGAGAAGATCAAATGTAATTATTTTGAAGCCATCTCTTGGCTAGCATGTTATAATTACAGATATGCCTGATATTGGATGGAGTACATTCATTAAATTTGCAGATGAGTAAGTTGGCTAGGACCTTATAAAAATGAATTAATATCCAGAAAGACTGTGGTATCGTAAAAATGTCCATTTCTCTGGGTCATAGATTTATTGGGGTGATCACTTTGTGAGTTATATAGATATTTACTCACTATGCTGTATACCTGGAACTAATATATTGTGTGCCAACTATAATTTAAAAAGTATTATTTAAAAAACTTTATTAAGGTAACATTGGTTAATAATATATAAATTTCAGAAGTGTGATTTCTGAGAAAAAATAGTGTAGATGAAAGAGGCTTTGTTCATCCCTCTTGTGAACAAATCAAAATTGTGACAGAAACTCAGAGGAAGCAGTCTGTAATAAATATGTAAGGAGAATAAGGGTACTAGATTTAGTTGGATGATCACTTTGAGAGCTATATAGAACTTAAATCACTATGCTGTAACACTGAAACAAAGATATTATTGTATGCCAACTATGATTCAAAACAAAACTTCACTGAACTTTACATTGTAAATATGAGCAACTAATTGTCTATTACATTTCAATAAAGCCGGAAAAAAATTTTATTAAAAATTTCAAGTGTACAGCATTAAAATTTTGAATTTCCATACTTTTTTGCATGCTTATCACTAAAAATCTAGTTTTCTTAGGTTACCATATACTTGACCCCTTTATCCAATTCATGCTTCCTCACTTTTCTCTTCTGGTAACCATCATTATTTTGTTAGTATCTATGAGTTTATTTTTGTTTGTTTTGTTAGTTTGTTACTTTTTTTGTTTTGTATTCCACATATGAATGAAATCATATGATTTTTGTCCTTTCTCAACTGACTTATTTCACTTGGCACAATAACTTCAAGGTTCATCCATGTTAAACAACAATTTATTTTTCTGGAGGCTGAAAATTGAGATTGAAGTGTTGACAGATTTGATGTTTGGTGGGATACCACTTCCTGATTCATAGATGGTTGCCTTTTCATTGTGTCCTCATATGAGGGACAAGAAGAGGAAGCTTGCTGGGGTCTCTTTTACAATTAAGGCACAAGAACCATTTATGAGGGCTTCACTTTCATAAGCTAATTACTCCAAAAGGCCCTACCTCTTAATACCATCACTTTGGACATTAGGTTCCAATTTGGGGAGAACACAAACCTTCAATACATAACAAATGGTAAAGAACAATTTACATCTCATTAATTTGACTTTTTTCTTTACTGTTAATTAAACTGGAGCATGGAGGCATGGGTAAGAACACAGGTTTAGGCCTAGATTCAAAGACCAGTTCTATAATTTACTAGCTGTATAACTGTGGTACGGTTATGTAAGCTCTCTAAATCTCATTTTTTTAAAGTGAGAATAAGAATGTCTACTACAAAGAATTGTAGGAGAATCAAATAATTCAAAGCTCTATGTTTGCACATTGCCAGGTAGCTAACAGTACTTTAGTAATCATGATGAACTGCCTGCATCCATGGGCAATCTTGCCTTAGGGATTTTGCTTTCTGACATCAGATACATAATTCAATTGTTCATACTTAACATTTCTGTTTTAACTGGGTAGTTTTTCAAGCAGACAAATGCAATTACTTAAATTATATGAAGGAGAAAACTGAAGTGATATTTATACAAAACTAAGAACTAAAAAAATTCTTAAAACCTTTGTTTAACCAGTTTGTTATATTTTAAATCCTGAACTTTACAACTTTCCTTGACAGCCACAGACAGTACCATGAATGTCTCTGTATATTCAGGACATACTATTAATTGTTGCTGTTTTGCTGGCACCCTCCCAAAAATATAAAACTTAGTCCTAAATGCAAAGACATTTATAATGCAAAATGACTTCAGAAATAATCTGATTCATTACGTTCATTTCACAGGTGAAGAAATTGCAACCCAGTTAGTTTATGGGATTATTAGGGTGAAACCCCAAGACTCTTGAATCAAATGATTTTGCCCTAACACTGTACTGCCATAGGTGGGCTATATTCTTAATAAAAATTTACTCTTTTACAAGAACTTGCTAGAAGTATAAGAAGGTACTGCACTGTAGGTTAATACCAAAATAGTGTATATTTACCTTTAGTGAATCTCACAAAATTTCAGTTAATTCATTCAGTCGATCCATTTATCTTAGTGATTAGAATTCAGACCTAATCTATGGCAAGCTGTTATCCCCCATGAACTCTTATTTTTCAAAAGTTTTAAAATGCATTTTATATTGCACTGCCTAAGCCATGTTTCTGTGTGCATGACCATAACCCTGGTAACATTGACTGTGAAAACTTTGTCAAATTATTTTAAAACAACTCTATTTAGATCAAATTACACTATTTAGACATTAAGTACCTTTGTTATTACTTGAAATTACATGTCATTCCTTAGTCTTCCTTCCTCCCTCCCTCCCAAAAATATTTATTTAGCACTTACAGTGTAAGGCAAAGTTCTAGGGGCCAGAAATACAGTGGCAAACAAAACCAACAAGGACCCTGACCTCAGAGAGCACAGCACCTAGTGAAGAAGGATATTAAGCAAAAAAATATAATAAAATGTGATCAAGATTACAGGGGGAGTGTGAAATATTCAAATGGATAAATTTTCAGTGAAAGATGCTATAGTTTGTATTTTTTTCAAACAAAATTGTTACACAGTGACTTTTAGCAGAGTACCTGAAGTAGCAGTAACTAATATGTAAATATTTTCTCCTCCTGTTTTTGATAATAGACTCCATTATTATATTCTGTCTACTTTTTGTTCTCTTTTTTATTTTTCTCTCCATCAGCACTATTTTGTACTATTGTTTACATGCACAGAACCTGCTATTATTTCTCTTCAACATCTTAGAATCACCATTGATGTTTTTATTACATGGTGTGCTTTTTGTAAACATAATTTCTAAATTATAGTGAAGAGTAGACATTCATATCTTGCAAAATTCTAAAAGAACATCCGATACTCTTTTCCTCCTACTCTATCAAAATTATGATGTAACTTTTTGTCTTCAAGTAAGTGAAGATGTTGATGTTAATTTATGTGAGTTGATGTACGTCTTTGTTGTTCTGGGAAAAAAGATGTTATACACTTCAATAGTGTGTCCAAGAATGTGAAATTCTTGCTTGATCTCAGAAACAACTATTTTGATTCTGCCTCTTTTCTATCTTCCACTTGGTAACCAAAAGCATTATTTCTAATTAGGTAAAGCAATCATCAGTTATTACTTTGTTCCTTATGGCAAGAGCTGTGGATCCATGGACTTCAAATCCAACCTCATTTTGCATTTGATATTCCTGCCTTCTAAATGTTTTCAAGGTCTCCTCCTGTGCTTGTCCATTGTGTACCCAATGGTTAGTGCACTATGCCTCACCACATATATTCCCATGTACCAGCTCCCATTATCAACCTAGTCTGTCTCTCATGTCTGTTATACTCAGTTTCATTACATCTCCTAAAACCAAAAAGAGGCTTCTCCTTTTTGCTACCTCCTTTTTCCTGCTGCACTTGTTTTATATAAGTGAACTTTACTCTTAATTGCTTTCCTCACCAGCATAAGTTCTGCTAAAATAACATCCAAGTGTCAAGGTTATAGTCCAGGAAGATGGAGTTTATACTTAGTTGACATTGAAAAGCACACTTTATTTTGGTCATTATTTAATCAGCCACATGATTCTAAATTCTTTCACCTTTCTTTCCTGTTGTTTCTTGGTTAGCTAAAAAATCACAACAATTTTATATATAGTTATCCTTTTACATCTTGTCATTGTGTATAGGCTAGACTAAAATGTAGCTCAGGTGGAATTTGATGTTTCTTAAATAATTAGCTAGGTAAGGCTTCAAGTAATAAGGCAGTGCAGCTATTCTGATAAGAATGTTTAGATAAATAATTGTTCAGATTCCCACTTACAGCAAGACTGGCTTATTCTTGACTGTCTTTGATAGTCCTTTTTCCCCTCCTGGTAGCAGTCAACTTAAGCTAACTTAGCAAACGACCAGATTGTCTCTTTGAGGATTATGAGTTATTAGTGTCATTGCTTCTTCCACTTGTACAAGTGGTTGCTATGTTTAGAACAGCAACTAGGCAGTGACTAAAAACAACCTACTTTACAAAAGAGTACCATGTATATTATACTTCAAGGTCTGAATTTTCTTCATGAGTTTTCGGAACACAGTAACTTTACTTTTGCCTTTAAATTTCTAAGTCAACAGATAAGTGACTCCCTTAGAAGACCTGTCCCAGAAAAAGCTTTACGTGTAAATTCAGGAGTTTCACCAAGAAGGCCATCCTTTTCCTGCACTTGAGTCATAGGATGGATATAAGCTCTGCTGAATTTCTGTTGAGCTTGTCCCTCTGACCAACTAGCACTAAGACCCAATAACAGTAACACCCGACTTAAATCTAGGCTGTATTATCTTCAGTCTTTCAGCTGTCTTCTTCTAAAAAACTCACTGCCACTTGACTTTTATCTAATAGGATGATAGTCTATTGAAAAGAACTGTGTGACTAAATGAATTTTCATCTTCTACACAAAGAGATTTTTTAGTAGTGAAAAGCAGATGATTATGCACTAACTGGTAATATGGGTGGCCTTATTAAGTTGGGAAAATTATTAAATTTGAAATGTATCTTGAAATATCTGCTCAGGTGTATAATAGTTACTCTTATTTCTCTATTTATAGTTATTATAAAAATATTACAAAGATTTTAGGGTATTATAAAATGAATAAATAAGTGATTCCTGACAAACTGTTGTGGTTTTTTTCTCTAAGATGGGTAGAGTATACTAAGATGATTGAGATAAGAGATTTCCTTTACAACACATGTGCCTCATTGCAAGTAAGTAGTGTTCTTGATTTCATGGTTGACAGATTGTGCAATCTGAGGTTGGTGAAATAACTTTTCTATTCCTTAATTTATTTTCATGTAAAATGAACAAAATAATCCCTGTATCTATTAGAAAGTATGTAAAATAACCACGGCATTGCATTTTTTACAAGCACATTGAAAAATTTCATCAAAAAGATTTCTCTCACTCAAAATGGACAGTAACATAATAATTGTAGAATACTTGAATAGTTATTTAATTCTTTAGTGTGGTGGATTTTGTTACAAGAATGCAAATCAAACAAGGTTTTAAAAGAAAATTCTACTTCTAATAATAACGATTCTATTTAAAGTTCACCATTACTAATATGTTGAGAAATTATTGTGTGTATGTGTGATCTAGAATCCCTCAGCCAAGGGCTGGGAAATATTATTAGTGATTAAGTGAAAATGAAAATCACCTTGGGAATGAAAGAAATAAATATGTTTGAGAATAACTTCAACATTTGTGCATGGGTTTGGAGCAGGACTGCCTTAATGCTGTGATCCTTTAAAAAGGTTTTAAATGAGTGGATAACTAATTTGTCCTTCAGAAAAACCTCAGATTACTCCCTGAGTGTGCAGGATGGTTTGAATCCCACTTGAGGACTTTTTCTTCAACACACTCATCATCTGCCTGGGACTGAGCTGAGTGGAATGAGGTAAGGTCAAATGGGAAAGCTTTGTGTTTTCAGACAGTTCTTATGCTTCTAATGAAGTTAATTAGGAAGCAAAACCTTTAGCGGTTGGCAATGTGCGTTGTTGGCTACTAGGGCATGGTGACAAATAGCCCTGAAAGGTCTTCACTTTCTTTTGTAAACAGAAAAGTAAGGAATTTGCACACAAATGCACTGGCAAAGATCTGCTTTTTATCAAGTCTACCCACACAGTAAACAACAGAAATAACTTGTTTTAATAAAGCATGGTGTTGAAACATTTATCAGCAAGTCCTTTCTACTGGTTTCAGATGGTATATTTGGATAAGAGAAACCCTTGCCTATAAGAACACAATCTGAAATTTAGTTATAACATTTTCTTCATCTTAGGTCAAGAAATTTAAGGGAAAAATTTGATTTTTATGTAATCATAAATTTATCTCTTGTTAAGCTCAGATTTTATGACAAAGTACTTACTGATTATTGGGAGATAGATGTAGTTGAGGGAGAGAAGACAACTGCAAAATATTGGATATGGAATAGTTTAATGAATTCTACTGTTTTAAGTGATTGTTTCCTTCCTCTTCCTCTGGATATAACGTCCCAGATTTCATGAGACAAACCTTTCCAAATGAAAAAAAAAATGTATTGCAATGATGAAGAATATAAAAAGATCCAGACAGATCTGGTAGAAAGAGAAGGTAACACTAAAAGGCAGATCTGAGCCTGGTCCAAGAAAAGTAAAAAGGTATTTGAGATGCAAAGCTCAAGAAAGTGGGATTGAGCAGTACAAGTAGACAAATTCAAAATGAAAGAGAAAGAGAGGAAGGGAGAACATTAGCATAATAGTTTGGAGATGGGTACTTAAAACTTGCAAGAATTACAGAGAAATAAATACTATAGGATTTGTTGAAGTCTCATTTTCTCTCCTCCAAGTAAGGAGCAGAACCTTCTAGGAAGGTTGCACAGTGCTGTTCAATGGAATGCCCCGAGAAAATGAAAATGATCTGTGCTGCCTAAGACTGTGACCATTAGTATGTGGTTATTAAACATTTGAAATTTGGCTAGTGCGACTAACTGAATTTTAAACTTAATTTAATTTAAATCGATTTTAATAGCCACATTGTGGTTAGTGGCTATCGTATTGGGCAAAGCAGCTAGGCTTTACCTTTTTGGACTTTTATATGTCATAAGAAAGTTATGGGTTTGTCAAAGGTCAGAAAATATAATTCTGAGAAAATTTGAGGGCACTGCTAAGAAAGGACGACTTCCAGCCTTAAATCTGTTGCTCTACTAAGCCCCTCAAATTGCACTAATGTAAATATTATCTAATTATAAGTATTTAATACCTCTTTACCCTCTTTGTATACTCAGGGTCCGTAGTGGATCAAACACACCATTATTTTGACTGGCTGCATGGGCCAAAGGTAAAGAAAGAGGGATGCATCATCTGAGGATTAAAGAGCATGTGTTTAAACTGCATTAGATGAAATCTTGTAGTTTTTATCTATTTTGGCTTTTGACTGGCTGCTGAATTGCCACTAAAAGGACAATTTGCTGAATATAAAAAGATACAGCTTTTTGATATATGACCATTTGAAATTTGTGATAATATTTTATTTGGTTGTCTTCCATTGTAGATTTTTGTTGTATGTTGTTGTTGATGATGTTATTGGGTTGCCTTCTCTTTGGTTCCTTGACAATTCACAAAGTGCAGTGTTTCTGAAAAAATATATCAAAATTTATGTGCCTAGGTAAAGCAAAATGTTAGTAAAAGGACAATATACGTACAGAGACAACAGAGGAACAAGAGAAAAATGTGTACTCTAAAACCTTTGTATAAATATTGAATAACATCTAGGAATTAAGTATCTCATTGGCAAAAGATTGTCTGATGAGACTTACAAAATTAAATCACCCTCCAGTGTTGAACATATGCTGAGTTAGGTAGAGAATTATTTTTGGTGGATACTTAAATACTCAAAAGAGCTTTTATATCATCAGTATAGTTTACCTTGACAAGATCAACCAACCAACCACATTCACTCATCTATCTTTTCTGTCACATCTTTGTTTTCTGTTTCAGCAACAGTGAGTATGAAAGACTGAAGCATTATAGCAGAGGATCAGTGAGGGAAAACCTAGTTTCCATTTTGATAAAATACCTAATTAATAATTGTATTCCATATTCTTTAGCCCAAACACTTATATAATCTCAATTCTTTTAATAATAAATTTATAATTTGCAGCTATAATTTTTATCATTAATTTATAAAACAAAATGATATTGCACTGACTTTGCTGCATTGTCCCTGGTACAATTTCATCCTCATTAATCCCTATTTGGAGCCCTTGTCATACTTTTTATATTTTCTGCTTCTTGCTCTACAAAATCACATATTATGTGTACCTTACTCTGGGTGGTATCTCTAGTACCCAGACCATGAATGAAAAATAATTGTTGCTAAATAGATATTTATTAAATGTTATTTTTAAGAACATAAATATATTCCTGGTTTTTTTCTGTGATCTTCTTTTGGAATTATGTTGTTTTGTTCTGTGATTAACTCATGTCTGCTTACAAATGTTATCTATACCTAGATTTAATATTTCATACAGATTCCAAATAAAGCATTATTAAACATTTTATATAATCAACTTGAAAGAATATCTGGGATTCTGGAGGGGCATCTTAAACTACTTCTTTGCAAAAAGTTTTTACAAAATATGACATTTAACATTGTTTGTGGCATGATTGTGTCTCTTATTATCTACATCTCTGGTATTCTTTGCCTCTTCTTAATTTCCATAAAACTTTTAGGGCCCAAAGAGAGGAAGCAAGTTGAACTTGTTATATTAACTAACTAATCAATCAACTAACCAATAGGCCTTGAATTCTTTATATCTTCAAGTGACTAGTAGAAGTGATTTGACATTGGTGTGCCTGCCTTTGAACCAAAGGCCATATTACTGAAGTGTGAATCCCTGTGCCTCCCTTTTCAACAACTTGCTTGGCATAAAAACAAATATTAGATCCATATTCTATAGAGAGCAGAAATTTTCTCCACTTTTTAATGGTTTCCAAATATCTGGAGAATTATATAGTATTAGTATTAGAATATCATGAAAAAGAATAGGAAATTTTTTTTAAGTGAGTAAAAGGAATTTACTACTTTCAAAACAGTGGTAAATGGACCATTTGTGTGCTCTGGCACCAGACAATGTAAAATTTATTTTAAAGTACCAGATATATATCTCTCTTTTTAAGTATCTATTGGAAATAATGTGTGTATTATATATGAAAATGCAGCCAGGAAACAGAGCCTACTTTTTAAGCATAGTGTGCTTAGTTGCTTCATGAGTCAGGTATTTTCCTGCAGTAAGGAGTGTAAGGAGTTCACATCTTGAAAATTTTTCTGATTGCATTCAGAAAAGCACTGCCTTGAATCTATACATTTTTATTTGAAAATCTACAGACATTGCAGTGAGAAAGAGAAAACTTAAGTTCTGATGGGACCCATGTCCAGTCTCAGCCATGATAGAATTTGTGTCTCTGGGAATACCTAAGCCCCACTGATAATTTGTCTAGGTGTTTAGCATTAAACCCAGAGTCAAGGGACAGGAACTGTTATTTCCTCTGGCTAGTTCCAGCTCCCTCCTTTACAATACTAATTTACTACTTATAAAAGTTATAGAAATACAGGAACTAGAGATGGAAAATTTCTATGTAACTACATCTTTCTCTTCTAAAAGTAAATGAAATCTATTTATCTCAAAACTGTGTGTGTGTGTGTGTGTGTGTGTGTGTGTGTGTGTGTGTGTGTGATGGGGGTGGGAGCGGTGACAGTTTACAGAATTACAAAATGGAGTAGAGATTCACCCAAAAACATTTTAGAAAAACCCAAATTTATGGATTCTCCTTTCTCTCCACCTTGGTTTTCAGACAACTTTTCTCCAGTAAATGTTGTCATTCCATTTCTGCCAAACTCATCTTCTTTCAGTTCTTTTGCACCTCTTGATTTTTGCATTTGCTGTTGCTTCAGCCTGGTACACTCTTTACTAGCCTAAATTCTAGTTATCTTCAGTTCTCAACTTAAATATCTTCTCACCTACAGGGGTTCTTTGTCCTTTGAATTAATTTATGGGTGTGCATTTTTCCTCTAAGAGATATTTGTAAGAGTTGGAATTTTGATTTTAGACAAAAAATAAATTATTTTTATTTATGACTAAACCCCAAAATTAGCTTTTAATTTATCGTTGATTTACAAAAAACAAACAAACAAACAAACAAAACCCCCCCAAAATCAAAAAAGTCTCTACTCCTGTGTGTATTATAATATTTTTATTTTTCAATAATGGCTATTTTTTTCTCTATATTAAATATTTTTCTCACTGTGATGATTTCTACTCTTTGCTTCCCCAGAGTCTTTATAATTATAGCTTGGTAGCTATATAAAATATCATTTAACTCTATCATTTTTTCTTTTTTTCCACATTTCTGTTGTAAATACGATGTCTATGCTGAAAAGTATATGAAAAATGCAGATAAAATTTAACTCCTTATATAACAAATGTCTGTATAACCACCAGCCACTTTTTGAAGTAAACATTATCTTCACTTTTTTGTTATAATTGCCTTTCTTTTCTTTATTGTTTATGTATACTTGAAGAGTAAAATTTAGTCTTCTTTAGCTTTGAAATTGACTTATATAGATCAATACTGAATATTTTTTGTAGCTTCTTTTATTCAATATTATGTTGTAAGATAACATTTTTGCATAAAGTTGTAGATTATTTTCAAACTTTATTCATTTTACTATTAATGAATAAAATTTGGGTTGCTTCCAGAAGCATGTTTTGGGGTATTTATCTTGGTGTACATGTACATGAGTTTCTCATAGATATGTGTACTTTTGTTGGGTCATTAAATATTGATATCTTCATTTATACTAGGTAATGGCAAACTATTTTTCAAAGTGGCTGTAGCAATGTAAACTTCTACCAGAAATATATGAGTTTTCATTGTTTTGTATTTTTGCCAATGTTTGAAATTATTAGATTTTTACATTTTGCTTATCTGGTCAGTAAAAAACATGCTTTTATTTTGTATATCCTTGATTTAAAAAGTGTTTTTATGCCTGTTTATCTGATTATTTGTCATTTGGATATCTTCTTTTAACTGTCCATTTTTCCTTTGGGTTAGATATGTATTTTTTAGTGATTTGTAAGGAATATTAACATTACGATGTGTTGGGAGGGGAAAGGGGCTCTGTGCCATGCAGTTATTCAGAGATTCCTTCAAATCAGTAGCTCCATCATGTCCTAGGACCTTGGAGTCCTCTGCCATATCCTTTGAATTTAGCCAAAGATTAGACATATGTAGGCGGAAGAGGATCATGTGGAGAGTTTATAGGAGTCAGTTCTGGAAATGTCACTCACTTCTGCTTATGTTCCAAAGGCCAGATGCCAGTTATGTGGTCCCTAGGAAATACAAATGAGGCTTGGAAATGTGCTTTTGAAGTGTCCACAATGAAAAGAATTACGGATTTGGTGAACCCAAAGCACTGTCTCTGACTATACGACCATCATGATCATATTTCATCATCATGATAACATTCTCCTATATCATTTTCTAAAAGCTTATGTTTTTTTTTCATTTTACATTTAATATTTAACCAATTTCAAATGATTTTGTGTGTAATATAAAGTAGCCATCCAATTTAATTTTATAAAAAATTATTTGGATACTGATTTGTTCAAGCATCATCTTGAAAGATCTGTCCTTCCTCCTAATCTAAAGTGGTATCTGTCTTAATTCAAAAGTAAACACGTGTGTGGGTCTATTTCTGGGCTCTCTATTCTGTTTTGTTACTCTATGTCTTTCGCAGCGTCAATATCACACATATTGCATTGTATTCATATACAATTTATATACAACTCGTTATTTAAAAGTTGAGGGATAAACCTCTGTCTATAACTGCCTCATTCAGGCCTTGAACACATATTTAACTATTGTCTATCTCATATCCCTATAATGGGGAGAATAATAGTCTAAAAAAATGGTTCATGAGTTAGTTGTAATTTATAAAATGTATAAAATTATTTTTATATTAAATAAAATTCACAATCTTTGGGCCCATAGAATACTTTTACTTTGTTGACAATTTAAACTTTTTCTTCTGAATACTAAAGCAACTTTAACAGACAATTTGGTGCATCTGACTTATGATAATCAGCTCTTAACCTCTTTCTGCTACATTAATGATTGTGTCTTTTGGGAAAATTTTTTAACATGAGACATCCTCCCTTACAAGAACTTTTGGTTTGTTTATTTCTCTACCCATTTATGTCTTTTATTATTTTTAACCCAGTTTAATTTCTGGAAGTCTTAATTTCTCTTAATACTTTGAATAGTGTTACTTTATTTAGAATGATCCTCAGCCCTTTTTACTGAAAGCCCCATTGCATTGTTTTCTCAGTTGGTTTCCTTTCCATTTTCTAGTTAATTAAATAAAAAAGGTTCTTTTTGCTTTCATATATTTGAAGGGTCCCCTATGAGTCCACAGAATATATTTCTTGGTACTTTTATTTTTTCCTTTTCAATGAAACTGTAACTTATTTCATCTTTTTGCTGTTCCAAATCTCTTCTACACTCATGCATTTTTATTGCTTCCTCCCCCACACCAGTGGTCCCTCCACCTGTTCCCTCATGAGCCATGAGCCGCTCACAAAGCTGTTTCAGGTGGCCCATAAGCTGCCTGTCAGTAATACTTGTGCCTTATAGACAAAGTGGTTACCAATGAGACTTCTCATGCTTCCTAGCCATGGTCAGAGCTGACGCTCACCTGTTTCACAGTTTCTTCCTCCGCTATGGAAATAAACTTTTTTTCAACTTTATGGTGCATAGCATTATTATTGGGGTATATTAAAGTAATTTGAATAATAAAAAGAATGGTGAATAGTTACATCATACCAATAGGAAGTTCACATTTCCTTAAGACTTGTGAATTTTACACAGTCACAAACTCAAGTATACCAAAAAAAAGATAATGAATTTATCTGTCTAGAACGAAAATCATCTGAGATGAATAAAACCCATCTTGGTTTAGTATAGAAAATTTAATCTTGCCATTTCTAGAAAATTCACTAATTTCTAATCTAACACTTAATCTTTTAGTGGGAAGTGGGTGGTAATTAATTAGCCAAACCAGGATTCTCCCCTCTCTCAGTATTTCTCTCTTCCTCCCGGGTCGGAGAGTGTGTATATCACATATTAAATGCACAGAGGGTGGTGCGGAGAGGTTGACATGTGCCCCTGGTCACTTCCTGTTCTTGTTGGCCTGTTCCTGATGTAATCATTCAGTCAAGCCTGGGCAATGTTGCATGACTCTGCAGGTATGAGCAGTTCCTCCATGGCTCCCAGTGGTGACTCCTCTCGCTCTCCTTTCTTCTGACTCTGCACTATCCTCATACTAAGTTGAAGGCCTCTTCTGGCCTATTTCTTGTCTGTAAGCCCCTCTAGTCACTTTAATGCATGCATGGGTAGGGGTGGGAAGTGAGAGGGCAGGGCTGCAGGCTTTCTTTTTAGCACTGTGGAATATTGAGGATTCTGTGATGCATTTTGGAGGACTGTCTTTGCAGAAACCTTTCAGTCATGGCTTCTTTACATTACCATGTGGGATGCAGAGGTTCCCTCTGTGGTTTATAGTCTTCTAGCCTATGCTCTGGGAAGCAGCCAGGAAATGGTCTGTTTGGCTCTGGGACCCCCAGAGACTTCTCAAAGCTTCTATTACTATACTGGTCCTGGGCTCCAGCTCAGGGTACTGGCGCTGCTGTTCTCTTTCCTGTCTTTCACAAAGTGAAAAAACCCTCTTCTCCTTTTGGGTGAATGTCACTGCATCACCCTGTATTTATCTGCATCTTATGGTATAAATTAAATGTTCTATATCCCCTGAGATTTGGCCTTTGATAATGATTTCAACCTCTTAAATTGAAAAAGTTTTATTTCATTTAATTGTCTGACATTTGCAACTGCATGGCTTTTAAGACTGTTATTTCTACTGTGGATTTACAAAATTGTCTTAAGAACTAAAAAACTAAGAGTGTAATGTTTAATTCTCTCTCTGTAGTAACTTCCCTAAGGAAAGTGGATATTGAAAGACCTTAATGCCACTTGAGTGAGCGAGGGTTATAAGGCATAGAACCACTTCCACATTTTTAACATTAAAATATTACTCCTGTAACTTTGTCTTTCTTTTAATAAAATATGTGATAATCACCCCAGAAAGCCCTCCTCACCACCCATTGTTTTCTCTGGTGGTGCATCATGTTGGAAAAGCCTGTGAATGATAAACAAATGAAAAGATCAAATAATTGTAATGAACCCCTAGAAAGTATGACATACTAAATATTTGGTAATACATCATTTCATTTGTAGTTTTGATTATCACAACATAGATATTTGAATGGGTGAGATATAGTGAAGTACCTTTGAAGCTAGAAAGGGTTTTGAATCCTGGATCTGGCACACATTAGCTATTTCAGGTCCTCGGAGATTTGGCCCATGGGGAGTATACCTGTTCTACTAGCTCTGCTGTGGCTAGTGACCTTGGGTAACTATCTTAAACCCTCTGAGCCCTTATTTCCTAATTTGTAAAACTGAAGTAACATTTTTCAATGCTATTCTATTGCCAACTATTTAAGAAGAATATAATGCAAAAAAAAAAAGATTTCATGGTCAAATAAAATTAGAAAGCACAATTAAATAAATATCTTTGCTATGGTACCTCTAAGTTCTTGTGTTCAGGTAAATTGTCTTATGATTATCCTAGGAGGGAATGTGAAACAAGAATAGTTCTTACTTGCAATCAAAAGAAACTCATTTTGGTTGATATAAGTTGAAAATAAATTTATTAGAAGGATTATGGGTAGTTCATTAAAATGGCAGGTTTGGAGAAAGGACAGGTATAAAAAAGGTTGGAGGCAGGCACCAGAATCACTTTCATGAACTAAGCCACTATGGTGAGCACATGCTAACCATGTCAGAGTCCTGGCTATACATGCTCCAGTATCTCTGCTGTGAGAGTTGACACTGAATGCTGCCACTGCCCTGGAGCATTCTATGATACCTTAAATCTTATAGGCAGTCTAGGTTATGTATTAAAGCCCTAAATGGGAAGACTTGGAAAATGAGCCTGAGAAGTTTTCAGTTTCTCTAGTGGGAAGTGTCCTCTACTATCATCACCAAGATGCACAAAAAAATAAAAAATGGTTTCTAATGCTGGTTGCTTAACCCACCAACCCAAAAACAAAAGCTACTATTTATTATACAGAGAGTATTTCCCAAATGTATTAAAAAGAAGAGCCTCTACTTTCTACTTTTCCTTGAAGCATTTCCAAAATATTATTAAGGCAAGATTAGAAATATTGATGATAAAGCACATAGCACACAGTATTCTCCCCCCTCCCCCCCAAAATGGTGACCTTTTTGTGGTTGCTATTTGTAGCTACTAGGCTAAAAATTAACACATTTAATAACTGCAGAAAACTACTATTCTTCCTGTGTAAGAAGAAAAATGCACTGGAAAAAACCATGCAAAGATTGAGGCAGTGGAATTTTGGTAGAAGACAAGGAAGGAAATATGTAGAGTAGCTTGGCAATACTGTTCAGTTCTCTGTGTGATAAAGAAGAGTCAGAGAGGCAAGAGTGGTACCTGTGGAAATGCTCCTGGGACAATGAAGGCCTGGATCCTGATGGTGGAAGTGGACATAGAAAGGGAGGGTCGCATATGACAGATTCATTGAGCTTGGCAAATGAGTATCATAGTTAATGAATTTGACAAACAAAAAAAAAACAACAAAAAACCAAGATGGCTGCAAGGTTTGAAGACTAGGGGCCATTCAAAAAATGGTGGTGCTAAAATGAAGACTTTAAAAAAGGAGCTGTTTAGGGCAAAATTTAGATTTGCTTTAGATTTCCTTTATGAAATTTGCAATTGTGGCTAGAATTAAAGTGTTAGGCTTACAGATGTAGCTTCAAGTGCCACCAGAATGAACAGGCTAGCTCAGACTCTAAGAGTATGTGAACTAGGCAAGAAGCAAGAGAAGGAAGTAGTCGCATGGGAATCTTGGTATAAGAATCTTAGAATTTTGAGATCATTTGATTCAATCTACTCTACCTATAGATGAAAAAATGAGGCCCATAAATTTTAAGCAAAAAGGAAAAATAATCATAAAAGAGACCGAAAACAAGCTATCAGAGGTGTCACAGACAGAAAGTTCCAATATTATAGAAGCAAAGGAAAAGGGACACAGACGTATCAAAGAGGCACTTGGAACAAAAGAAGTAAATCCTGTTTGGGCTTAACCCCAGAGATCTGAGGTACAGTACTAGACATTTTTTACATCTATTAGCCCATTTAATTCTTACAACACCCCTGCAGTGTAAGATATTACTACAATTTGACAATTGGTAAAATTGAAGCTAAGAGAGATTAATCACCTTGCCCAAGATCATGAAGTTTGTGAGTCGTAGCTGCAATTTGACCTCATTTGCCTGACTCCAAAGCCTTGTTCAATTGTAGAAAATATTTAGGGTAAGGGAGTGTGTGGGAGAGATATTTGGAGGAGCAAGGATTGGTTTAGGAGATATTTCTGGAACTCTCTAAAATTAATCACTATAGGCAGATCTTTATATGGTCTGAGTGTCTGACCCAGCCCAGAGTATTTTACCACTGGTTGAAAATTCTCAAGGCTCAAACTCTAAATGAAGTTGAGCAAATTCCAGATACACAGTGGAGTCACAGAGGGCTGCTTAGTCCACTTGGAGAGGAAGGTTGCATTGGTAGCAGATTTTCTTGGTGTAATTCTTTGAAAACTTTGTTTATTAACCCAGACCTTATCAGTCTGGTTTCTCTTCTTAGAGCTTCAGGCCACACCAAACATTACATCTTCTACCTCTTGAATGTCAAAAAGTCATGTCCCTTCTTCCTGAAGTCCCCAAGTCTACTCAGGTTCCCTTACTGACAAAAGCCTCTTGAGCTAACTTTTATCTTCTATTTTCCAAACTACCTTTTGGTTTATTTCCCAAATAAACTTCAATTGTAGCCTATCTGAATTTTTTTTATCTATTTTACATTAACATGTGTAAGAATCCAATTTACATCTCAATATACACTGTACTGCCCAAAGTGCATGCATGCAATTTGAACACAAGTAAGACCTGGGTTATTTTTCACAGATAGAGAAAGACAGACTATTCAGAGAAATCATTGATTTGGAAGTGAGATTTTAAAGTGGCAACAAAATGGATAGTATGAAAACCCCAAAGCAGGTATTAAACTATTGGTCTGAAAAACTTGGCTGAGAGAAAAGAATGGGGTAGTTGTAATCAGAGCTGTTCATAACTTACCTATTTGTTATTGTTGCTGTTGTATACTTTTAAGTAGAGGCTGCTGTGGTGTATATTATGGAATTGGGAAATAGGAGAGCAAAATGAGTAAGAGCTGAAATTCTAGAGACAGGAAATTATGCACTGGAATCCCAGGTTGTCCTCAATAGGTGGGTGTTTGGGGCATGTTTCTTTTTAAATTTTATTTTATTTTATTTTATTTTTAGGCGAGGAAACCCTTGATTGACCTCACAGATTGCAAGAACCTTGTCAGTTTACAATACCTTATTTCTTTTATTTTTTACGCCTACAGCACCTGGTCTTCCTAAGTGGTCTCCCATCCAAGTACTAACCAGGCCCAATCTTGCTTAACTTCCGAGATCAGACGGGATCGGACAGGGTTGTTCAGAATAGTACAGTTGTAGATGGGGGTGGCGGGCATGTTTCTTAATCAGCAAAGTCTTTGCTACTCAGAGTATGGTCTATGGAATAACATCCATCTTCATCACCTGGATCTTGTTAGAAATGCAAAATGGTGGTCCTTGTCTTTGGTGTTATATTTTGAAAGGATCTCTCATTATTCATAAATACATTACACTTTGAGAAGGCCACAGGCCCCAGTTCCTTCATTTATAAAATAGGAATAATAATGATAAAGACTACTGGTAAGTATGAAATCATATGATGCATGTCAGGCACATATTAAGTACTCAAGAAATGTTTGATTACTATTGTGATTGTGACTGAGATTGAAGACAGTAAAGAGGAAAGAATATGTTTGGTAAGGTTCTTCCCCAGAAAAAGGGTAGGGACAACCTCAGGTATAACTGGAGGGATAGTTCTTAGGAGAAGCAGGATTGACTTCTCCACAAGGACATTAGGGAAAGATGCTTCTCTCCCTGACCACTCTCTCTTCCAGGAGAGGAACAATCTCTGAGCTTCAGCTCCAGTTTTTTGAAATATTTAGATCTGATTTTCTCTGGAGTATTAAAATGCCAAAAGTTATAAAGATTCTCTTTAAACACCCCTGTAGAAAGCGAATTGATTCAATAAAGACATTTTAGTAAATTCAACAGTTGAGCATTAGTATTAAAAATAGATAGAGGCATCAATTTTTAACCTGGTACCTAAGTATTGTTTGAATTTTGCTTAAATTGCTGACAATTATTAAATGCATAATTTTGAGAAGAAATAGACAATAAAGATAACGTTATTTCTCTTGTTTCCATGACAATGGACAGCTTCATGGAATATATCCATCATGCATAGTCTCGAACCATCTGGTTTCTAAGTCCATGTTGAAAACTCTCTATGAATAAAATGTAGGTAAACTTTAATCAGTTTTATAATTACTGTAGTCCTTGAAGAAATTATTTAACTTGATTCTGCAGCTGCTTTAATATAAGGCCCAGAAATATTATCAGGATTTTTACTGTCACATTTAAGGAGCAGTTTAAGAATCATTGTACTTTAGCTGCAGATGCTACTGTTTCTGCTTTAGGTTGTGAGACTAGGATGTAGTGACATCACACAAAGATGGGGGAAGGTCAAAATTATTTTTTCTAACTGGCTCTGTCAAATATAAAAATTAACCATACTTTGAGCTGGGTTTTATGTATTGGTAATGTATGTTTATGTTAGAGTTTCTGTCAAAACAGGGATTAAAGATAAATGTAGCTAATTAAAAGAACATTTGCTTAGAGCTCCTAGTAATAGACACCTCTTTGTGAGGTCTTGAGGTATGGCTTTCTTTAAGAACTTATGTAATTTGTGTGGCTGAATCTGAAAAAAAAGACTTGATTTTCTGAAAATAAAATTTAAGTCTAAGCACTATCTAGTGTGAGTTCTAAGGAAATAACCTAAGTAATGGTTAGGTAAAATTTGCTTATGTAGTTAGCTATATAGAATTCACATGTCTAATCTACTCTGACCTTTTAGCCCAGCACACGGTTTTTCAGCAAAGCCTTTGAAGCAAATCTGCTCTGTCAGGAAGTGACACCCCTTATCTGGTATTGGATGAGTCAATATATTTTAAACTGATCCCTAGATAATTAGAAAATAAAATCTTTCAGGATCAAATCAGGCAATTGTTGCCTTTTTTATTACTTATTTCTACCAAGCAGGTAGACCTTCACTGCTATGATTATGTTTTTGTCGTCTGTGGGTTTTTGTTGTTGTTGTTTGGTAGTGGTGGGGGATGTAGGAGCCAAAGGGTAACATTTCCTGCTTCCCATCAACTACTTATACCAATTGAATTTATGGTCTAAGAGAAGTGGCTGATTCCTAGAGATTAGAAGGCATTTTATGAAATGGTAGAATCATTGTCTCTGAGTTTGTGTATATAGCTCTATGCAATTTTATACCATGTATGAATTCAGGCTCCCCATGCTTTCAGTTTTAAGGGCTATTTTTGCTGCATATAGAATTCTGGGTTGACAGTTATTTGAGCACTTTTGAGATGTTTGTCATCTTCTGCTTGCATGGTTTCTGATAAGAAGTGTGCTATAATTCTTATCTGTGTTACTTTGTATGTAACAATATATGCTTTTTTCCTCTGGCTGTGTGATGGTTAATTTTATGTGTTAACTTGATTGGACCACCAGATGCCAAGATATTTGGTCAAGCATTATTTCTGGGTGTTTCCATGAGGGTGTTTCTGTGAGGGTGTTTTTGGATGAGATTAACATTTATATCACTAGACTGAGAGATTCCCCTTTCAATGTGGTTGGGCCTTATCCAAATAGTTGAAGGCATAAATAGACTTTCCACAGTGAGACAGAATTCTTCCTGTTTGATGGTCTTTGACCTGGGATATTGGCTCCCCTTTCCTTTATTCAAATTCAACTGAAACATCTGCTTTTCCTGGGTCTCACACCTACCAGCCTTTGTCCATGGAGTATGCCAATTGCACTCCTACTCCTCAGGCCTTCAGACCCAGACTGAAACTAAATCATCACCTCCCCTGGATATGCTGCTTGCCAGTTCACCCTGCAAAATTTGAGACTTACCTGCTTCCATAATTACATGAATCAATTCCTCATAAAGAATTTCTCTCTCAAAATATAAGAGTAATAACATCAATTATCTCAAGAAACTCATTACATATTATAAGCTACATGTTATATGGTGTTACATGAAAGAACAGTTTCATCTACTAAAGAGGAGATTTAGTTGTTAGGCTTGAGGTGCAGTAATATTTCCAAATGTACCGCAATAGTTGCAAAAGCTCTTGGTATTTGAAACCATTTTATGTTTAAGAAGGTTAGAAATCATTAGAGTTACCTAATCATCAGAGTGATTCTTGAGCTCATATCTAACCTCTCATTTTACTTTAACATTATTTAAAAAGCTCTATCCTATGGATATAGATATTTATTAGCTTCAAACTCCTTACCAGGAAAACACACACATGACACAGAGCTACGTAAAGTAAAAATCTGCATTCATTTTAAGAAAGACCCTGTTGAAGATTAAGAATTGCCAAGCTTCTGGATATAAAATGTAAGTTTTTGCTATTAGATTACTAAGAGCTTTATGTAAGGAAACTTAATAGTGAGGATAGTAATTCTACCACCAGGGGTCTTCATATTTTTTCTTGAATGCAGCCAAAGAGAAAAAAGAGATAAGACTTGGTATTCAAGAAAAATTTCTTTCTCCTATCATATGTCCAAGCCACATACCACAGCTTAAAGGCAAATATGTAGGTTTTCATTTAATTACCCCAAGTTTCAAAAATATATAGAGAAAATTTTGCTTCCAGGTTTTTAGGGCAGTTTTATTTCTTTTATGGAGATTTTTGAAAATTGAAAAATCTTGCAGGCTCTTTTTTTGTCTATATGACATCGAGATTTGTATTTCTTTGACAAATCTTTAAGTCACCCTGGGTCAGAGTGAGAAGGTAGTGCTTTTAGTTAAGATGGTTGCCCTGTTAGGGATTCCAGTAAACTGTAAAGAATAAACAACTGAATGGAGGATGTAGAAGAGGAGAGATCTCATGGGAAGCTGTCAAGTACTTATCAAGACAGTGCTCTGGGCACACCACCAGGCTGAGGAAGGCACGACATGTAAGGAAACTATGACCTATAATGATAGCTTACAATGTGAGTTGGGAAATTGGACTCTAATGTATGCAGCAAGAATGAACAACTTTGAATAAGAGTATTTCAGAACACAAAGATTCTATAATAAAATTTATGTTTGAATATGTGACTAGAATTGATGTTGAGTGTCTAAAATACATGTCTGCTTATCTACTCATATTTCTATTCATTTATCACCAATTTATACCACACATTTTTTCCCCAAAATTGTTTAAAACATTTGCTCCATTTGATTTTTTTTTCTATTGGTGGTACCTTTACAGCAAAAAGTTCAGCAACTGGGAATTCTTATTTCTTGTTCTGACTTTCAAGAAACTAACTGTGATCTTCAGTAAATTACTTTACCTCTTTGGTCTTCAGCTTCTTGTGCATAAGTAACTTTATTCAAATCTCACATGCAATAAAATTCACCTAGTGTAAGTGTATAGTTCAATAATTTTTAGAAAAGATATAGAGTTATGCAACCATCACCATAATCTAGTATTAGAACATTTCATCACTTCACAAAGTTCTCTCATGTTTGTTTGCATTCAGTCTGTGCTCCCTTAACCTGAACCAATGAATAAAAAACTTCTATCTCACGAATTTGTCTTTTCTAGAATTTTCCTATTAATAGAATTATACAATATGTAGTTTTGCTGTGACTGGTTACTTTTATTTAGCACATGTTTTGTAGGTTCATCTATAATGTGACAACTATGGGTGCTTTGTCCTTTTTATTGCTGAGTAGTATTCTATTGTATGAATATGTCACATTGTGTGTAAAAATATTTTAATTGTTTCCAGTTTAGGGGTACTATGAATAATGATGCCATAGACATGTAAGAGGGTTTTCATGAACATGTTTTTTTTTTTTTTTTGCCAAGCCCTCCTTTTATTTATTTATTTATTATTTTTTATTTTTTAAATTATAAGTTATTTTAATTGGTTTCAAGTATACAGTGCATGATTAGACATCTATATACTTCATAAAATGATCCCTCACCAGTTGCTCACTTTCTCCTCTGACTCTCCACCTAGCCAACGTATTAATGCTGATTTATTTCCTATGCTGTGCTCCCCATCCTCGTGACCATCTATTAGCTAACCCTTCACCCCATTCTCCCAGCCTCCCAAACCCCTTCCTCTCTGTCTGTCATCAAATTGTCCACTATATTTGGGAGCCTGTTTTTAATTCGTTTGTTCTTTTTAAACCTTAGGTTCCACATATAAGTGAAATCATGTAGTCTTTATTTTTCTGTCTGACTTACTTTCTAGGTCCATCAAAGCAATATCTTTTTCCATCCCCTTCCTTTTAGTCTCTGTATATCTTCTAATCTGAAGTGAGTCTTTTGTAGGCAGAATATGTAGGGGTCTTTCAGCCACTCTATTTTTTGATTGAAGCACTTAATTCTTTTCCATTTGAGGCACTTATTGATAGAAATGTAGTTGTTACCATTTTTTATTTCTGTTTTTCATACATTTTTTTTTTCTTAAAGAAGTCCCTCCAACACTTCCTACAATACTGGCTTGGTGTTGATAAATTCCCTTAGCTTATTTTTGTTTGGGGAGCTCTTTATCTGTCCTTTGACTCTAAATGATAACTTTGCTGGATAAAGTATTTTTGGTTATAGATACTGGATTTTCATCCTGTTGAATATTTTTTGCCAAGCCCTTCTGTACTGCATAGTTTCTTTAGAGAAATCAGCTGCCAGTTTTATGGGGTTTTTCCCTTATAAGTAACTATCTGTTTTTCTCTTGCTGCTTTTAATATTCTCTCTTTGTATTTAACTTTTGGCATTTTAATTATGATGTGTCTTGGTGTAGGCCTTTTTTGATCTCTGACTTTTGGAACTCTCCAAGCTTCCTGGTGTTTTATGTCTATTTCCTTCACCAGGTTAGGGAAGGTTTCCATCATTATTTCTTCAAATAATTGTTCACCATCTTGATTTTCTTCAGTTATGTCAATCAGATAGATATTTGGACCCTTAATAGTGTCTCATATGTTCCTTAAATCATTTTTCTTTCTTGGCATCTTATCTCTTGCCATTCCAATTGCATATCCTTGACTTTCTCATTTTCTAGATAGGGCATGTGATCCTCTTATTTATTCACTTTGTTTATTCCTTTGTTTATTTCATTTAATATACTTCTCATCTCAGATAATGTGTTCTTCATTTCAGACTGGTTCCCTTTTATAATTTCCATTTCCATTTTTATGTTTTTTATCTCTTTGTTGAAGTTCTCACTGAATTTATCTACACTTCCCAAAAGTTCATTGAGTGTCTTTATAATCAATGTTTTGAACTCTGCATCTGTTAGATTTTTTGACTCCATTATGTCTGGATCTCTGTTTTGTTCTCTCATATGGTTTGTACTTCTTTGTCTTCACATTTTGGCTATCTTTCCATGTCTGTTTCTACGTACCAAGCAAAGCTCCTAAGAGTCTTGGTCTTATTTGTGTAGATTTGTGTAGTAGGTGTCCAGTGGCACAGTCCTGAGAGGGGTTCAACTGCAGGTCAAATTCAGCAAGCCATCCACAGATGCTGTGCTTATAGTTGTCTCAAAAGGCCTCACCAGAAACCAGGGCCGGCTGCCTCCAGTGTGAGTCTAGGCACTGCTCAGCAAGGAGCACTTGACTCGCTGAGGATATACCTAGATGTGGGTTGGGTGGGACTTTGAGTTGAGGGAGGTGGGGCTTCAGAGAATCCTTTGGGCAGAGTGACCTCTTTTTTTCAGTTTGATGACATCATGGATATGGCCGTGCTGAGTCCATTCACTGGGGGAGGGGACGGCTCAACAGGGAACAATGGAAAATAGTCTCACCTAGGCTCTCATTCTGAAAATGTCTTACTGTAAGTCCCTGGTGCCCCCTGCACACAGCCGACTCATCACTGGTGCTCAGAGCGAGTGGGTCCTTCACTGTGAAAATCCGCTCTTGGATGCAACCACTTTAAGAGGCTTCTATCGCTGCCCCTGCCACAGTTTTCATCCAACTCAGTTGCTCAAGACTGAGCTGCATCATGTGTTCACCCTGTTCTATCTTATGCCACTGCAGAGTGCTTTCTTGGATTTCTCCCTAGTCACATGGCTTATTTTTCTAGATCCCAGGTGATTTTTCCTTGCTGCTTCTCCTTGTTTTTGTCAAAACTTTGATTTGGTCGCCAGAGGAATAAATAGAGCCATATTTTTTTTTGCTCCCCATGAACATGCATTTTTATTTCACTTGGATATATAAATAGAAATAGAATTCCTTGGCCATACAAAAATTATATATTTAATTTTTAGAAAACTGCCAAAATTTCCCAATATAAGTGTATCATTTTACATTATCACCAATGTATGCAGGCTCCAGTTTATACACATTTTGCCATATTTTTTATTATTAATCTTTTTTTATTATAGTCATTCTTGTGGTTACATAATATCTCATTGTGGTTTTAATTTGCATCGCTCTAGTAATGATGTTAAGAATTTTGTGCATTTAATAGCTATTTATATATCTTCTTTTTAAAAATGTAGTTATTCATTTCAAGTATATAGTATATTGGTTAGACATTTATATAGTTTATAAGATTATTCCCCAATTGCTCTTTCCTCTGGCTGTCCACCTAGCCATTATATTAAAGCTAACTACTCTCCTCATCTCTGTGACCATCTATCATCTACTAACTTGTACTTCTTTAACACTTCACCATTTTCTCTCTGCCTCCCAACCTCTCTCCCCTCTACCCATCACCTGATTGCTTCTACATTTGTGAATCTGTTTTTGATTAGTTTGTTCTTTTTGCTCTTTATATTCCACATATAAGTGAAATAATATGGTATTTATCCTTCTCTGTCTGACTTATTTCACTCAGCATAATAACCTGTAGGTCTATCCATGTTGTTGCAAAAAAGAATTTCATTCTTTTAATGGCTGAATAATATTCCGTTGTATATATGAACCATAACTCCTTTATACAATTTGTTGACAGACATTTAGGTTGCTTCCATATCTTGGCTATTGTAAATTGTGTTGCCATGAACATAGGAGTGCATAGATCTTTGTGAATTATTGTGTTTTTTTTTTGGATAAATACACAGAAGTGCAATTGTTGGGTCAAAAGGTATATCTATTTTTATTTTTTGAGAAATCTCCAGACTGTTTTCCATAGCAGCTGTACCAAATTGCAATCCCACCAACAGTCTTTGAGGGTTCTCTTTTCTCCACATCCTTGCTAACACTTGTTATTTGATTTATTGATGATAGCCATTCTGACAGATGTGAGATGATATCTCATTGTGGTTTTAATTTAAATTTCTCTAATAATTACTGACCTTGAGCATCTTTTCATATGTCTATTGTCCATCTGTATTTCCTCTTTGAAAAAATATCTGTTCAGGTCTTCTTCCCATTTTTAATTAGATCATTTGTTTTTCTGTTGTTGAGTTGTATGAGTTATTTATGTATTTTGGACATTAACCTCTTTTCAGTAGTATCAAAGGAAAATATCTTTTCCTATTCAGTTGGTTGTCTTTTCTTTTTTGTTGGTGGTTTCCTTTACTGTGCAAAACCTTTTTAGTTTGATGTAGTCCCATTTGTTAATTTTTTTCTTGTATTTTCCTTGCCTGAGTAGATATGTCTGAGAAGAAATTACTAGTAGCAATGTCAGAGAGATTACTGCCTGTTTTCTTCTAGAAGTTTTATAGTTTCAAGTCTTACATTTAAGTCTTTAATCAATTTTGAGTCTGTTCTTTATACAGTGTAAGAAGGTGATCTAGTTTCTTTTTTTGTGTGTATCTGTCTAATTTTCTCAACACCTTTTATTGAAGGGATTGTTTATACCTCATTGTATTTTCTTGTCTCCTTTGTCATATATTAAGTGAGCATATAGCTGTGGATTTATTTTTGGGCCCTCTTTTCTGTTCCATTGATCAATGTATTGATTCATTGATCAACAATACTATACTGTTTTGATTACTGTAGTATAGTATGATATCGGGTATTGTGATACCTCCAACTTTGTTTTTCATTCTCAAGATTGCTGTGGCTATTCGGGGTTTTTTTATAACTCCATATAAATTTTAGGATTATATGTTCTAACTTTCTGAAAAATTTCATTGGTATTTTGATAGGGATTGCACTGAATCTATAAATTGTTTTGGATAGTATGGCCATTTTAACAATGTTGATTCTTCCTACCCAAGAGAAGGGTACAATTTTTCATTTATTTGTATCTTCTTCAATTTCTTATAATTTTAATTTCTCATAATTTATCATAATTTTCTGAATAGAGGTCTTTTACCCCCTTGGTTAATTTGATTTCCAGGTATTTTATTGTTTTTGATGCAATTGTAAATGGATTATTTTCTTAATATCTCTTACTGAAAGTTCATCATTGGTGTACAAAAATGTTATTGACTTCTGAATTTTAATTTTGTATCCTGCTGCTTTACTGATTCATTAATTAATTATAACAGTTTTTTGGTGGAATATTTAGGATTCCTCATATATAGTATCATGTCATCTGCAGATAAGAAGAGTTTTAGTTCTTTTCTAATTCGGCTATTTATATTTCTTCTTTGATGAACTATTTATTCAAATATTTTATTCATTATAATTATGTTCTTTGTCTTATGACTAAGTTATGAGAGTTCCTTATATATTCTGAATGTCTTTTAAAAATTAATATAATTTTCTTTTTAGAACAGTTAGGTTCAGAGCAAAGATGAGCAGAAAATATACAATTCCCTTTTCCCTACCTCTTCCCAAACTCTTCCAATATCCACATCCCATATTACAGTAATACATTTGTTACAATTAATGAAGTTATGTTGATGTATTATCACACAAAGTCCATAGTTTACATTAAAGTTCACTCTTTATTGTATATTTTATGAGTTTTGACAAGTGTACAATGACAGGTATCTATTCAATGACATACTACTATAGTATCACATAGAATAGTTTCACTGTCCTAAAAAGAAAGAGCATAAATCTGCAGATGTCCAGTGTTCTTATTCAAATTTCTAGTAGCTTGTTATGAATTAATGCATCTCAATAAATTGTTTATTTTTGGTCAACTTCCAAATCTTTAAATACATGATTTTGATAATTTTGTCCAGTTTAAAGTTGTTTTCTGAAGAGTGGATTTGCCAACCTCTTAACTTTGTGTAGCTGGAAGTCCTGTCCTGGATAAGTTTTTAATTCACAGTTATTGATGTTTACATTTTTTCCCATGAAATATCCCCTGTGTCAATAGAAAAATTAATAATGCAGTATTTCTTACAATTCTGTTCTGCAATAGTCTCTGGGATTTTCTTCTAGCCTTGATGCTTACCTGCAAAATTTGATGCTGGAACTTCCTAGATTTGAACGTAAAGTGTCAACAAAAATATGGTTAGACAACTAGTTTTCATATTACTTCTTCAAGCTGTTCTTAGTTTGTTAACTGTTTGAGAGTTGTCATTGTTCAATCATTCTATCAGGATTAACAGCTAAATTTGTTCATATGCCTACAATGACACAACTGTCAGCTGGGTAACAGTTACTATGAGAGTGCCCTCAATTAAAAAGATATTAAAATGTAAAAAAAAAAACCTCTGATGATTGATGAAATAGGTTAATATTATAATCCAGTTCACTTTAGAGAATAATTTAGGATCAGGTAATCTTTATTGCATCTTATTCAAAAGGCTAAAGACCCTAAAGAAAACAAGAGGTTATTTGCTATTGTATACATGAAATTATACATGATAGGGATTATATACATGAAATTATCTTTGAGAATGGGCTCAGAAAATAGTTATTGACAGAATGTGTTTTATTTCTTCTCTGTACATTTTTATTGAGACTATAATTGTGTTAAAAAGACAATAAAAAATGTTTCACTATTATTTGAGTCAAAGAAAAGGTCAAAACCATTAGACCAACTTGAACCAATTCAAGAGCCTTTCTATAGTGAAATTTCAGATTAAAAATTGGCTTTAAAGTACGGAATTAATCTACTTTTGTCTTTGAGTATTAACACTTTTTAAAATTTCTGACATTTAAAGAACTTGAGTAGGTTTTATCTTTATCTCTTTCTATGTTTTGTACTTAGTATTCCAAAGCCCTTATAAAAATTAGATCATGGCAGAGAAAACAAATGAGCATTTTTATCTTCATCAGTCACTTCTGCACATAGGGAAGTACTGTTTTGCACGTTTCCAAATGGCTAGTTTTATATATCTGTTATAACCTCAAAACACATGACTTTAGGGAAGACTTGGTAGTTGATGAGAGAAATGAGAAGGGCACCGTGCCCAGGGGTTCTGACTTCTGGCCACAGTGATAATTGTCATCAAACTATAAATTTAGAGTTGGAAGAAATTGTATAGATTATTTAGACTTGATGACACAAATACAAAGGCCTATAGAAGCCAGAGAAATAATGCAAAAGTAGAACAGGCCAATTTTTCTGATTTTGCCTGTATTTCTTGAAACACATGGTCCTCTCAGTACATGTATCTTTTCTCCACTATTAACAGTTGGCATGAGTAGGGTGAAACATTTCTCTGAGACAAACAGTAGTGCAAGTGAAAAGATATATGAAAAGATAATTTAACCAGCTCTCTGTTTTTGTAAATGAAGTCTTTTTTTTTCTTTGTTTTAGAACACAGCAACACTTATTTATTTATGTATTGTCTATGGCCATTTGCATGTTATGATGACAGAATTAAATACTGTGACAAAGACTACATGGCCTTCAAAGCCTAAAATTTTTACTATATGGCTTCTAATAGAAAGAGTTTGCCAACTCTTGATAAATGACGTGTCACAGAACCTCAGTTTTGGGAGAGAGAAATTGTTGGGGGCTATAGCAAATTAAAAAGTGTGAACTCCATCTAATGAATTGTCTCTTGTGAACTGGCTCAATGTTGCACATAAAAATCTTAATGTTATACAAAATCTTTCTGTTTTTAAAGATTGATTCAATATTCTATTAAACACTGTGATTAAATATTTTATTTAAACACAATATTTATTTATTATTTAAATATTTTATTTAAACCCTCAGAACCCTCCCTTGCCCCATATGTATCCAGGCTAGATTTGGCCCTCAGACTGAAACTTTATGACTTAAGATCTTTTTTTCTTAATTGTGATTTTTTCTTTTTTTCTTTCTAAAAGTTATATTGTTGTTGTTGCTTTTTTAAAAAAAAAAAACTACTGTGCTACTTTTTATAGTTTTTTTACTTCTTGCATATATTTTCAAACCTATCTTTGAAGTGTGGTTGTTTTATAGTTAGCACCTGATAATCCTAGTATCTGAAGTTTTTGTGGGTATGTTTTCTGTTGTTATTTCTGCTGCTTATCACCCATGGTGGCTTCTTTTTTATAAATGCCTGGTCATCTCGGATCATAATATATTCGTCATACTTGAAAGATTTATTTGTGGGAGTAACTTGAGGCCTAGGATGAAGGCATTTTTTTCTTGATAGTATTTTATTTGCTTCTTTCAGGCCCATGAAAGAACTATAAAGTCTGGGGTCACCTTCATCCAAGTTCAAAACTTCAGATTTTTTGAACCATGGAAAGTGTATTGTGAGAATATGAAAGAGTAGGTTTATCTTAAAATTCTACTTTACTGTGGAGAGATTCTCCTATAAATACCTCACTTTATGTGGGTCTAGCCTCTTAAATTTCTACCTCCCATAGAGACAAGCAAAATAAATATTAAAATTTGTTGGAATTGACAAATGCCTTCTTATTTACTGCATTGTTTTCCTTCAGTTTGTTCTGATAATTCTTTTATTTCTTGTTAGATCTTTGGTATTTTTAAGAATATATTTTTATATATTTCATACAGTACTTTTAGTTTTTAGTGGGAGGAGTATCCAAATAGCAACTCATCATTATCAGAAACTGGAACCTGATCTATTCCCACTCTCTCATTTTATAGATGAGGAATCTTTAGGCCTAGAATGTGAATTATTCAAGATAATACAAATAGCACTTTGTAACACTTGGATTAGCACTTAATTTTCCCGACCTCCAAACCAAAATTCTCTTTACCATCCACATTTCATTTTAGGATATTAGTTGGTGGTATGCTGACAAATGCTTAACAACTGAATTTCTGGAAAAAAATTTCTAGTCACTGTTTATGCCAATTTCTATGGCATAAATATTCCCACTAGAGCCAATTTCAAGCTACCAACTTGATGATACTGAACACAGAATTGAAAAAAGATACACAAAATTGCCTCTCATGAGCTGTTACAACCTGGCTCCAGCACACTACTTATACCTGACTGAGAGAGAATAACATTTTTTAAATATTCCTACATCTCAGACACTCTACTGATACCATCTGGTTTAATTTTCAGAACAATATTATAAGGCTGTTATTATTCTAATCACAATTTTAAAGATGAAAAACTTGAGATTCAGAAATATAAAACTATTCAAAGTCATATAACTAACAAGTGGTAAAACCAATATTTGAAAATGTCTCTGTGAGATTATCAGAGCCAGTGCTTTTCTGATATCCAGAATTATTTCATGAGAGATATGGTAGGCCTAAAGTCTCCACAAAAGATGGAATAATTGGGGTAAAGGTTTTCTTTCCAAGTGGTTCCCTAAGCTACTTTCCCTTCTGGCTAGTTTGCATCTTCCCCTGATTCTACTATAGTTTTCCAAAAAATGGTACCCAAGTTAGTGTAATGCTACTTCCTTCTTATTCCATGAATCTTCTCAAGATTACTCTACAGTTTTATACTAAAATCTAGTTTCTTAGGTACTGCTCATGTCTCTCTTTTAATTCATATTTGGCCCTGGTTCCTCGAGAGCATCTGTCCAATCATCTCCCCTTTCCTTCCTTCCTTCCTTCCTTCCTTCCTTCCTTCCTTCCTTCCTTCCTTCCTTCCTTTCTTCCTTCCTTCCTTCCTTCCATCTTTCCTTTCTTCCTTCCTCCCTTCCTCCTTTCCACCCAAAAGTGTGTTATATTCTAGGATATAGAAATTGATTTGAGGGGTTAAAATCTTTGCCTTAAAATTCTCTATATAACTTCCAAGGAATGTCAAGAATATTAATAGTTCTTCCCCAGAGGAATAAAAATTGTGTTACAAACTCCATGGAGTTTCTTAAAGCTGAGAAATCAAAGTAGTCTAGCTAGAAAGCTGGTTGTTCTTTTTTCCCATTTTTATAGTTCTGTATTTTGCAAGAGGCTCCTACACTGAGAAGGAGGGAGCATATTTTAAAGTGACAGGTAGACAAACTAGCATTCTCTAGGAGTCCTCCCACTTCCAGCTGCAGAGGATGCCCCTTTTGACCTAGTTGGAGACCCAGTTAACACATTCATTTCAAAGAATGAGGACTAAATTCCTTTTAACCTTCTCCCAGCTGCAAATTCATAATCTGGTTCTCCATTTTCAATAATGATTTAATATAAATATATTTAAAATAATAATCATGTCCTTCCCTCTGCCCTCCCCTTCACAGCTGTGGTTTCCTACTATGAGATTCATCTGAACTGTGATTAATATATGTGTTTAAAGAAACATGCATTTCTCTTTTTTTTCTTCCTCACAGCTGTATTTTCCCTACCCTAGCAATTTCTTTCCTATACATATTACATATACACTTTAGTTCCAGACTCACAGAAACTATTTTTTAAATACTGGATATTGTAACTATGTTCTCTTCATACTATACCAGTACCTTCACACTATGATTCCATCCCAACGTCCTGAAGCTTTTTAAAATAGATATCCTCATTGGTCTCAAGTGCTTAACAAAGTTCTGATGGCAAGTGTTTAGTAACCACTCTTAGACAAGGCAATATTCCTTCTTCTTTCTGGTCACTGAACACCACAGTTCAGGACATCCCAAGAATTTGGAGAGCACAAGATTGTATTATCTGTTAATTGAGCATTCTCTTCTTTATGTCTCCAGGGCCATAGTTTTTAAATTGAGGTAAAATACACATAACATAAAATTAACTATTTTAAAGTATATAATTAACTTGTATTTGGTAAATTCAAAATATTGTGCAACCATCATGTCTATCTAGTTCCAAAATATTTTCATCATACCCAAAAAAGACATCCATATCCATTAAGTAGTCATTCTCTGTTTCCCACTCCATTCAGACCCTGGCAACCATTTACCAATTTTTTGTCTGTGTGGAAGAACCATAAGTTTTGGATATAAGTGTCAACCATACTACTTATTTAAACAAATTTCTGAATGTGGTTTGTTCCACAGTTGAGGGATGAAGTTCTCAAAGCCACAACTGTCTAGCAACAAGATCATACGATCATACTAGCACATTATGCTCTTATAGTTAAAGACTACTTCAGTGACTAAATCAATGAATGATGGATTGGAACTGGATCTGATATGGTTCAGAAACCCAAACACATGACAATTGAAATTGTGAGAAAGGAAATTTCTGAACCTCTCCCAACAATGACTGCAGACCTAAAAATAGTCATAAAGGATGGTTTAAATAAAGTCTGTCTTCAGAATGTAAGAAGACATCAGAATAGGATAAAAACTGGATGGAGAATGGGGAGAAGCATATTCAGAAAACTTCTAAATTCCAAACACCGAGATTTTATAATATCTCTATACAAGATCTAAACAAAGGGAGGAAGAAATCTTTAGCTTCACTTCTCTCCCCTAGAGTCAGTCATGACACTTGTGTCTCCTTCTTTACTCAATTAATTCTGGAAGTGCATGAATTGTGGTTAGGGCTAGGTCTTTTTTTCTCTCCATTTCAGTGCTTCCTCAGTGGCTTCCCATGTATTAGTTCCAGAGGGTTTTATAGGTGTTATATAAAAATGGTTTCTTGATTTGTTTATTTATTCATTTTCTCATGCATTAACCATTCATTGATTCATTGGTTCATTCATTCAACAAGTGTTTACTTAATTCTTCTAATATATTTAGCATTGCTGTAGGTTCTGAAAATAAAGAAATGAAGAAAACAGACAAGCCGAGTCTGATTATTAAAACAATATTCCTTACTACAAGTCCTCCAGGATCTAAATTTAATAAAACAATAAGAATTATTAAGCTTCAAGAGGTATTTCAAAAATTCTTTGAAAAGAGATTTGACCACATTAAACTTGAATTCTTTAGAAATACCTTAGGAAATGCATTACTATTAAGTATAAAAAGTTTCTTTTTCTGGATTCTGTTACACTGCTATAACCTAATTCCCCCAAGTAAGTCTCCTTCTTATTCTCTGTAATAGAGAATGTGGTTTTTTCCCTCTTCAGAGTACTTACCACAGTGTGTAGTTGTATGTTTATTTATTTTCAACAAACTTCTTCAATTTATTTCAACCTAATACATTTTTGAAGGCTCACTAATGTGCACTGTCTATACTTCTCTTTGTATCTCTCCTATCTCTTAAATGTTCTTGTTTCAGATCCCTGTTAGATCTACCCTTCACACTGCTGATACAATAATTTTTTAAACATATTCCTGGTAGAGGCACTTCCTCACCTCAAATTCCCAAGATAAAATTCAACAACTTTAGCAAGACACAAAATGTCATTAATGATTTGTCTCCTCCATCTTTTTTCATATCTTTTACTTCCCCCATGCTCCTGACATACAAAGCTATTTATATACCTTCTAGTGTTATGTTCATCTGAGCTTTTTGTGACATATTTATGCTTTATCATCATCCTGAAATGGTCATTCTGCCTTCATAGAACTATGTACTAATTGGTCTTTAGATAACTCACTTGTCTTTTACAGTTATATGTTTATTTTGAGGTTTACTTGCTTATGCTGTCTCTGCTGCTATTCTGCTAGTTCCATGAAGACAAAATACATGGAACTTAGTGGGCACCCAGTAAATAATTTGAATTTGTCGAAGGAATAACTGAAATAATAAATTATCTATCACTTTCATTTATTTTATTTAGTATTTGAATTCTTCCCTCTTTCAATTTTTTTATTTCTCTAAGATTATGGGGGAACTCTAGAAAAATACTGAACAGGTTGACTATTGCAGGTAAGGGATGCATATGAGGTCACATTTTTTATTGGTCTTGATGATTGCTGTAGGAGATGTAAAAATTATAGAAAAAACTCCCTGTATGCAAAAGGTCATATATTAAAATAATAACTAACATTTTTGATATTATTGTATTTAGCACTGTTTTAAGCACTTTTATAAAGAATAACTCATTTAATTATTTAACAATCCTACAACATAGACATTATATTATCTCTTTTTTTATCTATGCTATTATTAATAGTAAGGTGAAGTAACTTCTTCAAAGCTATACAGCTCAGTAATAGTAGATCTGGTATCAAACTGTGGTAGTCAGGCTCCCTACTGTAAGCCACTATGCTCTAACATTTGTATTTATAATACTCTCATGTCCTTGCAGCTGTAATACTCTTATATTCTTGGAGCATAATCAACTTTCACAGCAGGATGATGTTTGCTAGGAAAAGAAATTACGTCGTTGAATGTTTCATTGACCAGACATTTTACAAGATACTCCTCCTGCCCTTAAGGAGAGAGAACATTTTCAGGAGTTAGTTATTTTTTGTGATAACTCTAAGATGTATCAGGAATTGAACTCAGGTAATCTTACTTCAGTCTTCTACACTCATTAATCATTAGATCATACTGCCTCAAGACCTTTGTAGTCAGTGTTATGTAGAGCACATATTATTCCCTTGATATTATTTTTCTATATATTTTTTTTTCTTTGCAGTTTTGATATCTGTTTTTTTTGTTGTAGTTTAATTTGGTTGTATATGTTCACCCATGAATATGTTTAAATTTTAGCTGTAATTATGAAAAGATTGAAATAATGAAGCTTGCCTTGGGAAGAGTTTCTGTTGGAGTTGACTTGAGAAAAGTCTTGAATAAGTTAGAAAGTGGGAGAAATTGGCTATTTGAATGTTTTGGATCTAAGGGAAATAATAGCAGTGAGCCTGAATCTCAGGAAAGGAAGGGATCAAGAGCTTCTCCAAATAGAGTAAGAAGATTATATTACAGAATAGGCAGAGAGAGACTCAGACAGATGGATTTGAATATTTCACTGTGGTTCATTGTTCCTGAAAGGAGGCAGACAAACTAAAACACCAAGATAATAGTGTACTCTTGTTCTTCAGATAAGAAATAATGGTTATTATTTATGGACATCTTTATATAAATAGGTATATCCATCTACATCCCTCTCTGAATAAGGTCTTGGTGAAAGTAAAGAAGAAAGACTAAAGAGAGAGAATTATTTCATCCCAGAAGAGGGACCTAAGATAAAAAGCTTTAGTGCAGCCCCACAGAAGCTTGCATTTTCTGAGGATAGACTTATAAAGGGAGGCTTAATACAAGAAGGGATACACAGAAGGCCCCATAGAAACAAAACAAAGCAAATAACTCCCCTGCCCAAACTAGAACCAGTTTGGATTATAAACAAGGACATACATTAAAGCACAGTTCTAAATGAGATAGCACTTGTGGCATGTTAAATACGTGTTAGTGTACCTAGTACATTGCCTGGTGTCTTAGTCTGCTTAGAGTTCCATTAAAAAAATACCAGAGACTGAGTGGCATATATTGAGCAGAAATTTATTTTTCACAGTTCTAGAAGTTGGAAAGTTAAGATCAGAGTGCTAACAGGGTAGGTTTCAGGATAAGACCTCTTCCTTTAGCTTGAAGACAGCCCTCCATTTTCTTTATGCTCATATGACCTCTTCGCATATACATGGAGAGAGAGATGTCTGTTTCTTTCTTATAAGAACATAAATTCTATTGGATTAGTTCCAGACCCTTATGAACTCATTGAACTTTAAAGGCTCTATTTCCAAATACAGTTGTATTGGGGGTTAGGGCATCAACATGAATTTGGCAGTGAGGGGGACATAATTCAGTCCAAACCACCTAACATACATTAAGTATTCAGTAAATTTCAAGTAGACAAATATCTTCAAGGACAAGGACTGTGTTACCACATAGTAGCACATAACAGGCATTTAAAAATCTTTTTCAAATAAATGAATGATATGCTGTGAAGCCTGGTGGCCCAGAACCAGAGATAACACATTTTATAGTTTGAGTGCTCAGAGCCTGAACCTACAATATCGAGTGCTTCTTTTATAGAGCACAGCATAAAAAGGACTTCTGGTTAGTCACAATTGCTCTTAGTTGTATGTACCCTGTCCACAAGGTCACCCTTGACTAGGAAGGCAATAATTAACCATCTACTCCTAAAGAGTGGATTGCTTCCCATTTATTTTTACTAGTTTGTCTATAGTGTTTTCCTCTGGGTCCTTAGAAACCTACCATTTTTGAAAATTTTTTCAATAAGTGAAAATTAAATGTTTATATAGGTCAACAGGTTCTTGGTAGGTATTAAACAAAAATAAAAGATTTTCTCATTTTCTTTCCCTGCTCTCTGGCCCCAAATCATTCGGGATGCAATGACATAATATTTCATTTGCATGGAGAGAGAACTCTTGAATACTATCTTCTGGTAAGCATGCAAGGCATGGGTGATGAAAGAGATGGAAAAAGTGACCTGGTCTCCAACATTGATGTCCTCCTGGACCACTGAAGCAGCTAGGTTTGAAGCTTGATCTTTGAAATAGTGCTGGATATATCATGCCTTTTTTTTTTTCTAGGAGCTTGGGCACCATTTAACAATTACCTCTTTGCTGATTCAACAGGAAAGGTGACAGATGCCCATCCACCCACAAATACTTCAACTGATTCCAAAGAATGTGAAGGAGTGGCTGTTGTGCCCAGGTTTCCAAAGAAAAAGACAAAGTTTAGAAAAGGATTCTGAATCTTTGAGAGAGACAGGAACAGGAATGGAGGGAATTCCATGTACTTTTTTATCTGCTAACTTTTAAAGGAAGGCCTTTCCCAAACTGTCTAGATTTATTTATTAGTACCACAGACTTTTAGTTAGAATAATTTGGGAGCAAAGGAAGTAGAATTTTCAAATTACATGTACTGTACCAATAAAATTTCAAAAACTTGGTGAGGACAGGGGTAGGGCAAACAGTGTTGCCATAATTTTAATATTTCAGGTAGAGACATGAAAACACATGCACACAACTAACATCTGTTAGCACTTTATAAGAGAAAGGGCATTTTAATATAATAAAATGGACAGTTTCTTATATGAAACAAGAGTTGGCAAACACACAAATTGGGCACATACATACATTTTGATGCTTACATGTGAACATCAGCCTTTTTTTCTCATTTTGCTATGGGCTTGTTAGTACTTAATCTTGGACAGCTCTGGTCAATGTGTGGTTGTTATGAAACCACAAGGCTAGGTAATTTCTAAGGCTCTTCAAGATCTAAGATTCTACAATTCAATGAGTTATTCTAACATCATAACCTCTTCCTTCCAGTATCTCTCACAAATACATTGAACAGGTGAGTCATGGCATACAAAATGAAAACACACGTATGGCTAAACATGACATACAGAAATAAAAAATGAAAACCATGTAAAGAAATGGCTTTACTTCTCTAGTGTACCTCACTCTTGGTCTAGGTTTTTATTTTTTTCAAGACTCAAATTCATTTGTTCAACAAAGCAGGAAATTGACCATTTTCAAGGTCCAATGGATGTGCTATTTTATACAAATTGCTTCAAGTTAAAAGCTTTGCTCAAGCCTGTAATGTGGCCAGAGCCAGAATGAGTTTGAGCTAAAAGAATCACATAACGAATTTGCAGCAGAGTGTGTTTACTATTTATTACATAGGTAGAAATTTTTAATACTTTAAGATATTTAAAAATATACTACATCTGTTTCATTTCCCTTTCAAACTCTTTCTATATGCTTTTGCTTTACTCTGTTCACACAGATACTTTGCTACCCCTTTTCCAAAGGCTCTAATCTGACATTTAAATGTTGTCTGGAAGAATTTTAAAATCATTATTCATTTCCTCAACTATGTAGTAATGCTGTCTAAATTCTGGTTAGGCCTTCTTCTGTTGTATTATCATCCACAGGTACTTTCCCAATTACTCTCCACCATGAAATACCAAGAATCACATTGTAGTTCTCCCTGGAAGAACTCTTAAAATTCTCCTACTCTGTTTGTGCCCTTGACCATACCATTCTTGAGCTTATTGTCATAGCTATTTAGTAAGGTTTCTGGTACTAGACACTTCCTGTGCATGGAATGTGTATTAAATGACTTGCTGGCTTGGAAATGCAAGAACTCAGTCCCCTCTGAATCAAGTGGTGAAATTATTCCCTTCTGAATGAGAGATTTCACTATGAAAGTTTTATAACGACTATAATTCCTTGTGATCAGATTTTTTTTGGACCAGTTTAATCTATTTGAAATTGTCAATTTCATCGAAGATGCTCAGGGTGAGATAGGTGAAAGGAGCTGATGGGTGCCAATTGCTCTAGACTATGGTGAATTGGCAGTTAATGTGGTGACATGATGAGATGATGCAGAAAATGAAGGCAAATATTTAATGATGATGTAGTTTAGACACTTAGAAATGTAATGAAGTTGAGTTGAATTGTTCTAGTCAATACATAGGCATGAGGTTATTAACTTGAAAAAAGGATTCTCAAAGTTCTCTACAGAAGGATATTCTCAGAACTTTTTAAAATATACCAATAGATGAAATGCACCAACACTTTTGAGCAATTCTGGAAGAGTCAAGGAACTTTGTCAACAAAAATCAGAGAATTTAGGTGCCTTGGCTCATTAGCATACCCCTCCAAAAGTGATATGTGAAAAAGTGGGAATATGGGTTAAAATGAGGTTAAAAAATTTTTTTCAACATAAAATAGAGGTTAATGAAGACTCTATTAGAGAGGAGTTAGTAAGTATCAGGGAAGTAACAGTAGATGGAGAAGTCAGAATTTTTAAAGAAAAGTTTTTTAGAGTTTTAAATTAAGAAAGGACCAAAGATCAAAGAATGACACTTCTGGTAACCAAAACAGGAAAATATGTGCTCACTGAAAGTTACAAAAAAGAGAAAACTATGTCCTGAGTGTAAAAATAAAGATGAGAGGAAAGTTCATCAACGAAGCTTTATTTGAGAAGAAATGAAGTGGAAAAGATGACAGCATATGTGTGTAGCATTTCAGAGTCTACAAATCATTTGCTCATACATTATTTTACTTAATTAACACATAATCCTGAGTAGTAAAAGAAAAACTAAGATTTTTCTTCAGAACAGGAAACAGAGTTAGAGAAATGAAGTAACTTCCTCAAAGTCATTAGGCTAGTGAGTGGTTGGCTAATACTTTCATTTTCCTGAACCAGTGGCCTTTGTGTATTTCTTTGCCATGCTGGAAATCTGGGACTTTCCCTTTTGGCTTGAGTTTCATTCTCTCTCTTTTGAGTAGATGTATAATATTTTATACCAGATGTAGACAATTTTTTCTTCTGTAAAGAGCTAGATAGTAAATATTTTAGGTATTGCATGCCATATCTTCTCTGTCCCAGCTATTCAACATTGACTTTGTAGCTTAAGGTAGCCATAGACAATATGCAAATGAGAGTATGGCTGTGTTCCAATAAGACTTTATTTACAAAAACAGGTGGTAGTCTATATTTAGACAGCCTGTGAGCTGTACTTTGCTGACCTCTGTTCTACACCACAAAATCTAATGAATCTTGTCCTTGTATAAGAACTTCCAATTCCTCCCATTCTGTGTTTCATATATAAATTTCCCAACTAGATAATTTTGGCTTCTTTAGGTCCTACATATTATTCCTACAATGTAATGTTGATACTCCTCCCATCTAGAGTTGAGAGCCTGTGTTCTCTCCCCTTCACTGTGGGTGGTATTATGACTATAGCATCAATAATGCTACATAACTTCTGAGGCTATGTTATAAATGGCAATATAGCTTTCATCTGGGTCTCTGGCTACCACTTAAACAGTCTGACTATCTTAAAGCTTCCATATTGTGGAGTGATCCCATAGAGAACCTAACACTACATAGAGAGAATTTTCCCACCCCCAGCACAGCTGTTTCATCTCTAGGCACTGTCTTACCACAATGGCATGAGAGACCTTGATACAAGAGTCCAGAACTTCTGACCTACAGTAACTGTGAGTTATAATTAAATGATTGTTTTCTTTACTCACTAAATTGTTTGCAGCAATACGGAACTGGAGCACTTGTCCCCTATCTTCCTGTCTTCTCTTTTGGGGCAGGTAGTGTTACATAGCAATTGAAGATAATGATTTCTGATTCAGTTTTCTTTGTTTTAGTCTCAGCTTTCACACGTTCTAGCTATAAGATATTGTTGCTTAACCTCTCAGTATCTCCATTTCCTTATCTGTAAAAAGGTTCTACTGTAGATAATATTTTTCATCTCAAAGGAAAGCTGTTATAAATATCAGACAAGTTAATGGATATGAAACATCAAAGAATACTGGTTAGCAAATAGTAATGCCTTAAGGCTAGGTATTATTATCATTTCATCTCTGTCATTATGCCCAATTCTCTAAAGATAAGATGGTGAAGAGACATATAAAAGGTTGTTATGGAGCTGCCATCTCTCTGCTGATGATACCCAAATAGAAGTTTCCAGCATTGACCATTCCACTGCACACCAAATATATACATCCAATGGCCTACTTGTTTTGTGGAATGTCTCACAGTTTCTAAATTTAATATTTTAAAAAAAATTAACTCCATATCTTGCTCCAAATGTATATACAAAACCTCTTATTTTGCCTTCTTGTTATACAAATGGTTCCATCTTCCATCAACCATTAGGTAGGAGTCATCCAGGACCCCTTAATTCATAAACACACTACATTAAATTCATCAGTAAAGATAATTGGCTCTGTCTTCAATGTCTTTCTAACCAAAATGTAGGCCAAGAAACAAAACATTACCAGAACGTTAGAAAACCTTCATTTTTAATACCTTCTTATAATCATCATTTTCTTCTTCCCCAAAGGAAAACATTATCCTGGCTTCTAATGCCATGACTTATTTTTTTCTTTCTTTGATATTTATGCAAATGAAAAAAATATATATACATATATATATATAATTTCATATATGTGTGTGTATATATGTCATTATATCTGGCTTCCTTTGTTTAATATGTTTATGAAATTCAACTACATTGCTGCATATAGCAATATATTGATCAGTTCCATTGTTCTGTAATGTTCCAATGTTTTAATATGATTCTTTTTATTTACTTAATTCACTGATAATGAACCTTTGGTTTGTTTCCATTTTGGTACTATTATGAAGGATATTGCTATAAATATTCATTAGTGTATGTGTACATGTGTGCACGCTCATGTGCACACGTTTGCATGTGCACATATGTAAGCATTTGTTGGATAAATACTAGAAGTGAAACTTCTAGGTCATAGTTTGTGCACATAGTACTTTACATTTCTACCAGCAGGATACGAGTTATAGTTGCTTCACATAATTGTCAATACTTTGTATTATCTGTCATTTTTATGTTATTTATGCTGGCAGGTGCTATGGATATCATAAAGTAGTTTTAATTTGCTTTACCCTAATAAATAATGAGGTTGATCACTTTTTCATGTGTTTATTGGCAATTTGGATATGCTCTGTGGTGAAGTACCTGTTTGACCCTTTTTGAGTTGTCTATGTTCTTATCAATTAGGAGGAGGTGTTGTTTTATAGTCTAGCTATATATCTTTTATCAATTATGTGTTAACAATATAGTCTCTCATCCTGTGGCTTGTCTTTTTACCTCTTTTAAGATGTACCAGAATTCTCATTTTAATATGGTCCAATTTAGCAGCACTTATCTTTTATTTCAGTTTTTGTCTTTCTGGTTAGAGCTTTTGCATCTATTTAAGAATAGTTTTCTACCTCAAAGTAATAGAGATATTATCTATACATCTTATAATTATTGTTTTATCTTTTAAAATTAGATACACAATCAACCTGGAAATTCGTTTTTGTCTATGGCATGAAATAGCAACAATTTTTTTTTCTCTATGAATTGAACCAGCACCCTTACCAGAAGCAAAATTCATTTCCTATTGTTTTGCAGTGTCGCTTTGGCCATAAATCAAGTTTCTTTACATTCATGGGACTATTGTTATTATTAATATCTGAGTCCAAATAACTGTCATTCTTCACGTGGACCAGTAAGATTGCTCTGTAACAGGACTTACTATTTTTTCCCAATCTCTTCTACAATTGACCTCGATTTGTTTTATATTTTTAATTAGTTAATTTATTTATTTAATATTCTACTCTATTGTCCATATGTTTATATTTGAACCTATACTATACTATATTAATTACTATAGCTATCCAGTGTTAATTCAATGTTATCCTCCTTACCCTTATTTTGTTCTTTTCTTTTTTCTTCCCTCTACTCTTCTTCCTCCTTTTTTTTCTCAAGAATATATATATATATTTACTTTAATCTTAGATTCCCCCTCCCAGCTTTATTGAAATATAGTAAACAGTTAGTTGCTCAGTTTTATACTGTACAATTCAGTGTTTTTTTAATTATAGATGGAATATGATAATATATTAGTTTCAGTTGTACAGTATAGTAATTAGAGCTCAAGTGATCACCCCACTAAATCTAGTACCCTTATTTCCCCTTACATATTTATTACAGCATTGTTGACTATTTTCCTTATGCTATACTTTTTATCTTCATGACTATTTTGTAACTATCTATTTGCATTTCTTAATCCCTTCACCCTTTTTCACCATCCTCACAACCTCCCTCCTGTTTAGTAGCCATCAAAATATCCTCTGTATCAATGAGTTCATTTCTGTTTTTGTTGTTATTGTTGTTTGTTTTGTTCTTTAGATTCTACATGTATGTGAAATCATGTGGTATTTGTCTTTGTCTGACTTACTTCATTTAGTGCAATACCCTCTAGATCCATCAAGACAATATCTTTTTCCATCCCGTTCCTTTTAGCTTGTGTGTATCTTTTAATCTGAAGTGAGTCTCTTGTAGGCAGCATACGTAGGAGTCTTGTTTTCTTATCCATTCAGTCACCCTATCCTTTGATTGGAGCACTTAATTTTTTTCCATTTGAAGTACTCGTTGATAGATATGTAGTTATTACCATTTTTATTTATGATTTTGATACATTTTTTTTCCTTCTTAAAGAACTTCCTTCAACATTTTGTGTAATAATGGCTTGGTGTTGATGAACTCCTTTAGCTTATTTTTGTCTAGAAAGCTCTTTATCATTCGATTCTAAATGATAGCTTTGCTGGATAAAGTATTCTTGGTTGTAGATACTGGGTTTTCTCTGCTTTGAATATTTTTTCAAGCCCTTCTATCTTGCATAATTTCTTTTGAGATATCAGATGTCAGTCTTATGGGTACTCCCTTGTAGATAATTGATTGTTTTTCTCTTGCTACTTGTAAGATTCTCTCTTTGTATTTAACACTTGGCATTTTAATTATGATGTTTCTTGGTGTGGGCCTCTTTGGGTTCCTTTTTCTTGGGACTTTGAGCTTCTAGGGTTGTATGTGTATTTACTTCACCAGATTAGGAAAGTTTTCCATCATTATTTATTTGAATAGCTTTTCTACTTCTTGTTCTACCTCTCTTCCTTCAGGTACCCATATTACACAGCTGTTTTTATACTTAATTTGTCCCAAAGACTCCTTAAATTATTATTATATTTTTGGCTTCTTTCTTCTTGACATTCTAATAGGGTGAACTTGGCTTCTTCATGATCTATATTGATGACTCGAAACTCTTCTTCCATCACTCTGTTCATTCCCTCTAATATACTCTTCATCTCAGTTAATGTAGTTTTCATTTTTTGACTGATTCTCTTTTATAATATTTTCATTTCCATTTTCATGTTTTTTTTTTATCTCATTGTTGAAGTTCTCACTAAGTTCATCTACTCTTCCCCTAAGTTCATTGAGCTTCTTTATAACCAGTGTTTTGAACTCTGCACCTATTAGATTGCTTGACTCTATTATTCCTAGATCTCTGTTCTCTTCTTTCATGTTTTTTGTTTCTTTGTCTTCCCACTTTGGCTGCATTTCTATATCTGTTTCTATGTACTCAGCAAAGCTCTAAATTCTCCTGGTTTTATTAGCATTGCTTTGTGTAGTAGGTGTCTAGAGGCAGAGTCCAGAGAGGGGTTCAGTTACAGGACAAGTTTAACCCCACCTGTGCCCCTCCTGGGCCACCTGTTAAGATTCAGCAAGCAATCCACAGATGATGTGCTTATAGCTGCCTCTAGAAGCCACAAGAGAAATTGAGGTCAGCTACCACCAGGGCAGGTCTTGGAGTTTGCTCTGCAAATTGCTCAGGACTCACTAAGGACACAACTGGTTATGGCTTGAGTAGGCCATGAGTTGGGGGGGGCAGAGTTTCAGGGAATCCTCTGGGCAGAGTGAACTCTGTTATCCAGTTGGATAATGTCTCAGCAATGGCGGGACTATGTCAGCACCCAGGGAGCAGGGGAGGCTTCCACAGAGAAACAGTGGATACTGCCAGCATTTCTGCCTGGGAAAGAGACTTGCTTCTGGCCCTCACTCTGACAACTCAGTGTTCCCCTATAAGTACCTGGTGCCTTGCCCATGCAGCCTACCTGGAGTTGGTGCTCAAAGCAAGCAGGTTTGCACCGTGAAAGTCTGCTTGCAGACATTGCCCCTTTAAGTGGTATCTGCAGCTGTCGCTGCCTGCTGTAGTTTCTGTCCCACTAGGATCCTTGGATGGAGCAAGCTTCACATCCTTAACCCCTCTTATCTGCTCCCATTGTTAGGTGATTTATTTTTCTCTCAAGTTGTACGGCTTGTTCATCTAGACCCAAGGCGACTCTGCTTGCTGTTTGCTTCATGTTTCCATCACAACTGTGATGTGTTCCCATGAACAGATGAACAAAGCCTCCATTATCTACTCTATTTTGACTTCTCTGCTCAAGAATATTGTTGTAAGTTTTTACAATACCTTAACTCTATTTCCTTCATACTTTTCTACATAATTGTTTTGTATTTTTATTATTCATGTCCTTTAAACCCCTGAGCAATTAATATCATTTTACACCATAAACATTTATTTGAATTTATTGACATATTTACTATTTACATTGCTCTACATATATTCTTGTATGAGCTTCCTGCTACACTCATTTTTTTTTTTGCCTGAGGAATACCTTTTAGCATTTTTTTAAAATGTTCAATTAGAGACAAATGATTTCTGTAGTCATTTTAGTCACTTATCTGAGATATGTTTATTTTTTATTCATTTTTGGATTTTATGTACATGAAATTCAATCATGTTATTGTGTGTAGCAGAGCTCTATCCAGTTTCATTGTTTGTAGTGTTCCAGTGTATGAGTATACCATGATTTATTTTTCTAATCTGCTAATAATAGATCTTTGGCTTATTTCCAGATTAGGTTATTATGAAGGATACCACACACACACACACACACACACACACACATACACACACACACACGCTCACGTTTGCATTTTAGTTGGTATATATCTAGATGTGAAATAAAAATTAGTACAGACCTAAGATGGTAGTTTTTCTATTGGTATTTAAAAATATTATTCCACTCTATTCTGGATTTAATGGGTCTGTTAAGAAGTCATAGGTTAGTCTCATTGTTTCTTTTCAAGTTCTGAGTGGGAAGACTGATCCTAATCATCTAGTCAATCATGGCCAAGAAAAGAACCAAAGTGATCTTCTAAAATTATAAATAAGATCCTATCACCCTACACTTAAAATGCTCAGTGGTTTTTTTCATGGCTTTTAGATATAATTCAAACTCATTCTGATTTATCAAATTCTGTCCCATCTGCTGCATAACTCTTAGAACCTTTTCTCATACTCTCTTATGTATTAGATTTTAGTCATACTAGCTTTTCTATCTTTTACAACAGTAAATTCATTTTAACCGTTGACTACTCCTTTTTAACATTCAAGTCTGAGCTCAATGATACATCATCAGAGATGCCTTCTCTAAATACTTAAGCTAAGGTAGCTCATGCCATTCACTATTTTTTACATCACTCAGTTCGATGTTCTTACAACACTTAAAACTCTTCATCCAGCTTAGTTTTGTAGATTTTCTTGTTTATTTCTCTCTCCTCTTACACACACTAAATGTAAGCTCCACAAGAGCAGAAGCCTTATCTTTTATTTATTGTGATATCCCCAGCACTGAGAACAATAGCTGGAATATAGTCCCTGTTCAATAAATATCATAGTATCATAGGAAGCACTTCCAGAAATATTTTAAGAGACTAAAAAAAAAAAAAAACTAAATTTAGAGCAGTCAACATGAACAGAAATGATTTTGAAAAACTATTTTACATGAGTAGTAACCCAGAGTTATGAAGCACTTCCAGATATATCAATAGTTTTCATTTGTTTCTGACCAGAAAAAAGATAGAAGCCAGAAAATGGAATGTAATCGATCTAAAATTAAAAAAGAACACTTTCCCCTAAATTATGATTAACTTTTACTATGGATTTCATATCTAGTAGATTATCTCTATTTTTCATTTTTCATTAGGTAAAGACTTCTGAAATTATACTCTGATTTAAAATTTTTCAGAGCGCAATATTATTTTTGACTTTTACTTAAATCTAATTTGTAGTAGCAATGTTCTGCCTTCATATTTTCTCAGATAGTATTTTATAAACATTGAGGTACTGCACAGGACCTTAGTCTTCAAGTCTGCTCCATAGAACATACTTTCAGCATTATAATTCATTCTCAGTTTTCCTGCCCCTCTCTAGAGGTGACACAAGAAATAATAACCTGACTTAAGGACAGGCAGGAGAGGAGAAAGCCAAGGCAAAGGCTTGCATGAGCAAATCTCAGCATAATTTTGTTGACCACTTCTAGACTGTCATTCTTTTGGAAAATATTTATATTTTTCTCTAGACTACTTTGTCAACAAGGAGTTTCATTTCCCTCTTAGGTAGCTTAGCCATGAAAGGAAATAGAAAAGTCAGAATAATCATTTAAGAAAGACAGCCAACCCACAACTACACCTTGTTCTTTTGGAGTCTTGCCTGTCCTTGTGTTTGATGTTATATAGGTTCTATTTGTGTGTGTTCCATTTGTACCTGCTCCCCTTAGAGCTGCAACTTGTAAAGCAGCAGTAGTATGATAATTTGGTAAACATTTTCTTATTAAAATAAATATATTGCTTGGAGATCATTTCATCCATGAAGGATACCACTGCCAGTCAATCTTCTAAACCATTATGCATAAGCCACAGATGTTTCCTCAGTAGTGTAAAGAAGCATTCCCTCCCCTACACTTCCCAAATCTCACCTCCATCAACATAGACCCATTTTCCTAGATTTGGAGCTGTTTGCTTTATGGCCCAGTGTGGTCTTTATTCAAAGAAAACTTGATAATAACACATATGATGACAAGTTCCCTTCCCTCGTTCTGTAGAAACTTGACTTAAGCCCACAGACAACATAACTTTAGCTTTAGAGTGTTTTTTTCTTTTTTGCTTCTTTATTTAAAAAACAAAACAAAACAAAAAACAACAGGCTATACAATTGTAGCAGATGAAGAAAAGTCAAAAAATTAAACAACCAGGTTCAAGAAAATTTCTCCTCCCATGGCATGCCTTTCACAACCTTCCCACTTTCCTTCTCAAGGCATAGGACTCTGAGAGAACAATGTGGAGGATGTAGTTGGGGGTGAGGCAGGGAAGAAAGGATAGTTACTTTATTATTAGTCTATTTGTGACACAAAACTCTCTTTAAAAGATAGAAAATGTCTATTTTACCAAAGGAAACTGTAGATTTGAGCCCTTAAACATGCAAATAATGGTAATGATTAGATTCTAACAGTTTCACTATTGTCATTCTTTCTGACACAAAATGACTTCAGTAGTCACTAGAGGATTGATTCCTCTGCTGTTTTTCTTTTTCAAAGTGGTTTATTGGATTGCTTCATTGTAGAGTTTATTTAAACTCTTAAAATCCAACACAGTTTATTTTAGATTTTAGAAAAATCTATAAACTTGAACTCTTTCAGTAGCCTCACAGCTGAGCCAGGTATACTGACCCTTGTACCTGGTTTCTGTTGAACAATTGACCAAAGTGTACAGTGCACATTTCGGTAAAATGTTAGACTTAAAATTCCATCATGAAGATTTTATTTCCCAAATACCTTGGTGTAGTGAAACAGTCAGATTTGAAACTTTGGAGGATGAAATACAGACGAAACTGGTTGACTGCTAATTTGATAGAAGCAAATTTTCAGTCCTGACTAGGCTGCAGAAATGGAATTTTCTTCTTATATCCCAATTGCTGGTTCAGTTTAACCCAAGGTGTGGTTGCAAGCAAACAATACCTAATTATTTAACTCTTCTTTTTTACTTTCTTTGTTTGTCTATTATTTTTGATGATGATTTGATATATTCTAGCTCACCATGACATCAGTCTTAATTAAAATATTGAAATTCTCATAGTCAACTTCTGATGGTTGATGACATCCACTAACTCAATGTGACTTATGTTGTCTTTCTGCATACCCTAGCTGTACTTCAGTGATGGAATATACAAGGGGCTATATAAGAGAACAAAATACACTTTAACTCACAGAAATCCAACTCCTTTGTTTCTCAAGAAAAAAATGATTACATAATTGTTTCTCCAAGTTCTATCATCTATCACACAACTGGAACTAGGACATAACATAATATATACCAATTAACTTGCTATCAGAGCACTATGTGCATATGAGCATTATTCTTTTTGGATTCAAGTACTGGTTCTATAACTTATGGGTTATTTAAGGGATTTTCAAGAATAATTTATGTCATAGACAATTTGTGTCATAAAGAGTGGAACTGCAGAGTGACCATCACCTTTAGAACATCTGTGAGCATTTTCATTCTCTCTTTCCTACCTGGCTCATTATTTTATTTACGTTGCTTGCCAGGCCCCTCTAGATTTCTGAATTTGCAACCTTTATTCTAAGGTCATTTCCTCTGTAAGATATCCCCAGTTCTATCCAGATGAAACATATCTTTCTCATCTAAACCCTCCCCCATCCTCATTAACCTCTATTATGGCACTTACACCTTTCTATCTTTAAGAACATGTCTTAGCCCTCCTTATTCATAATTATTTTTTTATACTCATGATTGCAGATAAACAGTAGATTCAAGAAAATCATGGACAGAATCAAGATGTGTGTGTATTTGGTGGGGGGGGGTGAAGTGGAGGAATTAAAACAGATTTGAAGACTACAATATCTGATGTATTTATCAAAGGTGAATTCAAATGTTTCTAGTAGTCAAAGCAAAGTGAATAATTGCCTAATTCAATATATGCTCATCAAGAAAAGAATGTGAATTCCATAGAGAAAGTGAACATCATCTCTAAACATTGTAAATGTCTTCATTGCTAGGAACAAATCTTTTTTTTAACTTTGTAATGTTCCCCTCCACACATGTCTTCCATCACAGTAACATGTTCCAGAAAAGCATTCAATAAATATTTTTTGAAGATTTTCCTCAGAGATTTCATTGTCCTGAGGAATAGCCAGTTTGCTTCCTGAGCTTTGTGAACTCATAAGGGCAACTCACCCAACATACCATCAGCTGGTCAACTTGGAAGCTCTTGACAGACAATAACAAATAACTGACCCATTGTGACACTTTGTCTTCAAATACCCACTACTTCCCATACCTCCTTAATAATTGAAATGATTGTTTATCTTATTATACTTGGTGACTTAAACATAAACTTAAATTTCCTTCTTATCTCTTTACACTTTTATTTTCTGGTTATAACTCTTACAAATGTTTTAAATAGTTTTGTCACAGAAGTGCATATTAATTAACAAAATGTGAGTATTGTGGGATATCAAGCAGTTCTTCATTTTTATTGGACCAGATTCTTGGTTTTGCATGTTCATATGCAAGTTTGTTTAATTAGAGGCAAGAAGAGGTCATGAAGAACTAATTATAGTGAAGACCAAGGTGGAATAACATAGACAGCCACAAACCATCAGGCTTTTTATATCCTTTGACTGCTTTTAGAGTTTTTTGTTTTTGTTTTTGTTTTTCTGTGAAACAGAAGAGTTGGCTCAGAAGCTACAGCAGGGAGAATGCCAGCCATTCTGTGTCACTGTCTTCCTGCCATTCCCTAACAAGTAGGAGTGATACACTTGGCTCCCTGCCTTGCTGTCTTTGTTCACAGCTCCCAGAAATCTACCTTTGTATCTCCTGCTTTCCCTTCCTTCTCTATCCTGCCTATGGCTCTCCCTCAACCTGAAAGCTTACCCTGGCTGCCAAAAGGTAACACCATTGCCAGCTTTGTCCTTTTCACCTAAGTGGCTAAAGTCCAAAGTTTCAACGTGAAACTTTTCCCAGAGGCTCATAGGACCTGAGCAACTTCATTGTCTTGATTTGCTGGGAATGGAGAGAGCCTCCAAGTATACAGAAGTTGCTACAATGGAAGCTTTCTCTGTTCCTAGTTAATATCTGAATGAATTATTGCCTATTTAGATAATATGGGTGGAATTCTCTACTTTCTCTCTCATCTATCTCTCTGACTCTGGCATCTACCTCTTCATGTTTATACTCAGCTATTGAATAATTCATTTCAGATAGTTTATCATGGTTCTGTTCAAGAGATGGTCACCTACTACCTCTCTGTGTAATGTAAATACATCAGCCCAGTGTTTAAACTCCTTAGCTTTGCCAAATCAAAAGTGCAAAGGGTATAACAACTTGAAAGAACTTTATTAAAAGCAAGTCTATTCCCCTAAAAAAACCCAATAGATTGAAATCCAGAGAGGAAAAGTGACTTGCTCAAAGCCCTACAGCTATAGATGACAATTTTTTTTTGAGAATGAAAGGAAGAAGTCAAATTCCCAGCCAAAGGTTCTTCTTTTCTAAAACACATGTGCCTCCTTAATTACAAACTAGTGAGAACATAGAATGCCATACAATTATTGTTGAGTTCTGTGTGCAAATGTAAGGATTTGATGGTTCAAAGGTTGAGCTCTGAAAGCTTGTGTTTATGCTGACAGTATAACAAAGTGGTTAAATCTACAGACTTTGGGGTCAGAAAGACCATCATTAATCCTAGCTGTCAATTATTAACTGTCTACATTCTTGGACAAGTTGCTTAACCTCTCTGATCCTCAAAGTACTCTCAGTAAGATGGAGCTATAGCTTTCTTTAAAAGGTGTTGTAATGACATTACTAAAGAATAAGAAATTGCTAAGGAAAATAATGATCATTAAAATTATTCTACAATGCTCACATAATACTCCTGTTATGCAGAATAATGTGTTATCTCTCTTCACATATCCTTTCCCAACTTCTTTCTACTTCTCTCCTCTTTGCCTTTGAATATACCACCCTTTGCAGAAGTAATTAAGATGAGGTCATACTAGAAGAGTAAATCCAATGATTGGTGTCCTTATGAAAAAGGGAGGACACACAGAAATTCACAAGGAAGAAAGCCAAGTGAAGATTGGAACAGAAATTAAAGTTCAAGGCAAGGATTATTGGGAGCTAGAAAGAGGAAAGAAAGGACTCTTCTCTAGAGCCTTCTAGAGGGAGAATGTCCTGCCAACACTTTGATTTTGGACTTCTACTCTTCAAAAATAACTCCATGAGAATAATTTTCTACTGTTTTAAGCTACCAAATTTGTAGCAACATTTTTTATAGCAGCCTTAAGAAACTAATATATCACTCAAACTGATTGATGTCTATAGTATGAAATAGAAATTTCAACTCAGGCTGTATGTTATAGTCAACATGTCAGGATGCCCATTTTTTCTCTTGGGCCAGTTTATCATTAGGATCTTTTATTCACTACTTTGCTGGTACATATAGCCTAGAACTAATTTGTTTTAATAAAGTCTGTCACCCTTTTCCCAGTCTCATCATACCCAGTAGGAATTCCAGACATTATCATTTTGTAAAATGCCTTGATTTATATCCTGTTGTATTATTTTTCTAGCAATCTAATTCCCATCCCAAATAAATGTTAAAAGGATGAGAGAGAAAAGTTTGGCTCTAGGCTACAGATGGTATCAAGTTTATAGTATAAAATACTTAGCACCAGATCCTCAGACTTGATGAGTCCCAACCTTAGTGAAGTTGTGTTTTTCACTGTCCTGGTTTAGAAGGAATCTTAAGCTGGCTCTGTTCAGTACCCAAATGAGTCCTGAGAACTTTTTTTGTCCAAACACTATTACTTCAGTAGTTTTAAAAGACTTATAGGTGACCCAGGAAATTACAATGGAGTAACTTCTTCAGATGTGGATTTAGCATCACTTTTGCTTGATGATTACCAGAAAAGTTTTAGATATAGACAAAGTACAGTCCTTGACAATTACCTACATAAGGGTCAGCTCACCCAGACCCTAGAGCAGAGAGAATGCTCAATGCATTGAAGGCTGCGCTATCCTGAGTGCTGGCTTAGCTCTCATGTGGCTTCTGGGTGCTCTCACAAGCCCGGCACAAACAGCGCTTCACTAAAAAAAATCTATGTTCCTGTCAGATAGTCCACCTACCTTTCTGTCCTTACCTCCTCATCTGTTTCACCCTCTACCTTTTCGTTTTATTTGGGGTGACTTCGTCTGATCAGTAGAAAGTATCCTGCAATCTCTCCTGATGTTTCTCTCAAACATTTTATCTATCCCCAGAGTTCTTTTTATTCAAAGGGCTAAGATTTTTGAAAATGGTACCTGGAAGTATCCTTTAGCTTTCCTCTTTGTCACATCTTGCCCTTGATTCCATAAGCCCAAAATGACCTAGCTACTTCTATGGAGAGAAAATAAAGTATAAAATTGCTATGAAAAAACATCCATTAAATTTTTAAAAATATTTTCCTACAATATTGAAGGCATTCTAAAAAAAACGTTTTTACAATTAATTCACAATTTTCAAATATCATTTCCCAGACCCATAAAATACCTTCCTGACAGATGTATGAGTGACTTATGGACTATATATATTAAAAACCTGTAGACTGTGATGAGGTTCTAGATGTGACCTCTTCAGGGGCATGAGTAGTTATCTGTTTCATTAACTTGGGAGAACACCCAGCACATGTGGGTTCTAAAAGTGCTTCCATGTGTCTCCAGAGTCCCTGGGTCTAGGTTCATAACAGCCCCATGTTCCTTGTTTGAGACAGGGATCTATTTCCTCTTTTCATGAAAGATAAGTAATGGTATAGGACCAGCCATGACATTCTGAGCAGACTGGGAAAGTTGGCTGAAAATATAGACAAGTGATGCACAGTTCACTCCTTCTAAGAAATGAAAGTTTTCTTTGCTGTGAGAGTTTTACCTATTTATCCCAACCTGATATAGAATCATCTTCTTATTTCCTGACTCTGATAAGAGACATCTATGTCTGAGCCTCTAGGGATATGCTCTCCTCTCCATCAAGGCAAGAGATGGGATGTCTCTAGCATGTGGATTATGAAGTCATTACTAATAGCTGCTTGGCCTTGCAGCTGTGCAAGGCTTTTGGTGCTCTTCCCAACACAGTTGAGAGTATCCAGTTACCTTATCTTTTCTTGTTTACTCCTCTCTATAGCTATTACCTTACTCTTCCTTTTCTATCAAGCAGCAGCATTCTTTCTTCCTGGTGTTCTGGATCTATTCCTGTTAACCTATGTCAGCAGCTGAGGTCCATGTAGGCAAAATGTCTGACTGAATGGAGATGACAGTCCTAGCTTGATCAGGCCACATGTGGCCCATTTTCCTACACATATGAGTGCTGTCTTAGACTGCAGAGGAAACTGCTGAAATTCTGCAGCTTACTGCATCTTGCAGGTTGGAAAAGGATTATAGACTACCTTTTATAACCTTCTCTGAACTTATTGGTGTTTTGGAGAACAAAATTTTGGCCTGACAGAGCAAATGCATGAATGTAAAAGAAAAAAATTCACCCTGGCTTTTTCATTACTGAGGTCACTCATGGTAAGTATTTTACATTTGAACTAGATCTTAGACTCTTACTATCAAATAAAATTTATATTTAAAAAAATCAGTGCTCTCTTTTTATAAATTGTGTAGACAGGCTTAGAAAGCCATCGTCTCCCTTAATCTCTTTCAGACTTCTTGTTTCATTTTCAGGAGTACTGCTTCCAGCAATAGATCTGAGAAGGTTTTTTGTTTGATGTCTGACACATCGCTACTAACACAGACATAGGAAAAATGTAAGAGCTATTCTTATGCTGCACTTCCCCCTTCCCACGCCCTCTACTCCCCTCAAGTTGTTAATCCTCCAATTACTCTCTTTTCTTAAGCACTAAATTTAATTTTCAAATCTTTCAAATTTTGGGGGGGGGCTAGTATTATCTTTTTTTTTTTTTTCAGTGCAAAACTATTTTTCTAATCCACAAACCTGCTCCACTTAAAACAAAAATCCAACATTCTTATTAGGTGACCAGATATTTTGTGTCTCTTTTGTAATACAATACATTATCCAGGATGTGTTCGAGCCAAAAATGTTTAATTTGAATCTCTTAAGCCTTTACGTGATAGAAAACATTTCTATGAGTCAGTGTCATAAAACACAGTGAGTGGTGCAATGTGCTAGATGAGAAGAGAGGTAATGGATAGAACAACCAAATGCGACTTGTAGTCTTGGATTGGACCTGGTCTGAACCACTCACTTTTAAAGGACATTTTGGTACAACAGGGCAAACTCATAACTTGATTAGAAATTAAATAAGCATTTGCTGGTGTGGAAAGGGAGAGATTGGTAAATAAAAAATATAAATTGCCATACAGCATGTGTGATGTGATTTTATTTTGAACTAAAAATACACAAATATTTTAACACACATATATGTATATATACATATATATGTGTATACTTATAATATGCATAAAAAGATCTCTAAAAATTTACAATGCTTAGTGCTGAGTTGTATAAGTTCTTTATAAATTTTGAATATTAACCTCTTATCAGATGTATCACTAGCAAATATCTTCTTCCAAGCAGTCAGTTGTCTTTTTGTTTTGTTGATGGTTTTCTTTGCTGTACCAAAACTTTTTAGTTTGATGTAGTCTCATTTGTTTATTTTTTCTTTTGTTTTTCTTGTCCGAAAAGGATATATATCTAAAAAGAAATTCCTGTTTATAATATCAGAGAGTTTACATTCTATATTTTCTTCTAAAAGTTTTATGGTTTCAGGTCTTACATTTAAGTCTTTAATCCATTTTGAGTCTACTCTTGTATACGGCATAAAAAAATTCCACTTTTTATTTTTTTATTTTTTGCATGTATCTGTCCACTTTCTCAACACCATTTATTAAAGAGACTGTCTTTACCCCATTGTATACTCTTCCCTCTTTTATCATATATTAAGTGAGTATATAGGCATGGATTTCTTTCTGGGCTCTCTATTCTGTTCCATTGATCATTGTATCTGTTTTTATGCTAGTATCAAGCTGTTTTAATTACTGTAGCCTTGTAGTATAGTTTGATATCAGATAGTGTGATATCTCCAACTTAGTTCTTCTTTCTCAAGAATGCCATGGCTATTTGGAGTTTTTAATCACTCCATATAAATTTTAGAATTATTTGTTCTAGCTCTCTCAAAAATATCATTGGTATTTTGATAAGAATTGCATTGAATCTATAGATTGCTTTGGGTAGTATGGCCATTTTAACAATGTTGATTCTTCCTACCCATGAGCACAATATATGCTTCCATTTATTTATATCTTTTTAACTTTTTTTTTCAATGACTTGCAATTTTCTGAAAACAGGTTTTCTACCTTCTTGATTAATTTGATTTCCAGGTATTTTATAGTTTTTGGTGCCATTGTAAATGGGATTGACTTCTTAATTTCTCTTTCTGAAAGTTCATCATTGGTATATAAAAATGCCACGGACTTCTGAATATTTATATTGTAACCTGCTACTTTACTTAATTCATTGATTGGTTCTGACAGTTTTTTGGTGGAATCTTTAGGGTTCTCTATATATAATATCATGTCATCAGCAAATGAGAGTTTTACTTCTTCCCTTCCAATTTTGATGCCTTTTATTTCTCTTTCTTGTCTTATTGCTGTGGCTAAGACTTCCAATACAATGTTGAAGAGGAGTGGTGAAAATGGACATTCTTGTCTTGTTCCTGATCTTAAAGAAAATGTTTTTAGTCTTTCCCCATTGAGTATGATATTAGCTGAAGGTTTGTCATATATGGCCTTTATTATGTTGAGGTATGTTCCCTCTATTCCCACTTTGTTGAGAGTTTTTATCATAAATGGATGCTGAATTTTGTTGAATGCTTTTTCTGCATCTATTGATATGATCCTATGGTTTTTATCTTTCGATTTGTTAATGCAATGTATCACATTGATTGATTTGTGGATGTTGAACCAACCTTCATCATAGGAATAAATGTAACTTGATTATGGTGTATGATATTTTTAATGTATTGTTGAATTCAGCTTGCTAATATTCTATTGAGGATTTTTACATCAATGTTCATAAGAGATATCAGCCTATAGTTTTCTTTTTTTGTAATGTTTTTGACTGGTTTTGGAATCAAGGTATGATGGCCTCATAAAAGGAGTTAGGTAGCCTTCCCTCTTTAATTTTTTTGGAATAGTTTACAGTCATCTGGTCCAGGACTTTTGTTTTTTGGGAGTTTTTATTTTTTTATTTTTATTTTTTTTTTACTGATTCTATTTCATTGGCAATATTTGATTGGTTCAGATTTTCTGTTTCTTCTTGACTCAGTCTTGGGAAATTATATGTTTCTAAGAATGTGTCCATTTCTTCCAGATTGTCCAATTTGTTGGCATATAATTGCTTGTAGTATTTTGTTACGATCCATTGTTTTTCTGTGGCGTCTGTGGTTATACCTCTTATTTCAGTTCTGATTTTATTTTTTTTCTTGATAAGTTTGTCAATTTTGTTTATCCTTTCAAAGAACCAGAGCATGGCTTCATTAATTTTTTGTATTGTTTTTCTAGATCTATTTTTTTTTTATTTTCACTATGATCTTTATTATTTCCTTCCTTCTATTCACTTTTGGCTTTGTTTGCTGTTCTGTTTCTGGTTCTTTTAAGTGTAAGGTTAGATTGTTTATTTGAGCTTTTTTTGTTTCTTGAGAGAGGACTGTATTGCTATGAATTTCCCTCTTAGGACTGATTTTGCTGTGTCCCATAGAATTTTGAGTCATTTGTTTTTATTTTAATTTTTCTCTAGGTACCTTTCAGTTCTTCCTTGATCTCATGAATAACCCGTAGCATGTTATTTTTTCTCCATGTGTTTGAGTATTTTTCAGTGTTTTTCTTGTAGTTGATATCTAGTTTCATACCATTGTGGTCAGAGAAGATGATTAATATGATTTTAATTTTCTTAAATTTATTAAGACTTGTTTTTTGTCCTAACATGTGGTCTATCCTTGTAAATGTGCCATTATACTGGCTGGAAAATTACTGCTTGGCTATTGCCCATGGTAACATAGGCTATCGCCCATAGAAACATAGACTATCACTCATGGGAACATAACATTCTAATAATAAGCTTTCTACTTCTGTACACGCTGCTTGCACAACCAATCTGTGGGTTGACAGTAAATAGAAAAAATATATATACTTTTGTGTTCAGGCTTAGGGCTTAAAAACCCTGTACCTCTACATTTTGGGACTGCTTAATTTGGGGTCTGCGTACCCCTGGCAGACCATGCTGGATGAATAAAGTGTGTTTCCTATAATTCACTGATTTCTGGTGGTCTGTGTGTCTATCGGGGGCTGGCAGCTACAACATTTGGAGGCCCCAGTGAGATCTCAGGGAGTGGCCCTGAGATCTAAGACCAGACCAACTTCCAAAGCAGTTGCTGTCCCTGTAATGATTCAAAGGGGTGGTCAACCTGAGATGTTCCAGGACACTTGAATGCCATGATGGGGTCAATACAATTATCAAGGACGCAACCTTTAGGACACACTCTTTGTTCCTTGTCCTGATGGGAATCTCCAAGGCGTCACTGTCTGGATAAAAGGTACCTTTCTGTTTCTGTTGACTAGTCATTGGGGGTCCATGGAGAGACTAGATGCAGTTATATCTCCCGGACCATGTCCAGGCTATGGGTTGCTGCCTCCTATGCCCTGTTATCGGGTTCTGTCTATTGTGTTTGGTCTTGTCTAGGTTGTAAGTGGCGGACTTCTCTGGGTCCACCTACACCTCAGTAATTGTTCTTGTCTGAGTGTCTGTTTTGTGTTTTCTATGCAAGTGATGAGGGGAAGCCTGAGTTCACAAAAGATACCCTTAGGGTGTCTCCTGTGACATTTCAAAGAAGAGTTTGTAGAGGGAGCTGACTATGGCATAAAGTTTTCTCCAGGCAGACTAAAAATATTATGTGAAGTTGCGTGGCTGTCTTTTGATGTAAACTGCCTTCTGGAGGGTTCTTTTGACAAGGGTTTAGTGAGGAATGTTTAGAAGATTGTCACGGGAGACCTGAGACATTCCAATCAGTTTCCTTATATTGATCAATGGTTAAACTTTGTTCAGACTCCCCTCCTTGGCTCCGCCCATGTGTCCTTTCTCTAGGGGCATGAGTCTTAGTTGTGGGTACCACGAAACATACAGCAACCAAATCTCCAAGACAGCCCAGCCCCTCAATCTTCCAATCTCCACCGGAGGACAGTGACCTTCCCCCACCCTTTAATCCAGGACAACAGAGGCCAAATAGCACCACCTCACCTTCTCAGGGGGCCAGCAGGTAACCCCTATGGCCCTCCTACTTTCACTCCAGGTGGGGCACCAGCTGATACCACCACCCCAGCCATCCTCCCCTTGCAAGAAGCACCACCCCAGGGGCATCACACAGACAGGCCCTTTATGGTTTATGTGACTTTCTTGACCAGTGACCTGTACAACTGAAAGGCACAGAATCCACCTTTCTCTGAGAAAACCCAGTCATTAATGGGACTCTTAGAAAGTATCTTTCAGACTCACTGACTCACCCGGCATGATTGCCAACAGCTTTTAATTACCCTCTTCAACGAGGAAAAATGTGGACGCATTCAGACTGAAACACAAAAGATAGCTGTGGGAGAAAGGAGAGTTGAGGGGGAATTAGGATGGCTGCTTGTCAGCCAACTAACCTTTCTAAGATAACTGAAGTTATACAGGGAGAGACCTCAGGAATCTCCTGAAGCATTTCTTAAATGAGGTGTACTGGGTAAACACCTCTATTGATCCTGAGGCGCCTGAGAACCAGTGGGCAATTAATGTAGCCTTTGCTACTCAGGCAGCTCCTGATAGCTGGTGTAAATTACAAAAATTAGCAAGTTTTTCAGGGATGAACCTGTCCCAACTTGTTGAGATAGCCCAGAAGGTGTTCAACAACAGGGACGCACCAAATGACCCCAAATGTATGCTTAAAATCCAAAGCTACTGTCATCAACCCAGCCAATTTGTTGCCAGACCCAGACTCTGAGCCCCCCATTCATGACTGCACAGATTTCACTGATGCTGTGTGTTCCTTGTGGCCAGACCTCAAAGACTCCCCTTTGCCTGAGGCCAATTAAGTTCTGTTTATGGACAGGAGCAGCTTCATGCAAGAAGGAAGGAGGTATGCTAGGGCAGGGGTCATAACTCTAACTGGCACCATCTAGTTACAAGCTCTTCCCCATAGGACTTCTTCTCAAAAGGCTGAAGTCATTGCCCTCACTGAGTTTCTAAGATGGGAAAATGATAAGGCAGTCACAATATACACTGACAACCGATACGCCTTTGCCACTGCACATGTACACGGAGCCAGTTACATGGAAAGGGCTTCTGACTTCAGCTGGGAAGGACATCAAAAATGAGGAGGAGATCTTAGCCTTACTTGAAGCCATATAGATGCCTAACACTCTTGCTATTGTTCTTTGTAAAGGGCATCAAAAAGGGAATAGTCTTGAGGCTGAGGGAAACCAATGAGCCAATGCAGAGACAAGAATAGTGGCCACCACATCTACTGACTGTTGTCCCTTACCCAGAACTGCTTCTGTCTCTGATGTATATGGTGGAAGAACATAAATTTTCAAGACAAGGGAGCCACTAGGAACCAACAGGGTTGGTGGACAACCCCAGGTGGAAAAATCAGGCTCTCATGGGCCCTTGGAAGGATTCTTCTCTACCAACTACACCAGATCACACACCTAGGGTGAATTAAGATGCTCCAAGCTTTAGACCCCTACTTTTACTTGTTAGAAGGGAGAAGAACTGCAGATGAGATTGCCTAACAATGGCTGGCTTGTGCCCAAGTTAATCCAGAGAAGGTGAAGATAAAAGAACATAGGCATAAGAAAAGAGGAACTTATCTGGGGGACCACCGGGAAGTCAATTTCACTAAGGTAACCCCGACTGTGGGGGGTTACAAATATTTACTTGTTTTTATAGACACCTTTTCAGGATGGGTAGAGGCCTTCCCCGCAAGTAAAGAGACTGCTTTAGGAGTTACAAAGAGACTACTACAAGAAGTTCTCCCTCAATTTGGTCTCCCAGAACTTTAGGATCAGATAATGGGCTAGCCTTTGAAGCAAACGTATCACAACAGTCGGCTAGCTACCTAACTTTGCAATGGAAACTCCACTGCACCTACCAACCCCAAAGTTCAGGCCAAGTAGAGCAAATGAATTGCACCCTAAAAGAAACATTAGTCAAGTTAGGATTAGGAATAGAGTATAACTTCTCCCCTTTCCTCTTTTCCGATCCAGGGGTACTCCATGTATTAATGAATTCACCCCATTTGAAATTTTCTTTGGAAACCCCCACCTTTAGTACCTAGAATAGAAGATGAAAAAAAAAAGGCAGAACTATGTAACCTTGTCTTACTTAAGTCTTTACAGGCCCTTCAAAGTGTACAGAAAGAGATTTATTCCTGGGTTTGTGCTGCACTCAGCCCTGTGGGACGGACTTTCTCATCAGTTTCAGCCTGGGATGTGGATCCAGAAGTTCACTTCCAAAGGACTAGAACCCAAATAGAAAGGACCTTTCACTGTCTACATGATGATGCCCATCATGGCATCCCATTATGGTTTCATCACTCCCACATAAAGGCACACGAGGGTGGACAGCTCAGGAAGACGAGCCCTTAAGATTAAGACCAATCATACATAAGTCTAAGCCTCTGTTTCTTCCTTTTTTTCCTCTTTAGCCCAGGCATTCAAACAGCCACAACCAGAACCAGAAGGAGCATTAATAACTTTGCTAACAACAATATACAAAGTCTTAAATAAGACTACCCCAGACATAGGACAAGATTGTTGGTTGTGCCTAAACCAAAAACATCCTTACAATGTTGGGGTAGAAACTCCCCTAAATTTAACTGAGCTCAGCAGGCTAGAACTTCAAGTTGATTCACTTGCAGAAGTAGTCCTCCAAAATAGAATAGGTTTAGATTATTATTCTTAGAACAAGTTGGATTATGTATGGCTCTAGGTGAAACCTGTTGCTTTAATTCCAATAGCCCTGGAATAATTAGAGAAAGCTTACTACTACTACAAAAAAAATGTAGATTCCAGGGAAAGACAAAGACTAGAATCAAGTAACTGGTCTCATAGGATGTTCAATTGGTCGCCATGGCTAACAACCTTCCTATCTGCTGTAGCTGGACCTTTAATCCACCTCCTCCTCTTGTTAACTCTTGACCCATGTTTCCTAAATTTCTTGTTTGCATATGTAAATAAGATAGTTAATTCTATTAAACTTTGAGTATTACAAAATAGAGGCTATGAGCAAATTCCACATGAAGAATCAAAGATTTGATTTTCTGCTAAGGCCAGTAGAGAATGTGCTGGCTGGAAAATTTCTGCTTGGCTATTGCCCATGGGAATGTAGATTATCACACATAGAAACACAGGCTATCACTCATGGGAACATAGCATTCTAACAATAAGCTTTCTACTTCTGTACCACCCACTTGCACAATCGACCTATGGGTTGACAGTTAGTAAATTGAAAAACAATAGATTTATGTGTTCAGACAGAATGAAGAATGGGGTTTATTGCTTAAAAACCTTGTAGCCTACATTTTGGGGCTGCTTAATTTGGGGTTTGTGTACCCCTGGCAGACCTGTCTGGCTGAATAAAGAGTGTGTTTCCTATAATTCACTGATTTCGGGCAGCCACGACATCATGCACACTTAAGAAGAAAGTATATTTTGTTGCTTTGTGGTAAAATGCTCTGAAAATATCTATTAAGTCCATGTGGTCTAGTGTATCCTTTAGGCCCATTGTTTCCTTGTTGATCCTTTGCCTGGAAGGTCTGTCCATTGGTGTTAATGGGATGTTAAAATCTCCGACTATGAGTTCATTACTATTGATCTCTTCTTTTATGTCAGTCAACAATTGCTTTATCTATGTAGGTGCTTCTATGTTGAGTGCATATATGTTTACTAGGGTTATGTCCTCTTGATTTATCAATCCCTTTATTATTATGTAATGCCTTTTTTTTTAATCTCTTATTATAGCCTTTGTGTTAAAGCCTAATTTATCTGGTATAAGAATTACTACCAGGGCTTCTTTTTCTCATTTCTGTTTGTGAGAAATATATATTTCCATCTCTTTACTTTCAGTCTGTAAGTGTCATTTGATCTGAAGTGGGTCTCTTGTAGACAAGGGTATGCATGGGTCTTGTTTCCTTACCCATTTAATTATCCTATGTCTTTTAATTGAAAGGTTTAATCCATTTACATTTAAAATTATTACTGATAGGTACATTGTTACTGTCATTTTATTATCCACATCTGTTTTTTCTATTTTATTTCTTACCCTTTCTCTTTTTACAGAAGACCCTTTAACATTTCTTGTAATGCTGGCTTGTTGATGACGAATTCCTTAAACTTTTTTTCTGTCTGGGAAGCTTTTTATCTCACCTACCATTTTAAAAGCCTAGCTAGGTAGAGTATCTGTGGTTGTAAATTCTTGTTTTTCATAACTTTGAATATTTCTCGCCAGTCCCTTCTGGCCTGCAAAATTTCCATTGAAAACTCAGCAGACATTCTTATAGGGGTACCTTGTAAGTAACCAGCTTCCTTTTTCTTGCTGCTTTTAAGGTTCTTTCTTTATCTTTCACCTATGGCATTTTAATTATGATGTGTCTTGATGTAGGTCGTTTTGAATTCCTTTTATTTGACATATTTTGTGCTTCCTGAACTGTATGTCTAATTTCTTTACCAGCTTAGGGAAGTTTTCTGTCATTATTTCTTCAAATGGAGTCTCAATCACTTGCTCTCTCTCTTCCTCTTCAGATTCAGATATTGTTACACTTCATGTTGTCCCAGAGGTCTCTTAAGCTATCTTCACTTAAAAATTTTTGTTTGTTGCTGTTGTTGCTATTGTTGTTGTTCTGATTGGGTGTACTCAGCTACCTTGTCTTCTAGTTTGCTGATTCTACCATCTGCTTCATCCAATCTACTATTGAATCCTTCTAGTTTATTCTTTATTTCAGTTATTGTATTCTTCCTTTCTGTCTGTTTCTTTTTTGTGGTTTCTATGCCCTTTTTAATGCTTACTATCTCTGTTGAGGTGTTCACTGTGCTCAGCCTTTCTCCCCATAACTTCATTGAGCATCCTTATAACCATTATTTTGAACTCTGTTTCTGGTAGGTTGCTTGCCTCCATTTTATTTAGCTTATTTTCTGGAGTTTTCTCCCGTTGCTTTATTTGTGGCATTTTTCTTTGTTTTCTCATTTTATTAGACTCTCTGTGTTTGTTTCTATGTTTCAGAAATATTGGTTTCATCTCTCAGCCTTGGCTATTTGGCCTAATGAGGAAGGTGTCCTGTGTGGCCCAGTAGCACACTCTCCCTGATCCTTTATGCTGGGAGCTCTGGATGTGACCTTCGAGTGTGTATGCATGATCTGTTTTTGCCCAGCTTTTATTGTTGTTAGTAGATCAGTGGGCAGGATTAACATTCAGGCTAATTGTGTGAATTGGCTGCACCCTCAGGATAAGAGTTGTTGTGTGGGGGCTAACCCTGCTGAGTGGGATTTGCCCTAGCAGGCTTGTGTACTTGTTGCAACCACCCTTTGTTTGTATCACTACTTGGGTGCTAGTCAGGAGTTGCTCTGTTGTGGTCTGCTGCCAACCTCCAGAGGCATTGGTTTTGTGGCCCTTTGGGAGGGGCTACCCCATAGGCCAAGGTCAGCCACTGCTTTTGATTGCTCAGGGCTACCCAGTGATAACTACAAAGCCATCCACTGATGGTTGTTGTCTATGATGGATCTACAGGTAAGTGGAACACTGTAGGCAGTTCTTGGTTATCCCCCATCCCTGACCTATGGCAGTTTAGCAGAGAAACCAGTGCTCCTCCAGGCCTAATACTGCCTATTAGATGCATGTAAGTCTCTGAAACTGGATAAGCCTCTGGGTGATATGCATGTTCGGTGGTGCAGGAACCCTGGGAGTCTCTTGGGTCTAGTGAGTAAATTTCCCCCTGCCACTGCAGTGTCAGTTTATATTCAATCTCTTTAAGAGATATTGCAGCTCAGACAGCCAGCAGTGGTCTGTCCACAACTCTTTTCTTTGAAATATGCTCACTGCACTAGCTAAGGTCTGTTGCTTGCACTGTTGAAGCCCAGAGCCAAGCAAGGGCACAAGAGGCTGCTTGTCAATGGGATTCAGGTACTTTGTGACTTGGGTGAAGTGGAATCTCAGGGCAACAAGGTTCATTTGGTCAATACAACCTCAGTTTTGCTCCAACTTTTGTGCCTGAGTGTTCTCACTGTAGACAAAGATCACAGTGAGACCAGCTGCTGTCAGAGGCATTCTCACAGACCCCTGTGCTCCCCTGACACAAAATTGCAAATCTTGCAGGCGGAAGGTCTGCCCGCCCTTGATTTCTTTGCAGTGCCTTACTCTGTGCCAACCAAAGTTTATTGCTCAGGGGAAAGGAAGGGCAGCACTGTGGCAGTTCACTGTCAATGGGCCCCCTGGGCAATTTGTGGGTAGGGTGGGGCAGGGTCTCAGAGAGACAATGACAGTCAGATGAATACGGCCTCAGTCTTGATGAAAATTTGGTAACTGTTATGAGTTCCCAAAGAAGACCCAGATCACAGCAAGAACAGCTGCTGTTTGGGACTGGTCCGCAGGTCCCCAATATCCACCCGAGTTCATTTTGGCCAAAGTGATCCCCCTAACTCTACCACTGAAGTGTGAATCACAGTGCTGGTTGCTCACTGGGAATGACATGTACTTTTTAAAACTTGCTAGGTATATTAGTTTCTTAGAGTTGCCATAAAAAAGTACCATAGACTGGATGGTTTTAACAACATATACTTACTGTTCATAGTTTTGGAAGCTGGAAGTTCAAGATCAAGGTGTCAGCATGGTTGGTTTCTTCTAAGGAGTATGAAGGAGAATTGATTCCATGCATCTCTCCTAGCTTTTGATAGCCTCAGGAGTTCCTAGGCCTTCTTCCTATGTCTTTACATCATTTTTTTTTTTCTGTGCAGGTCTGTCTCTGTGTCCAAATTTCACCTTTTTATAAGAATATCAGGCATATTGGATTAAGCCCCCCCCCACCATGACTTCATCCAAACTAGATAATCTGCAAAGAAACATTTTCAAATTGAGGTCATATTTATAGGTACTGGAGGTTAAAACTTCAACATATTTTTGGGAGATACAATTTGGCCCACATACCAGGTGGTCTACTGTGCCACCAATGAAAATCCCTGATCTAAATCTGACTAATCTGACTTGGGCCTCTCTTTACTTAGCTACTCTGAGACAAAGAAAGAAAGAGAAAGAAAGAAAGAAAGAAAGAAAGAAAGAAAGAAAGAAAGAAAGAAAGAAAGAAAGAAAGAAAGAGAAGAAAAACGTGAAGAGGATGTCTACAATCACTCATACTAATCATACTTAAGACAGCAGAAGGACTACTTTTACTCACACCTCTCCCAGCTCCTTATCTCCAAGAGGTAACCTGCTCCTGAAGATAAGCACCCTCTGGCTTTAGCATCCTCCATTTATTCTGGCAATGTGAACTCAATCTTTTCTACATGACAGAAGCAAGAACTTCCTCTGGTTAGTGGCTCTTGGTACAGAATAAACATTAAGATAAGCTGGGGAAATTTTAAATAAAACACTAAAGCTCAGACCCGAACTCTACTAAGTAAGTTGAATGTCTGTGGATGTACCCTGGTCATACAGATATTTTTAAAGTATCTCAAGGTTCTATATATAATGTGGTAACTAGAATTAGACTTTCCTTTATGCTGTAAAAAATCAGAAAACTTAACAAAATATATAAAATAATAGTTTTCAGAAATTAGACTACATGAAGCACACAGCTATGATCCCTGATAGAAGAAAAACTGAAAAGATGAGCCCTATAATCTCCCAGCTCTCTTTTTTAAAATGCCTGAGACTCAGGAAGTCATGGAAATCTGAAATAGAGCACTCCTAGTTAAGGAGATAAAAATCAGAGAAACTGAGGCAGCCAGTTTCTCATAAGTGTTGATGAATATAAAATGATAAATGTGTAGGGAGAAGCTCTACAAGTTCAAGCATGACCTGACAAGTAGCAGTAAGATGAATGCCTCCTAGAGCTACTAAAGGGCTAGGAGATATCCAGTTCTGACCAGCAAGAATGGAGACTCCTTACTAACTACCCAGGACATTTAGTAGAGACTCCTGATGGGTTATGCTTTAGAAATAGGGCCAGCCTCAAAGTAAGAGATTTCTGCACCTACCTCAGCAGTATAAACAAGCCTTAAAAAGATCATGCTGCTCCACAAATAACTACCTCTCAGAACAAATCCCAAAACTTAAAAGCAACTGAATCCATTACAATGTAAAATACACAGTAAATGCATCCAATCAAAAATGTCTAGACATGTGAAAAAACATGAATATTTGACCCAAATGAGAAAAGTTAGTCAATAGAAAAACAGCCTCAGAAATGAAAGAGAGCTTTAAGTCAGCTATTATAAATATGCTCAAGAACTTAAAGAAAAATAATATAATGAAAAGAGGCATTAAAAATAAAAAGTTACCCCAGATGATTATAATATGCAGCTAAGGTTAGAGGAGCTGTTAGATGTTCTGTCCTAAGACAAAGTAGGTAGAAACAAATTTTTATTTTTGGAATAAAGTGGGAGAGACATTGAAGAAGGTAGTTAATAGAATCTTCCATGGTTTATATTGTGAGTCCATTTCCTAGAAAGCATTTTTTTTTAATCGCCCATCTCAAGTGTAGTGCACTTTACATATAGATGCACTTGATAAAGGGATGTTGGCTCTTTGATTGATAACTATCATGCACAAATGCTTTTAGTGTTCTCTCTCTTTCTAACTCTCTTTGTATTCTCAACTAATAATGTGTTGTATTTAGCATGAAAGAATGACTTAATGAATTTAGACTTTTTTTTTTAAGTACACATTTTTACATTTGGCATGGTATTATAACAATGTCTTAAATCTATTTATAGAAAATAAAATGTAAGCATCTGAAGACCCAGGTGTTCTCCTGCATCTTTATAGATACATAAAACTTGGTACTAGCAGGACATTGTAATAAGTACCATATGCACTCAGTAGAAAAAAATCAACAGTATCCTAAAGAGATACTCTAGGAAAGATGTCCTAAGTAGCTTCTTAAATCCTCATCTGGATACACAGATGGGAAAGTTAGCTGTTTGAGAATATATTTTCCGCAGAATATAGGGGTAAAGTCACTAGCTTCAGAAATGAGAACTATCATTCATTGCTTTTAAAAAATGTGGTGGCTATACAGATAAGTGACTGAGACTATTATTTCAGAATCAAATTATGTGTGATTAAAGTACTTTGGATTTGTTCTTGCTATTCTCAAACTTAATACTGAAGAAGTTTAACTCAAAGATTCCCCTAAAATATATACATAGCTTATTCTTCTAAAAGCCAAGAGTTTTAAATGGATCAAGAATTCTGTCTGCATATTTGATTATAATTACAATCTTGTATCAGTAGAACAGCAACAGGAGTAAGGATATTTTTAATTTAAGTAAAACTAACATTAGCTATGTTGACATTTTAAAATTAGAAACTCACTGACTTGTGTAAAGAAATGTTAATCACAGCAGTGCTTTTTATGCTTTTAAATGGTTAAATATGATATAAGACTTGTGTTCATGCAGCTTCATCCCTGGAATGTTATGAAAGATCTCACGATTTTTCAGACTCCAAGAGAAAAATGCTGAATTGGAAAACATTCAATAAATGACCCTGAAGTTAACCCCAAAGGAAAAAACATGCTGTAGAGAATATTTATATCTGAACAATGAGGACCCGGTTTCTGCCTTAAAATAATATCATGCAACATCCACTGAAGTCCACTAAAGTTCAAACTCTATCAGAGATACTTAGCCAACACTGATAGGAAAGTTCAAGGTGGTGAGGGGAAAAAAATGAGAAAACTAAACCTCAAATGATGAATTCCTATCATGGAAAAAATGTGAACCCCAGAAATATTTTTATCTGATGTAGATAATATGACAAGTAGGTATTCAGAAACAGGCTAGAAAATTAAAAGCAGATACAGGGAGCAGTATAAAACCAAGAAATCTCAAGTATGTGAGAAAAATTATTTTGGAAGAGAGCTGAATGGTAGCATGAAAGGAGAAGGTGTGTGTGTAGTGTAGGCACCATGGAAGCAATCTGCAGATATCACAGGGGAAAAATATGGAATATATAAGATGTGCACAACCTTTTGAAGTATTTCTGATTGTTAAATCTTTTGTGTCTTGAGCTCTTAGCTTTGGCAGATCTCTGGTAGATGTAGTTATGTCCTACTGTGTTTACCTTCATCCTCACCACACTATCAAAGTGTCACCTCTAGGCCTGTGAAATTTGCTGAAAAAATTATCTGTAAATTATCAAAGATAATATGTATTTCCTACTTATAAAAACACAAATGAAGGATTTTACTAAAATTTTATTTCTAGGCAGATCTCATGTTTTCTCCTTTAAGTTTGATAGCTGGTTTACTGCAATCAATTCTTTTACACAGTAGAGAAGCTTCAGTACCATACTTCATCTCAAATTTGTGTTTTATTCTTGTGCAGAGGCCATGGTAGTCTTTTCTGTATCATTCCAATTGTAGTACATGTGCTGCTGAAGTGAGCACCATGGTTCTAATTTTTTGTCTTGCCTATTGATGGAATCTCACAAGAGTGATTGACTTACCCCTGATGATGTATGAAAAGTCAGTCCTCAGGCACATATAATGAGAATACTGCGCAAGAATGTTCATATCTCTGGCTCTTTAACTTGTAGCTAACTTTGCTGTGTGGCTCCGTACCTATGTGAATAAGTTTATTTCATGGCTCTTGTGGTTCAGTAGCCACAGCATATGCACTAGCTGTACTGCTCCAATGGGCATGACTCAGGCCTTGTTAAAAAAATTATCCTCTGGATTCTCCCAAGAATATAGTGAGGGGGTGGATGATCAGGTCTTATATGACAACCTCACTGTGACATTCCATTCTCTCCAAGCCTACAATATACTAAAGAGGTTCAGACATTTTATCTTCATAATCCCTCAATCAATTCTAATATTTGAGCCAGTTTGTAAACCCAGAGTTCCACAAAAAAAGGGTAATCCTCATTCTCTTTAGTATTCTACTAATTATTCTAGGTTTTCTAAAAAGGATCTGCCTTTATCCAGTAAACAAGGTGACTGTACATTGGAAAAAGAGAAGTCAGATTTTGGAGGGATGACTGGACACTTGCTTTAAACTGACACTAATTTCCAAAGACTCTAAATTCTACTGTGGCCTATCAGTCACAGTGGAAGTTTTTGGAGATCAGGTGAACAGCAGAAATTTGATTGGGTATATTTTCCACTGAAACCACTGGGTCCTTGAATCACCCTATGATTATTTCTTCAGCTTTTGATGTATAATTGGAATAGACACACTTAGCAATCGATATATCCCCACATTTGACTATGTAGTGAGGGAATTCTTGTAGGAAAGCTCAAGTGGAAGCAACTAGAACTGCTTTTACCTGCAAAAATAGTAGATCAAAATCAGTACTCCATTTCTTAAACAATTTCAGAGGTTAGTGCCATCATCATGTAATTAAAAGATACAGGGATAGTGATTTCTACCACATCCTCATGTAGTTTGTATATATAGCTTGTTTTAAGTAGCGTCTTAGATCCCCATCTGGGTACAGAGGTGGATCTTAGGAATGATAGTAAACTGCTGTAAACATAATCAGGTGATGACTACAATCATAGATGGTGTTACAGATATGGTAACACCTACCGTGGTAATTTATCTGCAGCTATTAATCTGCTTAAAACTTCCCCTCTCCCGCCCCTACATTTGTTAGTAAAGACCATTGGAAGCAGTTTGTCTTCAGCTAGCAAAGCCAACTGAAATATCTTCAGTTTCTTACCTTAGGGCTTATCAACTCTCCAGTCATATGTCCACAGGTACCTCAATTATCTATTTTATAGGACATGGTACTGATCCATTACATTGATGATATTCTGCTACTTGGACCTGGTGAACAGGAAGTAAAAATTACTCTAGATATATTTTAAAGAGACATATATGCCATGGAGTGCAAAATAGATACTACAAAAATTCAAATGTCTGCCATATTGGTGACATTTCTAAGACTTCAGTAGTCTGGAGCATGTTGACTTATCCCTTCCATAGTGAAAGAGAAGTTGCTATATCTGGCTCTTCCTACCACTAAGAAAGAGACACAATACCTGGTGAACTTTTTTTTTTCGAAGGCAACATAGAACCTATTTAAGTACTACTCCAACCCACTTACCACATAACCTCAAAGCTGCCTGTTTTGAGTAGAGCTCAGAATAAGAGAAGACTTTGAAACAGGATCAGGCGGTTATGCAAGCCGCTTTGCTATTTGAGCTATATGAGCAACAAATATGACGATTTGTGAAGAGGGATGCTGTGTAGACAAGCTGTTGGGCCCTACAGATGAACCACAGTTCATGTTCTAGATTTTGGAACAACTATGTTATCCTGTGCAGATAACTACTCTCCTTTAAAGAAAAGGTTTTGGCTTCCTTCTGGACATTAGTAAAAACAAGTTGATCATGGGCTATCATGTTGCCATGCAACCTGAGGTATCCATCATGAACTGGTGCCTATCATAGCTCCTGCATTAGATATAAAGAAAATTGCTCCCGCAATTGTAAGTCAAATATTTGCAACAAATTCATGTAGATATTTCTTCTAGTGGTTCTGCTTTTTTTTTTTATTGTACCCAGATTGATAAATAACTATACTCCAAGCACAAGCCATAATAACTTTGGGACTGTGGCTCAGCTCTTTCAAAGGCAGAGATGATGTCAAGTTCACATTCCCCCATAAATTGATAGCAAATCACTGATGTGACATGGTTTTATGATATTTGATAGTTCTCCTTCCCAAAATTCTGTCCCATTGGGCTTGTAAAGATTTTCCTAAGAAATTATTTGCATCCATATTGACTTAAATACTTAAGTACTTAGAAGGGGCAGCCCAGTTTGTAAGTTAACTGTAAATGCAAATTAGTTTTCTATATTAAGGTGACAGCTGCTGCTGTAACATTATATCATCATGCTAAAAGGTTCAAGCTCACATGTATATGTGTGTAACACATATATAATATATTCATATATATGTGTGTATACATTATATACATGTTATATATATATAACATCTAGGTTATGAAACTATAAAATATTTTCCTCCTTTGATTTTTTTCATAAAAAACATTATTTTATAATCAGAGAGGACTACATTAAAAAGAAAAATTGTTACCTTTTGTGTGACTTAAACAGAAAGTGGGTCCCTAGGTCATGGTCAGTGCAGACCATTTTGTTTGATGAGGGACAATATATTAAATAGAATATGAAGAATTTTCTATATTTCATCAGAATAACAATGGTAGGAGGCTGACAGAAGTTATTTCACTGGGAAGGTAATAGTTAGTTGAGAGAGAGGTAAGAAAAACAGTAATGTCTAGTAGTTAATCACACAGATTCTGGTGTCAACCTACTTCTTATCCCAACTCCACCCTTTATTTTTTGTGTGGCTGGCAAATTATTTATTTTTTTATGTCTCAATTGTCTTATCTGTGAAATGAGGATAATAACTAGTTACCTCCAAGGGTTGTTGTAAGGATTCAATGTGTTAATATATGATCTTGTTCAAAAATGAGAGCTATTATCATTTTGTTATCAAGTCTGGCCTTGAGCTTGTTCCAAGCTAGCAATGGCATTTCTCTGCAGTAGGAGAAGATGCCAAGGCAGAGCTCTCCATAGCCCTCTTTTAACTTGTTCTGACCGTGGCATGTAAGGAACATCCAGGCTATCTAAACTTAAACTCTGTGGGTAGTTTTTTTTCTCTTAAAGTCAACATAAGCCTTTCATTGCTCTCATGAAACAAAATGGTCCCTGACCATTGCTGATTTTTATCACTGTTGTTACTGTTAATAACTTTTATAACCATAGAGTTGTAGATGTAAAAAATAAAGGAATTACCAACCAGGGGACTAAACACTAAAACTAACCCACTAATAAAAGATCACATTGTGACTTTTTTTCCCATTCTTTTTCATGTTTTAAAATGTTAACTTATAATGTCATATTTTTAAATTAAATTTTGTATTTTGAAGAATATTAAATAAGACCAGTTTCTGCTAGATTTAACATGATAATTTCTCTGGTTCCGTATGAAACTAAGAATGTAAATTCCATGAGGACCATGAACTTACCTATCGTCTATATTGCTCTGTCCCTAATTCTTCAAAAGCAGTACCTGATCAATATGTAATCTGTTAGTAACCTTTAAAATGGAAAAATAGAGTTTTAATTTTTATTTGTGCATTAATGAAAGAAATTGCTAAAACAATCCCATTAACAATTACATTAAAAAGAATAAAATAACTAGGAATAAATTTAACCAAGGAGGTTAAAACTGTAAGACATTAATGAGAGAAATTGAAAAAGACACAAATAGCTGGAAGGATATTCTGTGCTTATGGCTTGAGGGAATTAATATTGTTTAAATTTCCATACTACCCAAAGTAATTTATAGATTCAGTGCAATCTCTATCAAAATTCTAATGGCATTTTTTACAGAAATAGACCAAACATTCCTAAAGTTTGTGCAGAAGCACAAAGATCCCAAATGGCCAAAGTGATCCTGTGAAAGGATAACAAAGCTGGAGGCAGCACACATCCTGATTTCAAACCATGTTACGAAGCTATAGTACTAAACAACAGTATGGTATTTGCATAGAAACAGCCTCATAAACTATTGAAACAGAATAGATAGCCCCCAAATAAGCCCACATATATATGGTCAATTAATTTATAACAAAGGTGCCAAGAATACACAATGAGGAACGGGAAAGTCTTTTCAAGAAATGGTGTTGAAAAAACTCGACACATGCAAAATAATGAAATCGTATCACTACCATATACTACAACTCAGAATGGATTTACTACACAATTTTAAGATCTGAAATTATAAAACTCCTAAAGGAAACACAAGGGTAAGCTCCTTGACATCAATCTTGGTGACAACTTTTGAATTTGTCAACAAAAGCAAAAATAAACAAGTGGTGCTACACCAAACTAAAAAAGCTTCTGCAAAGCAAAGTAAACCATCAACAAAATTAAAATGTAATGTACTTAATGAGAGAAAATATTTGCATTTCATATATCTTATAAGGGGTTTATATCTAAAGTATATAAGGAGCTCATACAATTCAAAAGCAAAAAATAATAATTTGATTTAAAAATGAGCAGAGAAACTAAATTGACATTTTCAAAGAAGACATACAAGTGGCCAACAGGTACTGATCATCAGAGAAATGCATATGAAAATCACGAGATATCACCTCATACCTGTTAGAATGGCTATCATCAAAAGACAAGCGATAACAAGTGTTGACAATGATGTAGAGAAAATGGAATCCTTGTGCTTTGTTGGTGGAAATGTAAACTGATACAGTCACTATGGAAAAAAGTATAGCAATTCCTCAAAAAACTAAAAATAGAACTACCATATAATCCAGAAGTCGCAATTCTGGGTATTTATCTGAAGGTAACAAAAATCACTATTTTAAAAAGTTATCTGCACCCTCATGTTTATTGCAGCATTACTTTCAATAGCAATCTAAGTCTCCATTGTTAGATGGTACACACAATGGAATATTATTAATACTGCCATTTGTGACAACATGGATGAACTTTGAGAGCATTATTCTAAGTGAAATAAATCAGGCAGATAAAACTAAATACTCTGAAATTTCATTTATATATGAAATCTAAAAAAAAACCTGAGCTCATAGGTGCAGAGAAATAAGTGAGACAGATAAAGACAGATATCATATGATTTTACCCATACGTGGAAAGTATAGGTACGCCCAGATTCTTAGATACAGAGAATAAACTGGTGATTGCTAGATGGGAGGTGGGGTGGAGACTTGGTGAAAAAGATAATGGATTAAGAAATATACATTGGTAGTTATAAAATAGTCCAGGGGATGTAAAGTATAGCATGAGGAATATAGTCAGTTATACTGTAATAACTATATAGTGCCAGTTGAGTACTAGACTAATTGTGAGAATCACTTTGTAGTTATATAAAATTCTAACCACTATGCTGTACACTGAAGCTAATATAAAATAACATATAGTGTCTAATTGAGAACAAAAATTCCCACTTTAAATTTCATTATATATTACTATAATAACCATAATCAAAATAACCATTCCATTTTGCAATTTATTTTGCTTTTTTATTTTTGTCACCATGCTAAACATTACTTCTCCAGGACTTATTTACCTTTAACTGGAAGTTTGTACCTTTTGACCGCTCTCTTTCATTTCACTCACACCCACCGCCCAGTTAGTGACCTTGAGCATCTTTCCATATGTCTATTGGCCATCTGTATTTCCTCTGTGGAAAAGAATCTGTTCAGGTCTTCAGCCCATTTTTTTAATTGGATTGTTAATTAGATTGTTAATTGGATATTAACCTCTTATCACATGTATCATAAACAAATATCTTCTCCCTTTCAGTCAACTGTCTTTTCTCTTTTTTGGGTGGTTTCTTTTGCTGTGCAAAAACTTTTTTTTGATGCAGTCCCATTTGTTTATTTTTTATTTTGTTTCCCTTGCCTGAGGAGATACATCCAAAAAGAAATTGCTATTAGTAATACCAGAGAGTTTACTGCCTATGTTTTCTTCTAAAAGTTTTATGGTTTCGGATCGTACGTTTTAGGTCTTTAATCTATTTTGAGTCTATTCTTGTACACAGTGTAAAAAGGTGGTTGAATTGCTTTTTTCTTTTTGCATATATCTGTCCACTTTTCTCAACACCATTTATTAAAGAGGCTAGGCTGTCTTTACCCCATGGCATATTCTTCCCTCTTTTATTATATATTAAGTGAGCATATAGGCATGGATTTCTTTCTGGGTTCTCTATTCTGTTCCATTGATCAATGTATTTGTTTTTGCCAGTATCATGCTGTTTTGATTACTGTAGCCTTGTAGTATAGTTTGATATCAGATAGTGTGATACCTCCAACTTTATTCTTTCTCAGGATTGCCTTAACTATTCTTCTGGGTTTTTTATGGTTCCACATAAATTTTAAGATTATTTGTTCTAGCTCTTTGAAAAATGCCACTGGTATTTTGTTGGGATTGCATTGAATCTATAGATTGCTTTGGGTAGTATGGCCATTTTAACAATGTTGATTCTTCCTACCCATGAGCACAATATATGCTTCCATTTATTTATACTTCTTTAACTTCTTTTTTCAATGACTTGTAATTTTCTGAAAACAGGTTTTCTACTTTCTTGATTAATTTGATTTCCAGGTATTTTATAGTTTTTGGTGCAATTGTAAATGGGATTGTCTTCTTAATTTCTCTTTCTGAAAGTTCATCATTGATATATAAAAATGTCACGAACTTCCAAATATTTATTTTATAACCTGCTACTTTACTTAATTCACTGATCAGTTCTAACAGTTTTTTTGTGGAATCTTCAGAGTTCTCTCTATATAATATCATGTCATCGTCAAATAATGAGAGTTTTACTTCTTCTCTTCCAGTTCAGATATATTTTTTGCTTTTTCTTGTCTTATTGCTATAGCTAAGGCTTCCAATACAATGTTGAAGAGGAGTAATGAATGTGAGCATTCTTGTCTTATTCCTGATCTTAAAGGAAACATTTTTAGCCTTTCTCCACTGAGTATGATATTAGCTTAAGGGTTGTCACATAAGGCCTTTATTTTGTTGAGGTAGGTTCCCTCTATTCCCACTTTGCTGAGTTTTTATCATAAATGGATGCTAGATTTTGTCGAATGCTTTTTCTGTGTCTATTAATATGATCATATGGTTTTTATCTTTCAATTTGTTACTGTGATTATTACATTAATTGATTTGCGGAAGTTGTACCAACCTTGCATTCCAGGAATAAATCCAACTTGATCATGGTATACAATATTAATATATTGCTGAATTTAGTTTGCTAATGTTTTGCTGAGGAGTTTTGCTTCAAAGTTCATAAGAGATATTGGCTATAGTTTTCTTTTTTTGCAATGTCTTTGTCTGGTTTAGGAATCAAAGTAGTAGTGGTCTCAAACAAGAAGTTAAGGAGCTTTCCTTCTTGAATTTTTTGGAATAGTTTGAGAAGAATAGCTGTTAATACCTCTTTGAATGTTTGGTAAAATTTACTTATGAAGCCGTCTAGTCTCAGACTTCTTTTGGGAATATTTTAATTACTAATTCGATTTCATTAGTAGTAATCAGTTGGTTCAGATTTTCTGTTTCTTCTTGACTCATTCTTAGGATATTGTGTTTCTAGGACTGTGTCCATTTCTTCCAGATTGTCCAATTTGTTGGCATATAATTTCTTGCAGTAATTTCTTATGATCCTTTCTGTTTCTGTGGTCTATTGTTATTACTTCTCTTTCATTTCTGATTTTATTTATTTGAGTCTACTCTCTTTTTTCCTTGTTAAGTCTGGCAAAGGGTCTGTCAATTTTATTTATCTTTTTAAATAACCAAAGCTTGTCTTCATTAATCTTTTGTATTGTTTTTCTAGATCTAGTTTATTTATTTCCACTTTGTTTTCATTTTTATTTCTCTCTAGGTATCTTTTGATTTCTTCCTTGACCTCATTAATAACCCTTTAATTGTTTAGGAGCATGTTATTTAGCCTCCATGTGTTTGTATATATTTTAGTTGTTTCCTTGTAGTTGATTTCTAGTTTCATATCACTGTGATCAGAGAAGACGATTGATATAATTTAAGCCTTCTTAAATTTATTTGAGACTTGTTTTGAGTCCTAATATGTGGTCTATCCTTAAAAAATGTTTAATGCACACTTGAGGACAATGTATATTTTGCTGCTTTGTGGTAAAACACTTTGAAAATATCCATTAAATCCATACGTTTTAGTGTCTTTTAGAACTATTGTTTCCTAGTTGATTTTTTACCTGAAGATATGTCCATTGGTCTCCATGGAGTGTTAACGTCTCCTACTATGAGTATATTACTGTTGATCTCTCTTTTTATGTCAGTCAATAATTGCTTTATGTATGTAGATGCTCCTGTGTTGGGCGTATATATGTTTACTAGCATTATGTCCCCTTGATTTATTGATCCCTTTACCCTTCTGTAATTTCCTTCTTTGTCTCTTATTGTAACCTTTACTTTAAAGTCTATTTTATCTGATATAAGTATTGCTACCCCAGATTTTTTTTTCATTTCCATTTGCATGAAATGTGTTTTTCCATCCCTTTACTTTAAGTCTGTGAGTGTCATTTGATCACAAGTGGATCTCTTGCAAACAGCATATGCATAGGTCTTGTTTTCTTATCCATTCAGCTACCCTGTATCTTTTGATTAGAGCATTTAATTTGTTTACATTTAAAGTGATAACTGATAGGTACATAGTTACTGCCATTTCATTATTTGTATTTTTAATTTCTATATTCTTTTATTCCTTCTCTTTTTATAGAAGTTCCTTTAAATTTCTTGAAATACTGGTTGTTAGTGATGAATTTCTTAAGCTTTTCTCTGTCTGGGAAGCTCTTTATTTCACTTCCATTTTAATCAAAGGCCTTGCTGAGTAGAGTATTTGTAGATTCTTGTTTTTCACAACTTTGAATATTTCTTGCCAGTTCCTTCTGGCCTGCAAAGTTTCCATTGAAAATTCAGCAGACATTCTTATGATGGTACCCTTGTAAGTAACCAGCTTCCTTTCTCTTGCTGCTTTTAAGATTCTCATTTTGTCTTTGACCTTTAGCATTTTAATTGTAATGTGTCTTGGTGTGTGTCTGTTTGACTTCCTCTTGTCTGAGACACTTTGTGCTTCCCAAACTTGTACATCTAATTCCTTTGCCAGGTTATGGAAGCTTTCTGTGATTATTTCTTCAAATAGATCCTTGATCCCTTGCTCTCTCTCTTTTCCTTTGTGTACTCCTATGATCCGGATGTAGTTACGCTTAATGTTGTCCCAGAGGTCTCTTTAACTATTCTCATTTTTAATAAATCTTTTTTCTTTTTGTTGTTCTGATTGAGTGTATTCTGCTACTTTGTCTTTCAGTTTGCTTATTCAATCGCTTTGTCTAATCTACTGTCAAATCCTTCTAGTGTATTTTTCATTCCAGTTATTGTAGTCTTCATTTCTGTCTGGTTCTTTTTTATGGGTTCTATGTCCTTCTTTAATGCTTACTATCTCTCTGTTGAAGCTCTTATTGTGTTCATCCATTCTCCCCCTAAGTTCATTGAGAATCTTTCTAATCATTGTTTTGAACTCTGTCTCAAATGAAGTTTGCTTGCCTTCATTTCAATTAGCTTATTTTCTGGAGTTTTCTCTGGTTGTTTTATTTGTGGCATATTTCTTTGTTTTCTCATTTTATTAGTGTGGGTCCCAGGCCTGGCACATCACAGGTCTGGCTGTGATCCAGGCTTGTGCTTAGGACTAGGACCCCAGATTTAGAATGTTACCTTAGTTTAGTAGGGTGCCTGTGCCTAAAATATGTAAACATAATTCAGCTTATTGTATCACACATGTGTGGCTGAATGCCACTATTGTACTCTGATATGTGTGGAGCCATGCAGTCCCCTGGGGAGCAGAAGAGGAGTACAAGAAGGGGAGAAAAAAAGAGCAGAAGTAGAAGCACACTCCCTGCAATAGAACTGCACTCCCTGCACTACAACTTCACTCCCCACAATAAAGTTGGTGCCTGCCATTTCATTTTCATGTTGGCCTCTTGTGCATTCTTCCAACTGGGCATCTCACCACTGAAACCTTCCCTTCTCGATCAGCTTGACACTGACAATTAGCCTCCCTGTGTTCAATTCTATGTGTCTAGAATATTTGTTTCCTCTCTCAACTTTGGCAAGGTGGCCTAATGTGGAAGGTATTCTGTGTGGCCCATTGGCACATTCTTTCTGATCTCCTATGCTGGAGGCTCTGGATGTGATCTTTGTATGGGTTGTATGTGATCTGTTGTTACCAAGATTTTATTGTTGTTAGTACATCAGTGGATGGTATTAATACTCAGGATGACTAATTATAGGAACTGGCTGCACCCACAAGGTAAGAGTTGCTGTGTGGAGACTGATCCCACTGAGTGGGATTTGCCATAGCAGGCTTGTATACTTGTTGCAACCACCCTTTTTGCATACTGCTAATGAGGATAGCCAGGAGTTAATCTATTTTGGTCTGGTGCCAGCCTCCGGGTGCATTGGTTTTGTGAACCCCTGGGAGAGGCTCCCCGCTAGGCTAAAGTCAGTTGCTGCCTTTGATTGCTAAGGGCTATCTGGTGGGAGCTACAAAGTGATCCGCAGATGGTTGTTGTCTATGCTGGATATACAAGTAAGTAGAAGAGACAATACTGTAGGCAGCAGTCTCGTTATCCCCTGTTTCTGACCTAAGGCAGTTTAGCAGAGGGACTAGTGTTCCTTCAGGTCTGACACTGTCTGTCAGTTGCCTGTAAGTCTCTGAAACTGGAAAAACCTCTAGGCGATATGTGTGTTGGGTGGCACAGGAACCCCAGGAGACTTCTGGGTCTATTGAGTAAATTTCCCCTGCCACTGCAGTGTCAGTTTACATGCCAACACTGTCTCTGTGGCTCTCTGTACAAGGTTCCAATTATAGCAAGGTCAACTGCTGCCCACCTCAGGACTGTAGACCTTTAAGATTTGATCAAGAAATACTGCAGGCTGGGCTGAGGTTTGTTGCCAGCCACCAAAAGTCTTTCCTGAGTTGCAGGAGCAGAGACATGTTGTTTGCTGTTGAATAAGCGACCTGTTGAGAAGAGTGGGGCCGGTTTCCCAGCAATGAAATTTTTACTGGTAATTTATGAGTTCGATGGGGCAGAGTCTCAGCCAGTAACTAGGGAGAAGCCAGCAAATCTCACCAGGTCAGTGATGATTCATAATTGGCTGCAATAGATCAACACAGGCAAGATGGCACCCACCTGTAGGCTGCGTAGGAGGAAGGCTCAACTAAAGGACAAAGGCAACTGTCCCTCCAGCCCTCAACCTGAAGCCACATAACTCAGTCTTTCTCTGTATGTTTCTGGTGCCTCCCTAGCTGCTGTCCTTCTGCCAGAGCCCAGAGTGAGTGCCTGTGAGTGAGTGAGTTTGTGTGTGGGCTGTTTAAGGGAATATCTGGGTTTCCTGCAGCCTTTTATCTCATCTGAATGGTTGGAATCCCCACTAATTTTTATAGCCAGATTTTTGGGGGACTTCTCTTCTCAGCACTGGAAACCTGGGCTGGAAAGCCCCTGTGCAGGGCTGGGGCACCTTGCTCCTCCAGGAGAACCTCCACAGCCTAGATATCCTTCCCAAAGCTCAACCACCACACATAGGTCCAGAGCCAGCTTATTTTGTGTCTCTTCTCCTCCTACTAGCTTTGATGTGGCCTCTTTATATTCTTCAGCATAGAAGTTATATTCAGCTAGTCTTTAGATGGTTTCCCAGGATGATTGTTCTATAATTTAGTTATAATTTTAATACAGTCATAGAAAGAGGCAAGTACAGCATTTACATGATCTGCCATCTTGACCAAGCTGTAATGTTGTAGCATCTGGACCTGGCTTCATGGTCCTCATCACAACTTTCCAGACATCCACTATGAAATAATTACACTTGAAATGCAGAAGAATACTTATTTGCCCTTGTAGATATAGTTGAAATCCTTAATTTTCAGATGACCCTTTTCTCAATAAAGGAAGAAATTGGTTTTTCTGACATGTAGCTGATGATAAACTTGGAAAAGTTTGCAACATACTGTCTGCCCCATACTAGGCACATTAAAAGTTAGTTTTCTTCTTCAAAACTCACATCTCTATAATATTTGTTATATGAACCTGCATTTAATAAAATTAACTTTATTAACTTCTTTCTCTTTTGATTTCTTTAGAAAAGGAGAATGCTATTACACATAAAGATAAAAATCTGTTTTACATATTCAAGCATTTCTCACTTTCTGTGTAGTTCCATTGAGATGTCTCTCTTTATCATGTCCCAAGTCTCTGGAAACTGTCAAGTGAGCTAACTTGTATAAACTAGGTTGGTGAATATTCTTTGTGAATAAATTCAGTCTGGTATAAAGTACAGCAATCACTTCTTGGATGAATATGAATCTGCCAAAAGAATTTCTTTACTGTTTAATATGTCTAATATGTTTAAATGTGGGAACACCAGTGCATAAATTATAGTTTATAAATTGCTTTTCCTATTATCTATTCCAAAAAGTTTTACAAATTTTGAAATTAATGACAAAAACTTTTTAAGTTTAAGACCTGAATGTGTAACTTTTATTTTTTCATTGGCACCTTAAATGGAAGATGAAGAGTTTGTGGATGACACCTTTCCCATGGGACAGGTATTTCTCCACTCATTCTGTAGAACACTAACAAAAAACACTCTAAAGAAAAACCTATTCAGATCACAAAGCAGAGATACGATGACCTGTGTGTAAGATTTGGCGTCAAAAAACTTGTAAATATATTTACATAAGCTGGTCCCAAACTACTGCCATATTTTTAGCTAACTTGTTTAACTAGAATGATACAGACAGTTTACAAAGCAATAGAAACTGAGTTCTATTCTGCTTGCTGACAAACACATCCAGGCCCAGCTCTATCCTATATCTAATATCAGAAAGGAGTATGCATTGTATTGTTAGTAAATTTCTGAACACCTCTTGAAGTCATATAATAGGCACACAAGAGCTCTCTCTTTCACAATACAAGTTTCTGTTAGACTTTCACTAAGTTACTATGTCATAATCCTCATGGTTTGTAACAATATTTTTAGTCAGAAAATAAAGCAGATAGATAATGTCATAAATGGATGAGGGGCAAATGAAGCACTAAAGAGTAAATGAACACTTACACTTTGAACTTGAAAAGTGACAGATACAGGATTCTAGATTTTTAATCCAGTGCCTGAGACTTGCTGCTCAATGAAATATATCAATCATGTCTTACAGTAATAATGGCTATGAATTGTTTTCAATAGTTGCTTTTAAAACATACCGACGTTGTCATTATTTGACAAGAGATATTTAGGGGCAAACCAACCATCCATCCACTTTCAATTTAGACAACACTTATTTTTATAATTTCTCATTCTTGTTTCTCTGTACATAAGGAGTTTTTTTTTTCTCCTGCTCTGGTTGCCTTCAAGGTTTTCTCTTTGTCTTTGGTTTTTAGCAGTTTATCTAAGTGTGTCTATGTGCATGTGTGTTTGGTATTTATTCTGCTTTGTGTTCTCTGAGTTTCTTGGATGTGTATTTTGGTATTTCTAATTTCAGAAAAAATTTGAGCCATTCTTTCAATAGTTCTCCTCTGTTCTTTTCTTCCTTTTGATATCTCAGTTGTGCATATATTATACCATTTGATTTAGATTCATAGTTCTTAGATATTCTATACTGTTCGCTTTTCTTTTTTAATTCTTTATTTTATTGGAATTTCAGCTTAGGTGATTTCTATTGACCTATCTTTAAGTTCACTGATCCTTTCCTTGGCCACATTGGGTTTACTTTATTTTTGTTACATGCATACCTCATTTTATTACATTTCACTTTGGTGTACTTCTTAGCTGTGCTTTTTAAAAATTGAAAGCAAGACCTTCAACAAGTAAAAAGGTTATGATTTGCTTCATTGTGACACTTGCTTTATTGTGGTGGTCCGAAACCAAATCTACAATACCTCTAAGGTATGCCAATACTTATAAACTTCTAACATTTCCTTTTGATTCTTCTTTATAGTTTCCCTAATTCTGCTGACATTATCAGTATGGTCTTGCATGTTGCCTACTTCTTCCATTGGAGCTTTTAACATATGTATTTTAATTAAGTTTACTGTGGTAACATTGGTTAATACAATTATGTAATTTTCAGTTGTACATTATAATTTGACATCTTTATATTCTATTGTGTGTTTACCATACAATGTCTAGTTTCTTTCAGCTACCATTATTTTATCCCCTTTACTCACTTTACTCTCCCCCTAACCCACTATATTTGACCCCCTTTAACTGTCTACTTCCCCACTCCTCTCCCAGACCCTACCCTCTAGTAACCACTAGTCTATAGTCCATGAGTCACTGTTAGTTTGTCCTGTTCATTTGTTGCTTTTAGGTTTATATCTCACATATAAGTGATATCATGTGATTTTCAACTTTTTCTGTCTGGCTTATTTCACTTAGTATGATTATCTTCAGGTCCATCCATTTTGTTGCAAATGGCCACATTTCATCTCTTCTAATGGCTGAGTAATATTCCATGGTATATATGTACCACAGCTTCTTTAGCCAATCATCTGTCATAGGACACTTCAGTTGCTTCCATGTCCTGGCCACTGTGAATAATGCTGCTATAAACATTGGTGTGCAAGTATATTTTTGGATGGGTTTTCAAGAGTTTGGGGGTAAATGCCCAGTAGAGAAATTGCTGGATCATATGGTAGATTAATTCTCAGTTTTTTGAGGAATGTCCATAATGTTTTCCATAGTGATTGTACCAAGTTTCAGTCCCACCAGCAGTGTATGAGGTTTCTCCACATCTTATCTAGTATTTGTTATTACTCGTCCTCTTGATTATAACTGTTCTAACCAGTGTGAGATGCTATCTCATTGTGGTTTTGATTTGCATTTTCCTAATAGCTAGCGATGCTGAGCATCTTTTCAAATATTTGTTGGCTATTTGTATCTCCTCTAGGGAAAAATGTCTGTTCAGGTCCTCTGCCCATTGTTTAATTGAATAATTTGCTTTTTTGTTGTTACTGAGTTATATGAATTCTATGTATATTTTGGATATTAGGTCCTTATCAGAAGCATTGCTTGCAAATATATTTTCTCATTCGAATGGTTGTCTCTTTACCTTGCTGATGATTTCTTTTGCTAAGCAGAAGCTTTTTATTTTGATGTAGTCCTACTATTTATTTATTTATTTTAGCTTTTAATTCCCTTGATTTTGAAGTTAAATTCATAAAATCCTTTTAATCCAAGGTCCTTGAGTTTAGTTTCTTTCTTCTATGCATTATATTGTTTCAGGTTTTATATTTAGGCCCTTACACCATTTTGAGTTAATTTGGGTTTATGGTGATAGACAACAGTCTAGTTTCATTCTTCTGCAGGTGGTTTTTCAGTTTTCCCAGCACTATTTATTGAAGAGGCATTTCTTTCTCCACTGTATGTTTTTGAATTTTTTGTCAAAAATTATTTGCTTATTTATATATGGGTTTACTTCTCGACTCTCAATTCTGTACCACTGGTCAGTGTGTTTTTTTCTGCCAATGCCATGCAATTTTAATTGCTGTCGCTTTGTAGTATAATTTGAAGTCAGGCAGAGTGATGTCTCCTGCCTGTTCTTTTTCCTCAGGATGGCTTTAGCAATTTGGGCACTTTTGTGCTTCCATAAAAATCTGATATTTTGTTTTCTATTTCTTTGAAAAAAACGATGAGATTTTGATGGGGATTGCATTAAATCTGTATAATGTTTTAGGAAACATGTTCATTTTAACTATGTTGATTCTTTCAATCCAAGAACACAGAATATCTTTCCATTTCTTTTATCTTCTTTGATTTCTTTTAATAGAGACTTGTAGTTTTCATTATATAGGTCCTTCACATGTTACGTTAAATTTATTCATAGGTTTTTATTCTTTTTGTTGCAATTGCAAATGGAATTATTTTTTCCACTTCTTTTCTGATGCTTCATTATTAGCATATAGGTACGCTATGGATTTTTGAATGTTGATTTTGTATCCAAAAATTTTACTGTATTTGCTTATTGTTTCTAGTAGTGTTCTTGGGGAGTCTTTAGGGTTTTCCATATAGAGAATCATGTCATCTTCAAGTAGTGACAGTTTGACTTCTTTATTTCCTATTTGGATGCCTTTTATATCTTTCTCTTGTCTGATTGCACTCACTAAAACTTCCAATGTTATATTGAATAACAGTGGTGATAGTGGAAAGCCTTGCTTTGTTCCTGATCTTAGAGGGAAGGTTTTTAGTTTTTCACCATTAAGTATAATGTTGGCTGAGGGTTTTTCATATATGGCCTTTATTATGTTAAGGTACTTTCCTTCTAAACCCAGACAGGTCTGTTCGGGGAAGTTGCTGCACCTTCTGCCCTCTCCCTTCCCCTGCAGGGAGCTCCAGTTGTTGCAAGAGGCAGCTTCTTTATTTCTCCCAGTCCATTGCCTGACACCTGGGGTGTTGACCTGTGGTAGCTGTTGTGCACAGATCTCATGCTTAGATGTGCTGGTGTATGGTTTGAGTGTTCTTTGTTGAGTTTTAGATGTTCAGCTTATTGTTGTTTCAAGGAGAGAGAGCTGAGGATGTCTCTCACTCTGCCATGTTTCCTTTCCACACCGCTTTTAACATTAATTATAGTTATTTTAAATTCCCTGTCTGACAATTCCAAGAACTGTGTCATATCTGAGTCTTGTTCCAATAATTGCTTTGTCTGTTTAAACTGTATGCTCAGCTTGCTTTATACTTTTATTGTTGATAGTTGAACATATTGTATAAGACAATAGATCATAGATAAACAGGTCTTTAGTGTGAGGATTTATGTTAAGCTGATCAGGATTTGAGCTGTTTGATGTTTTTGCTATCTATGGATGCCAGTGGATTCAAATTCTTTTAGAGGCCTTATTTTGCTTCACTTCCTAGCTTTGGAGTTTCCCTTTGTGTTCTTCCTTAGAGAGAATCTGTCTCCTGCAGATCTCTCAGCTATAATCTATTGCTATTGTTACTAAAGTTTTATTTGTGTAGAAGGGTGTGTGTATGTGTTGGGGGCATTCTCTAATCTTCTGAGTCTCAGTCATTGGATTCCACAGAGGACCTATGTCTCAGGGGCATGGCCTTTGCAGGTGTTTTAGTCCCTCCTCTAGGGATAAGATTTCTTTCTTTTGCTCCTAATGTCTTCCAAACTGAAATAGGTATTCTCCACTCTTTCCAATCTATGTCCTTGAAGAATTCTCTCTGTAGGTATGGGTTTATTTGCTTAGGTACATTACAGTGTTATAGGATACTCAACCCTAGATGAGATGGAATTCTACTGCTGCCCTCTGGAAATGTCCTCCCTGGAGAGGAAACCTAAGAAAGAAGGGTCTTGGTGGATTTCTCTGTGACTACTTTTTCTCTCTCCCTGCCATGGTCCCAAGGAAATCTTTTTATGGATTCATCCTGACCCACCCTATGAGAGCCTTGTGAGATACCTGGAAGAAAAGGCTGCTTATGTATAAAGGCCCCCAGGACCTTCTCACTCTGATGTTATCCTCTACTTGGCTTTCAACAATTCATCAACATTTCTAGTTTATATTCCAGAGGCATCAGCTTCAGGTAAACAAATCCTCTGGGCCCCTGTCTCCCTGGAGTTACTTATCTCTCCAGAGATTGGGAGGTACTTTGCTCTGTGATCTCAGTTCTCTGGTGGGTCTAAGAAAAGTTACTTCTCCTCAGCTTTTTCTTATTATAAGGTTGGGAGTGATAACTTTTAAGCTCTTTCTATATCTAAAGTTAAAGTGGAAGTTTGCCTGCACTTTTATTTTTAATTCCTGTTTTGATCTAATGTTAGTGATTTCATTGGGTTTAAGTTCAGATGCAGGTGACACAAAGCCCAAAATAACAATAGCTTGGAAAACATGAAAGTTAATTTCTGTTCCAATAAAAGGTCATCTATGGAAGCTCAGACTCCCCTTGTTCGTTGCTCCACTAACTTTAGTAAGTGAAATCTACATAATGGTCAAAACAGTGCTAAACTCTAGCCATTACACCTGCATTCAAAACAGCAGAAGGCCAGAAGAGGTTAAAGAATATGCTCCTTTTAAGAACACTTTCTGGATGCAAGAAATGTGATTGCTCACATCCCATTGGCTAGAACTTATTCACACAGCCATAACTAACTACAAAGAAAACTTGGAAGTGTAGTTTTTATTCTCAGTGGCTTAAATGCCCAGATAAATAGGAGTTTTCTTACTAATGAAGAAGGGGAGAATGAATATTTACAATTATCAGTTTGAGTGAATGTGTGTACGCGCACGCACATGCGTGTGTGTGTGTGTGTGTGTGTGTGTGTGTGTGTGATAGAGAGAGAGAGAATATGTTAACTTGGAATAAACTTTGATCTTGGGCATATTTCTAGTAACTTCATTCTCAATTTGCTTTTTTACCTCCCACGTTTGACCAAGTTTGTCTATGCATTTCTGCTTTTTTGGAATGCATAGGCTGGGTTTTCATATCCGAGACATGTTGTTTCTGATAAATGATATGCAGCAGCTTATCAATTAAACCTAAAATAAGAGTTCTAGTGACAAATTCAGGTAAGCAAGGGGACAAAGCAAGTAGTTTATGGACTAGAAAGTATAAAGCCATGAGACAAGTTATGACTTTTTGGGAAGTCAGCCTATTGGTTGCTTCTACAGCAACTTTTCTGAGACTCAATCAAGTCAAATGATGAATGGGAAGTTAATTATAAATTTACTGTGTTGTCAGTTAAGAGCTGGGGATAGATAAGAAATAAAGGCATTGTCTCAAGTAACAATGACCAACAGATGCAATAATTTGATGAAGTAAATAGTATTTATCTGTGTCTATAGATAATAAATATTATATAGCTGTGAAAATGAGGCATTCAGGGCAGACAAGCTAGTTGGAAATGAGTGTCTTGCCCCGCCCCTTGGCTGGCAATGATTGATTTGTGATGTTAGAATGAATATACTTTCACTTTCTATCTGACAGAATAAGATAAAACATCATACAAGGCATAGAATTGTTTTATAAAATGCAAAATAAGATTAAATATGAAGTATCATTATTATCTAAAAGCCATGAAGGCCATTGATTGCTTCACATTTATTTTAATTGTAGAACCAATGAGGAGTTAAACTACATGGCAATTAATAGAATGTGTAAAAATAGTTACTCATTATAACAGGCTTTTATGCAGAAAAGAAAAAAAATCTCAAGGCAATAATTCACAGAAGGAAAATTATTATCTTAGTTTCCATTAAATATTTTTTCCCCCAGAGTATACTTACAGTTGGGTCATGGGCTTCCTGCCTTTGTAGGCTGCACTTCTTTGAGCTACTTTGCTGTTTCTAACATTTCTAACTAATCATAGTCACAGAAATGACAGGTCCAAACTAGACAGCTGTTTCTTTAAAATAAAATGTCTAATAGCAAAAACTATTGGTATTGCCAATGAAAAAGCAAAGGCATCTATCTGTATTTCTCAACTAAAAGGGGCTGTTTCTTGGTTTTTCGGTTCCTTTATAGTTCTAGGCCACATTTAGATGAATCTGGTTTGCTAAAATACTGAATTTCTCAGTGAAATTGGTTAGGTATTAGCTTATTGTCAGGCACAACAAAATTACATGTTTAAAGCTCCAAGATACTTCATGTAACAGTAATGTAGTTTTATTCATTTTTCTTAAATTCTGAGAGAAACAAGATGCTGCAGCCTGATTGTTTGGAAAAAACTTTGGAGCCAAAAAAGAGCCTTCATTATTACTTGTTTGTTTCCACAGTGAAGTTTGACATGTTTCAGGAGACATAGCTGTGCAAAAAAAAAGAAAAGAAAAAAAACCTCAACTGGATAGCCAAATACCACAGTAGAGAACACACTCACAAGTAATAAAAGGGCCACATATGTAAAAAGTAATGTGATTTCAGTTTTGTAAAAGAGAAAACTTAGACTATTTTATCTTGAAATTAAGATTGGGAAACATACAAATCTAAAAGTACTATACATCATCATCATCATCATCATCATCATCATCATGAACCAATTTTTCCATTTGAGGAAAAAAAATGCTGATAGCAAGAGAGAGAAGTGAAAACAAGGTATGAACGTTAAAGATGAAAGAAAAATCACCAGAAAAAAAAAAACCCATTAATGCAGGTCCAAGGAGACACTTTCATGAAGTAATTGTCCCAAGATGTGGGACTATTTTTAAAATACTCGTTGCTAAAGACTCATAACCCCATGTGTTTTTCATTACTATTGTTTTAATGACAGCAGTACTATTATTTTATTTGTGTCTTTTCAAAGACGTACTTTGATGGCCTGATTTGAGCCATCAGAAATTCCTCATCTTGGCCTGCAGTTTTTAGTACTTTCTGTCTTACAAATTGCTTCGAAGTACGTGAAATAGTGTAAAGATGTTTAGGCTATTATAGAAATGTCTTTTTGCCCTTAAAGTCTCCCAAATATATCAAAGAGACTAAAAAATAAAGCAAGCAAAACTAGATAGATGATAATAGTGTTTTAGAGATGATGGGCCTCAATGGTATTCAAGTGCAACACTTTATACAGACAAAAATATCAGATTCCCCCAAATTGAAATTACTTATTCAAGCAACATAAGGATAAGTGGTGGTAAGAAACTCAAGTCGTGGCTTTTATTTCTATTTTCCTGCCTTTACATAGATAATTAAGCTATGGCATATAGGTACCTCCATAGAATTTCCCACTACATTCCACATTCTGCACAAAAGGCACCCTAAATAACTGAGATAGGTGGAAAAATTATAATTGCTTTGCCTAAAATATCTGCATTAAAGATATCAATGACACTTGGATACAGGTTCTTTTTAAATGTCTAGTAATAACTGGAACTTCTCATTTTTCCAATAAAATATGAAATTGGAATTTATCTATTCAATAAATCCTTTCAAATTATAAAAAATTCAATAGATGAGAAAAATGAATATGTCACTGGAATAAAACTAACAACTTCTCCTTTTCCTCTTTTTCGGGACCTGTACTCATAACTTACATCTAGGCCACCACCAGCACGGAGGAATGACTGTCAAATAGCTGAGACTCGAAAGTCAACCCTGGTATGATGCCTATACCACAGCCAAATATTTTTAATCAAGTTGTAAAACATTCTCTTATGGAACACTCAGAATACATAATCAAAAATGTCATTTTCAATGAGCATTAAAAATCTATTTCTAAATTTGATACTGAATAGTTGTAGGACTCATAACAAAATCTATTTCTAAATTAGATACTGAATAGTTATAGAACTCATAACAAAATGATTTAGCACCGTATTATTTCTCATCAGTGTTGGATATGACATGATGGTGGAACAACCAATAAATGACAAATTAACTGCTTTGGACATCTCAGTCTATGTTAAAGTAACTTCCTAAATATTATTATAAATTGAGGTATAAGCCACTTTTTAGTTCATTAAATTCTAATTCCACTAAGGCCATTTAAATTGAGTACTGAAGCTTCTTCTAAACTGAATCACATGTTGTCATTTATGTACAATTGATACAATATTGGAAGGTAAATTTATAAATAAATATCCTTGTACACAGTCCCATGTTTCTAGTCCCAAGCAGTTAAGAGATAAAATGTCCGCAAAAATTTCCCCTTTAAATTTGTTATCTAATGAGTACACATTAGATTATCTATACTTTAGAAAATCAGAGGATCAAGTAAAAAAAATATGAAATCACTTTAAGTTAATATTAAACATTGTGAAATGCATTTTGAAGAATGATCTGAAATATCATTGATGTGGCAGGACATTGACCATTACAGTCAGAATGCCTTTGGTCTCCATTTTGATTGATTTTTTTTTCCAAAATAAGAAGTTAAAATTTACCTATGGAAAGAAATATTATAAAGTATCTTCAGTTTTCAGGACTATCAGGGCATGGAAAATTAAAACTCTAAATTTCTAATTGTGAGCAACCCAAAAAGTTTGACAGGAACTCTTTCTGTCTAGTTTTCAACCAAAGGTATTCAAAGTTGCTAATGAAGTGACATTTCTACTGAAAATTTTAAACCTTTGCATTGTTTATTTAAATCTGCATTAGAAATTTTCTAATGAGCAAAAATAAATTTAGAGTTAACAAGTACAGAAGTTAGCACAATCAAGTTAGGCCAACTAGATAATTCATTCCATTTCTAAAGTGATGATCTGGCTTGATTTGTAAAATTATTGACACACATGAAATAAAAGTACACTTTTTTTTTTTTGCTTTAAGGACATGATTTTGATACATCCACCTAGGTGAAAATGTAGAAATTATTAAAATTTGATTAGGTTCACTTAAAATCATTTTTTGACATTTTTTATGGATGATGTAAGACACAGCATGTGAAAAATTTGTATTTGCTTATTATATGAGTATTTAAATTTTTGGTACACATATCTAAACTATAAAGTCATGTTTCACTTGATTGTGTATCAAATTATATATTCCGCCAAAACATGTTGGGATAGTAAAAACTGAGGCTATTAGACAGAAAAACCTGAAATTTTATTTATTCTACTAAATATTAAAATAGAAAGGTAGTTATTTATATTTATATTTTTTATTTAGTATAAGATGAATAAAAAACAAACTCTAATATTATACAGTGTCTCCGCAGAAATTTAATTATTATTCTCTCCATTTTTTTCTCCATTTATTTATCTAGCCATATATTCTATACTGTATTTGAAAGATCTATACCTGCCACATTGAAACTTGCACAAGTTCACCTCTGATAAATTTTAATTCTTAGAGACAATATACCCTAAACAAATAGAAAGAGAAATAGTTTCTTAAATGCTTCAAAATTTACAAATGTGTCTATCTGTAATGGAAATAATGTTCCATGTTATTATGAAAAACAATGCTATTTCATTTCCTTTATTCTCACCCCCTCCCAATTTTAAATTTAATTTCTACCCCTTCCTACTTTCAAATGTACTTCTGGGCCTTATACTTGTAAACGTAGTCCGTCTGCTGAGTCTGTTAACTATACTTAGATAATTTTTTAATTACTCAAAGATCAGAAAAGCTTTAAAATTATCAGTTCTAGTGATTCTATGGAGTTTTAGCCAAGACCTGGCTCCACTCAGTTAAGGGTTGGATAGGGTTAGGGGTATAATGAAGCAATGGTTTTATTCTTCCACTTTCTAGTAGTTCATTTAATGAATATTTACTGATTGCCTAGTATGTGTCCAAAACCATTCAAAGACCCAAATGGTCATCTCTACTGGTGCCTCCTTGTCAACCAAACTCTTAAAACTCTTTCCTCCAGAGTTAGTTAGTTATGCTTTGGATCCTTTTTCTCACTAGATGTGAGTTCTCTCAACTTCCTTGCTGGATCTAATGATGCCATTCTCTCTCACCATATATAATCAACTGGTTCATAATTTTAAAAGTTCAAGTAAATGATTACTATAAAAAAGTTACTAACTAAACCAGTTTTATGCATTTCTCTCCTGGAAGCATGAAAAGTTTTAATTGAAAAAAATAATATGTATATCCATTATTATATATAATGGTGTTATTTTGAGTCCAGGTGTAGTGAAGGAAGAGAATTTTCTGCAGCAGGGGTTTCTCATTCCTGCAACACAGACCACTTAGTCCATCATCTCCAGCAGGGGGAAGTGAGACCACTTCCTCAAACCAAGATTGTAACAGGGTTTACTTCTGGAGAAAGAGTAGTTTGAAAGGAGATGGATTTTTTTTTTACAGGAAAATAGTCCCACCATCCTCTGAACAGTAGCTCTACCGCTGTCTAGAAACATTAGCAACCTATTTAAGAAAGTCACAGCAAGGACTCCTATCTATAACAATATCTTCCCATTGCTTAAGCCATTCTGCATACCATTTCCTGTGGTAAATGTGTCATTGGGTTACAGAAAAAGGAATAACTTGAGAGAAACTAAGATTTCTAGATAAGATTGGGGAAATCATATTTAATTTCTGAGAAGAAAATGGCTCTTTAGAGCAAATAGGAGGAAATTAGCCCAATTTGTAAAAGATCCTGGCCCATAGGGAAGGCATGCTGCCCTAATGGGGTCAGGTCAGTGCCCGTTGTTTCCTCTGGCACCTTGCAGTTCAGGCCTCCTGAGGCTGCAGGTGGATGTCGGTGGCTGACGATGTGACTCAGAAGTGGTAGCCAAGATTCCATGGATCTGTTCTCTCTGGCAGGTGGAAGAGGTATTGAAAGGGCTAGGCCTTGACAGCCGGAGAACCTGGGCCAAAACCTGAGGGAGTCTTAGCATGGAAAAGCTGACACTTGGCCTAGAAATCAAATTCCAGGCACATGTGGCAATGTGGTTGCTGTTTTACAAGAATGCTCAGGAAAAAGTTTCAGAAGCTGCCAGGCCCAGGTCATATGCATCCTGACCTGGCTCAGCCAAGGGTCACAGGCTGGTATATTTGCCCCCAAATAACTAGTGCCCTCCTCTGGCAGAATTCACCCTGCTTTAGTCCTTCTGCTGCCCACCCCCACCACTACCTGAGTCCCTTTAATGCTAGAGTTCATTTTGTGCTATGGATTTCTTTGCAGTTGCTAAAGTCCAGGGATTTCTCAAAATATTTTTTAGATACAACAAATGTAATATATAAGATTATAAAGAAAACCAATTTTATTGAAATTGAGTTATCAAAACATTTTTAAATTTCTAAGAGATAGAAACATATAGAAAATTTATGAGATAGAAATGTTTGTGTACACTTCTCTATCATTTATTAAAAAAAGAGGTCTCATTAATCTGTACCTAATAACTAATGTAATTTCAAAGTAGTCATAAGTATAAAAAATTTTTAAGGTATGTATGGTAACCAAAATGTGGTATGAAAATATCTGATTTCTACTGGTGGCCAGAGGCACAGATACTCTTAAGGTATGTTTGTTGTCTATGTTCAAAATTGAAGCACATGATAGATTTCAGTTAGAGGTTAGTAAAAACCAAGATCTGATTTTTCCCTCCAAGCATATGAAACCCATGTTTGGAAGCCCTATTCTAGTTTCTAGTTTTGGTTCTCTACGTTTCTCATTAGCAATCATAGATTCACTTCATAAATTCTGAAATATCATGCAGTTGGAATGTCTACTTCACTATGGCCTTGCTCTTTGACAAAGGACGAAAAAGAGATCAAACAATTTTGAGGGTCTTCCACATGCTGAAAACTTTACAAACATTTCCTCATGTAATTCAGTCTTCACAAATAATCAAAGTAGAGATGGCTTCTTCTGTTATATAGATGAGGAAACTAAGCCTGAGAGGTCTGGAGTGCCTTAGCCAAGACTGCAGCTGATGAGCATCAGAATCAGAATTTGAACCATGAGTTCTACTTTATGCTTTCTCCTTAAGTTTGTCTGATCTCCCTGGGTGAATTAGATGTGTCTAAGGTAGATTTATGAAAGACTTATAAGAGGTTTACTACAAAGGGGACAGTATATTCCTTATAGCATAGTGATTAAGTACACAATCTTTGAAAACAGATAACCTGAGTTCAAATCCCACCTTGGAAACTTACTGTGTAACTTTGAGCTGGTTATTTAAACTTTGTGAATCACAGTTCCCTTGGTACTAAGTATTTTACTAGTTTATTGTGCAAATATCATGAGTTAATTCAGGTAAATGTTAGCTACCATTATTTGAAAAGTCACCTGGGAAATATTATTTTATAGCCATGCCTTACATTTCTTTATGTTCTCCTCTTATCAATCTTGTTACATCTGTTTATTCTTTATAATAAAGTCATGGTTATTTCAAAATTAAAAATCTGATTGTGTCCTTTTCCTGCATAAAATAGTTCAATGTTCTATGGCTTACCACTGCCTGTAGGAGAAAGTCTAAACTCAGACTTAGAAGGTCTATTATGATCTAGCCTGTTTCTGCTTTTCTACTTACCTCATTCTTGACTTTGATCTTTGTATTCTAATTATACTAAAATATTTTAATTTCTTGAGTATCTCAGGCTTTCAGTAGAAAACATGATAGAGCATAGTAGCCGTTCTATTATTCCTTGCTAAAAAACCCTAAATGTATTTACTGGTCCTATTAAGGGTAAATATTTTGAGGATGCTGGACCTCCCCTGGGTTCTTGGGGATAAATCTTAAATGTTTTAAGAATTAGTACTCAAACCAGCCTGCCAAAAACATCTGGTGCACACAGTCTACACAGAGGTCAATTATATTAAAGCTACATCAAGCATCTTTTCTGGTCACCATGGATTAAAACTAGAAATCAACTACAAGAAAAAATGGGAAGACACAAATGCATAGAGACTAAACAACATAAAAAAAAGCTTTTCTTCTAAGGTCAGGAATAAGACAAGGGTGCCCACTCTCACCACTTTTATTCGACATTATATCAAAAATCCTAGCCACAACAATCAGAAAGAAAAAGAAAGAAAAAGCATTCATGTTGGTAAGGAAGAATAAAACTCTCACTACTTGCAGATGACATGCTACTATACATAGACACCCTAAAGACTCCACTAAAAAACTATTTTACTAATAAATAGATGCAGTAAAGTAGCAGGATGCAAAATTAATATTCAGAAATGCATTGTGTTTCTACACACTAATAACAAACCAGTAGAAGAAATTTTTCAAGAAATCTCATTTGCAATTGCATTAAAAAGCAGAAAATACCTAGGAATAAATTTGACCAAGGATGTGAAAGACCTGTACTCTGAAAACCATAAGATGTGAAAGAAAGAAATTAAAGAAAACACAAATAAATGGAAATGTATACATTGCTCATGGAGTAAAAAGATTAACATCATTAAAATGTCCATACTACACAGAGCAATCTACAAATTCAATACAATCCCTATCAAAACTCCAATGGCATTCTCAGAACTATGTCAATTCTAAAATTTATATGGAACCACAAAAAACCCTTAATAGTCACAGTAATCTTATGAAAGAAGAACAAATTTGGAGTTATCACACTACCTGACACTAAATGATACCACATGCTATAGTAATCAAAACAGCATGGTACTGGCAAAACAAACAAACAAACCAACAACAACAACAAAAAAAAAAACAGAAAAAAGATACATAAATTAATGAAACAGAATAGAGAACCTAGAAATAAACTGCCACTTATATGGTTAATTAATCTATGACAAAGGATCCAAGAATATACAATGGGGAAATGACAATCTCTTCAATAAATGGTGTTAGAAAAACTGGACAGATAACACACAGAAAAAAAAAGAAACTGACCACTCTCTTACACCATATATAAAAATAAACTCAAATTGATTAGTCTTGAAAGAAAGACCTGAAACCATAAAATTCCTGTAAGGAAACATAGGTAATAAACTCTTTTGCATCAGTCTCAGCAACAACTTTTTGGATATATCTTCTCAGGCAAGGGCAACAAAAACAAAAATAAACAAATAGGACTACATCAAAGAAAAAAACAAAACAAAACAAAACAAACAAACAAAACTTCTGCACAGTGAAGTAAACCAAGAACAAAACAACAACAAAAACTATACTGAATAAGAGAAGAGATTTGCCTATGATACATCTGACAAGGGGTTAACATTTAAAATATATAAGAGCTCATACAACTCAGCAGTAAATAAATTAAAATTGAGCAGGATACCTAATCGACATTTATCCAAAGAAGACATACACTTGGTCAATAGACATATGAAAAGATGCTTAACATCACTAATCATCAAGGAAATGGAAACCAAAACCAAAATGAAATATCATCTCATACCTGTCAGAATGGCCATTATCAGAAAGTCAACAAATAACAAGTAATGGCGAGGATATGGAGAAAAAGGAACCCTTATCACTGTTAGTAGAATTGTAAATTTGGGCAGCCTCTGTGGAAAACAGAATGGACAACACGGATGGACCAGGAGGTCATTATTCTAAGTGAAATGAGTAAGACAGAAAAATATAAATACCATATGATTTAACTTATATCTGGAATTTAAACAAACAAAAAGATTCAAAGATAGAGAGATAAAACTCATGGTTGCCATAGGTGAGAAGGGTAAGGGAATGAATGAAAAAGGTGAAGGAGAATAAGAAGTATAAATGCCCAGTTATAAAATAAATAAGGCATGAGAATGTAGAGCACAGAAAATATATTTAATAATATAATAATATTGCATGGTGACAGACGGTTAATAGATTTATTGTGGTGACTACATAGTAAAGTATATAAATGTTGAATCACTATGTTGCACACCTGAAACTAACAAAATAGTTTATGGCAACTATACTTCAATAAAAATTTTAGAAAAAGAAATAGTTATCAACTCATTACCTTTTTAAAATGGTTATTTTGGGATTAACCCTAGGGCTGACTAACCATAGAAATTGGCTATGAGTTGCTAGGTGGAAGCTGACCCCTGAGTGGGATTTGCCTTAGCAGGCTTTTGTACTTGAGACCACCCTTTGTAGCACCTATGGAACTAGTCAAGAGTTTCTCTGTTGTGGTCTAGTGCCAGCCTCCAAGTGCATTTATTTTGTGGCCCTTTGGAAGGGGTTCCCCAGTAGGCTAAAGTCAGCCACTGCCTTTAGTTGCTCAGGGCTACCCAGTGAAAGCTAAAAAGTGATCTGCAGATGTTTTCTGCCTATGCTGGATCTATAGGTAAGTGGAAGAGACAACACTGTAGGCTGCAGTCCAGTTACCCCCCATACTAATTCTGGGGCAGCTGAGCAGGATTGATGCAGAGCAAGGCAAATTTCTCCAGGTGACGGGGAGACCAAGCCCTGTATCGAGAGAAGAAGGTCCTTTGGCAGAGAGTAAAAAAAAAATTCAAAACACACCAAATATATCAAAGTTAGAGTCAAAAGGAAAGTTTATTAGAAAAGGGGTAACACTCCACAGAGTGTGGTCTCTTTTCAGAGACAGAAAATGAGAGAGACCAAGAGGACTTGGAAAGAAAGTGAGTAGAAACTGGCCGTGTTTAGGTTATTCAGTTTATATATCACCCTTTAGTTCCTGTGAGTTATTGTTTAAAAGACTTGTTAACCCATTTCCTTTGATATAGACATACAGTGAGGAAGGGGGAGGATATGAAGCATGAAAGGTAAGAATATGTAGAGTGAAAGGCCTGTTGGCACTTCCCAGCCTTAAATCCATAGGTTCCCCATGGTTTTAACCATAGGGAATGACTCTTGGTTCCTGTTTCCCCTTCACAGGTGTGGGGAATGGGTTGTTAGCAAACCCAGCAGAAACCTTTCTTTGTTCTGAAAGTGTCCTCTTTGCCTGGCTGCTGGGCTCATCAGCATTTTAATTCTCTTGCCTCCTCCCTACATTAAGATCAGAGTACCTCAAGGCCTGAAACTGCCTGTCAGTTGCCTATAAAACTCTGAAACTGGAAGAGTCTTTGGATAGTATGCATGTTGGGTGGTGCAAGGACCCCAAGTCACCCAGATCTATTGAGCAGATCTCCCCCTGCCACTGCAATGTCAGTTTACATGCCAGTGTTTTATTCTTTGTCTTTCTGTACAAGTTTAAGGTCATAGCAAAGCCAGCCAATTTCATCCACTGAGATACTAACACCAATAAAGACAGCTACAACAGATGATCACACACAACCTACACAAAGATCACATCCAGTGCCCCTGATATAGTTGATCAGGGAGGGTGTGCCACTGGGTCACACAGGACAACTTCCATATAAGGCCATCCAGCCAAGGCTGAGAAGTAAAACAAATCTTCCCAATACATAGAAATGAACCCAGAGAGGCTAATACAGTGAGAAGACAAAGAAACATGACACAAATGAAACAACAGGAGAAAACTCCAGAAAATAAGCCCAGGGTCCCAGCTTAGGGAGAAGAATATCCAAAAACTCTGATTATAAAAATCAGAGGGGATTCCAGCCATTTGGGTGAGATTGAAGGAGACTGAAACCCTAGACACCCCTTTGAAGGGCGCACGCACAGGTACTCTCACCTGCAGATACTCACATGGGGCTCTAGCGGTGGGTCAGAAGCTCACTCAAGATTCATACAGGGAAAGACTGCATTTCCTGGCACCAGAATGATGGCTGGATAAGCAGTTACCATTGTGCCATAGTCAGGCCCCACTATGGGGCAATCTACAGACCTCACCAGCTTGCCTCTAGAGACCCTTCCCACAGAACCATTTGGAAGTGCTGGCCTGAGGAGATCAGCCAGTCCCAACCAAACCTGAAGATTGCCCAGGGCTTTTGTTGCTGGGTAGTTGCCATGCCCTGCACCAATTCAGGGCCAAATATTCACAGCTGGGAGCCAGCATTGTGAGTGTGCATTTAGGAGACAGTTTCAGGCAGATCACTGCTGCCAACATGAACTTGGGTGGGTTTCAGGGATCCGTGGTCCAGTCCCAGACAGAAGCTGGTCTTTCTGTGATCTGTGACTTGTGTGGGAATGCCCAAATGGTTATCAAAGTTTCAGCAAAACTGAGGCTGAATTGATCTGATAGCCATTGTCTCCCTGAGACCCTACCCTATCCAACCCACAAATTTCCCCAAGTGGCTCATTTCAACCGCTACAGCCCTGCCCCTCCCTATTGAGTCTCCCAATCCACACAGGCAACAAACCTTGGCTAACACAGGGCAGGCACTGCAGGGAAAATCAATTGTAGGCAGAGTTGCAATATCGCATTGAGAGGATACAGAAGTCTTTAGGACTGCCCAGATGACAGCCAATTTCACTGTGATCCGTAACTACAGTAGAACATCGTGACACAAAAGTTGCAGCCAAACTGAGGCTGTATTAGCTTGACAGCCCTTGTGTCCCTGACATCCCACTTCACCCAAGCCCCAAAGTGCCTACAGCCCATTGACAGGCAGCCTCCCCTTCCCTGCTTGGCTCTGGGGTTGTGCAGCCTGTGCAGGTAACAGACTTTGTGCAGTGAGTGGGAAAACATTTGTGGGCATACCATTGCTGCTCGTATGAGCTGCAGTATCTCTTGATGAGATCACAGGGGTCTGTGGTACCACACTAGACAGCAGTTTGTCTCCCTGTAATCTTTGACTGTTGCAGCAGTGTTGCAAAACAAGACCAGTGAGAAATCAAGCACCAACAGAGAGTTGGAGAATTCAGGTTTATTATATCAGCAGTCCCAGAAGAGTTAATACTCCAAAGATCTGGGCCCCGAGCTCAGGGGCAATTTAGTTTTATATATCCATGCTGTTACAGTTGGCATGGGTTGATAGGTTGATTTGTCCTAAGACAGTTACAGATTGTGGGAGTTGCTATGAGCTACGGGCAGTTACAGAGCGTAAGATTTTCGAAAAGGAATTTAGGTAATATGTCTGTCATTGAGACAGAACAATAAAAGAGGAAGGTGAGTCTTCAGTTGATTTCAAGATAACTGCCTTTTGGCCTGTGCAGCAAACGTGTCCACAGATGCAGAACAAAGAGCTGATTACGAGGTTAGCCATGTGAGTGGAAAATTGCTCTTCATGACTACTGTAAGAATGTGAAGACACAGCAATTGCAGAAAACTAAGGCTATTGGCCTGAACACCCTTGACTCCCTGAGATCCTGCCCTATCTAATACACAAGTGCCTGTCACATGTTAATAAGTAGCTGCTCTGCTCTGGGGTGGCATGTTCTGCACAGTCAACAAATCTCAGCCAGAAAAGTGAGCAAAATTCAAGAAATCCAGTGATGGCAAGATTACTGCTGCCAGTACAAGATATAGAATTGCTTGGGCAAATCTCAGGGGTTTTGTGAGCCCATCACAGATGATAGTAGGTTTCACAGTGATATCTGACTTTGGTGGGAGCCCACAGTCCCAGAGCTGTCAGCAAATCTGGTGCTGTGTAGGCCTAATGGCCCTGTGTCATCTTGAAGTTTTTTCACATGGGTCATTTCTTGAGCTGTGGGGCTATGCAAAAACTTTAAGCTAAACCTAAGCCTTCTAAAATACAGAATAAAATCTCATACAGTCTTTCAGAGTTTAGTTGATAAAGAATCTCCTTCAAGATGAGATCTACTTTAAATATGCTCCTGGTCTTTCCTTTAGAATCTTAAAAGATTTGGAAGCTTATCAAGATAAGAGGTTGAAGAGCTAGGATAGAAAACTTTGAGGGTCATAGCTGAATTCCTTGCAGTCATCTCGATCTGAGGAAATGGACACCTAGGTTCTCAATCAAAAGCCTGAGAGGGCTACTCCATAAAAAGAAAGGCAAGCCAGAGCTGATAGAATCTTACCAAAATCTCAGACCTATTTAGCTTATGCTTTTAACCTTATTCGTCTAATAGAGGAGAGGGAAACCCATTTCTTGTGGAATATAATATTATCTGGGTCCTCTAAAATTATTCAATGTCCAGCATAAAATAAACATTATTAATCAGGGAAGAGACAAGAAAATATGATTAATAATTTAGAATAAAAGATACAATACAAGTAGATATTATAGCTAGTCTACAATGATTTTAAACTAATAATGTTTAACACGTTTAATATAAAATGAAAAGGATCACCAAATAGATGAAAGAATATTAATGTAGTCAAGAATTGGATTTATACTATAAAACAATTAAATAAAAATTATAGAGCAGAAAACTACAGTACCTGAAATTAAAACTTGTGGGATGAGTTTAGCAAAAATGATGGAAGCAAGAAGAAAATGGAATAATTTCTTTAAATGGCCAAAAGGAGGTGGTAGTAGAGTGGAAACATTCTTCAAAGATGAAGATAAAATGAAAATATTTTCAGAAAAACAGCAGAAGAAATTAGCCATTAGCATGCCTTCCTTACAAAAAATATTCAAATGACTTTTTAAGGTAAAATAAATGACTCTAGATAGGAGAAGAAAAAGAGTATCTGAATGATTGTACGTATGTATGCATATATATATATATGTATATAAATATATATGTATATAAATATAAATATACACACAAACTACATATAGCATGTAAAGTATTTTTACATATATAGTATATACAAATATATATGGGTACATGACAACAATAAGGACAGAAAGGAGAGGAGAAAAATTGAGTTTAAAATGTTTAAGTATATCCAAGAAGTGGCAAAGTTTAAATTTGTATTAGCATTTAAAATATAAATTCAACATATAGATATTAAACATATATAAAGCAAATAAATGACAGAAATAAAGGGATCTATGGACAAGACCACAATAACAGGAGAATTGTGATGGATACAGGTGTATATTGTAAGCCCCGAAGTGGAGAGGACACAAATTTTCTGTCAGCAGCCAGACAGAAATACTTTTCTTTTGGCAGGCCATATGGTTTCTGTCACAACTATTCAATTCTGCTGTTATGGTGTAAAAGCAGCCATAGACATAAATAAATGGGTAGATATGGCTGTATTTCAATAAAACTTTATTTATAAAAACAAGCAATGGAATCAATTTGGGGTGCAGGCCTTTGTCCTAATGCAGCCACTTAAACCAACTTAAAAATAAAAAAATATTAATAAGTAGATGGTAGACATATAATGGAAACAAAGGACTCTCAAATGATCCAAAAGAAGACAGAAAAAAAAAAAACCAAAAAAAAAAAACCCACAAAAAACACTTGTGACCCAAAACAAAACAAAATGAAACAAAGTACAACTGGCTTCTCACTAATGAAAGTAATATTTTTGAGCTCAATTTTTATGTCTCTAATTTCTACCTCTTAATCATTTCTGATACCTAATGAGGAAAAGAGAAGCGTTATTTATCGACTTGAATAAATAAAGCACCAGGACTTATCAACCTTTAAATCTCTCTCTCTCTCTCTCTCTCTCTCTCTCTCTCTCTCTCTCTCTCTCTCACACACACACACACACACACACACACACACACACACACACACACACACTACTCACAGAAGCCTCTGTATGTACACAAGAATTGACAGAGCAATTGGATAAATAAAGAGATTTTATATATAGCTACTCGAGAAATTCAAATTGTGTATTAGACATGCTTGTTCCTAAAAGGCCTCTGGCAGAGTTCTCCTTCCAGCTAGGATGAGCTAGGTCTTATAGGCTGCATATCTCATTGAAGAACTAGGAATATTAAATAAATTACAATAATTATAAATTTGAGGGATCAGCAAACTATAGCCTGTGGGCCAAATCTGGTCATCCTTATTTTTTGGGTAGTGTTTTGTGCTATAACAGCATACTTAAATAATAGTGGCAAAGATCATATGACCTGCAAAGCCAACAATATTTATTAACTGCTCTTGACAGGAAAGTTTGATGGCTCATGATATATCTAAAAGTTCCAGAGAGCTTCAGAAGTGTTAAAAACAAAAAAGAGAAAAACAGATGAATGGAGGAATCACAGCTGTACTTGGGGGCATTGTTGACTCTTGGTGAATGCTGGAGTCTGAGAACCTAGGTTTTACTTGGGTAGAGGGCCATGGATGGGGGACAGAAAAGCCAACAGAGATTTTGGTGGTCATGTGAGATAGAAGTGACAAAATTGGAGATTTGAGGGGATGTTTTCATGAATTTCAAAGCTGCATGGGGCAGAAGGCTAAAGACTAAGCCAAAACCTTGGCAATGCAGTTTCCCACTGCATGGAATAAAAGACTGAATTGAGAGAGGAAACCTGCTAATAACTGGTGAAATTTTGAAGCCCTAGATTAATTAACTGTCCATTGATATGAATGATCCACAGCCCCTTTATCCTATGCTAAGAAAACTTGTTCACCAGAGACATCAAAAGTGGAGAATCCAGGCTGGAATCTCAGTGAAGGGTAGTTGCTAGGGGACAGAGAAACAAGACCTCCAAAAGTCAGTAGCTCCCTTCATGGGGTAAATGACCAGAAGAAGACAAAATAGGGTGTAAGTGTTTATGTTTTTTTTTTTTTCATGGTCTCGGCATGTTCATTTTCGAAAACATTGAGTTTCACACTTTGGATTTGCACACTTTAATGTATATTATATTTCGATTGAATTTTTCAAAAAATTAAATTCTTAGGCTAACTATCTCCAGCTCTTCCCCAATTCATAAATTCTGTTTGTTTCCAAGGTAAGGTAGTTTAGTCTTTTGCTTACTTGATTCCCACCTACCTCGGCTTTCAAGGTCTCACCTTCTACCTCAAGCTACTTACTAGTTTAGTTGCCTAAATGCAACTTCTTCCTTAAAAATAATTCTGATTTAGTTATTAAAATGATTTATTTTCACCCCTCTTCAGAAGTAATGGCCACGTTGAATTCAGTAGGGGTCAGAATAGCAAAGAATTGCATTTAAAAAAGAACACAGACAAAATAGAACATGCCCAGAGTAGGACAAACAAATAAGGTGATAACATATATATATGGAAATTATGTTGTATGTGGAATATTTGAAGGGACTAAGGGTTTTCAAACTGAGAAATAGCATTCTAGAGTCTGAGGAATAGTGTAATTCCTGCTTTCAAACTCATAGTTTGTGGCAGAAAGATCTGTTTTATTCTAAGAATTTGGAAGAAAGAACAGGAATTAAGAGTTCACCTTCAGGTAAAGTGAGATTCCTTTGAATGCTCAATTATTTATTCATGAAAAAAATGGTCATATCTTCACTAACTCATTTAAGAAACATTTATTGCATGATAAATATTTTACATGCTCTGCTGCCAAGGGGTGCATAGTCTAGTGCTGAAGAAGGGTATATGCAAGGATAAAACGAGATGAAGATCCAAATCATGGCATCACAAGGTAATGCTGAGGCTCAGAGGGGAGAGGTTTTGGTGAAGAGCAGGAAGTAAAGAGGTGAGTTGCAAAGCAGAACTCAGTCTTCTTACTCCAGCTCTCCATCCCTTAGTCTTCATGTATGAACAGCACCACCACCCAATCAGTTAAAAAAGCTGGTGTCCTGAAAGCCCATCATGACCTCACCTTCTCCCTCACCCTTACACCTAACCTAGTCAGCCTCTCAATTCTATCAATCTTAGCACAAAACATATCTCAAACAGATCTCTTTATTCTTATTACCACAGTTGCATTAGGCTTCCATATCTCTTGCCTGCATAGTTTGGTGACATCCTAACCATTCTCTTGCCACCAGTCCTGGCCCCTTCAAACCTGACATCACACAAACCTTAAAGTTACTTTCCTGAAATAAAAATTGAGTCATTCAAATGTCTTGTGTGTAGCCTTTCACAGGTTCTTGGCATGTAGAAAAGCCCTCCTTCTGTGACACAGGTTGTGATGCCCTTTCCTCTTTGGCTCATGCCCACCCAAACAGCTCATTTCAGACTAGTGTCCCATTTGTATGTACCCTACATTCCAGTAGTCACTGACTATTTTAGTTATTCCATCACTACATGCTGTTACACACATCCATGTTTGTGTTCACCATGTTCTTTTTATCTGAAACTCTCCTCCTCAGCTCATTCATTTGGAAATACTACTCACTCTCCATGCATCAGCTTTAATAACAATTCTATGAAATTCTTCCTGAGCCCAGCCCTTAAAAGATGGATAACTTCTTTCTCTATGATTTCATTTCTGCAGATCTCTAAGATAATATGGTTTTGCCTCTTTTCTTGCCATGCTGGAAGATCCTGAGGAGCATGAACAAGGTTGCGCAACATAACGGACTCCAGAGTTAAGCTTTCTGGGTTTAAATTATGGCTCCATTTTTTATGAGCTCCTTATCTTTGGTTTCTTCACTTCTTTGAGCCTCAGTTTTTTCATCTGCAAAGTGGAGGTAATGATACCTACCTCATAGGTTGTTGTTAAAATCAAATGAGATATTTCTTATAAAGTGTTAGAGAAGAGCCTGGAATATAGTAATTCCTTAGTAAATGTGATCTATTATTAGTTACTACTGTTATCACTTCATGGGAAGTGCATAGCTCAGAAGATGGCATATAGCAGATCTTAGTACTTTTTCCAGCTCTTCACATTGCAAGAAAACTTAACATTGGAACACACACACACACACACACACACACACACACACACACACACACACACAGTGCTCTGAGAACTAAAACCTGAGAAATTTACATATCATAAGTATTACTTATATTATAATGTTCCATTTCTGGTCCTCAAAGGGGAAATTTTTCCTCACAGTTCATTCGCCTAGATCTACAATCTTCTTGTTGTCCAGCACAGGGCATTTTTGAAGGAATTCAGTTTTTTTAAACTAAAGGGGTAGCTATAGAGCTCCCTTGGTAAAATTAATCCATAAAGTAATAACAGTACGAGGAAATGTGGAGATGAAAATCTTAACCCATGAACATCCATTTGACTGCTAAATGGAGTTTTTGCATAATTTACACTAAATCATTTTTATGCTCCAATTCAAATTATAAAACTGTCTTTCAAGCAAAAGCCAGTAATCATGAGCTTCCATAATATTAGAATTTGATACAAAAAGTCACATAATATAGTCTTTCTAATGACATTATTTCTTGCTGGCTGTTTTCACCCTTCCACAATAATACCTTCTAACATGAATTTACTGGTAAAATGTTTTGTTTTATTTTTTAATCTTGGATTCTGAAAAATTTTGTTTAAGGTGAATAATGCTTTTTTTATATTTATAAGAAAGCTTTTATAACATGATGGTCAAATTATTTGAAAAATGTTTCCCTGTGGTGATGTTATTTTGAAGGAAAAATGTGCTTGGAATATGAAGTATTCCCATTAGAAATCTCTGAGATCTTATATCTGTACTCTTAGCCCCAAGAGGTTATCAAATGATAGTAGATGATTGTAAAGGGATAACTTCTAATGGGGTGTTGGCAGGCAGACTGATCAACAGTCATAGATCACTAAACAGATATTTACAGAGGAAGTGAAGGCTTTATTTTTGCTTTCACTATCGGTCTGCTTTCACAAACATACAAAGAAACTCTAATCTTAAGGATTAAGATATCCTTGTACATGAGAAAATTCCAGAAACTGATAGCCTTTTGGCTGTTCTTACATAGTGTGAAATGCCAATCCATAATAACACAGTGTGGGCTGCCTAAAGGAATTCCACAATAAAAAGGAAAATATCTCAGGTAAATATGGAAAGCCAGACCAAGAGGTTTAAAGAAAAATATATCATCTGCCCAAAAAGAACATGAAGAAGCCTTTTAGAATGTGTATGCATTAACTACAAACTGTGTAGACACATTTATTCATTGATGATTTTAAGATGGTTGTCAATATAGAGAAACTTTTTTTTTCCCTCCAGGCCAAAGGTATTCTATGGCAAGTCTTCTGATCAGCTATGCATTCACAGAACAATGATCATAAGTACAGTTAGCTGACAAAAATGGAAATGAAAAACTAGACATTTGGTTTCAGGTGGTCCTATAATTAGCCCAGTGGGGAAGCAACATGGAGTCCTGACTAGTGTACAGACACTAAAGCTAGAAAAACTCAAGTTTGAACTTTTTTCTGCTCCTTGTTAGCTCTGCTTTGCCTGAGTTTCTTAACTTTTATAGGCTCTATTTTCTCTTCTGTGAAATAGGGACAATCACCAGGTGATTGTGAGAATTAAATAAAATTATGACAATTAAATCTTTGACATGTTTTCCGGCATTCAGACATTATTCCAAAATATTGTACTACAGAATCAATGACTAGAAAAATAGGTCACCTTTTATATCATTTAGTTCATAGAGTGAAACCTTATTTTCTGATAGTGTTGACAAGCCTTCTCAGGGACTGAGGTCATTGTTTTCAAGCCTAATAGGAGAGCCAGAAGAACCTAGACACCAGACTTCCCAGCTATATAGTAGGAGAAAGAGCTATTAAGTTCAGGAATGATCAATAACAAAGGATGAGTTTGAATTACCAAATAGTTTATGTTGATTCTTTGATTTATTGCTGTGGGTGATGACTTCTGCAGGACCACAGTGATGGCAGTAAAAATGGGAATTCTTGGATGAGTCACAGAATAATCATGCCAGACAGCTGAATTCTTTCATTGTACAGATTGAAAGACTATATATAAAGATTTATTTACTTACTTCCAGGTATCAATAAAGAATACAATCCATAAATGGTAAGGCATGCCATGAATCTCTGGGTTTGGTGGTGCTAGGAGAACCATAAAATACAAATTTCATGCAGTAAATTCTTTTACACTCATCCACGGGGAGGAATTATGGTAAATATTTTCTTTGCATATCTCACAATTAGCTGTCAATAATGAAATTAAAATGTTAACTGGGTACTCTTTAAGTTGAGAAAAATTAAAATATTTTATATCATCAACCTTTTCTTAATTAGCAACTCTACCTACAAATTTTATTTTGAATTGGGTATTTTTACAAAGAAACATGACAACTCGGACATATGCTGTATATTAATAGTGTATTATATGCCTCATCATCCCATAAATATGTACTGCACCCACATAGAATTGAATATCTAAAGTTTTCAAAGTACTAGATCCAAACTGGGTTCTGTTCTTTAGATCATATGCATAAAATTAGTCACTTTCACCTAGTCATGATACAAGTATGCAGCAAACTCAGATAAGCCTTCATCTTGGGGTACTCTTTTATTTAATTAAAATTTAAATTTATTAGGAGGTGACACTGGTTAGTAAAATTATATGTTTCAAGTATAACACTCTACAATATATTATCTGTATATTGTATTGTATGTTCACCACCCAAAGCCAGGTTTCCTTTCATCACCATATATTTGACCCCTTTACCTTCTTCTACCCACCTACTCCCTTTCCCTCTGGTAACCACTAAATTTTTGTCTGTGTCTATGAGTTTTTATCTGTTCGTCTTGTTAGTTCATTCTGTTTCATTGAGCTATATGTCTGTTTTTATGCTAGTACCATGGTTTTTGTCTACTATTGTTTTGCAGTACAGTTTGATATCAGATAAGATTATACTTCCAACTTTTTCTTCTTTTTCAATATTGCTTTGGCTGTTTTGGGTCTTTTGTAGTTTCATGTAAATTTTATTTGTTCTACTTCTGTGAAAAATGTCATTGTTATTTTAATAAGGATTAGTATGGACATTTTAACAATGCTAATCTTCCTGTCATTAGCATAGTATAGACTTCCATTTATTCATATATTTTTGAATTTTTTCCTTCAATGTCTTATAGTTTTTTATGTAAGATATTTTACCTCCTTGATGAAATTCAATCATTGGTATTTTATTCTTTTAGATGAAATTATAAATGTATTGTTTTCTTAATTTCTTTTTCTGATATTTTTTACTGGTGCATAAAAATGCAACACATTTCTGAATATTAATTTTGGATTCTGCTACTTTAGTGAATTTATTTACCATTTTTAACAAATTTTTTGTCGAAATTTTTAGGATTTTCTATATATAGTATCAAGTCATCTACAAATAATGACAGTTTTTCTTCTTCTGTTCCCAATTTAGATGGCTTTTATTTTCTTGCTCGATTGTTGTGGCTATGACTTTGAATACTTGGTTGAATAAAAGTAATGAAAGTGAACATCCTTCTCTTATTGCTAATTTTAAGAAAAATGCTTTTAGCTTTTCTCCATTGAATATGATGTTAGCTGTGGGTTTGTCATTTCTAGCCCTTGTTATGTTGAGGTATGTTCCCTCTATTCCCACTCTGCTGAGAATTATTATCACAAATGGATGCTGGATTATTTCAAGAGCTTTTTCTGCATCTATTGATATGATCATATGATTTTTATCCTTCATTTTGTATATGTAGTGTATCACTTTAGTTGATTTGCAGATATAGAGCCAGCTTACATCCCAGGAATAAATTCCACTTGATCATGATGTGTAATTTTTTTAATGCATTGGTGAAATAGGTTTGCTAATATTTTGTTGAGGATATGTGTTCATCAAAGATAATAATAACCTAAAATTCTCTCTCTATCTTTTCTTCATTCAGTTTCTTTGTCTAGTTTGGGTATCAGGGCTTCATTTGCTGTTTTTTCTACTTCTTTTAGGTGTAATCTTAGATTGTTTATTTCGGCTTATTGTTGTTTCTTGAGGCAGGCCTTTGTTGCTTTGAATTTCCCTCTCAGGACTGCTTTCACTCTGTCCCATTAATTTTAAGATGTTGTGCTTTCATTTTCATTTGCTTTTGGGTATCCTTTGATTTTCCTTGACCTCATTGTTAACCTATTTATTGTTTAGTAGCATGTTTTTAGCTTTCATGTGTTTATGTATTTTCCAGTTTTGTTTTGTTTTTTATAACTGATTTCCAGTTTCATACCATTGTGGTTGGAGAAGATACTTGATATAATTTTAGTCTTCTTAAGTTTATTGAGACTTGTTTTGTGGCCTAACATGAGACCTATCTTGGAAACTCTTCTTTGTGTACTTGAGAAGAATATATATTTTGCTACTTTGGGGTGAAATGCTCTAAAGTTATCAATTAAATTCATTTGGTCTAATATGTCATATAAGGTAGCTGTTTCTTTGTTGACTTTGTCTGAAAGGTCTATTCATTTATGTCACTGGGGTGTTAAAGTTACCTATTGTAACTGTATTACTGTTGATCTCTTCCTTTATATAGGTCAATATTTGTTTTATATATTTAGGTGCTCCTATGTTGGGTGCATAAATGTTTACAATGGTTATAATCTGTTGTTAAATTGATTATAACCATTATAACCATAAAGTCCTTTGTTTTAAAGTCTATTTTGTCTGATATAAATATTGTTACCCCAACATTTTTTATTTCCACTCACATGAAATACCTTTTCCCTTCCCTTTACTTTTAGTCTGTCTATGTCTTTTGATCTGAAGATGATCTCTTGTAGACAGTGTATAGATGAGTCTTGTTTTATTTAACCATTCAGCTACCTATGTCTTTTAATTGTAGCATTTAATCCTTAAACATTTAAAGTATTAGTAAGCATGTAATTATCGCCTTTTTATTATTTATATTTATGTACTTCTTTATTTTTCTTTTTAAAGAAGTTCCTTTAACATTTTTAATACTGGTTTTCTGGTAATGAATTCCCGTAACTTTTTCTTGTCTGAGAAAAACTTCACCTCTCCTTGATTCTAAATGATAGCGTTGCTGGGTAAAATAAGCTTGGCTATAAGTTTTGCCTTTCATCTCTTTGACTATTTGGTTTCAATCTCTTCTGTCCTGCAGTTTCTGTGAAGAAATCAGCTGACAGTCTTATTGGAGCTCCCTTGTATGTAACTAATTCTCTCTTGCTATTTTTAAGATTCTCTTTTTGTCTTTAACTTTTGTCATATGTCTTGCTGTAGGCATCTTTGTACTCTTGTGTGGTGCTCTCTGATCTTCCTGGTCTTGTCTATTTCCTTCACCAGATTAGGAATGTTTTCAGTCTTTATTTCCTCAAATAGGTTTTCAATCACTTGTTCTCTCTCTTCTTCTTCTGGTACCCTGTGTTGGTACATTTTGTGTTGTCCCAAAGGTTCCTTAAACTATCTTCATTTTTAAAATTCTTTTTTTTTTTTTGCTGTTTTGATTGAGCATTTTCAGCTATTTTGTTTTGCAGATTACTATTTTAATTCTCTGCTTCATCTAATCTGCCCTTGATTTCCTCTAGTGTATTCTTCCTTTCAGTTATTATATTCTTCATTTCTGAATGTTTTCTAAAATGCTCTGTCTCCTGTTTTTGTTTGTTTCCTATTTCTTTGTTGAAGTTCTCACTGAGTTTACATATTCCTTCCTTAAGTTCACTAAGTATCCTTAATACCAATTTTGTACTCTGTATCTGGTGGATTGCTTGCCTCCGTTTCATTTAGTTCTCTTTATGGAGGTTTGTTCTGTTAATTTATTTAGGAACTATTTTTTGTTTTCTCATTTTTGCTTATTTCTTGTGTTTGATTCTATGTATTAATAGATCCACTACATTTCCCAGTCTTGACAGGGTGGTCTTATTAGAAGTTGTCCTGTAAGGCTCAGTGAGGCACTCTCCCTAGTCACCTGACTCTGGTGCCCCAGTGGTGTCCCTGTATGGGTTATGGGTGCACTCCTATTACAATTGAGCCTCAATTGCTATTGAAATGTCAGTGAGTGGGGTTGATCCTCAGCCTAACTGGCTCTGAGGGCTGGCCCTGACTACAGCTGACAAGCTGTTGTAGATCGGCTGACTTCACAGAGCAGGAGTCACTTTTGCTGAGCTATGATGTCAACAGAGTCTGCCCTTCAAGTGTGTCATTTGTGGAGTTGGTTGGATGGTGCTCTAGCATGATCTGAAGTTGACTGCCTAGTATGTTGGTTTTAAAGCCTCTTGCGAGGGACTTTGGTTCAGGCAATGTTCAGCTGCTGCCTATGCCAGGTTTGTAGCTGTTTAGTTAAAGTTTCATTATAGGGCAAAACTGATTGTCACTTACACCAATTTGGGGCCACCTGTTGGGTGTTACAATGCAAGATGAGACTAGATGCCACTTGTGTTGCACTTAGGGCTCCTTAGTAAAAGCTACAAGGCATGCTGAGGCCAGTTACTGCTTGCATGGTGTTTCTGGATCTTTGAGAGATTTTTGTAAAATCTTCAGTGTGAGCCAAATGAATGGCTGTGTTGAGGAGTCACTGGAAGCATCTTGGGCTGGATAGGCAACTTGGGTGGGGGAGGATCTCAAAGCATCCCCAGGATGGGTGAAAAGTTTTAGTTCTATTAATGGAAACTCAGATTTGGAGCCCTTCTGTACCTTCTGTACCTTCTATTCAGACCTGCTGAATAGGAGGAGAGTTCAACGAAGAAACAGTGGCACCTGCCAATGCCTTCATTCCTAGAGATAGTTGTCCTGACCCCTGTCCCTCTAACCCTTGCCCTACAGCTGGTCAAGTTAGTTTTTCCACATATGTCCCTCACAATTTTTGAGCTTTTGTCTCTACCCTGGAGCTTAGAGCAAGTGAGTTTGTGAATGAATGAGTCTGGTGCTGGCCCTTTAAGACCTGCAATACCTTGCTGTTTCCTTTTTCAAATGCAATCTCAGCTAGTTTCAACAGCCAAATGTTATGGGAACTCCTCTTCCTAGCACTGATGCCTTGTGTTTGGTAGCCTGGTGTGTAACTGGGTCTCCTCGGTCCTCAAGGGAATCTGTGCAGCTGAGATATCCTTTATGATTCTTAATTATCATACCATGAATGTGAGACTTATCCATTCCACATTTTCACTTCACTTCCAGTCCTAATGTGGCTTCTTTTTTATATTCTTGGGTATAGGAATTCTGCTCATCTAGTCTTCAGATGGTTCTCAGTGATGATTGTTCTAAAATATAGTTGTAAGTTTGATGTAATCATGGGAGGAGGTGAGCTCAGAGTTTACCTATTCAATCATCTTGTCTGGAAGTATCCCTAGTGAGTAATTTGAGAATAAACTTATTATATGACTGAGCAGATGGCCATCACAAATAAAACAAAGTTGTGTTATTGGCTTGATTTCCCTTTTTATGTTGACTACCCAAAAGTTTTAGATAATGCAGAGGCCACCTCAATTGTTTTGAAAGTTGTGAGAAAATGCTTGTATTGACCTTACTCCTGCTTTCATTTTGTGACCCTGGTTGTGTTTATTTGCTTCTCTTTTCCGTGATTATAATTTATGTAATCTGTGCTAGAGCCTTAGGTGTCAACTTAAAACTTTTTTGGAAAAAGGCAGAGTATAATATCCTATATGCCTGATATGAGCTGAATTGCATAATGCCCTTCCCCTCGCCAAAAAAAAAAAATTTATATTTTGAAGACTTGATCCCCAATACATCAAAATGTAACCATTTCTTGGACATAAGCCTTTTATAGAGATAATTAAGTTAGGATGTACTTGTTAGGGTGGGCCCTAACTTAATATAATTGGTGTCCTTATAAGAAACGAGGATTAAAACACAGAGGGATAACCTTGTGAAGATACAATGAGGAGATGATCATTGGCAAACTGAGGAGATAGACCTTGGAAGAAACTGAACCTGCCAACACTTTGTTCTTGGATGTCCAACCTTCAGAACTGTGAGAAAATATTTTTCTGTTGTTTAAGCCACCTAGTCTGTAATATTTGTTATAGCAGCCCTAGCAAACTAATACAATGATTAAATGTAGGTAAGGTTTTTTTTCCTTAAAGTTAGTACTCAAAAAGGAAGCATTTGTTTTACAGTCAAGATGTTAGACTATTACAGGGCACTCTATCAAGAATTTCATATTAGATAATGAAGTATATTTGTGAATAAAAAACCACATTATTCTGAAATGACTATAATTAATGCTGTTTGGGATGTTTTATAAAAGTTACATGTCAAACTGGTAAAGAGAATGATAAAAACAAAATGAGATGAATTATTTTACCATTATATCTTAGTGTATAATCTTGTAATTGCAGATATTAAAAGTTATTTTAAACAATATTTTAAAAGTACACTTTAAAACAAACACAAGTGGTTGGGTTGTAGAGAGCAGAATAAATAGAATAAATATTTATTATAATATATGAATGAGTTGGGAGGTTTGTAGTTTAGGATAAAATTTCTAGTTATAATACCATAAAAAATCTAAAAATGTGCTGGTGCTCTACGTCAAGTAACCTAAATCAAAGTAAAAATAACAATTCTACTTTGTAAATCTGTTAGATAATCTCCAAAGTGGTCATTCTTTGTAGTTGTTGTACTTGATGGACTAATTGTAAGTGCTTTAACACACTTATAGTGGCCAGCCTCTAAGATGCCCCAAATGATCTATGTCTTCTGGTACTCTGGCATAGTTTTCTTTCATATTGAATAGAGCTGACTTGGGTAACAAATCAAGTATTGTGGGAATAATAGAGAGTGTCTCCTAAGGCTGGATTGTAAAAGAAATTGAAGCTTTCACTTTGCTCTCTCTTTGATGACTCCTTCTGGAAAAAGCCATCATCTATGTCTGAGAACACTAAATTAGTTCAGTGGAGAAGTCTATGTGATGAAAAAGTAAAGCATCTTGTCATGGTCTTACACCAATGTGCCAAGTATGTAAAAAGGTCAAGTTGGAAGTAGGTCCTCCAGGCCCAGGCAAACTTTCAGATGACTGCAACTCTAACTGACATCTTGTTTGCAACCTCATAAGGTACAATGAGCTAGAACCACCTAGCTAAGCACCTTCCTATTCCTTACATATAGACACTGTCTGAAAAAAATGTTTTGTTTTAAGCCATTAAGTTTGGAATAAATTGTTATATAGCAATAAAGCATGTCTTAGAAATTTATTCATTATAGTTTTGATGAGCAGTGTCAGGTTCTGGTAAGAGGTGACTTCCTGATTTGCCATCTTCTTGCTGTGTCTTCACATGGTGGAGAGAGGAAGGGGAAGAGGAACAAGTTCTCTCTGGTCTCTTCTTAGAAGGGCACTAATTTCATCATGAATGCTTAATTTGTATGACATAATTACCTCCCAAAGGCCCACCTACTAATACCATTGTATTGGGGATTAGAGTTTCAATTTATGAATTTTGGGAGGGATACAAACATTCACCCATAGCAAATGGCTAATGCAAATCTTTGTACCTGGAAATGAGGTATTATCATAAATAAATAAACAAAAAGAAAAAAAATAACTGAGAATGAGAGAGATTAGCTTTGGAACCAAGCAATGGTGTAAACTTTTTAAGGACTTTAGAGAGCAGTGTTAGTAAAAGCCTAATGTTTTTTTGAAAAGACTGTTAGAAGTTTTTCATAATATCTTTTTATTTTTAAATTTCTGTAGTATCAATAGTGATGTCCTCTACTTTTATTCCTGATGTTGTTATTTATGTTCTCATTCTCTATCTATCACCTATCATCTATGATCATCTATCAATCATTTATCTAGATTATTCTTAGTAGAGATTTATCAACTCATTCACCTTTTCTAGAAAGTAACTTTAGCCTCCAGATTTTCTCTATATTTTGGAAGAGTGGGGCTGTTTTCTAATTCATTGATTGCCAATCTCATCTTTATTATTCCCTTTCTTATACTTAGTCTGAGTTTAGTTTGCTCCATTCCTTCCCCATTTTCATAAGCTATAACTTACATTTTTTAAATACATGTATTAAAGCTAAAAATTTCTCCAAGCGTTGTTTTATAGCATTTCACGAATTGTAATTGTGCTTTCATTATCCTTCAGTTTAAATTATTTTCAAATTTTTCTTTTGACTTTTTTTTAGACACATGGTAAGAGGTGACTTCCTGATTTTCTGTCTTCTTACTGTGTCTTCACATGGTGGAGAGAGGGAGGGAAGGAGGAACAAGTTCTCTCTGGTCTCTTCTTATAAAGGCATTAATCTCATCATGAAGGTTACCTGACAAAATTTTAATTACAAAATATTTGAGGACTGCCTGGATATTCCATTGTTATTGATTCCTAAATTAATTCCACTATGGTTAGAGGAAGTATTCATACTTCCTCTAAATATACAACCATTTTGGTAAACATTCGCTGCTTACAAACATATACATAGTGTGTGTGTGTGTGTGTGTGTGTGTGTGTGTGTGTACGTGTATATATATATTCTATTATTATTGGGTATATATTTTATAATTTACTAATAGGTAAAGTTACCTTATAGTATTTATGCAAATATTATATATCATCACTAAATACTTTCTACTTATTCTATCAACTATTGAGAAATGGGTGTTAAAATCTGCAGTGATGATGATAAATTTGTCTATTGTATATAGTTCTGTCAGTTTTTGCATTATGTAGATTGAAGTTTTTTTATTATGTATATACCCACTTGAGATTATTATGTCAGCCTGTGGAACAGATGGTTTCATTATTATCATATGCCCATATTTATTAGTTTTTAATATGATTGGGTTTAGTTCCACCACCATCTTGCTATTTATTTTTTAATTAAATTTATTGGGGTGACATTGGTTAAGAAAATTATATAGGTTTTGAGGGCACAATTTTATAATAAATCATCTATATATTACATTGTGTGTTCACCACTCAAAGTTAAATTTCTTTTTGCCACCCCTTAACTATTTCCCCCTCCCTTCTTTCCCTGTGATAACCATTAAACTGTTGCCTGTGTCCATGAGTCTCTTTTCATTTGTCATGTTTGTTTGTTGCTTTCAGTTTTATATTCCACGTGTAAGTAAAATAATGTGGTTTTCAACTTTTTGTCTTACTTTTTTTCACTTAGTATGATAATCTCCATATCATTCCTCATTATCAGAAATGGCAGTATTTTGTCTTTTCTTATGGCTAAGTAATATTCCATTGTACATATTTACCACATCTTCTTTATCTAAACATCTATTAAAGAACACTTCAGTATTTCCATGTTTTGGCCACTGTGAATAATGCTGCTATGAACAATGGGGTGCAAATACTTTATGAATAGATCTTTTTAATTTTGGGGTGTATATACACAGAAAAATGTTTGTTGAGTCATATGGTAATTCTATTCTTAATTTTTTGAGCAACCTCCATACTGTTTTTAACAGTAGCTTTACCAATTTACATTTCCACCAGGAGCATATGAGGCTTCCTTTTCCCTTATAACCTCTCAAACACTTGTTATTATTACCTGTCTTATTGATGATAGTCATTCTAATATGTATGAGGTGGTATCTCATTGTGGTTTCGATTTGCATTTCCCTAATAGCTAGTGAAGTGAGCATCTTTTTATGTGACTGTTGTCCATTGTGTGTCTTCTTGGGAGAAAGATCTGCTCAGATCACTTGCCCATTTTAAATTGAATTAAAATTTTGGAGGGATTGTTTGTTTTTTATTGTTGAGTTGTATATGCTCTTTGTATATTTTAGAAATTAGCTCCTTATTGGAGACATTCTTTGCAAATATCTTCCTCCATTCAATTGATTGCCTCTTTGTTTTGTTGATGGTTTCTTTTGCTGCGCAGAAGGTTTTTAGTTTGGTATAGTTCCATTTGTTTATTTTTGTTTTTACTTCCCTTGACTCTGAGGTCAAATTTATAAAATCCTCTCTAAACTCAAGGTTCATGACATTAGTACCTATGTTTTATTCTATGCAAGTTACTGTTTCAGGTTTTATATATAGGTCTTTGATCCATTTTGAGTTGATTTGGTATACGGTGACAGAGAGCAATCTAATTTCATTCTTTTCCATATGGCTTTTCAATTTGCCCAAAACCACTTATTGAAGAGGCTTTCCTTTCTCCACTGTGTGTTTTTGGCTCCTTTGTTGAAAATCATTTGCCCATGTATACAAGGCTTTATTTCTTGACTCTCAATTCTCTTCCATTGGTCTGTGTGTCTGTTTTTCTGCCAATACTGTCATGTTCTGATTATTGTCACTTTGTAGTATAATTTGAAGTCAGGCGGAATGTATTTACTTTCTATTTATCTCAGTTATTCTTTGCTCCCTCATTTCCTATATTCTTTTGAATCAATCGAATATATTTTAATATTATTTAAACTTCTTTATTAGCTCTTTGAATTTCTTTTTTTAACGGTTGATCTAGAAATTAAAATATGAATCCTTAACCAACCAGTCTATCTTAAATTAACATTGAGTCAATTCATTTATAATGTGAGAACCTTAAAACAACATAATTTTATTTACCACTCTTCTCATCCTTTGTGCTATTGTTGTCCTATAATGCCCACAACACACATATAATTTTTTGCTTTAAATGATCAACTGTCTTTTTAAAATACCAATAAGAAAGAAAAACTCTTATACTCACATTTGCTATTCCAAACACTTTAGGTTTCTCCTTATAAATCCCAATTTCCTTCTGGTATCTTTCCCTTCTACTTACAGAACTGGAAATTATTTTTCCTAGTTTCCTTTGATTGCAAATGTCATTATTTTAATTTTTGAAAGATATTTTTTCTGGTTATAGATTTTAGATTAATAGTTTTTTTTTTTCTTTCAGCATTTTAAAGATATTGTCTTCTGGCCTCTCCGATTTCTGATGAAAAGTTGGTCATTATTCTCATTATTGTTCTTTTATGTAATTTATCTTTCTTTGGCTGCTTTTAAGATTTTTCTCTCTATCTCAGATTTTGGGCCATTTTATAGAAATTTGCTTAGCTTTGTTTCTCTCTGTATTTAGCATGCTTGGAATTTACTTAACTTCCTGTATCAGTGGATTTTGTTTTATAATATATTTCTGCTCTTTTTTCTTCTGCCCTCCATGATATTTCAATTACACAAAAGTTCATTTGATTTTTGTCTCACAAGTCATGGAGGCTTTTTTATTTTATTTTTCAATTTTTTTTCCTCTCTATGCTTTGATTTGAATATCTTTTTATCTGACTTCAAGTTTACTGCTTCTTTATAATGTAGTTTTTGATCTAATACTAAACTCATAAAGTTTTATTTTCAGATATCTTATTTTTCAGTTCTAAGATATCCAAATGGTCATTTTCAGAGTTTTTATATTTCTCCTGAAATTTTCTGTCTCCTAATTCTTCCATCTGTCCCTGTACATTTTGTACACATTATCATAATTATTAAAAACTTCTTATCTCTTAGTATCAACATCCATATCCATAGGTCTCCTTTTCTTTACCCTTGAATTATAGGTTACATTTTCCTTCTTCCTTGCTTGTCTAATAATTTATTTCAAATTTGATAATATGTTTTATTGTTGAAGATAGGCCAGAGATTTTGAATATTATCATTTTTCTTTAAAAAGTGTTGAATTTTATTTAAGCAAATACCAAATTATTAATAGAATATGTCATTTCTACAGAGGCTTGGCGTTAGGGCTTTATAAAGAAGGGTTTATTTTGGTTCTGTCTTTAGTTATAAATATATAACCCTTAGTCCTAGGGTAGGATCCTTACTTCTAAGGCATGGCCTTTCTGAGATTTTAAGCTTGAGGTGTTTACTAGTTCCTTCTAACTTGGTAGGATTTGAACTTTAATCTGTCTTTTCAGTACTTCATCTGCTGACATCTCTGCTTATCTCTTTTACTTCTGTTTGTGACTTCTACTGATTTCTGTTTGGAGTCTTGCCCAGCACATTTACAGTTTTAAAGTCAGCCAAACATATTTGAGAGGAAATTTTATACTGCTATGTCCTCCTTTCTCCATGACTACCTCCATTTCAGGGTATTCCTGCTTAATTCCCAGCTGTGCTGGCAGCTCGAGATTCAAACTCTAACTCTTCAGTCCAGTTAGACTGATTTTATTTTATTTTTTCTGTTTGAGCCCTATTCCTTATTCTCAGAAAAATTAGGGAGTTCCCTTAGGGTAAAAGTTGAATAAATATAAATCTCACCTAATTTACATCCCATCTTTCAAAGCCCATATCTACTTAAGTGCCTTTCTGCTTTTGGTTAATTTCTAGTGCCTTCCAAAAGATTTTTCTTGTCTTCTTTTTCTTTTTTCTTTCTTTTTTTTTTTTTTTTGTTCAAAATTTTATAGTTGTCATCAACATGAGGGTTAGTCCAATATAATCTACTCTGTATTACCAGAACTGGAACTCCTCTAATTACTTGGTTGTTATTCAAAACATACTTTGTAAATAAATAAATGAGAAGGCTTATTCAGGAGTTACCTCTAACACTACAATTGTGGTTCTTGGTTTATTTTTTAGCACATGTCTCCATAAACATTACATAACTTCCTCTGAGTCATTTCAAATCATTAAAAATCTCACAATGAAGTGTAAACACAAAATCGTTTTTGAAGAAGTGCAGAACCTTATTCAATATGTCAGCCCTGGCTGCCCTGAGTCCAGTTCATGTATTAGGGGAAACAAGAACAATTCTCCCAGTGACTGGGAAGGTTCTACCACCATTTCCCTAAGCAATAACATGTAGATCATAGAAGCCTCTTAGGCACATACACGTGCCTATAGTTTATTCTATACTTACCTTACTCATTAAGGTTTCCACAGACATTGACAAGGTCATGTTACCTATTCTTTTCCAGAAGTTCCATCTTCTGTATAGCTTTTCTTTTAAGCCAAAAAATGAACTCACCTTTAAAATTTAGTTGTCCCATAACTTGAGTGCATGCCATTCCAAACAAACAAGCAGAGAAAATATTGCTTGAGAGTGAGATTGTTGAACTTTGTGCCTCAGTTGGATTCTGCTTCTCACATTGCCCCCTTTGGATTTTAAAATTTTACTAATGCAGTGAATTGTGAATTTGTACACCACCATGTCAGGAACTATTGTAAGTATGTACACCTATTAATGTATTTTATCCTTACAACAGACACATTTTACAATTGAGAAAGTGGGCACAAATATTCAATTATTTACCTAAGATCACATCAAAGTGTAATCATACCAAAGTGCAAATTTCACTTGAGATCAAGAGCCCAAGCTGTCATTTGAATCAGTGGTCTATTCTTATCTATTGGACTCTGCTGCTTCTCAAGTCTTTGTTAATGTACTTACTCCATCTGTAATCTGTAGAGTGGACAAATGGTTCATGCCAGAGCCTATCACTTTCTTCTGTGTTGTCATGGTCATTTTGTCAGACTTTAGTCATGCCTTAATGTTTCTTTCAGCATCATTCCCTTAATCTTAAGAGTTAATGTAGCAAAAAGCCATATTCTTTGCAATGGTCAGAGTCTAAATACTTCTCAATGTAGTTCATGTAACATATCTCTATTGTCTCCTCCATACTCCATACCAGGCATCACCTAGCACAGAATAAGATAGAATAAGATTGCTCTGTCTTTGGTATCCTCAGAGTCTAGTGGAAAAAAAAAATTATGTAAACATACATCAACAGATGATAAAGCCCTATGGTAGACACATGAACAAAGAGCTATGAAATCATGAAAGAGGAAGCAACTAAATCTGCAACTAACCCTAGTTGGGTAGTTTTGGTAAGTTTTCATAACAATAATATTTTATAAACTAAGTTTTGTGGCATGCATAGAACTGGGCCAGGTAAATAAGTCTAGGAAAGGAATTTCACAGCATGTTCAAAAGTTTAAAGTAGGAATGAGCATGACCTTCAAGAGGGCACTGAGAAGATCAGCATACTGCATGGGAAGGAAAAAAGATGATAAGGCTGTGTTAACAAGCAGGAGACAGATTATGAAAGGGTTTGAATTTTATCCTAAAAGAAACAGTAATATAGTTATCCTTAATTACAGCTTGATTTCATTCCAGTCTCTGGAGCAAACTCTACCTACTCTTCATATATCAAACACACACATGTAGAGTTATTTCAGTCTTCTCCTTCCTCCTAGAACAAATGTACAACTTGATGAAAGAGCATGTATTACTTTAGTCCTGTTGGGCTTAAGAATCAAGCTTACTTCAAAAATTCTGCTTCATAATTCTTCTGTTGTCCCTTCAAAATGGATTTGCCAAGGATCTTAGAGAAAGATCAAAATAGATAGAAAATGTAAAGCCTCATAGACCTATAGTTCATTTTTTTTCTTTCTCCCTTTTCACCTTTTTTTTCTCTCATTTTCAAAACAACAACAAAACAAAAGAATGTTTTTAGAATGTACAATTAGGTTTGTGCTAAATAACCCGTGGCTCATGTTCATTCAAACTGGGCATGATTTACTTCTGTATTTTTTTTAATCTGTTGACAATAAAGTGTCAGTTTCAACTAGCTATTGTCTTTTTGCCTTGTGCTATTTATAAAGCCATCTGCCCTTCACCGCAACTGAAAGGCTGAATTGGGCCTTTTGACTTCCTACCTTCCCAGATGTGTAGCTTCAGATTAGACTGAGGTCCAGAATAAATGTTATTATAGGCTCTCTCTTCAAATCTCATCCTTTTTTTCCAGAAGCTAATAAATTCTGAAAATGTTGCCATAGCTGCTACTGAAGTCAGTTTCTGAAAAAAGACCTGGTGTGCATGACTTCTCATTTGACCACTGTAATCATAGAGAAGAGAAATAAAAAGAGGACAGAAAGGGAAATTTTTTGTCATCCCATCTCTTTTTTTTTCTAAATAATATTTCCTTCCTTCTTTCCTTCTTTTTCTTCCCTCTTACTTTCTCCTTCCCTTCCTTTTTCTCTCCCTCTCTCCTTCCCTCCCTCCCTTTATTTTTCTTTCTCTCCCTATTTCTTTTCTTTTGCTATGATCTCTTCTATTCTCATTTTAAATTTCTTTTTCGTGTTTCAAATGATGATTCATTAATTAAAAAATAAGATGAATGTTCACAGTGTGCCAGTCTCTGTAATTAGCACTGAAGTTAAAAAAAATGGAATAAAAGGAGAAAAAATAGAGTTCCTGCCTTCAGGGAGCTTTTAATTTAGTTTAGGTAATAACAAGCCAATTAATGAGAATATCAGTTTGAAAAGAGATCAATGCTCTGTACTTGTTTAAATTTAACATATTTTCTGCATTTTACTTTTAAAATTTATTTTCTATGTTTTCTCTGTTATAGATGTTTTATAAGTTATTTATAAAATCACTTATCAATAAACAGATTATTTCTGGTCTTCCCATTAGTAAATAAAATTTATACAGTCATAAATATTTATGTACAAATTATTATATAAACATATGAATATTCTTATACTAAAATAGTGAAAATTGAAATTTTTGTTTAAAAGAATGCATATACTTTTTATACTTGTTGTCAAATCATTCTTCTCAAAACAACAATCTATGAGAATTTATATTGTCAAATTACCTTTTTAAAAACAATCCTTGAGAATTTCTAATTAAGTTTTAAACATTATGTATTTATTTAGAATGTGACAATTGGTATTAATTAGATAACATATGTAAAATACACATCACTTAAGAAATGTTGTGTGTTGTTATTTTTGTTATTATTATTACAATTATGATAAAGATTATGTCATTATTATTACAGCATATCAAAAGCTACTGTTTCCCTTACATTTATTATATTCCAGAAGCTGGGCAGCCAAACTCCAATTTAAATTTGTATTATAACTGTGAGGGTCATTTCTATTGTCCATTATTGATCTTCCTATTTGAAATATTTCAAAAGGTCATATTTTAAATCAGAGTGCTCATAAACCATTTTCCTATAGAGGGTTGTTTGCTCATTTACAGTCAGCAAAATGATTGGGGCATGTGTGGATTAACCTGGAATTGTGCATTCTGTCCTTTTTAAAACTGTGAAGCTTTCTGTCTCTCTTTGGGTTCTCTCTGACACTAGCCTCTAGGTTTCGTCTCATTCTTATTTCAGCCTAAAGGATATTATGTAGTTCCAACTTGAAATGAGTCATTGGATTGTAGTAACAGAGACAATGAAACTCTACATAAAGCTAATAAACATCCCTTATATCTGCAAAGCTAAGGAATCACCACCTGTTTACTCATTCCATGATCACTATTGTGTGAGCTACATAAACTACCAGGAGAAATCAGGTCTGGAAATTCTTTTATAACTTGCATATAACCTAGTTTGTTACTAGCACCTGGAAGCCTCTCAAACAATATTTATTTCTTTGAAACTATTGAGGAATGTAAGTTAATTCCCTGCTTGGTCTTTAATTTTTAATTAATATATTTTTATGATTTAAAATGAATAATTTCTTTAAATTGAAAAAATCAATCTTTCGTTGAGGCTGTGGACTTGATGTTAATCTTTTGAGCTTCAGATCTCTCTTTTATGAAAGAGGATGATAAGATCACAATTCCCTGCTAACAGATAATACAAAGATAATAAAATATAGGAAGATGATGTACAAAAAGACAATATAGGAAGCTGATGTACAAAAAGACAAGAGGATAGCTTTGGAACTATGTAGATCTACCTCAGTGAAGAAATGTTTGTTCTCTAGAAAGAAAAGAAAAAGCTTGGTGCTTACAGCCAAAAGGAAAGAGTGCAGTGAAAAGGAACCTGTCTAAACACTTGGGGCATTTTTTTTGTTGTCACTCATGACCTTCTCTGACCTTCTGCTCCCCCTCCTCTTATGGCCTCAAACTCAATGACTTGACTAACTGTTTCACTTCTCAACAAGTTATGTTGGTGTTATGTAGAAACAGGCTTAATTAAAGTTTGCATGTGGTGAGTGAGAAAGAGAAGGGCACTTAAAACTCACCAAGTCAGTCCCTGTTACCAAAAAAAAAAAAAAGTAGAAAAGAAAAAAAGAGTGTCAGAATGATACAAGGAAAAGAAGGGAGGTGCAAAAAGCCATTTGGTTTGAGCTCTGTTAATTCAGGCCAGGGAAGAAGTAATGCTGAGGCCCAAGGGGGTGAATTAAGGACAGGATTTCTGCCTTCGTTTTCAACGTGCTCAGTTTTATTAGTTTAGGCCAGGAGGCTGCTAACATTATTTTAGTATCTATTTTGTGAGTGATTATGTTGTGTGCACGGGCAGGAGGTCAGGCAGGTCAAGTCTTTCTGCTCCAGACCATCTCTGCATGAGCCCTTCGCCTTTAGATCTCGTTGAAACTTGCCACCTGTAAAAGCAGACAACCTAATGGGAAAAAGAGCAGCACTTAAAATACTGTTTTTTCTCCACCACTCTCTAGTGTAAAGAACGTTATAAAAATATTTCAAACTGGATTTTCTGTTTTGGTTGTGTTAACTCTTTGTTTGACCATCATCACTATTTTCCCACAAAATTTACTTTCAGTAACCAGAGATGTTTTGGAGAAACTGAATATTATGTCTGCAAACAGAGAAAAGCAGTCGGAGAAACCCAAAGGGAGAATTGCTAATGCTCTGATCACTTAAACTCATCTGTCGAATCACACACAATGACCACAACTTTGGAAAATTAACAGACCAGTCTACTTTGTTGGGGCTCTCTTTCATTTCTGTTTGAACCGAACATCCATGAAACTTGGACTAACTCCAAACAAAATGTTTTTGATAGCCAACACCCAAAAGAAGAAGGGAATGAGTCTAGATTTTAATCCTAATTTCTTGTCCAATTGCCTGTATGGCCTTGGGCTCATCATTATGCTTTAGTAACTCAGTTTAGTTTTTAAAAGAGCCTATTTGCTTCACCTATTGGGAGACTGAACTCACTTATTCACTATTAATAGCTGGTTATTAGGCAGGAATCATGAGCCCACAATGGGACAAAGAGGCAGTGGTATAGATAGACCCACACGTTTCTACTCTCCAAACTTTAGTTTTGTCAGCAAAGATTTCATTATCACCAGCAGGTGTCTAGACCTGGTGAGGAACAGCAGTGTGGGAATGTACATTTCGTAGGAAGAGCCTCTGGCCTCACTCTTTCTAGTTTTGATCTGGGTTCTGATGCTCTGAAACTACCCCAGTCTTCAGTCTAACTTCCCTGGAAAGCTACCGGGACTTTTGTTTTTTTTTTTTTTTCAGTCACTCAACAAATACTTGTCAAACAGCAATCTGCTCCAGGCATTTTGCTGAGGTATTTTAGTACACAACACAAAATACCCACTCTTATGAAATTTCTCTCAATGAAAAGATAATGCATGTTAAATAAATTCATAAATATGTAATGTATCAGATGGTGATAAGTGCTGTAAGGAAAATTTTAGCGAAATAAGGAAATGTGAAAGTATGTCATCTCTAATGAGGGAACAATGACCAGAGACTTGGATTAAGTAAAACACTGAGTCATGCAGATATCTGGGGGAAAGTATTCCAGGGAATGGGAAGAATGAACACAAAGGTAGGGTGTAAGGTTAGGGAGGGAAACAGGAGCCAGTTCATATGAGGTCTATGGGACAAGTTAAGCACTTTAGATTTTATTTTGAGTGAGATGAGGAAAACCAATGAACTATTCTGATCAAAAAGGTGTTATGATCTGACTTTTTGTGAGAAAAGATCACTTGGCTACTTTCTAGAGAACAGATTAAAGAGACCAAGAGTGGAAACTGTAGGACTAGTTAGGAGTCTATGTCAGTGTAACAGGTGAACGATAACAATAATGAAGTTAGGGCAAAAATACTAAACATGGTGACAAGTGGTCTAATTTGGCATGCATTTCAAATGTGGAAGTGAAAAAATTGATGACGGTTTGGATAGGGGCTAAAAGAGAGAAAAATTAAGAATGATACCTGAGCAAGGAGGTGAATGGTACTGCCATTATGGAGAAAGAAGATCATGGAGGAAAGAACATGGTGGGGCAGCTAGCTTGAGTACTTTAGAAGCTAATAGGAAAATACAAAACTACATTTCAGGTGTGACTTACAGGAATCTGTCTGAAAAGCAAAACTAATTAATAGCAAATGAAGGATTAAGAAGTGTCTTAATGAGGTAAGGTGAAATGGCTTGCTTTATAGGGAGAAGCCACACCTAGGCTGGTGACTCTTGAACAGAGCAATGTCACAATGAGGCAGAAAGCTCTCTTTGATCAATGTAGCCAATACTGACCACTGAACCCCAAAGGTTATTGGGTCCAGATAGAGGTGGGCCTCTGATTAAGTTGTTTGGTTTCCGGGGTTCCAGGAGTCGTTTTAATAGGAGCTTGTTTAGGGGTGAAACAGATCAGCCTGACAGATGCCAGAACCTGGAGGCCCTGCCTCCTACTATTTGTCTCTACATCAGCATCCCTATTGCTCCCTCCCTAGAATAGTGGCAATGAATAATCAAACGTCTTAGCTGAACAGAAGAAGCAGAAAAGCCCAGAGCAGACAACACTCAGGAGTTTGGCAGTCCATAAGATAGAGGTTCAAGTAGATAAATTTGCAAGTAGAATGATTTCATCATGGGATAAGTCTAAGGCAGAGTTTTAAAGACATTAATTTATTTCTTTATTCTTCTTTCTTTCTCCTTTTATTTTTCTTGCTTTTCTTTACCCACCTTTCTCTTTCTTCTTTTCCTGTTTTCCTTTCCTCTTCCATCCCTTACATTAAGCATTCCTCCCTTCAGCAAACATTTATTCAATGCCTGCTGCGCACCAGTCACTGTGCTAGGTCTTGAGTACACCTAGAAAAACATAGGTTCAAGCTTCCTGAAACTAACAGTTTAGTGAGGGGGATTCTCCAAATTCTTTTCTGAGTCAGTGGAACAAACCAGAGTTGAGAGAAGGGACCATGGAGGTTGCCTGACCACACAATATTTGTAGTCTCTTTTCAAAGTAAAATATAAAACTACCCTGCTCTATGCTTTCTTTGTTCTCTTTTACATGAATGGTAGGCCTTCCTTTCCTAAAGGTTTATTCAGTCTTATCATGCACACTATTTTGATACTCCATTTTCATAGCAGAAGTTGATGCTATACAAAATGGCATTATTATTGGCTTGATGCCTTACAAGAAAATTTTCAATTTTTTTCATTGAAGTATGTTTATTAACAAGAGGGTTTTCCTCCTGTATTTACTTGTGCCTCTGTGCCCCTTACCTCTTCACATGTTGATTTAATGTCAGTTGCTCAATAAACTCATCATGGGTGCCCAGATTTTCTTGTCTTGCCTCACAGAACGATCATTCAAGGAAAATGATGCAAGATGAAACTTGAATATGAGATTAGCAGTCAAGAATATATTGATCTCAGTTTCAGGAACAGATCAAAAATAGCAATTTGAGGAACACAGTTCATCATCTATTATTAGGAGGGAAACTGAGGGAAAACATCCAAAAGGCATTAAAAATGAGTTAGATTGTGGCAAATAGAGTTATTGAAAAACAGAAGTCCTCAAAAATGCCAATGGAAGCTTAATTTTTTTTTTTTTTTTGGCATCAGACGTTTTGGTATTATTGAAGCCAAAATACTTTATTAGACATGCAATAGGAAATGAATTTCTTGAGATGTACCAATTTCAAATAATTGGTAGTTTATCAGAGAGCTGTGATGAGGTTTCAGACTGGATACATGATAAAGAATGCTGTGACATACTAGCAACATCTTACATGGACACAGGTATGGAAAACATGGGTCTGAGTGATCTGTAGTTATCGTTTTTTTTTTTTTGAAAAAAAAAAACTTGTAATAATATTAATTGTTGATATTTTAAAAAAGATTAATATAGATGATTTTGTTATGCCCAGATCACATTAAAGTAAGAAAGTGAATATTTCTATTACACTATTGATCAATGTGTGCAAAAAATTTTCATGTTCCCTTTCCATATGAAACATTCAATGCTGTTAACTACTAACTTCCCAGACTCCTCTTGCATCCAAAAACCACATGTTCAGTTCTAACCAGTGCATATGAGTAGGTATGATAGTTGTCATTTCCACGACGTAGTTTTTAAAAAGCAGATGTTAATCCTCCACTGTCTTTTTTTTACCTTCTGTTAACCTGGAACAGTTCGTTTTAGTGATGCTCAAAACAAAAGTATCTACTTATCTTAAACTCTTGTTAGGTTTTATTTTCTTGGTTTGCTTTTTTCCTGTTTTGCATAGACTTATCTCTTTGACAGAAAATACTCTGGAATTTATATTATATTATAATCTAGAATTAATTCAATTCATAAAAACATATAAGTATATTCGTAAGTACATTTAAGATGAGTATGGATGGGGCAAAACAGGAATTAAAAAATGGTTGCTCTATGTGGACTGGCAATCCAATGGAGAGATATCTGAAGTGGAAAGAGAAAAGGTATAAATAATTCAAAAGAACATATTAAAAGCAGAGGACCAAAAAACAGAGCTCAGCTCAGAGTTACAGGTGTTTTAGGGAATTGAAATAGAGAGAAGTAGTAATCAAAACTCTCACAAAAGGGAAACAGATTGATAAGAAAAGAATTTGAATCTCTACGTCAAAGTATATTGCTTTGGGAAAGCAATTGCTAATCTTAACATTTGTTAAGTGCAAAATCACGATCCTCTTCATATTTTTATATGGGTTAGCTGATACACTAACAAATGTTCCATTATATGAATCAGTCAAAGCAGGATTATCAAAGAATTTGATTAAGTGTGTGAATGTCCAAAAATAGGTAAATAAATAAATAAATAAATAGATTCATTACAAAAAGAAAGAATGCATTGAAAATGTCAAATAAAAACTAAAAAAGAAATACAATTTAAAAAACTTACATAAACATTTCTGTTTGCTTGTTTTATTTTTAACTTTCCCATCTACAATTTACCATAAACTGGATACTCATTTAATTGGGATATTATTAAATGGACTATTAAGGTCAAAAATCCCTATTATTCCTGAGAATTTAAAGTGATGATACTGGGCTGCCATGCATTAAGCACTTCTTCATACCAATTTCTAACAAGTCTCCACATTTAGCTCATTAGTCCTTTATAATAAGCCAGACATATTGGAGTGTTATAACATCTATTTTAAGATAAAGGCATAAAGGCTTGGAGAAAGTAAGTATAAGAGTCAGGGTTCTAACTTCTATTTGACTCTGAAGCCTGTGCAGTTTTAATCCAATAATGCTACACACTACAACTGGAGAGTCCCTAAAGCTAGGAAGAATGACCCCTGGTGGCAGGAACCATAGGAAAACCAGGCTGATTACCCTTCAGAACCATATTACATCCTGAGGGCTCTCCTCATTGAAATCAACCACTTCTGCCAGCACTGAACTAACAAACTAGCATGGCCAGTGGTCATGCTGGGGGAAAAAAAAGAGTAACTTAATGGTTTGGCTCTTGGAAAAATAAGCACTCTTTGTTAGCAACTTTGTTGAAAATATTGCTATGCCTTCCCTGTCTCTGGGTTCTCTCATTCGGAGTGTGAGGGAATTGCCTTCAAAACTCCCATGAGCACAGAACTCTCCATTCACCTTTAAATAATCTATTTAACCACTCATTTAGGAATTTTTTTCTACTATATCCACTTTTCCTCTGCCATGGAAAAATTGAGTCAACTCTCAGCTTTATTAGTATTTTATCTCCTCAGACTGTGCTGGATCTGCAGATTTACAAAATTGCAGTATGCTATCTATGTTTAATCCTATGACTTACACATTTATATATACTTTTATATATACTTTTGTCTTCAGCACCAGACACAACAATCCTTTAATTTGTTGGAACGTGTAGCTTGATAAAATACAATGACATCTCTTATAGAGAATTTTTTAAAAATTGTGTTGACTGTGGGAGGAAAAGGGACTGGTAAATGCTTTAATTTATAGTTTGAGTATCATTCAGCTTTCTGTAAATCACCCCTCCCCCATCTTGATTTCACAGTGACTTTGGAAAGAATTTAAATCTGATACCAAATCACAGTATTAAATTTCCAAGTCCCCAAATTCACCTTTAGAGTCCTTTCATCCTTCTCCATTGGATTATGACTTTTCTCTAAGAGTTCCCCCACAGCTTTGTGGTCCCAGAATCAGGAAAATTCCTCTTTACATTGTGCTGATCTATTGGCCAGGAAAATAAAATTTGCTTGGTTATTCTTCTCCTATCATACTATTATAAATAGTTTGAAATGAAAAGGACCATCTTTCATTTGGACTACAAGAGAAACATTCTCCTTTAAGATATAATAATAAAAACAAACAAAATTTAAGGAAAGAAGGAGGTATCCTACCCCAGGTCTGTGTTTATAGGACACAAAGACAAACACTGAAAATTGGGTCTGAGAGCTGCTTGGGGAACAAATAGTCCATCAGTTTTGCTTAAGTATTGCCAAAGAATTGGTTTGAATAAATTTTAAATGTGTTTTTGGCTTTGTATAGACATAGTTCCAGTGATATTTTCTGATTACATAAAGCATTTACTCAGAGCTAATTGATTATCATGTCAGCAGTCTACACAAATCATTTATTCAATAAATATTTCTTGAACTGCTATGCTTCAGAAGGTTATTATGCTAAGTCTTGGTGAATATCTTGATAAAGATAGACTTACTCTGTATTATGATGGGTACTTACATGGTATTTCTAAATAACTTACTGTTATGCTTTGTAGAAAAAAGTGTTTAATAAATAATAAAGTTTTAAATACACTTCTTTATAACAAGAAGATGGCTAGTATCTTGATGAGCTGTGATGCTAAAATACCAAACTTCTGAATTAAAATGAGTTTTTAAGAAACAGCTCATTTCTAAAATACTAGCAACTCCTACTGATTTGCACAAAAGGAGAAAAATTGAGATGTGGCTAAGGAAATGTCAAATAACAACAATGACAACAACAAAATCAAAATCACATTTTCTGCTTGCATTTACATATAGGTGTTTTTAAGTGTTGAGGAACGCATTTCAAATGGAATTCAGTGGTCACCCTTTGAAGATGTGACTTTGGGAAAGCTGGCAGTTTTCTAGTTTCCTACTTCTTCCCCTGATCAGCCTCACCTCCAACCACATCCACCCCAGGACAAGTCCATCCCCTCCTTGATTAAGACCAAGTGCCTCTGTACAAATCTTTTCTGAAGTAGGAAACTACTTAGAAGTCTCATTTTCAAAGACTTGCTGAGCAAGCAAAGTAAGCCGGGAAGTTTATTGAATTAGTAAGGTTGAAATTAAGCGAGTTATTTCCCAACTCTTAATAGTAGCTACCCAAGATGTCAAAGCAAATTCTAATATTAAAGCTAGTCTGGCAATGTTCACTACATCATTTACAATCAGTAACAAGGAGTAAATTGCTTCTAAACTCCTGGATTCTAAAGGTCTCCATGAAAGGCAATGATTTAGTTTGTTTGTTAGTTTATTTGTGTTTTTAACTTTCTCTGTATATTTCAGATTGGAAACTGAAAAAAAGTATTACTATTAAATAATATTAAAATGAATGTTGATAATGATGTTGGTGGTAATTATTTCTCTTTCTGATCCAGTGATGAATAGAGAAACATGCTGTTTGCTTTGCTTACTTCACTACTATCATGTGTTTACTTTCACTCATATTTTTGCTGTTAGCTAACAGGTATTCTATACAAGAAATCTTACACAGTGTGTAATTCCATCCAGAAAGAAGCTCAAGTCCCTGCAGAAGCCTAGGTTTACCATGGTTGAGATGTACTGATGACACCTCAGATTGTATCCTCTCTCTTGATTGAAAGCAGAAGGACCTCCCCTCCTGCCTGGCCGTCTTGCTTATGAATAGTGTTGAACCATTTCCTGTTCCCCTCTGTTAATTCATACCAGAGAAGACACAAGATCAGAATGACGGACCCTGCATTTCGGCACCTCCTTAGAGCAGTGTTGATGGGAATAAGTGTTTGCAGACTGCAGGTTCCTGTTCAGGCTACCAGAGAGTGACTTTTCAATTCTTAGTTAACAAGTTTCAGCTCAGAAAATGGCCACTGTACACCAACACTGTTCAATATTATTGTTGTTTTGTTTCCCCCCTCGAAGTAATGACCACCAAACCATTATCACTCCCAATTTAGAATGAAATACTGAAATACGGAGTGCCTCATGGGTTTCAAATAAGATGCAATTGTCCCTTTGTTCTTCTGAAATCAATCAGAATCTTGCCCAAATGGGGGGTTTCAGGTTACCACAAGGAATGTGTTTCTAGGGGTGTTAGCTCTGAAATAAAAAATGTGATAATCATTACATGGAAAGCCAATAATTATAAGCATTTCCTCTTGGAATCACAGAGAAAAAAAATACAGGGAACATATCAACCTCAGGAAAAAAAATATCATTGAATTTTTGTCTAGTATATTAAGGCACCTGGTTGGGGCCTATAGCCATACTTCCTTTGAATGTTGCTGCATTTTAACACCATTGTAACTCTGATTGAATCTGCCACACTGTTTTGCTAAAAGTGGTGGTGAATTTGTCAAGATATTTTTTTCTTAAAGTAAAATGCTCTTTAGCAGAAACTTAGCTGAAATTATTTATCAAAAGTGCAACATTATGTTTCATTTGTTAAATACATTCTAACCTGTAAATGACCACTGATTCTAGTGGTAAGGAAAAGTCAAGATTCAACAGAAAAATGAACTCCTTGTGGACAATTACAAGCATATCCTATGGATGATTGTATTTATCATATAATCTGTACTTAAAAGCACACATTTCAAACTTAGTAAGTTATTTTCCACTGCACAATCTTATCTTTTTCACTAGGTCCAAGCAAATGACCCCAAAGTACAGGCAAATTCAATCTGCTCAATTCAAAAATAATTTAACTTCTTAATTTTAATTTAGCTGCTTTATGCCTACAACATATGTATAACAAAGATCAAGAAAGTTTCCTAAATAAAGGCTATTTGCCTGCCATAGAGAGAATACTGTTCCCTCTTCAAACCCAAAGTGATTCATCAGGAAAAATGGATCAGCATGGTAGTCCAGAGTTACTCTGGCTGAGAGGGTGGCAAAGCACAAAGGCTGCTTGTAGAGCAATCAACTTCCACAGCTACCTACTGATTGTTTCACCAAAGGCTCAAATATCTGACTTAAACCTTTAAAACACCAGGATTCTAGAGAAACTCAGGACATTGTTCTGTGCCCTCAGATAAAAAGTCATACCTACTTTTCTCTACTTACTTTAGCCCTCACCTTTGACTATGAACAGATGACTCCTGCATGGTGTAACTGGTAGGCCCGGTAGGAACATCCAGATGGGTGAAAACCAAGCTTGAAAACTATAATGGGAGGAAGGGAAGAGACTAAAACATTTTCTACATGTGTTTGGCCCTTCATGGGCTATCTCATGACATCCTCAGTAAAACTCAAAAATTAAGTTTTTATCCTCCATCCAAAAGTGTAAAAAACACAATTAGAGAAAGGAAAGCAACTTTTCCCAGGCTGAATGTTAGTGGCAAAGTAGGGATTCACACTTTTCTCATGGTGTCCAGAGAAGCCCACAGAGAAAGAGGCTTAGATAACATTTAGTAGATCCCATGTTTTGGATCTGAGGAATTTGAGGCTTAAGTGACTTGTCTAAAGCTAACAGACTTAAGACCAGTTATAGGTGATCTTGACATGGTCACTAAGTAGACAGATGTGGTTTTAAGAAATGTGTCCTGTTTACCCCATATGAGCTCATACCACACTTTTCTAAAACTTTCTATCAAAGTTTCCAAATTGCTTTATGTATATGGATTTATTTTTTTCTTTATGAATGAACTTGATAGCTTAAGATAAATGACAATTTCTATACACTCTATAGTTAGGACCTGAGCTTTTGAAAGGGAACAATGTACCTATAATAATATTCTCCTTAAAAATATGTTATGATGATGACAATTTATGTAATATTTATGTAGCAATGCACTTGGTTTCATAAAGAGTCTACAAATCTTCTTTACTTGTCTCATTCTAAATATTTCTTATGCACGTTATCTCATTTTATTCCCCAAAAGAACCTATGAGAAAAAAAATTGCAACATGATGAACCTTGGTATTTCATGCCATTTTTGTGGGTCTTAGATTTCTCTTCTAATTTGATAATACAAAGTGGAATCTACTAAAAATAAGAGAGCAGATGAAAATATGCTTAGGGTAAAAGGAAGAAGTCTAAGCATTTATTTGAATGAGAATTTGCTTATAGGTGAACTGGACCCCAGATTAATTGCTAGTAAATATTAGGGTTTAGTAAATTTATGGAAGGAGAACACAGGGCCAAATGGAGAATATTAAATATTGCTCAGTAAGATAGAGACAGGTGGGACAGATAGAAACTGTATAGAAACATAGCATGAAAACTTCAGCTCCAAATAAAACTATATGCAGTGGTAGCTCACACCAGCGTCTCTGGGGGCCCTTACATGCACATATGCCGAATGCCCTCTGTTGTTTATCATAAATACTAGGGAGCTTCAGGAAATTCATGTCTGCCATAGTCTTCATTTCTTTGCCCCCCAAATTTTTTTCCCACATTGAGCAAAGGGTCTGATAAATGGGTTATACCCTAAAATGAGAGTTTATTGAATCCACTGCAGAATATTAGGTTTGAAAAATCCTTAATGATTTTTATAATAATTCTCTGTAAACAGTTGGGGAGAGAAAGGCTCAAACTGGAAAGTAACTCACTTAAGAGAACATTGAGTTAGTGATAGACCTTGGTCTTGAACTCAGGACTCCAGGTATAGTGCCACCTCTTACCTAGCCTCCAAACCCTTACTTTTTCCTCCTTATTGTCTTTAAGAAGGGCTGATAACCCTGTGAAACAGAAGTTAGGCTCATGAAGTGTTTGAATAGAAGGAATATGAAAGACAGTATTTCAAACATCCATATTTTACTAAGAGGAAATTAGACCCCAGATTATTTCCTGACAAATATTAGAATTTAGCAAATTTATAGAAGGACAACCCAGCACCAAATGGAGCCTCGCCCACTTACCAAGGCCACTTAAAGAAGAGAGTAGAGCTAGGACTACAAATTAAATCATTTACCTGCAAAACTATTAGGAGAAATAAGGAGAGAAGGGTAAGATGGTCTCCTTTCTCACTTAAATATGGGGTTCTCCCATCCATTTTCCTGGGTACACTCTCACCCTGCCCCCTTATTCTTGCTTCTTAGTCTCATGTGCTCTGGCCATGCCATTGGAAAGTCAAATGAGAATTCAGGCTGAAACCAAGAGATGATGGCCTGGAACACTGAGGTGAAGACTGGTGGGGTGAAGAGTTGGGGTAGAAGCTGTTACTCATGATGGGATGGCAATAATTGATGGGGTATGGCTTCTGTGTTTAAGATTGGGGCCCAGGCAGGTTGAGGCCTGCCCTTCTTGAAATGAATATCAGATTGCTTTCTGCTTTTATACAAAGTAGTGGCAGAGAAACAAAATGATCCATCCTGATTGCCCTAAATGTATTCCCAAGCAATGGTGTCCCATGCTTTGCAAGAACAGAAGGTGGTGGGTTTCTCAAGTGGCTGCTCAGAGCTGCCTCCATTGTGGGCTGCATCACACCTTGTATCTGAATTCCTCAACTCAACTAATTACTACCTATTTTTAAATTCTAGGCTGTAGAGCCAATGTCACTGTAGATCTGGGTCTCCCTAAAGAGGAGGGGAAGAAAAATAGATTTGAGGAAAATTTCTGAGAGCTTACTGTCTTCTAGGCAGTGGAGTATCTTTCCTATGCACTATTCTTTTTAATCTTCATTTTTCTTCATTTATCTTGAACACACAGGTGATGAATCTAGTGCTCAGTGGGGGTAAATTACCTTGCCTTATGTCCCACAGCTACATCTGAGGCAGAGCTCTTATTCAAATCCAGTCCTTTCAAAATATAAGTCATCTTTCTCCCTTAACATAAAGTCAAGTAGAGGCTAGATGACAAACTGACATGGTGGATCTATGTGACTCTAGCACAGGGTATCTGTCACTACCTTTCTCTTCATCCCTGGCTTCTGACCACCCACAAAGTCAGTGGACCCTCTGACTATGTGGACAGAAGATATAGAGTTCATCTGCTTCTGAATTGTGTACCTGGGCTTTTGTCAATGCTTTTTCACACTGTGCAGCTTAGGTTGACCTCCTCTTTCTCTAGTCCTTCCTTACCTGGCTGGCACCTTGAGCCAGCTTGTTTCACTAACTGGCAAAGAGCCCAGAGGTTTCTCTGCCACCAAATATTAACCAAACCACTGAGAAATGGGTCACTGGGGTGGTAGATGAGTAGTCCTGGACTATGAAGTTAAGGGAGAAGCCAGTCACTCTGGTAGACAGGTCTGATGCACAGTGTGTCCAAATGCCACTGCTTATAGTAGCTAAACACGTGCTTCCTATGCCCCCTATGAGCTTTGTAAGGTGGGTGTAATGATATCTGCCTTTCAGTGTTTAAACAAGATAATGGTTGCAAAGTGCAAAGCACACACAGTAGGGACTCAGTAGGCGTTGGCTTTTCCCTCTTTGTGCTTCCTAGGAGGCTGAGCCAGAACATAAATTAACTGACGAATATATTTGTTTTTCCTAAGTTATCCAAAGATGACCCAAATCTATTTTCTTCATTTTATACTTTCCTCATGAATCTCTCTGGAGATATCTATAACAGACAGAGATTAGATGCACAACTCTTTTTTTATTCCAGAGAGACTTTGCAAACAATTTACTGTTGAAGCAGATCCCAGACCCTGGGTTTCTCATGTGATTTTCAGAGTACCAGCATTACAATAGAAAATCCACTTGAGAAATTGGAGCTGCCCAAGTCTCAAGCTGGTTTCCCTACTATTTTCCATTTCTGTGCCATTTACTAAAAGTGATATAGGTGAGTAGAAATCAGGTGAGGCCTGCCTTTCAGAAGTAACTAAAGATGCCCACACAATTCTGCAGATCACTCGGCCTATTCTTCCTGGGGATGCCAAATGCAGTCAGGTGTGAGCCCTGGGCTCATAGGAATACCCAAATATTTTCTTGGAAAGTAATCTCAGTTTATTAGAGTTCCTTGTCTCAATTCAGAGTATAGATTTTTGAATGAGTTTGCTGACAGATTGACCTGGACTATGTTTTCCCTTTATTCAGGGAGCGATGGATCTTTATCAAAAGGATTTGTTGACTGACGGGCTTTCACGGTTCTAATGTGCTGTTTGATACTTTTAAGAGACATATGCCCCTTTGTATAATGAAATTATCTGATAAAAGAGAGAATGAAGCTCAGGTTTTCAGAAGCATCTCAGCTCTTGGCTGCCTTGGTGACTGCCAGGGAACTTTGTTTTTATTTGCCTGTGAAGGAAACCTTACAACCCTTGGTGAAAATGTTTTTGAATATTCAAGTTTCTAGACCATATACTGTGTTTCTAGGCCTAAGGGCCTGAACTAAACCAAGATTGTGTTTCCCTCAGGTAAGTACTTCCAGACACTCTATCCTCTGTCTTTCCAACCCTCTTCTCCTGGTTACTGTACTATGTAACACGAGACATGCATTATATTCCACATAAAAAGCCATTTCTGTAGCATCTTGTCATCGTTTCATCAACACCGCTTTGAAGCCGTGTTGAGTTCTGAACTCAGAGCCTAACAGCAATGGCTCAAGTGCACTGCGCCGTATTATTTACCCAGATGGGGTTAATTGTTGAATAAAAGAATGGTCCCTTTCAGTTTACCTTTTCGCAATCTCTCTCATACTGGTTATAGAAGACAGGGAAGTCTATGATAAATATCAAACTTTCTAATCAGAAACGAGTCCAGTTGTATTTGAAATCTTGAACTTAATCCAGAATCAGGAAATGTAGCCACCATTGCTGAAAGAAGAAAATGACCGTTTTATTGTAGCCAACATTCACTATTGTGCTTGGGAGCTACAGAAAATGGAGCAAGTAAACGTAAAGTCTTAAGTAGGGTTTTCCTTCTAACAGGAGAGTACAACTTGATGTGCTGTAACTATCCTCTCTTAATATTTTCAAAAGGTTTTTTTTTTGGTTTTTTGTTTGTTTGTTTGTTTGTTTGTTTGTTTTCCCAGTCTGCACTGGCCTAAAAAAATCTTTACCTAAAACATTATATCAAATCCCTTCAGGCTTCTGATTTCATTTCAGCTAAATGGCTACTACTACTGGCTTTATTGATTGATTGATTAATTGAGCTATAACTTGCAAAGATAAATTTCAAAAAATCTTGAATGTATAGGTTAACACATATTTATGTATGTTTCTACCCATATAACCACTGTCTGGATCAAGAGCACTTCCATACCCAGAAGGATTTCTCAGTCTTCTCTTAGTCAACTCCTTCATGGTAACCACTCTTCTAACTTCTGTCACCATGGATCAGACTTGACCATTTTTAAATTTAATGTCAATACAATCATATAATATGATTATATGACTTTGTGACTGTTTTTTTTTTCACTCATTGTGCTTTTCAGTTTCACCCGTGTGTCATACCACTAGCAGCTTTTCAACATCTTATTATTTTGGAGCATAATTATTGAAATGTAATAGATTTTCTGATGAGGGGTTTTTAAGGCATCATTAATTAAAGATGAGGATTTTACTTCTTATACTACTATCTGGTGAAGTTGTTGGTCTTGCTGTGGTAATACCATAATGAGATTCAGGGAGAATTTTATGTATGTGCACGTAGATGTCTATAATCTAAATCTCTCTATTTCTGTAAATATAAATCTGTGTGTGTGTGTCTGTGTGTGTGTGTATGTGTGAAAGAGAGAGAGAGAGAGAGAGAGAGAGAGAGAGAGAACATTTTCTCACAGAGCTTACATTATACATTATAGTTTTATAGTTAGGGTAAATAGACGATAAAAAAGTAAAAGTAAATAAGCAAGTAAATTAGTGAGTAAAATTCACTTCAGGTGGTGATCAGTGCTAAGAAGCACATGAAGGAAAGGTAATAAGAAAAAAAGCGATGGTGAGTTGGGGCTATTTTAGATGGGATGCTCAAAGAAGACCACTTTGAGGAGGGCTTATCTGAGCAGAGAATAGGAAGAAGAAGCTGGTTGTGCAAAGTTCCGGGGGCAAATGTGTTCTATGCTGAGGCATAGCAAGTGCATGGGCCTGAAGCAGAAACAAGCTAGTCTGGTTCAAGGGACAGAAAGTCACTGTGGCCAGAGATTGATGAAAAAAAGAGATAGTGGTGGCAAACTCATCCCTAGTGGCTACAGCACCACCAACTTTATCTTCATTATCATTACCATGAAGATCATCATGATTATCATCACTTTTATTGAGCATCAAACTTTCTGGGCACAATTGTGCTAAGCAAAAGAGAAATATAAGAAAAAGAAAAATGAATCTCTGCTTTAAGAAGGAAATGAGAGATGATGAAAAGTTAAAATAATAAATGTTATGATAGAGGTCAGCTCAGGGGATAACAGAAATAACAGACTGAGAAGCAGACAGACAGATTTTGAAGAGGAGGTGATGTCTGAATATTTGAACTGATTGTATGGATCCAAAGTAGTATGATTCCTGGAAAAATACATTTCCAGGTAAAGAACAACATTTACAAAAGCAAGAGACACAAAAGGGCAGGGAATGATTAGAAGAGCTGAAAGCAGTTCTGAATGAATGTCATGCAGAGTGGACTTGGCAGGAGATGAAGTTGGGGTGTAGCAGCAGCTCAGTCATTGATGCCCATGTTCACCATGCTGAGAAGGTTGAAATTCCATCTTGAAAGAATGTGATAGGGGCAAAATGTGGAACAAGAAAGATTTTAAAATAAAACAAGACCTAAAGCCTCTTAGAGAGAATGTAATTCAAATCCTGCCTCCACAATATACTTGCTTGGTGATAATGGAGATACTTCTTAGCTTCTTTAAGCCTCAGTTTCCACATCTGTAAAGTGGGTAAAACAAATCCATGGAAAGGTTGTTGTGAGAATTGAAGATAATAGATATAGAGCACTTGCACCCAATAGAGAAAATAAGTAGTAGTGATTATTTTTGTTACTACTGTCACCATTATTAATAGACCTATACTTTCAAAGAAGTTTCTTTTATATTGGAAATATTAAAGAATGACAGACATTATTATACTGATGTGGATAAAAATGATGAACATTTGGTGGTGGGGAGAAAGTGACAGAAGTAAGAGAACCAAGGGAGGAAAGGTGAGAAAAGAGAAGGAGGGTTCTAAAATGACTCGGGTTTTGAACTGGGCAGTTAGATACAGAGTGGTATAACTTTTTGAAAACAGAAATATTGAAAAAGATTGAAAAACATTTTGTGAGAAGGTGATGTGTTCATTTATAGATATTATTTTGAGAGATCTGTAAAGGCTACTTTGTAGTCAGGAGCTCAACAGAAAAAACTGGCTGTAGATCAGATTTGTGTGAATAAGATGGACAGGGAGGAGTATGTTGAACAAGAAGTGGAAAGTGTTGATAATAAAATCCTGGGGAACACTGAAATGTAGAAAATGCACAGAAATAGGGATGTAGATTAAGAGGAAGCAGACAGAGAGATAGAGGGGGAGCCCAGAAGGGCAGCTTTAAGTTGTGTTCTTCATCTTGTTGACCCAGTGGTGATGCTCATGCCCCTCCAAGCACTCGTCATCTTTTAGAGAAAGAGATATCTGCCTCTTCTTCCCTCATTTAAGCACAATTAATTTGGGTTCAGAGTAGAAAAGGCTGAACTCTGGCAAAAAATTATAAAGGGATTTGGCCTCTTCCAATCTCTCTTATAGTGCCACTTTATTTCTGGCCTCCATATCCCAATTACTGGGTCTCCTGGATTGTAGATCTCAGAACTGACAGTGACTTTATGAATCAGTTAATTAAATTCCCACCTCCCTTATATGAAAGGTTAGAAGCCTCAGGGAAGGAAAGACATTCAATCAATTAACATTTTAATTGAACATAATTAAAGCTCTTTCCCAAAGATGTCTGCTCAGCAATGCTGCTGCTCCCATTTATTCAGTGATTATGGTTTAAGGTGGAGGTCCTCTCTGGAGTGTTCACATCTAACTTGGACTCAAATCCTGCCAAGCCCGAATCTAATGAGAAAGGAATGGGAGAAATGAGGTCTGACTCCAAACAAATACATTGTTAAAATAAAAATAAGGGGATATTTTGAGAATAGAAAGTACAATGAATATAATTGAGATTTCCCAAGATCCTCCTCAGAGGAAAATGATCCTGCAAAGACCTTTAATGAGATGTTGAACAAGGAAAAAAGAAAACAATATGTGATTTTGTTGCTTCTGACATCCACAGAATTAGAGATTATGCCACATACTGAACACTTTCCTACTGGTTTATCTGAAAAACTCAGACTGGGAAATGAGCCAGAAAAGGGGTAATGGCCTAAATTACCTAGCAGATTAGCAGATTTGTTGACTGTTCTAGACGTTTGCTCTTATGGCAGAAATGGCTAGTTACCTACCTCAAATCTATTCTTTTCTTCTGCCTTAGAAACAATACTTCAGTTTCTATTTTCTTACATAACAAAAAAGACTTCATTTGCCAGGCTTCAAGTGGTATAATGGGTACAAATATAAGTAAAGTCTTCTTAATGAGAAAGACACCCATGCTTCTTTCCTGCTTTCTCCCTCCAACTGTTTTCAACATACCCTCAATGGCCCTAATTTAAGTAGCTATCTTGACTCAGAAAATGAGAGCCAGTTTAGTCACTTACTTGCATACTAGACAAAGATTTTTAATCTCTAAGAGTCTTGTTTTTCTCATTGGCTGATTTATAGATTTGAAGTAAATGAAGGGGTAATACAGCATTGTGGTTAAAAGTATTACTCCCAACTAATTCCCATATATCTGTATGACCTCAAAAAATTACTTCTCTGTGGCTTGATTTTCTAGTCTGTAAAGTAGGAGTAATAAAGCATATGCTACTTAAGAATATTGTGCAGAGTAAATGAAATAATGAGCTTGAAGCAGAGTCCTAGGCACATCATAAGGGCTCATGAAGGTTAGTTATTTTTTCCAAACTATCTAGGACAGAATCTTGATATGTCAGGGCCACTCAACAAATTGTGTTGCTCTTGCTGTTCATCCCCTGCAACTCTAAAAGGTTAATCTCAGAAAACTCCTTGTATCATGATGAGTACTGAGTTCTTGAAGAAAATGGAGGTTCTGACTCAGTGAAATCACTCAGGAGAAAAGGAGAGGATACCCAAGGTTGGAAGCAGCAGAGGACACTTGTCAACCTGCCACATCCTTCTTCTGGCCATGGAGGAAGTCTTGGGTCTTGAGCAGGCATAAAAGTTTGCAAAACAGTAGATGAAACCCATTTTGCTGTGTATCCTTTATGCTCCCTGGGGCAAGCAAGAGTCACGGACTCAGACTACTATTTAGAATTGAGTCAGCATTCAAGTTTATTCAAAGAATAATAAAAATTTTGTGAGAGTCTCCAGATAGAATGCTCCAGCCTAAAGAGATGACTGTGGCAGATAAGGAAGCCAAGCACAACCCCATGAGGACAAGAATAACAGTGTGAGAGCAGAATATGGGCTCCAGCAGAGGCAAGAGACCCTTAAAGATGTGCATGCACATAACCAGTGGAGGCAAACAGCCTGGGGCATCTAGAAACTCCAAGAGCGAAACCTGATCAAGGAGATGCCAGAGATGTGGATTGCATATTTAACATCAAAGATAAGGCTTATTATAAAGATTTTGCTGTTAGGCTATAACAGATATCCTTGAATTCTCAAGGTGGCCTGTGTCCACACAATCAGAACCAGTGGCATGACCTTAGATTAGTTACTGAGTATACAGAACAGAGCTGCAGTTAAGAGTGAAGCTTCTTAAACTGGATTCAGACCTGGATCTAATGCACATGCTCTGTTACTTTTATTCAGCAAGTTACATAACTAGTAGAAGTCTCCATTATCTCATCCATAGCAGGTATCATAGTAACTGTACTTATCTGTAGCCTTGTTCTAGGACAGTGTAGTTCAATAGAACTTCAACAATGATGGTGACATCCTACACCTGCAAATCTAAGACAGTGGCCACTAGTCACTGTTGAACACTCAAAATGTGGCTAATGTGACTAAGAAACTAAATTTCAAATTTTATTTTTTAAATTGATTTGAATGTAAATAGCCACACATGACTAATTGTTACCTTATTAGACAGTGCACAGTTCAGCTGGTCTAGGGAGTAAACAGATGATGTCATTTATCACTGTGCCTGGCATGAGGTTGCTGTTAAATGTTTCAGTTTCCTCATCTATGAAATAGGGGTAAAGTTAGTATTTAAATCATGAAATTATTGAAAATATTAAATAAAATATCATTAGTGAGGCAATGAGCACAGCACTTGGTACAATGCAGTTGCTTAGCAAATATGAATCATTTGAAGTTCTTTGGCACTACTGAAATAACTGCAAAGATGTACAGGCACATTGAAAACCTGTAGTGAGATTCTTGGCAAGTAATTGGATTGTTCAGTAGTCATTTGCTCATCTCTAATGCTGGCTTTGGATGGAAAAAATAAAGTCTGCTTGAGCAAGAAAGAAAAAAATATTGGCAGTGATGTGTGCACTATGAGAGTTCCACAAATATGCATTTGGCAGGAGCCTGACTGTCCAGACAGATCACAAACCACTAGGCAATGCACCTGCTAGACAACAGGGAATGTTATTGCTATTATAAAAATATGATTTATGAGTAATCTATACCCCAGACAAAGACTCGCTTAAAGCAGACCTATTGTCCAGACTAGTCATCAACCCTCCAATTAGGGAAATGACAGCGCTGACTGAAGAGGCAGCAGGGTAGACCACGAAATTAAGTACAAACACTTGACCCTGTGGTCAGTGGGAGGCAAAGACTTGGGACAGGAAAAGTTGCTGTATTGTAGCTACTTATCCAGATGTTGCAAAATGGCTGGTGTGACAGAAGAAAACAAGATTTGCAGGTGGCTGGTCTGTAAAGAAGTGGCTGCTTTGACCTTCTGACAGCAATGGTGGGGGGAGGAGTGTTAAGCAGTGTGTTGTGTATAAGAGATCAGAAAAAAGAGAAAAGATATAATCAGACGTAGTCTCGGGAGAAGCAGCTTTGTTCATGTGCCTAAACTATCCTCAGTATCTGCTCACTGATTTTTGGAATTGCAGCTGGAGACCAGTTTCTCACACTTGAGGATGCCCTCTAAGCTGATATTAGGTTTAACTGCAATTACAATTTCTAATTTCCGGGCTGCAGTACTTTCAAATAGTATGTTATTTACTAAGTTTTTAGATTCTTTCGGAAAATAGGGGAAAGTAGAGCAATAGCCTAAGTGCACGGAGTCATTGAAGAGATTTAGTCATGGAGGGATGATATTTGTTATGGAGATGGTAGAAACATGTTGAAAAGGGGAGGTTTTCTGAAGATTTTAATATTAAATGAACAGGAAAAAAAATTTTAAAGAAGAATTTTCCTACCATGGTTGTATACATTTATTTCATGGTAGTAAACAACATGCTATAATAGCCACACCAGAAGCTTTTTGAGGAAAGAATTTGAAAACCCTTTACCTTCTCCAGCTCCTCCATCATTATCATCACCACCTGCTATGCAAGAGACAATCTGCTAGGGGACTTACAAACTTGTAATTTATAAACCTCAAACCTCATAGCAATTGTACAATGTAAGTATTGTTTACTCTACTTTACAGATGAAGAAACTGAGGCTCAGAAGGTATAACTTAGCTAATAAGTGACAGAGTCAGGATTGAAATACTGATATCTCTCACATATGCTCATAGTCTCTAGTACCTAGCCCTCTGCTTATAGTAAGTACCTAATGTGACTAATGTGAGTAAGGAAGTAAATATTTGAAGTTATTTAATGTTAATTAAAGTTTAAATTTAAGTAACCACATGTGGACAGTGGCTACCTTATGTGGTGTACCTCAAAAGACCAAATGAGATAATGTTCTTTATTACCATGCCTGGCACCTAGTCAGTGCTTTACTAGATTGAAGCTGCTGAACCTTCATTATCATCTATCTGAGTTCTGGATTTGTTGAATACCATTATGGACAATTTTACCCCAAGCAAACTGCATTTTAATAACACTCAAAACCAGATGTAATGAATAACAAGGTACGCTCACTCTGGTTTTTCATACTCTCACATTTGGCTTACCTGTCCTCATCCCTTGTTTAAATTAGTAACCTATTATAGTTAACTGCTTGCAGCAGCAATAAACTCTGTAGTGTTAAAGCTAAAATTATTCTCTAAACTTTAAAAAAACATGGCATTAGGCAAGATGTAAAAATATTACACACTAATCAAAATTAAAAATTGCAGAAATTTATAAATAACAGTATGGCATAGTGATTTTTAACTTTGATACCGTCTGATACTTTCAAACCGTTTAGGACCATTCGTTGTATTCTCTACCTATCCCCATATCCACCAATGTTTTTATAACCTTTATTTCAATGGCCTCTTTCTGCTATAGATTGAATATCTGTGTCTCTCCTAATTCATATGTTAAATCCTAACACTTAATGTGATGTTAGTTGGAGGTGAATGATTAGGTCATGAGGGTGGTGGCTTCATGAAAGGCCCTTATAAAAGAGATCCCAAAATGGACAAAGTGAGAAGATGGCCATCTGTGAACTAAGTAGGCTCTCACCAAACACTGTAAATTCCCTTGCTTTCATCTTGGGCTTTCCAATCTCCAGAACTCTGAAAAGTAAATTTCTGTTGTTTATAAGCAACCCAGTCTATTGTATTTTGCTATAATAGCCCGAGCTGACTCTGACACATCCTTTATGTGTCTTCTTTAAAGGCCACTTCATATACTAAGGAAAAAGTCAACTCCAACCACACCACACCAATCAAAATAAGTAAATAAACACAAATCAAATGATTAACAGCCTTGTTAACAAAAAGGAAAGTTGGGCTATTAATTCTCGTTTGACCATACTTTTTTTTTTTGTAACAAAGTACAGTGTATTACTTGCAGCAGTAACAATAGCCCAAGTATCAGCATTTTCACCAGTTTCCTGAGACTCAGTTCCCACGGTGGCACATGAAGAACACCAGATGATAGCTGCACTCAAAGTGGAGTGCATTACAGAAAAGGGATCCCAGACTTCAAGAACCTACATCTTCATTATACTAGACAGTAAGCAAACCTACCCTCTTCTCTGCAGAAAAAGACACTATTTGTCTCTTCACTAGACAAATATATTTGAAAAAATAGTCCAAGATAAAGGCAGTCAATGGCTCTATTCACAAGACATTCAGAAATGTGAGAGACCCCAGACCCATAGAGAGCTGTTTTCCAATAGCCTGTCTGTCTGCTGGTAAGAAATTATTAGCATTTTGGTTCAATGTGTAAAATTAGCAATTATATATGTGTTATGGATTGAATATTTGTGTCTCTCCCAAATTCAAATTTGACATCCTAAACCCTATATGTGATGGTATTAGGAGATAGGGCCTTTGGGAGGTAATTACACATTTGATCACACTTTTGTAAGCACCATTAAAATAATATTTATAGTAAAGAACAAATTATATAGACAGTCTGTGTGTCCAAATAGACAAGCCAACACAGACAGAGAGATAATTCTGGGTCAGCCACACCTGAAAGTGACAATTTCTACTGAGCCAGTTGCCCAAGCACCTGGATGGATCAGCACCCGTGTTCTGGATTCCTTGGAAGCTTCTCTGCCAGGATGAAACTGAATTCGAGCCCACAGATAACCTCATTGTTTGTTGTTAACTGCCAGGCTCCCCTCTGTTTTGACTACATCATAAATTTGTCATCAATGTTGTTTTTTAATCTACAAAGAGGTAAAAGTGCTTCTTCCTCTTAACTACTTCTCAAATTTGGGGTTCGTCCTTTTTCTTCATATCCATTCTATTTAATATTACAAATATTATGAGCGGTAAGTATTCCTGCATGCATTATCTTGTATGGTCTCAAAAACTTGTCAAAGGTACATAATTATCTTACATTATTCAGATGAGAAAACTGAGATAAGAGGCAAAATAACTTACATTCATTTATTTAACTCAACACATCCTGTGCTTATCATATGCCAGGCAGTTTATTCACTTCATGCCCCATAATATCTTATTTGATCCTCAGAAACATCCTAGGAAATGGGTTTTATACTCTTTATTTTAGAAGCAGATGCAAAAGAATTTCTATAGCATTTCTTACTATCATCCATAATAAGCTAGAATTCTAGAATTCATGGAATACCTATCTAACTCCAAAGGCCATGTTTGTTGTTATTGTTATTGTTGTTATTGCCAGATATGAGGTGAAAGAAATATAGTTGTATTTTTTACCCATTCCTTTACTTAAATGAAACTCTTACAGTAGAAGAATGAGATTTCTTTGCCACTGTCTAGCAAAGTTCTGACTTTATTCTATGATAATTCTGATGTAACCAATTATTTCTTTATAATTAATTCAATTCAAAATTTCAATAAACATTGGACACCTATTTCCAGTGAGGAAATTGTGAATTAAACTGGGGCTAAGATTGGGCTTAGAGTCCATTTTTTGAGACTGCATAGCTCAAATCACATTAAGATAAAAGCCAAAATGCACCATCCAGATGCTAAGAAAGCCATCAGCTGAGTGACAAATACCAGAAGTTCCTACAAACCTCCGAGAGCAACTGGATACAGATAACAAATTTGGCCATCAGCCTGTCCTTCAAAATAGCCAGTGTCTTTATCCTTTCTCTGGCCTTTCCTCTGTCAGAGCAAGCCCTCATACAAGCCCCTTGGGGCCATTTCAGGATTACTCTGTCGCCAATCTGGGCCCCTAGGAGCTCTGACCTTGCCAGCCTCTGGTGAAACATTCTTCTTAAGCTTTGCTCTTCAGATCAAGAACATCCAAAAGAAAACCTCTGAGTTACACAACTGTGGTGGGGGGTGCTATCACCATTCAGGGAAGAGGAAGGAGGGTTCCATGGCCTTTACCTTTGCTCATACCAGAACAACATTTTTTTCACCTGCTTTATGGACTGATGTTCCCTGTGACATTTATTTTGAAAAAAAAAAAGAAAAAGAGTTTGAAGGCCACCAGTCTCCTACATTACATAAAGACATTTTCATTTGGTTCTCAAAGCCCTCTTTTATCAAGACCTTTTCCCATCAGTTAGACAAACAGTAATGAAACAAATATTCTTTTGTAGCTCAAAGAATTATTTCTCATATTTTAGGCAATATCTAACCACTTCATATCCTACTACCCTTAGCCCAGGGGCCATCTCCCTGGCCACCAAGTAGGTCTTTAATGGTTCATAAGCTACCATCATTAGTCCAATGTCAGAGCTTTGCTTCTGCAAATTCCCCAACTCTTGTGTTTGCCAAAGTGCCAACTCTGGCCTTTCTCTTAAAAACCTACCTGAACTGTGTCTCTTGCTTAAATTCCCTGTAAGAATTAAGTGGTGATTTATATCCATAGACTTAGTAAAATGTAGGTTTTTATTCACTCTGGTCCAATCATCTGTGATCAGCAAGCAGTCATGGGTTATAAATATGGCACCTAGGCTTGTCCCTTTATAAGAGCAAAGGGAAAGTGGAGTTCCTGGGATGAAAATTCATTGGCAAGGTGAACACCCAAATCATGTCTACAAGAAAAACCTATTGAGCCTAATTGCCTTTATATTTGTTTGTTGACCCACTATTCTAAAACCATTTTTATTTTAGGGTTTGTATCTTGCTCATGGTTGCATCCCCAATACCTAGCATGAGCCTTGTGTATAGGTATTTAATAAATATACATAGAACAAGTGAATAGATGGAGTGATGGACAGAAGAATGGATAGAGTGGACAGAGTTTGACAAATAGATAAATGGAGACAATACAGCATAGTGGTAAAGAATGTGAGCTCTAGAACCAGAATCCTGGCTCAATGCTCACTAGCTGTGTGCCTTGGCAAAAATCTTTTTTTTGGTCTCAATTACCAGATCTTAAAACATGAATAAAAATAATATCAATCTCATAAAGCTTCTGTGATAATTAAAATGAGCTAATCCATAGAAAGTACATAGAACAGCACATGCCCCTGGCATATGGTAACTACTCAATCATTTTTTGTTATCATTATCATCATTATTACTATTATTATTTATGAGTGAAGTCTTAAGGCAGCAGGCAAACTTAAAGCCCAAGGGAAAAGAAAGACTGATGAAATGGCTTATGAAAATCAAAAAGAATCTCAAACTAATGACAAAAGAAGATAAAACAGAAAATTATCCCCAGAATCAGGAAAAATATAAATTTAAACCTGCGTCACATTCAGGTAGAAATAAAATGTTGGCAAACATGTTATGCGGGAGAGTGCCTAGGCAAAAATTTGTATCCAAAGATCCAGTCAGTCATTATTTTACTGAACAGGACAGCCCAACTGAAATCAATGTTATTATCTGTTTGCTCATCGGTTCTGCTTTGATGCTTATCAGTATTTCCGAGGACATTCTGAGCACGCAGTGTTTGTTAAGAGCAGAGGATTAAGAATGCAGGAAAATTAGGAAGGGAACTTGCTTAGAAGAAAGTGCATTCCAACTACGGCGATCTGTTAGTGTCTATTTTGTGAGCCACAGAAGAGATTTTGTAGCCATAACCAGTGGGCACAATGAGGTCCACCGGGAGGAACACAGAGGGTGGGAGGACTGAAATCCAGCCAGTGCTCCAACTGCTGAACCCTAAGTCCTGGCACAGGCCTAACACAGCCTGGAAGAAGGTGTGCATTTACTAATTGGTCTGCTGGGAGGGGGCATCATTCTGCAATTCTTCCATCTAGAGAGAGCGTCTTTTTCTAATTAGCACAGAGGCATTTTGGTGCTAGCAGCAGCCCTATTTGCAGCCCTGGGAGGTTTTTAAATCAATTGCAAGATAAGTAGGTTTTCAGGAAGAGGAGAGATTAATGTGGCTACAGAAAGATGAATGTGAGCTTGGCACAGTCTCTGCCTCCCTCCACACACGCTGTGGCTAGCAGTGCGGCCAACAGGAATGACCCTGAGTAGAGTTTACATATTTTTCACACCTCCTACTAAAACTCAACAAATGCTTGACTTGCTGTTCCTAGCACAATTTTTCTTCTTGCAAAACGTGTTGGGATTATCGCTTTTAGCCACATATGGGCTGGAAGTACTTTGTAGGAGCCCCACGGGCTGCAACTGTTCAAATCCCTATTTTGGGGAGGGAGCTTGGGGAATCATTGGCCCAAAGTGCTTGTCCAAGAGCTCCCACATAGAGGTTCATGCTAATTAAGTCCAGTTTCCAAGATTCTATCAAAGCTGCCATCCCAGTAATTTTGAAAGTCAGGAGGTAAAATACAAGTTTCAACTCCAACACCTTCTCCTTATCCATCTTCTTGAACTATTTAAAGACATTGGGTAACATATGACTTTTCTTTCAGTCAATCCTAGATATTATCTGCTAAAATAGCTCTACTGGTATGGGATAAGGGTTTCAAAATATGGAACAGATGCACAACTGCCATCTGAGATGATGCATTATGAATTCAGAACTGTCATCACCTCCCCCACCTCTCCTACCCTCACCCCTATACATATATTTGTTCATGTGGTTTACACCTGTGGGACTGGGGGATGCAAGACAGGAATCTAATTACTGTTTGGGAGACAACCCAGTCTCCAAAACAGATCCATGTATCTTTGTTTCCCTGGAGGAGCTTGAAATCTCTTGCCAACTCTTCATGTGGCTCAGCTGGGTTAAAGCTCCAGTCCAATTTTTCTGGAATTTGGTACTAGTGACTAACTCTGAGGCCTTCATACAATAAGTCTAATAATATCTGTCTGTCTCCCATTTGTATGCTGCCATGAGTGCAGAGTAATTTTTCAGTGCATTTGTTCATAGGGGCTGTTGTGTACTATGGTTAAAAGAAGAAAGAGGACTCTCAGACCATGATCACCTGAAGAGAAGGACTTTGTTTCACTACATTTAGGAAAAGAAAGGGTCCTTGCCATTTGATGAGAAACATTCTCTAAGTGCCAGTAGGGAAAAAAAGCAACTGGAGAAAAGAGAAAGAAGCAGCAGAAGATTCTTCCAAGAGGTTGGTGTGGGCAAAGAAGAGAGAAATATTGAATGTCTGAGAAATATTGAATGTATAGAGAAGGTCCTCTGCATGAATACAAATAGAAAGAATTTCTGCTCACTGAGAACTTCACTCAGTTTTTAATTACATGTTGATGATATATTGGATATCCACTAAGTTACAAATTCCATGAGAGCAAGGATATGTTTTGCTCAGCGTTGTATTGCTCATGCTTAGAAGAGTACCCAACACATAGTAGGTGCTTAACAAATATTTGTAGAATGATGGAATGCTCTCTTAATATAAGCTGCACATCTAAAGTTATCTCTAGGATAAACTTCCCATCTGATTATAGGTGTGAATGATGAACAAACTTGCTATGTTTTATTTAAGGCTTTATTATGTTTTCCTGTTGAGCACACTAAGAGTCCCAAGGCATAAAGTCATATCCCTGGACTTCCCACAGCATCTTGATTATGCATGTAGTCCTGGCCTTTGTAAACAGTTCACAAACCTAGAATTTGTTCCATATCTGTTTGATCCTGGCCCCAATCCCATAGCTCCCTTTCTGTTTCTCTACATTAGGAGAAGGGAGGCTGGTGGCAGGTCCACCTCTGTGGAACTCAGAAGGTAAGCACAAGAGGATTTTCATTTAGACCTCCTCCTTCTCCAAAAAGGGAAATTAAACTAGGTATTTGGCTTAGAATGTCCACAAGCGGAAGAGTCGGAAGTCAGACAAGGGGTTTGGCTTAGATGCTCAATTATAAAAGCAATCAAAATGAATGTTTCATCACTGCAGAGTAGTGAAACCCATACACCTACTAGAGGGGGCTTTATTTAGCCATTTTCCAGGACAGGAATTTCAAAGAAGATAGTGAGAAATAAATGTTTTTACCACAGCCTTGGACAGAAGAATGAACTTTTAATTGACCTTCTGTCCTTCAGTTTGTATTAAAGTTTGTGTCTCTGTTATGACTTCCAGGTGATGAAGTATTCTTAGCTTGTTCTGTTGAAGACAATGTCTCCCTCTGACAGTAATCAGGTCTCAAGGCATGTGGAGTGCTCAGAGTAGCACCTTGGACCACATTTCTCAAATGTGGTGGCTTTTAGTTGACCAGCCCTCTGCATTCCTTGTACTGCACACACACCTTAACACAGCACACTGCAGATGACTGAACAAACTCTCAACCCATACTTATGTAAATAAGACATGACTTCAAAGAGGATCTAAACTCTCAAGACTTCTCCCATTTCTGCTTTCATACAATGGAAAGAATATGAGGTTAGGTGCAACTGGAAGAACTAGACTGGACTATAATCTAGGTTTGCAAGATACTATTTATTCCTTTTTAGACTTAATAGCTGGTATTAGTATATATTGCCATAGAATCCTCTATTATTACCTATGCACACTGAAAAGATAGGCTTTCCCTGAATTTAATAACTAAAAAAAAAATAATAATAGCAAATATTTTTTTTCTGCTATCACAGGACTCCAAGAATTTTTTAAAAATTCAGAACACATTTATTTATTAAAAGAATAAAACATAACTACTAATGTTTTCATTTTGTTTCTTGATTAAAGATGAACCACAATTTTAGACAAGACCTAAAGAGATTCAAACACCAAGACATAAACAAATTCCTTACTCACTGGTCATTATCTGGTATTAATTGCCCTGGTCTTTCCTAAACTTGAGTACAACATTGTTCATCTCAATTAGACTCTAAACTTAGAGTAACTGGTCACTGGGCCATATAGAGAAACATAAGAGACTAGAGAGCAATTTGATGTAAAAAACCTTTGTTGAAAGTTTCTCTCAAAATTTTCATTGCTTTCTTTCCCTCACTGGAATATGAATAAGTCACTTATATGATTGGTATAGGCAGTTAAAAACTTCATGTTTTCCCTGATCCTCCATTCTTAGCCTTTGCTTATTTCCCCTTTTGTACCAGTTGGTGTATGTGTAGGATGAGGCATGCAGAGGGCAGGTAAATTAAAAGACCCACATTTAAAGAATGTGGTCCAAGGTGCTACTTTGAACACTCCACATGCCTTGAGACCTGAGAATTACTGTCAGAGGGAGACGCTGTTCTCAATAGACCAAACTAAGTGCCTTCCATTAACATTATCAAATGACCTAGTTACCTTCTCTCCACATGTAAGTGGCTCCTCCTCACTTACTGTGGAAACCTCTCTTGCTCTCCAACATCTGGTATAAGCAAGTGGTCTCCATAGCAACAAATTCTAGTGCACATTTGAAATATAGAGCTGTCTTTTTGCTTTGAAGGGATCAAATCACTTTCCTAGAGCAATTTCAAATTTACCAGAACCCAATTGCTTTAATTTTTATTTTTTAATTATACTTGATTTTAATTTTATTTTATATTAGTTTCAGGTGTACAGCATAGTGGTTAGACATTTATATAATTTACAAAGCTATCTGCCCTATTAGTCTGGTACCCACCTGCCACTGTACATAATTACAAGATTATTGACTATATTCTCTATGCTTTACTTTACATCTCCATGACTATTTTGTAACTACTAGTTTGTACTTCTTTATTTCCTCACCTTTTTCACACAAGCCCCTAACCCCTCTCCCATCTGGCAACCATCAGTTTGTTTGTATCTTTGAGTCTGTTTCTATTTTGTTTGTTTATTTTGTTCTTTAGATTTCACATATAAGTGAAATCATGATTTTCAATCTGAACATGACAGGGTCACCAACCCAGGTGTCTGACAAAACTGATCTAACTCATGCTATTTAATGTTATACATATACTCTATATGTCAATGCATGTGTATACTGAGATAATGTGTAGAGTCTGTTTAAAAGATCATAAAACTTTAACAAAAATTTTTAGCCTCTAGCCATATTTCTCACCAGATATCATTGTTAATGTATGATACTAATTAGACAAGTACTGGATTTCAGTTCCCTCATTCATCAAACAAGGGGTTTTGGATTAGATAAGTGGTTTTCAAACAATGTTTCTAGAATTACAGGAGTTCTGAAGCATATCCATAGTGGCCATATAGTGGGTTAAGTGGATTTGGAGACTTGAAAGGGCAGGTATCACAGTTCTATACTTCTACTTCATTCAGAGGAAATCTACTTTTTATCTGTTTTATAGATAGGACTTTTGTGTAGCATTTAGTAAAACCAACTGCTTCATAGCTTAATTATTTTTCTGAAAACCACTGTCCTAAATTATCTCTATATTTTCCCTTTTGCTCTAAATTTTCAAGAGACTGAGTAAAATTATGGTCCTCATTATGCCTCTGTAAGGTAAGGGTGAATTGGAGTCATAAAGCAGAGAATTGGGCCACATCGAATAATTGGATTTTAATCAGCAAACCTTTAGAATCCTAAACTAAATTTGGTCCAGAAAATACTGATATTTTCCTACTAAATATTTTTAGTTGTGAGAAAAAGAAAGCTTGCTGCTGCTCCCCCCAAAAACTCCTGAGTGAATATTTTTATTGTTATTGTTAAATCTGGAAACCAAACATTTTGAGAACACCTAAGTGGGAATGCTTAAATTTGTGCTGGAGCTTGAAGCATTCTTCTGCCTAACAGAAATAAAGTGAAATGTCAGTTATGTGTTAGACAAAATGCCCCTGCCAATTAAAAGAAAATAGATGATAGATAGATGATAGATAGATAGATAGATAGATAGATGATAGATAATAGATAGAATTTGTGATGTTTGAGGTCAATTCTCCATGTGGTAATGTGACAACCTGTTTAATTAGATAACTCAGCCTTTTTATGCCTATTTTCAACCTGAGCACATAATTTCTGCATTGCCAGTCCCTGTCCCCTTCCCCTACCATCCTTCCTAGTGCTAGTTGGCCCCTCACACTTGTTCAGTCCTCTGTAGCACTAACTGAACTCTGACCTCTAGTGGCAGGAAAGAATTAACAAGAACAATGGGATAGTGTCAGTGAAATCCTTACCAGTGGAGGAGGTTCCAGTGGTCCATCATAGGTTCCTGTGTGGTCCAGGCGCAAAGGCAACTAATTTAGGAAACTAGTAACATACAAGTGGATAACCTGTGAGAGCCTCACTCTAAAGGGATTTTGGATGTTACAATCCCATCAAGAAAGTGACAGTATACTCCAAGCAAAGATGGGAGTAGGGGACAAGTGGGGAGAAAACAAATCCATCGTAAATCAACCTTATGTACCAGTAAACACATTTGGTTAATAATTTTAGAAAGAAAAAAGTTATTTCTTCTTAGAGACATAAGATTATTTTTTTAAAAAAAGTACCCTCTACACATAACTGCATAGATTATCCAACAAAAAATGTTAGATAGACATAGAACAAAAAGAGTTAGCCATACGAAGTTCAAACTAATTTCTGTTAATATAGATCAGAAGAGTGAATAGTGTTGGAGGGATTGTTGAAGGGAGGGGGACATGAGAAATCCTACAGGAAAACTGGATATGTCCTTTGTCTTGACCTAGTGGTAATTACACAGGTTTGTACATATGTGAACATTCTTTAAGCTGTACACTTAAGATCTGTGCTCTTTTATGTAGGCAAATTATCCTTTAACGACAAAGCATAACAATAAAACTGTGCCTAGCACATAGTTGGGCTCACTAAATATTTATTAAATGATTTAACTAATATTTCAGTTCTATTCTATCACCGAAAGGAAGGAGACTTCATTAAAAGAGGAATAAGAAGAGAGAGAGAAGAGTCTTTAAAACTGGACATAGGAGAAAGTCATGGGAGAGGATAAATAAAGAAGATGAAACAAGGAAAGAGAAAGGAGGAAGCTAGAGCAGATCAGAGATTAAGAGTGATATGAGAGTTGGGAATCTTTTCTCACACTTTTTTCTTTCCTTTGTGATTGCCCTTGAAAATTATTCTTCTTTTTCTTTATTTTAGAAATAGCTCTTTAAGCCCTTCAAGAAAATAGTCTTCTCTTATGTTTAACTTCAATTTTTTTTGAAAATATTATTTCATGAAATTCTCAGGTTTTACATTTTTTAAGAAATAACTAAAGTTGTAGATTTACATCTTGAACCTAAAATTGTCTCAATTGTTTGTAAAATGTATGAGTTATTCTGAGAGACCACCCCTTGAACACATATTTATTGAACCCCCACTGGCTGCCAAGTATGGCAGTGAACAAAGCAGGCACAAACATTGCCTTCCCAGAGTGACACTCTTCTTTTTCTCTTTTTACTAATTTAGGAATGTCTAATCTCACAATATTTAGCAGTTGCCTTGGAAGTGACCATATCTCTCTTGTTTTGTTATTTGTTTTAATTAATGGGTATATAGGAAATTAAAATAAATAAAAAGTAAGAGCTCTTCTGGATTTTTTTTTTAAATCAGCTATTAAGCTGCCCTTATGAGCACTCTGGCTCTTTTTACCTCTGGCTGATGTGGCCAGGGTGGCCCACTAGGGCTAAAGTTATAACTAGCTCTGTGGCCTGACCAATAAGCCTTTAATACTGAAAAGGATGACATAAAACAATAAGCTAGATAGTGGGTGTGGGCTAACAACACTCTAACCCTGTTCTGAAATGTGAACAATGAATAACCATCTAGAGCCTTCTTGAAGGTCGTCAGTAAAAATTTCCTCCCTAGTATACTGCAAGTCATAACTATAACAGTAGCAAACACTTGTTTACCATATGCTGAGCATTTATTTTAAGCACTATACATATACTGACTTGTTTAACTTAAAACCACTACTCTTTGAAGCGGATATGGATGAGGAAACTGAGACACAGAGAGTTGAATAAGTGGTAGAGCCATGATTTGGATAAGTGGTCTGGATACAGAGTCATCTTTCTTCGTAATTTCTTGTTTTTAAAATCAGTAAGAACAGGAAAGAGGACATGGATTGCCTTGGTTTTAGATTTTACTCCACTGCTGCATGCTAACTCTATAACCTTAAACATTTGCTTTCTTTCGATCTCAGTTTTCACATTTTAAAATTGAAGGTGTTGGTCATTTTCAGACTTTATTCTCCTGGAATTTATAGATCTTAAATTTGAAAGATGCTGTACATATCCTCTAACACAATAAATATTTTACTTGGATAATGGTCAGAACCATCTGAAGGGTTCTGAAAATATGTAGAATCCTAAGCATTGTCCTCTACTGAAGTCAAAAATTCCAGGACCAAGGCCTTGAATTATTGTTTAAATCTACCCCAAGGAGTCTGATATATTTGGAAACTATTGATTTAGTTCATTTTTCCTCAGTGCTGGAATCCTCTCCATATCACTTTTTTATTTTTTTTTTTTAGGGAAGATATTACAAGTATCAAAAAGTAAAGAATAAGATAATAAACCCATTATTCAGCTTCACGAACTATCAACTTATAACCAAACCCATTTTAACTTTATTCTTGTCCACTTCATAGTATTCTTGGCAGGTGATAGTAACGCTGTTTTTGTTTAAAACCTCCACTAATGGAGATCTCGCTACCTCTTCAGACTGATAGTATTGGTTAAAATCCTTTGAATTGACAGTGACAAAAACCCAACTCTAATTTAACTGAGAGGCCAGCCTTTAAATGATACTAAGCTAGATCACAAAATCCAAGAAAGAATTGAGTGATCAAGTTGTGGGAGGATAAGGGTATAGTGAGCCACAGGAATATCTGGAATTCAGGACTCAAGCATTTCATTTTCCCAATCTCTCTCTTTTTCTCTCCTTTCCTATCTCTTTCTTTTACCCTTTCCTTTCTCCTTCCTTTTCCTTTCACTCCTCTGAGTGCTAATTTTATATTTTTTTTCTTCTTTTTAAAGAAAAATTTTGTTTAATACACAATATTTGTCTGGTAACAGAAGCTCTATTATAATGCTGATTGAATAAGTGGACTCATTCTGTGGGTGGTTGAGAGAAAGGTATAATAATACTATTTGACTTTTGCATATATTTTCTTGCTTTAAATCAGTCTTCTCTTCTTGGTGGGAAACTCTTCTCTAGTTATACATATACTCTTAGAGTTTCTGCCAGACGCAGCTTGACTCTTACTCATTTCTAAGTTCCCAAATTCCACAGAAATAACTCACAGACCTGAATTGGGTCAGGTGTAACTTTCAGTGATAATGATGAGGAAATGGAAAGCAATTTTTTAAAAGTGGAGGTAGTGTCCTAAGGTGCTAAAACAACTTTTTCTGATATCCACAATGTGTGTAATCCATAGATTTCAGACCTCAATGGCAAATGAAAATGTTTTCCTTGCAGAAAGCTGACCTCTCCCTTCTTCTAGCTTCTATCCTAAGTCTTTTCTCTGCTCTGAGCTACACAGAGCAAATCTACTTCTCTTTTCATGTGATGTGGTTTGAAAACAACTCTCAAACTCCCCTCTTAATCTTTTCTCTCCCAGGATGAATAGCCCTGGTTCCTTCAACACTCCCTGGCTGGACATGATTTTGAACTCTTTCATTATCCTGGTCACTCTCCTCTGGATGGGCTCTGGTTTGTCACTTAAAAATTGGCACTCAGAACTGAAGCCGTAAATGTTCCAGATATAGATTGCCTGCAGAGCCAAGAGCAGGACTAAGCAAGCCCCAGACACCACACACACATGCACACATACTCTGTGGGCAGGACACTGTTATCATAGCCCCAGTTTGAAAATCTTTTCTGGAGTTTCAAAATGCTCAATTAATGTAAAATTTGCAGTCATCTAAATCCCAACTCTCTTCAGGAGAATGGCTATTAATCCAGCAAAACTCCTCTATCATTTCTAACCCTTTTATTGAAGCCAAAATATTGATCCAAGATTTTAAACGTATTTTGTTATTTTGGCCAGATATTCTAGGCGGTCAGAATCTTTTGGAATCTTTATTTTGCTCTTTCAAATATTAGATTTTCCTCTCAGCTCTCTCAGTGACAAATGTGATAAGTGAGTTTTCTTCATCCTCAATCTTCTTTATCTTCAAAATGTTGGAGAGAACCAGTCAGAACCCTGGGGTACAAGAAAGCACTGTTGGGGATCTCTTTCATTCTTATGTGGCTCCATTGATTACCTTCCTTTGCATCAACTGTTTAGTCACCTTACTGAGCTACAGATTCACAGTTCTTTACTTTCAGTTCTAAAATTAAAAATTAATGAAATTAAATTTAAAACTTTCTCCTCAATAAAATACTAGCAAACCAAATATAACTGCATAAAGAATAACACATCATGACCAAACAGATTTATTTCAGGAAGCAAGAGTGGTTCAACATGAAAAAATAAGTCAGTGTAATATATCACATTAATAGAACAAAAGAAAAAGACTCACATGATCACCTCGATTGATGTAAAATTTCATTTAATGAAATTCAACATCTTTCCATGATAAGAACTCTCAGAAAACTAGAAATAGAAAAGAACTCTCTATACATTATAGAGGGTATTTATTAGAAAGAAGAAAAGAAAAACAGCTATCATTATACTCAATGGTGATAGTCTGTCTAAAAGCTTTCCCTTTAGGATCAGGATGCCTTCTTTCACAATTTTTCAATATGTACTAAGAGTTTTAGCAAGAGTATTTAGATAAGAAAAATAAATAAAAGATATTTAAACTAGAACGAAAGAATTACAATTATCTTTATTTGCAGATGACATGATCCTACATATTAAAAAGCCAAAAGAATTCATAAGAAAGATACTAAAGCTAATAAATGAATTCAATTAAGTTTCAGGGTACAAGGTGATTTAAAAAAATAAACTATGTTCTATATATCAACAATGACCAATGTGAAAAGAAAGTTATGAAAACATATTCCATTTACAACAGCATTGAACAGAATAAAATATCTGGAAATAAATTTAACCAAGGAAGTGAAAGTATAAAATATTGGAAATAATAAAATATTGATGAAAAAGTAGATGACCTAGATAAATGCAAAGACATTCTGTGTTTATTGATAGAAATATTTAATATCATTAAGATGGCACTATTATCCAAAGTGCTCTAAATCTTCAACACAATTTTTATCAAAATTTCAACAAGTTTTTGATTTATTTATCTATAAAACAGAAATTGAAAAGTTGAAATTTAAATTCATATAAAATTGCAAAGGGTTCTAAATAACCAAACCAATCTTTAAAAAGAAGAAAAAATATATAAGATTTACATTTCTGAATTTTACATCTTACCACAAAGTTATAGTAAAAAACAATGTAGTACCAGTAGAAAGGTAGATATATAGACCAATGGAATATAATTAAGAATTCAGAAAGAAACCCATACATTTATAGCCAATTTAATTTTGACAAGAAAGTCAAGTCCACTCAGTGGGAAAAGAACAATCTCTTTAAGAGATGGTGCTATTTGACAACTAAATTTTCATATACAAAAAAATAAAGTTAAACCCCCTACCTTACACCATGTACAAAATTGACTAAAAATAGGTCAGGAACATAAATATAAAAGCTGAAGTCATAGATTTCTTAAGAAAAAACTTAGTGGTAAATCTTTATAACATTGGATTTGATAATAGATTCTTTAATATGACATCAAAAGCATAAGCAACAACAAAAAATATGTAAATATGACTTCAGAAAAATTTAAAACTTTTGTGTATTAATGAGCATAATCAAGAAAGTGAAAATATAACCTATAGAATGGGAGAAAACATTTGAAAGTCACATATATGATAAGGGTTATTGATAATATATATAAAAAAAAAAACTCTTACAACTCAACAGTGAAAAGGCAAACCATAGTCAAAAAGCATTAGTCGTTAGAAAAATGCAAATCAAAACCACATTCAGATTCCACTTTATTCCTACTAGGATGTCATTAATAATAATAATGATAATAACGTAGCAAGTATTGGTGAAGATGTAGAGAAATCAAAACCTTTGTACATTTCTTCTAGAAAATGTACAATGGTTCAGTCACTATAGAAAATAGATTGGTGTTTCCTCAAAAGAAACAGAGTTACATAAAAACAGACAATTTTAGAAGTTAAACAGAATCACTATATGATCTTGCAATTCCACTCCTCAATATTTGCCTCAAAGAGTTGAAAAAAGATTTTAAAACAAATACTTGAACCTGAATATTCATAACAACATCTTCCACAGTAGCCAAATAGTGAGAAATTCAAATGTTCATCAATGGATGAATGAAGAAACAAAATGAGGTATATACATAATGAAATTCTGATATATCCTACAACATGGAAGAACAATAAAAATATTATGCTGAGTGAAGTGAGCCAGACATTAAAGGATGAGTATTGTATGATCTCATTTATACAAATCCTCTAGAATAAGCAAATTTATAGATAGAAAGTATAATAGAAGTTAAGCAGGGGCTGTGGGATGGAGAAAGGGTCTTATTACTTGATGGTTTAGTATGTCTGTTTGAAATGATGAAAAAGTTTTGGAAGTAGATAGCAGTGATGGTTTTACAACATCATAAATGTATATTTAATGCCACTGAATTGTATACTTAAAATGATTCAAGTAGTTAAAATTTTATATTATACTACAATAATACTATATTATAATTTTTATAACCTATAATTTTTATATTTTTATATTTATATATAATTTTTATATTATACTATAATTTTAAAAATCAATAATATACAAAGACCATTGAATTGTATGCCTTTAATGGGTGAATTGTATGGTGAATTAAATCTCAATAAAGCTGTTTAAAAAAACTCTTTGAATAAATATAAAGGTGTATAAGGCACTTAAATGTTAAATCACTATGCTACACACCTGAAACTAATATAATACTGAATGTAAATTATAATTAAGAATAAAATTTTAAAAGCTTTTGAAAAACAATTTTTGTTTTCATTTGTAGCAGACTCATTTGGTGGCAATATCTGACATAAAATTATTTACAGCTCTTATTTATCCCACTTGGCATGAAGAATATATTTTTTTATGGAAATACTAATGTGTTTGATTCGGGGTGCTGGTACAGCCCCTGCTTGGAATTGTTATGTAATGTATTATTTGAATATATACATATTACATATGTATTTATATATCTTTTTTCTTTAAAAATCTGAAAAAAAAAATCTGATTTCTCAAAGAATCTAGCCCCAGAGTTTTCAAGTAAGGAATTTAGGACCTGTTCTAGCTAGCATCCCATCCTCAGGGGCTACAAGGATGAAAGGAGGAGAGTCCTTTGGCAAATGCCTATGTATGACATTGGGGAAGCTTTAGAGTATAGAGGATAATTAGAGCTGTAATTCCATTGTTAGATGTTTACGCAAATGAAATAAAAACATATATCCACAAAAATATGTGTACAAGAAATTTTTTATCAGCTTTATTTTTTAAAGCCTTAAACTGGAACCAACCCAAATGTTCAACAAGATCATGGTAACAAATTTGGGTATATCCATACAATAGAATACTATTCAGCAGCCAAAATAAACGAACTATTGACATAAACAACAACACTGATGAACAACACTTATGAAGTTCAAGAATAGGCAAAACTAAGCAACAGCATAAGAAATCGGAAAATGGTTGTCTCTGAGATGGGGAGGAGAATAGATTGGTATAAACAGGAAGGAATTTTCTAGGGTGAAGGTAATGCTGTCTATTTTGATTGAATATTGGCTTTTTAGGTGTATACATTTATCTAAAGTCAGTAAATTATACACCTAAGACCTGTTCATTTTTGTGTATGCATTAATATTTCAACACACACACATACTCATAAGGAACACATGAATGAGATAGACAAACAAAAGACCTACTTCATAGAATTGTTAGAAATAATGGAAAACATATATGTAAAGGCTTTAGTAAATATCTAGCATGCATAAAGTGCTCAAAAACTGTTGGTTGTTAATATTACACTGAGAACATTTCCTGGTTTGCAATCCAGTTATCCAGGCAAAAAGTTTTTCAGACATTTACTTGTAATAATGCACACTCTCTTTGACTTTATCTTTTGTCCCTTTTTAATTTCTCACACATTAATTGAATGTATAAATTTTAATGTAACAAAGTAAAGACAGGAAGGACACCAGTAACTGACATTATGGTCACATGCAATTGGTAGAAAGAAAAAAAAGATTTTTTTAGGTTTATTTAAGAGTTCTTAATGATAGAAAGAGAAAGAGACCAACATTTGGGGGAACTCAGTAAAATTCACATTTCCCATAATTATAAGAAATATTGCAAAGATTTATAAATCATTTTATGGTTTATAATGTGAAAAGGAAACTCATTTTCAGAGAATTTAAGTAATCTAAGACTACATAGCTAGAAATGAGGGGAAAATGAGACTTCATATCCCATATTGTTTCATTCTCTTGTGAACTCTTGACCATGACCCCATTAACCCCACATGAACTCACTGAAATTTGAATTTCTGAAGAGGGGGAGGTCTATTCTTACAACAGATTTTCAAACATCTCCAAAATTAAAAAAAAAATCATGTGCCTTAGTAAGTTAAAATATGCAAAAATTTTAATTAACAAAATTTTTGGTCTTCAGATTTAGAATAAATGGCAAATACATGGCAAACTAACTCATAACCAATTTTGTTCCAAAGAGTAACTCTGTTCCTTGCACCTTGCATGCCAACATCAACAGCAGGGACTATAACTTACTCCATCATCAACTGGAATATCCCAGACTCCCTCCTTGAGCATTTCAGGTAACTGAGGTTTTACTATCTAAGTAATATTTAAGATAATTACACTTTTTAAAAAGAATACATGAAACCAATATGAATGCTGGTTGCTAAGTCTCCTCTGCAAGGAGTAATTGGATATTTATCAATTTCATACTTCTGGGAATCATGGGGACGGGAACTGAGGTAACTACACTCAAAGGAATGTTGACCTCCATTTTCAAGGGATTTACATGGCTTTGGCTCCAATCATTTTCATTTTAATGTATTTAAATATGGAATATTCCCAAGTTTCATACACTGATGAAATGAGCATACTAGCAGCCTGTTGTATATTCATTGCTTGTCATGAGTGATTGCATGTCTGGATCTACTAGATACCTGTGTAGTAAAATAAAGACTTAAGGGATTTCATTTGATTAGTCTCAAGCTCTGTAATGATATTCCTTTCAAAAAGTCATCTTGTGCATAGCTGAGTACATAAAATAGCTTTTTTTTTTTATCCTACTGACTATAATCTGGAGTCTTTATGAATGCTGCTTTTACAGCATAAAGAGGATAGTTACAGCTTAGATACGGCCAAAATAGAAGTTAAACTTTAATGCCATATCTGATAATAATCAAAACATCTCCCTACCCTCTTGCTCCCCCCAAAAAACAATCAAACTAATTGTGGTATCTTTACTGAAGAGTGACTAACACTGAAAGAAGACAAGAAATTTGTTTTCCATGGAATCTTGTCTAAACTGTACTAAAATATAACCACGATTATGACATAGTCCAACAAATTTTAAAAACTTATTTTTTCTCACATAAAATGATTTTCATCTTGCCCATGACCTTTCATATGACATAATTACAAGTGGTCAGAGAAAAAAGGTCATTATTCTTCAAAATCCAAATATGCAGTTTTACTCCTAAAATGCTGGTAAGTAAAATGAAAAGTCTTCCTTGAAACTGAAGCTTGTTCTTCACTAGTGGCCACTGACAGTGCCCTCTTGCCTCTTGTAGGTATATTGAGATCCCATCAGCAATCAGAACCACTGAGCATTGATTAGCCAATGATAATTTAGTAGCTAATATATTCAGATTTATTAGGGATTGTCAGAAACTAGAGTCATGACCAAACCAAAATCCAAACCATCTAGCCTATAATAAAGTATATCCTTCTATAGGTTATATTTTACTTTTATAGTAATAATTACTCTATCACATACCCACTAAAGAACTGGGGAGGGCAATAAGGTGACCCTGAAGTCTTTGATTTAATTTTGATTTTGGTCTCTGCAGCTTTATATTCTATTGCCATCACCAAAAGAGAAGAGCATTCTTTCCCTTTCCCACTAGCCTAATAGCAAGGAGTGCTACCAGCTTAGTATTAGGAACAGTGGGAGCATTAGTCAAGGCTTGTTCATATGTGCAGGTAGTAGGAAGAAGGGAAGGGATGTATATAATCTAGGAGAGTGGTTCTCAAGCCTGATGGATTAACAGAAACACATGGAATCTTGCCTATGGTTATACTAAGATATAACCATGATTATGAGATGGTCCGACACATTTTAAGAATTTTTTTTACTCATGTAAAACGGTTTTCATCTTGCCCATGACCTTTCACAAGGCATAATTTTTTAAAGACACAGATTTCTGAGCCTCAGAGAAGACTTCAATGAGCTTCAAGTGAATCCTGCTATACTGGTCAGTTTTCACTACAGTAACGAACCACTTCAACATGTCAGTAGCTCGCACAACCATTTGTGCTCAAGTTTCATGAGGACCATGAGTCTGCTGAGTGCCTGGCCTTAACCTAGAAGCATGTGTATTCTCATTCCAGAACTCAGGCTGAAGGAGCCCCCATGAACCAGAGCAAGCCAGTCTCCTTACTGAGGTCAGAAACTAAGTGGTGCCAAGCCAACCACACCAACATATCTAAGGTTTCTACATTAGTGTGGCATGCATCATGTCCACTTATAGTTTATTGACTAAAGCATGTCTATATCCATGTCCAGTGTTCATGGGGTTGAGGGCTGAACATCATCTACAGGAAAGTATGACATGTATGGCAAGCTGAGAGTGGTGAGGAAGACATGTAAATCGTGAACAAGGAACACAGCTTACCACACCTAAGAATACAATTTTTAAAAGCTCTTCAACCAATTGTATTAAGTCCCAATTCCTGGTATTTCTTGAGAAAGGTATCTCCCTTTGTGCATCTTCTATGACAACTGAGCATCCATTAGGAGCCTCTTCAACAGAGTGGTTGAATTAAGTAACAGATTAGTGCAACCTGGTCACTTATCCAATCAATGGAATACATAATGAAACACATAATGAAATCTGATGCTTCTGTAAGTTTTAGCTGCTTTTAAAAAGTACATTTTATCTTATCTCAAGTGGTCTTTCTAACTTGCTCATTAAATGGGTATTATTATTCCCATTTTGCAAGTTTCAAAACCAAGCTTGGAGAGCTTAAATGCCTAATGGCAACACATTTAGAAAAGATTGGGCCTGGATTTATCTGTGCCAAAATCCGGATCTCCTTCTACAGTGGATGTTCTAGGCGCCAAGCCTTGATATTATCCTCCCTTCCTCTCCAAGACATATTTGCACATATATTGAGATTTGTGATGTACATTTTAATTAAGTCATTCATTTCACAAATATTTATTAAGCACTTACCATATTGCAAGCAATATTTTAGGCACTGGAGAAACAGCGTGAATAAAACTGACAAAGATCCCTGCTTACAATTTAGCCAAGAGAGATGGATGTTAAACAATGAAACATATAAACTCATGCCCAAGCAACAAATGGAACATACCAGGTGGGGGCAAGTGCTGGGAGGAAAAGTAACTGTTTTGGGTTTGTGTGTGTGTGTTGTGTGTGTGTGTGTGTGTTGTGTGTGTGTGTGTGTGTGTGTGTGTGTGTGTTTAGAGTTAGCCATGGCTAGATATTATAGGAAAATACTGGTTTTTGTTTTTTTGTTTTTTAAGAAATGAGTCTATGGCCATGCTACCCTGAACAGGCCCAATCTTGTCTGATCATGGAAGTTACTAAGCAGGGTCAGTTCTGGTTAGTACTTGGATGGGAAACCACCAAAGAAGACCAGGTGTGCTATAGGCATAAAAAATAAAAAGTAAAAATAAGGGATTGTAAACTGTGTAATCTGTGAGGTCAATCAAGAGTTGCCTTGCCTAAAAAAAAATGGAGAAAAGATTATTAAACAGTTTGATACTCAGTCTTCATTAGAGGGCAAAATATTCTTAACATCTCCCTGTATCATTATTATCCTTCAAAACACAAACAATAAACTTGCATCAATTTTTATGATCTAAATCATGTTTCTTTTGACAGGTCAATTACTAAATTTCAGTTGTTATGAAAGTGATTCATGTGGCTAAAGTAAATACAAATGAGCACATTTTTCTTCATGTAAGCCAGAAGAGCCATCAAATTTACCTCATTTCAGCTACACTTCAGAATAAAGAACACTTATTATAACATCTCATATTTTAATATAGCAAAGTCAGCATATTCATTACTGGGTTATTTTATTAGGACCTCTTTATTTAAAGAAAACTAAGGAAAGACATCATTGTTAGATTTTCTTTTTATTCATCCACTTAAATATAAATTGAGCATCTCATACACCAGGCATGCATATGAACTGGACATACAGCAATAGATGAAACAGACCAAATGCCTTGCCCTTTAGGAGCTTTTATTCTAGCTACACGGAGACAATTAACAAAATGATTTGTTTGTTTGATGGAGGCCCATGGTGTCTTTGGAAGAAAGCTCCAGACATGCAGTTGCTCTAAAGTCCTAAGGTCATCCCCAGGCAGGAAGCAGCAGAATGTTTCAGCACTTGGGCTTTGTTACAGCTGACCCAGTTGTTAGATGTGGGCCCCAGGCAGTCCCACACTGGCAAGTGGGCTGGGAGTTGTTGCACTCCAAAACTCCTGGCCTCAACGTGGATCATCTGTCAGGCAATATTTCTGACTAATTCTCAAATATGGTTATGGCCATCTAAAGAGAGTGGGACATGGTCAATTGGTGCAGAATAAATTGTTTGAAGAGGCATTGTGGGGCCACAGATGGAAAAGAGTGCATTAAGAGTGACAAGATCTTGGCAGTCACAGAGGCTGAGACTTGCCTTTCAACCAAATCAAGGTGGGATGTCTGGACATTCAGTAGGAAGAAACAGCCTTCCTCAATCTGCAACTCTTACATTGCATCACTCCCTCACCGCCCAAAAGAGGGCAACCCCATAGTTCCAGTTCATCAATGTATCATAAGTATGGTTGGTCAGTTTTCATTATAGATGTAGAAATTATTTTGAAAGTCTTGAAATTATACGATAAAAATATTGGCAATTTTTGAGCATGTACTTTATTATGAGTAGCTTTAATAATTCAATAAAGAATGCAAAAACAGAAAGAGAACAACTATCTGTAGGAACAGATAGTTGGTGTTAAAAATCAACAAACTTTAACCAAGAGCTTATTCTGTAAACTGCATTCCTGAAATCTAACAATTAACTCATTGCAAAAGAAGACACCTGTTAGAGAATTGTCTCAGCTGCTGGTAATTTTGCTTTGAAGGCAGAAGGATCCTAATACTTGAACATCTATGATATTCAATTGGAGGCAATTTTTATATTCCTGTTTTGCGCCATTCACCTTGCTGAAAGCTTTACATATATAACATTTAAGGCTCTCTAAGCTTTATGAATTAATAAATTAAGCTATTATCACCTATTTGACATCTAGGAAGGTAAGATTTAGAGAATTTAAGTAATTTACCAGAGGTCAAAGATGAGATTAGTCTGTTTGGCCAAAACAGATGAGTTTTTTTTTTTACTGTTTCCAACTGACCAAAATTCTGTGCTTTTCTTGCAGTGGCAGAGATCAAGGGCCTAATGACACTTCTAATTCTTTATTGAAGACCAAGGGCTAATGGCAATTCCTTTAAGGTGGAACTTCAGGGCATTTCACTTTCTTCATCATATGCTATACATCTTTCTTTTAAAAATAAGGGCCATAAGTTGGACTTCAGAGTCATACAACATGTCTCAATACTTTGAAATCAATTCAGTGTGTCTCCTGTCCTTTTACTGTCTGTCCCCTTCCTGATGCTATCTGATCCAGGTCCAGGAAAAGCCATGTACTACTGTGCAAAGTACTTGCCATTTAGTCAATAAGGAATCAAGAGCCTAAAGAAGACATAGCTTGTAAATGGAAATTTATGTCCAAGATCTTCAGAGGATTACTGCTGAAATGGGCCAGACTGGGGGATCATGGGGCTTTTCTACCTACCTGGGGGCTTTAGAAGGAAGAAGAGGCATGGATCCCGGTAACTTAGGAATTCATGCAGGGGCTAAACCAAATGATCCTTTATCTGTAAAATGAAGACAACATTCCAGACTTAGAATTATAATGAGGATTAAATGAAATAAGATATTTAGAATAATTAAAAATTTAATACCTGGCATATATACAGTAGAAGCTTAATTAATGTTACTTCTGTCCTATCACTGACCAATGGATTCTGATGTACAAGAAGTCATTTCTAAGGAGAGAGATCTGTTTGATGCAAACCTCTTCATTCTTACATCCTTGCATGGCTCAAAACTACATCAAACTGAATCTTATTTTAAACTTAACCCTTGTGAATTACAAGTTAATACAAATGAAAAGAGACCAAAGAGGAAGCTGAGCAGGAACATTTTATCTCCTCTCTGTCTTGTGGATGGGCCCTACAATTGCTTGGTTTCAATCCTCTTTTTTGTTTTCCAAGACTTTGTCACTTACTAAAATCTCAGAAGTTCCACTGGAGCAGGATTATTTTGTGTGTGGAAACCTTCAAAGAAAAGATAATTTATATTTATTATAGAGACCCCACTATTAGTCAAAAGAACACTTTGGCTCATTCCAATTAGTTATTTGCTTAAAGTTCCACATCTTCTTTCTATAACTATAGATAGTCTCTGGGGAGTATGACTTGTTTTTTCCTATGGCTATTATTATATTAGGTTCCTCGAGTTAATATACTGCATCAGGAATGTTCCACTTGCTAAACTTTTTGAAGGTTTCTTCAATTCACTAACATATTCATCAGCTAAATACAAAATCCGCCAAACTGCTTTTGCCATTCATTCCTTTTAGTATTTCTCCCCTGGTCCTAATGTGGAAATATCATTATAAGTTTCTTTGGGAGCATCTATAACTCTGTCAGAGAGGTGCTTTCTGAGGGTTTGTGTAGTTTACCTTGAACTCTTCTAAATGTCCAAAAAGCTGACAAAGCCACCATTCTGATTCAGCTTACCCAATGGCATGCATTCTTTCTTCAGAAAATAGTAGGAAATGTCAAGGAAATACAGGAAAGGGATTAGGGAAGGGAATTAAGAGAGGATAGAGAAAGCTAATAGGAGAGAAAAGATGAGATGCAGAGACAGGACAGAACAATGATCAGAGCATCCAATGCCCCTGAGAACCATCCTAGTGTGATGTTGAATGGAATCACTTCTCACTTTACTTGGCAAACCATGTCTTACCTGAGCACCATGACTAATCCACTAAAAATCAAAATTGCCTGTGAGTATCACAGTTCTAAAATTACTCACACAGCATTCAGATGTGGGGAAAAAAAATAGTTACTTTTTTTCTTTATACCTGTTCTGATTTTCTTCATGAGTACTTTATTTACTTGAGTAGCAATAAAAACAAGACAACTACATTTAGTCTAATTTAGCTTAAAGTTAATTCTGTTCAATCCTTTCTGCAGAATCTTTCGATTCACTAGTTTTTCTGCTTAGTTCTTCAGAGCTCTCTTCTCCCTGTCATGCTCTTCTCTTCAGGTCCCATGGCCCATGGATTGAGAGAAGGGAACCCCTGGATTTGCACTTATGCTTTGGTGTGAGGTGCCTGTTGTCTGTTGAAGAATGCTTGGCATCACCTAATGGCTGGCAGCCACAGCTGGCACCTGCAGCTGACATCTGTGGATGATATATTTGTGTATATTTCTGCGTGGCTTGCTCAGAGCCCAGGGGCCCCTTCCTGAAGACTTACCCTACTGCCTATCTGGCACTTGCTGATCAAGACCCGTTTGAGTCTTTGCCATATCTTCAGCTTCTCTTCCCAGCTGTTAACCCTGGCACTGAGATTGCACATTCATCTCAGCCTCCACCCCAGCAGGCTGTGGCAGATCTTTGGCTCAGAAATGAGCAACCATACCACATAAAAATTGGGAGAGCTCAGGCCCCTGAACCTGTCTTTTTCTCAACCTGATCATCCCATTTTACACTCTGAATTATGTAGGATTCCCATGTGGTTTCAAGGTCAGTTTTCTCCATCCAAATAAAGGGTAGGTCAAAAATTCTTATGTGCTCCCACTGTCCCTCCTCACTCATGGAGCTTTTAAAACTCAGAGAGGAGATGTTCAGTAAGCTGTATTCTTCCCTACTTCTCTCAGCTCATTTCTCCATCATCCTCTCTCCTCAACCCCTTAGAAATGGAAGAGAAAAACTTTTCTTTGAGGTCCCCTTCTTCTATACATTACATAAAAGTACATAAAGTTTTCCACCAGGACTAGCCTTGATATGTTAAATGGATGCCAGAGTAACTTAGAAAATTCTAGCTGCCCGCTTTCAAGACTATTGTCTTGCTGCAAAATCTTATTTGAATATCAAAAAGCAAGAGTAAATTTTTCTTTATTTTTTCATTACTTTGCAATAATCTTACTGTATACTGACTATGAAGATGATCATAAAAATAAAAAAGAAAGAATATTAAGATCATTCAAAATATTTTACTCATTATGTGTATTCTGAGGAAGAGACTGCAGCCCTGGGAGAAGTGGGGTGGCTTCAGGGAGCTGAGAGGTCTTTCTAGTGCTCTTTCTTCAGTGTTTTAGAATGGCTAATACCTCTAATTAGTGTTGGGGATATTAGAGTAGCAGCTCCCATTCTATCTTCTAGAAGTTGTGTTGCTGTTTCTCACTGTCTATCCAGGCTCTAGACTATTGGGGCCACCTTCCCATGGGATGACACCAAGATCTTGCAACTGAAAATGAAATCTCTTGGATCTTCCATCTATTCATCAAACACCTCTTAAGCACCAAGTATGGGATATATTCAAATTCTGTGAGACACATAAATAAGATGCAATAAGTCTACCAAGTAGTACTCTACCTAATAATTTGAGCCTCTTTCTCATCCAAAGTAGATCAAAGTGCTAAAATTATTTGATTTCAGTTTTCTTTTCCTGCTTTTCTGAAGACCAAGAGATATTTAAACCTCATTTATTCATTCATTCATTCTTTCCGCCAATACTTATTATTTATTATATGCCTAAGATCCTGAGAAGCTGAGATGATTAAGATATATGTGTTCCTCAAAGAATTCTAGTTCATTAGAAATATAGACATTTCAGCAGCAAGAGTAACACAGTGTTGCAGGTATTCCCATTACCCACTGTCTGTGAATTCTACACAGGGTTCTTTAAACCATCTGCAGAGAATACCAGGAAAGGTATGGTCAAATTGACATTTGGTTGAGGGAGAAGGTGATCGGGAAGGAGACATGAAGAGATAATGGCTTCAAATGTTCAGTTTGTTTGTCTGTCTGTTTGGTTTTTTTTATAAGCAAGAAAAAGTTTCCTAGACAGAGAGAACTGTCAGAGCAAAGGCCTGAAGGTGGTCAGCAGCATGAAGTGAACAGAGAGCTACAAGCAGATGGAATGAGTATAGAAGGAGCCTGTGGAGCAGGAAGAAGCAGAAGCTGGCTCCTTATGCACATGACAATCTGTGGGAGGTGGGGCCATTTGGGGCTGGAAACTTTCCTGGTTCTTTTTATGTCATGACTTGTAGACAACCATTAGCTCATAAAGTCAATTGTAAGTGCGTCAAAGGAAGTCCATGTATAAAGGCCAGAGAGAAGGTAGAACAGGTATTTTCATCATGGTCACTCAGGGATCCCCTGGAAATATCTAATTGTGGCATCAATTCCTTTTGTCATGTCACTTATTATATATCTCCAATCCCCAAGAACTTTAACAAAACCATCTCCCTAAAGTGAAAGACAAAAGTTTCTAGTACTATGAAAATTCCCCCAATCATTTTTAATATCAATTTGAATCATAGTGACTTGTATATTATTTACTTAATTTTGTTTTTTACTTGAAATCTGTTTTATATCAGATTCTCATAAGCTGTCAGTACCTTCACACAGTAAGTCCTCTATAACTGCCTACTTCCTTCACAACAACTGAACAAAAGAAATGCAGCAAGTATAAATTTTTTTGTTTTTACAGATAGAACATGAGAAATCAGAGGCAAGGATGAGTTAAGAGAGAGTAACAACTAATAAATATTGAGCACTTATGTATGCTAGATGATATTATCAGCAATTATATAGATTAACTCTTCAAATCCTCATAATAATTTTGTAATACAGGTACTATTATACCTATTTAAAGATGAGTCACAGTGAGTTTAAATGACTCTTCCAAGGTCACATGGTTATATACATACATACATACATACATACATACATACACACACACACACGTGTGTGTGTGTGTATGTGTGTGTGTGTGTATAATGACTTTAGAATAGTTATTGCATTGAATTATCTCAATAGTCTGAGTTGGCTTGAGGTGGTAAAGTCACTGACCAAGGCCATGTGCCAGAAGTGATGACTTAAGTATCCACCTCAAGTGTCCTCACCCCACACCTGTTCCACTCCCACCGCTGCCTTCCACCTGCACATAGCATGAAATCTAAAGAGATCTCAATGTCAAGCTTTAGGTAAATGGAAAAAAATAAAAAGAAAGATTCCCTCTGACATAATTTTAGTTTATAATGGATGGGATCCAACCAGATGCCAAGTCCTAGCTCCGTATTTCTTTATTTTTGTGGGGTTGAATAACCCATAGGCATCCTGCCAGGTCCTTGTCCTCTCTGAGCTCAATTTGCTTCAGAGGAAATGCCACACATGAAAGAACAGTTTGTGGAGTGTAGGGGAATTGCAATTTATATATGCCTGGATTACAATATAAAGTAACCATTGAAAGATGTGACTTGGGTAAGCCAACCCTCTCACCCTGCCTCACTCTCACTGTGACAGTCCTGGTGAACTGAGAAAGGCAGAAACTATTTCTGAAACTAATTTTTACAGAGCCCAGACACATTTGACTGTTTACTTCTGTCACTCGAATGTGACCTACATCTGTATGAGCAAGAGGAAACAACTTAATCTCTATCCTCTTTGACCTCATTATACAAAACAGGCATGAATAATGGGGTGTTACCAATAAACAGAATCAACTCCCAACAGTCTCTGTGATTTTAGGCATATTACCTACATGTGACCAGCAGTTTCTTCCTCTGTAAGTGGAAAATAAATGAGATCTACCCTCGAGTGTTTTGACAAATCAATGATTCAAGGTCAATAAAAGGAGACAAAAGAGTCAAAATTTTAAGTTACAAATAGAACTTCTCATGTTCTATCTAAAAACAAGAAAATTTATATTTGATGCATTTCTCTTGTTCAGTTGTTGTGAAAGAAGTAGGCAGTTATAGAGGACCTACCATGCACAGGTACTAATCAGACCTATTTGAATCTCAGCATTCCATTTACAATTGCTAAAACCACTAAGTCTCCAATTTCTTATCTCTAGTGTGTATATGATGATTGTCCAGTTCTAATGAGTAATTGTATACAAATGTCTCAATTCCATGCTAGAACTGAAGACTCAGTTATATTTACCTTTTTTGATTGAATAAGTCATCTTTATTCTCCATATTAGCAAAGAAATTTTAAGTAGAAAGTGCTAAGGAAAATACGCAAGTCAGATTATTAGAATACATCAAGCAGAACACTTGGCTTTAATAACACACACACACACACACACACACACACACACACACACACACACACACACACCTGATAACAAGACAAAACACTTTCCTATTTTTAAAGATTTTTTATTAAAATATAGCTAACATACAATATTGCACCAGGTTCAGGTGTACATCATAATTATCCAACATTTATATACCTAAAGAAGTGATCACTATAAGTTTAAAAACCATCTAACACCATACAATATTATCACAATATTATTGAATATATTATTTATGCTGTACACTACATCCCTGTGACATTTGTTTTATACCTGAGAATTTGAAACTCTTATTTCTCTTTACCTTCATCTTTCTGATTTGTCAATTACAGTTGACATTCAATATTATTTCATTTAGTTTCTGGTGTACAGTATACTGGTTAGACATTTATGTAATTTTTGAAGTGATCCCCTAACTAGACGTATCTACCTAACACTGTGCACAGTGTAATTGCAATATTATTGATTATATTCCCTATGCTATACTTCAAACTCTATGAATATTTTGTAACTATCCATTTGGATTTCTTAATCCCTTCACCTTTATCACCCATCCCCCCAAAACCCCTCTCATCTGAGAATCGATATTTTGTTTTCTGTATCTATGAATCTGTTTTTGTTTAGTTTGTTTATTTTGTTCTTTACATTCCATATGTAAGTGAGATCATATGGTATTTGTCTTTCTCTGTCTGGCTTATTTTTCCCCCTCAGCTTTATTGAAATATAATAGACAATTAGTCACTCATATTTACATTGTATAATTCAATGAGTTTTTTTACAATTATAGTTGGCATACAATAATATATTAGAGTTGTACAGCATAGTGATTAGAGTTCAAGTGATCACCCCACTAAACTTAGTACCTCTTTTCTTTCTTACATATTGATTACAACATTGTTGACTATCTTCCTTATGCTATACTTTATATCTCCATGACTATTATGTAACTATCCATTTGTACTTTTTAATCCCTTTGCCCTTTTTCACTGTTCCCCACAAGCCCCTCTCCTGTCTAGTAGCCCTCAAAATAGTCTTCATATATATGGGTTTGTTTCCATTTTTGTCATTATTGTTGTTTATTTTATTCTCTATTTTCCACATGTATGTGAAATCATGTGGTATTTGTCTTTCTCCAGCTGACATACCTCATTCAGTGCATTTTTCTCCAGGACCATCAGGCAACATCTTTTTCTATATTCTTTCTAGTCTCTGTGTCTTTTAATCTAAAATGAGTCTCTTGTAGGCATCATATGTAGGGGTCTTGTTTTCTTATCCAGCCATCCTGTCCTTTAGTTTGAAGAACTTAATTCTTTTTCATTTGAGGTATTCATTGATATATATATATATATGTAGTTAATACCATTTTTTATTCATGATTTTGAGACATATTCTTTCTTCTTAACAAAGACCCTCCAACATTTCCTGTAATAGCGGCTTGGTGGTGGTGAATTCCTTTAGCTTATTTTTGTATAAGAAAATCTTTATCTATCCTTTGACTAAATGATAGCTTTGCTGGATAAGTATTCTTGGTTGTACATCCTGAGTCTTCATCAGTTTGAATATTTTGTGCCAAGCCCTTCTGTCCTGCAAAGTTTCTTTTGAGAAATCAGCTGCCAGTCTTATGGGTGCTCCCTTGTAAGTAACTAACTGCTTTTCTCTTGCTACTTCTAAGATTCTGTCTTTGTATTTAACATTTGGCATTTTAATTATGATGTTTCTTGATGTGGGTTTCTTTGGGTTCCTCTTTCTTGGGAATCTCTGAGCTTCTTGGGGTTGTATGTGTATTTCCTTCACCAGATTGGGGAAGTTTTCCATCATTATTTCTTCAAATAGCTTTTCTACTTCTTGTTCTACCTCTCCTCCTCAGGTACCCCTATTACATGGATGTTTTCACACTATTTTTACACTGAATTCTGTCCTAAAGACTCCTTAGGTTATTATATTCTTGGTTTCTTTTTTCTCGCTATTTTGATTGAGTGACTTTGGCTTCCCCATCATCTTCATCCATCCTGTTAATTTCCTCTGATAAACTCTTCACCTCAGATGATGTATTGTTCATTTCTGATTAGTTCCCTTTTATAATTACCACTTCTGTTTTCATGGATTTTTTTCTCTTTGTTAAAGTTCTTATCAAATTCATCTACCTTTCACTAAGTTCATTGAGCATCTCTATAGCCTGTGTTTTGAACTCTGCATCTGTTAGATTGCTTGACTCCATTATGCCTGGATGCCTGTTTTCTTCTCTCATATGGTTTTTATTTCTTTGTCTTCCCATTATGACTGCCTTTCTATGTCTGTTTCTATGTACTAATCAAAGCTCCTAAGTCTTCTGGTGTTATTAGTGTGGCTTTATGTAGTAAGTGTCCAGTGGCACAGTACTGAGAGGGGTTCAGCTCAGGCCAAGTTTAGCTTCAGCTTGTTAAGATTCAGCAAGCAATCCACAGATGCTATGCTTATAGTTGCCTTATAAAGCCATGCTAAAAACTAAGGTCAACTGCCATCACTGTGGGTCACAGACTTTGCTCAGCAAATTGTACAATACTTGCTGAAGACACAACTGTATGTGGCTTGGGTGGGGTCACAATTTAGGGTAGGCAGACTTTCAGGGAATCTTGTTACCCGGTTTATGATGTCTTAGGTACGGCAGCACCTGCTTCATACACTGGGAGGGTGATGGCTCAACAGAGGAACAATGGATACCGCCAGCACTTCTGCTCAGGAGAAGGCCTCACCTCTGGTCATTGCTCCAACAACTATGTTCCTCTGTAAGTCCCTGGTTCCCCCACTCCCCACATCACCAGCAGCCAACCCAACACTGGTGCTCAGAGTGAACAAGTCTGTCACCATGAAAATCTGGTTGCTGACATGGCCCCTTTAAGAGGAATCTGCAGCTTCTGGCTGGCAGTGCCATAACCTCTGTCCCACTTAGCCACTTAGGACCAGGCACATCACATCTTTGCCCCTCCTACCTCCTACTATTGCAGGATGATTTTTTATTTCTCTCCTTAGGTGTAAGACTTTTGTTCATCTAGACCTCAGGTGACTCTGCTTTCTGTTTACTCCATGTTTCCATCACAACTTCAATGTGGTCACAAGAGCAGATGAACAAAGCCACTATTATCTACTCCATTTTGCCTCATCTTTTGCAAAACACTTTTATTGGCATTGAAAAAGACATTATTTTTTTTAAATCCCCAAATTTGGTGATCCACAAAATGAAATGTGTAAAATTGTATAATGTGAAAGGAAATAAAAAACATGGTGTGCACAAGGTGTTGAAGAAGATACAGAAGCAGGTTAAAAGCCTTTTGTGTGAATTTGGTACCAGACAGTCCTAAACTTTTACCATGTGCCTTCTGTTTTCAATTGAAAAAAAATCATTTACTGGATATATATATGTACACCCCACCAAATGTTCTCAAGTTTATATGAAATTTTTACACAACTATTTCAACAATGTGATGCTATGACAATCCTTTGATAAAAGCATATCCAGACACCATTGGAGCACAACAAAGACACTGGGTTTTGGTACTGACAACAAAAAAGGACAGCAGACAAATCTCTGGCATCCAGAGCTTATAATCCAGTTATCAGGTGTCCCTGACCCCTCAACCCCTGGGCTGTAACTGGTACCAGTCTATAGACTGCTAGGAACTGGCACAGCAGGATGTAAGTGGCAGGTGAGCAAGAGAAGTTTCATCTGTATTTGCAGCCACTCCCCAGGGCTAGCAAATCCACCTCAGATTATCAGGCATTAGATTCTTATAGAAACACTGGTCCCTGGTGCCAAAAAGGTTGGGGACTGCTGAGTTAGAGAGACAGATAAAAGGGTTAGAAAGAATTTGTCAACTTAAATGCGGGTTATAACTAAAAGGTCTGAACTCTAAGTACATATTTACCCCTCTTTTCTTATTCTTTACTTTTTATTGCCAATATATTTGTGCACACAATTTTGTGTTGGTTAAAAAGGCTATTTCATGCATGAGTTACTGAATAAGAAGAAAATATTATTTTGCTTACACAAAGTACTATAGAATTCTTACTTTTTAGACTTGGGGAAACAGTCTTTTTAATCAGCAAATATTTGTTGAAAACTCACTATAAATGTTCTGCCTTGCTATTTTAGACCTCCTATTAAAAATAAAGTTAGATCAGGACACAACTAACCTATAATATGGAGGTGGCAAGTCTCCACGTTGAAGAGACTGCTTTGTGCTGGTTATAGGCATGAGCTCTTGAGTGAGGCTGTATAGATGTAAACCCAATGCTCCTACTCACTAATTCTATGAATTTGAGCAATTGTTTAACTTCTTTGGGCCTTGTTTTCATCTTCAGTAAAATAAAAATAATAATGGAACTTACTTTATAAAATTATGGTGAGAATTAAATAAAGCAATGTATTTAAAGCTTTTAGTAGTGTCTGAACATAACAAGTATTCAATAAATGTATAAATAATATTATACTCATACCATACTATTATAATGCTCATATTGTTTTTCTTTTATTCACACACAATACATACTTATAAATTCTGTACTATTGCAGAACCAATGGAACTGTTGTTGCATAGAATATCCCCTCCACTAGTCCTCCATCTTCAAAGACCCATTTAAAACCAGGTCAAGCAGCTTCTCTGTGTGTCCCTATGGCACCATATACCTAATCTTGCCATATGAGTTCTGCAATGTGTTGTGGAATGTGATTTTCCATCTGTTAGTCTCTATCTCACTCACTACCATTTCTCCCCTCCCCACACACACACCAAGAGCAGCAATTTATTAAAAAAGAGAACTACATCTTGTTTTTTGTTATCTCTCCAAGAGCTCTCAGGGTGCCTGACATAATATATTCAATATGTGTATGTGTGTTAAATAGAAGGAAGGAAGGAAGGAAGGAAGGAAGGAAGGAAGGAAGGAAGGAAGGAAGGAAGGAAGGAAGGAGGAAGGAAGGAAGGAAGGAAGGAAGGAAGGAAGGAAGGAGGAAGGAAGGAAGGAAGGAAGGAAGGAAGGAAGGAGAGAAAGGGATAAAGGGAAAGAGGGTTAGAGAGAGGGACAAGGAAAGAAAGGAGGAGAAAAAAGGCAGAAAAAGAGGTACAGGTGCTCTGGTTCTGAAGGCATGACATTTGTTTGAATCTGCACACCCTCTTTCCTCTCCCTCCTTCATCCCTCCTGACCTATAAAGTGGAGAGAAGTTTGAGCAGTGAGAAAGTTTTACTTACCCCAAATCACCACTGGAGAAATCCACCGCATTACTGAGCACTGGTAATGAATTGGCCCCATTTCAGAATATAGTGTTTTGCTGCCCCTGCCAAGCAGGCTTATTCACGTGGAGCTTAGATGGTGCCTTTGCCCACACCTGTCTGGCTCAGGAAGCTTGCTGGGCTGTCAAGGGGAGAGCTGGACAATGAGAAAGGCTGATGGGCTTTGATGAAAAAGGGAACTGGGCACACAGGTTTCATTTTTAATCCTTTCCAGCCGCTCCTCTTCTGGGAGAAACTGGCATTCTGTTTCATTGGCCCCTTTTTCATCAAGACAGCTGTGAAACCCTACTCAGTGAAGTAATCGCAATAACAACCACCACTTTGCATGTTGATGCCTTTCTTCCAAGGAACTCAAAGTTCTTTGGAGACATAACCTCATTAATCCATCTTGCATGAAGGGGTGGCTGATTGGGAGGGGTAAAAAATCTTACTCATATTTTCAGGGTTGGGGACGAAGTAGGGAAAAGTAAATAGAGAAGAGAAAGTGGTTTCAGAGGTAAGAAAGATAAGGGATGGTACCTTTCCCCACCCTGACCTGACTCTAGCACAAAGATAACACTTCATAGAACAAAAATCAGTTAAATGTGTGAGTAAAAAGACACACCTTGTACACTCATTATCCCTCTAAAGGAAGATAATTCTAGATAGGAAGTTAGGAAATCTGATTTCTTGCACTGATATTGACACTAAATAGCTGTGTGACCATAATCTAGCCCTGCCCTCGGAGTAGTAGTTTCATATTCTAGTATGTGACTCATGGTAATATTGAAAGAGCACAGAACCAGTCAGGATATTGATGTCTGCCTCTACAGCAGTCTGGTTTTAGATATATTACTTTAGCTTCTGAGTCTCAGTTTTCTTATCAGTGCAATAAATCAGACTGAATTATCTCTAAAGTTTTTTCCAATTCAAATAAAAGCAATAATTCTAGAACTGGTGAGCTGGAAAACACCAGACCTGACTATGGCTTAGACTTTAGAAAAATCAATAACTCTCTGTATCAGTTTTCTATTATTGTCACCCTAAAACTCAGTAACTCCTGTAAAACAATAATTTATGATTTTGCACCACTTTGTGACTTATTCTGTGACTTTATCTGGCTTTACTCAGAAAACTAAATTCAGCTTGAGGGTTGGCTGGGCTTAGCTGCTACATCTGCAGTATCTGAGCTCCCCTTGCCTTTTGGTCTTTTCATCCTCAAGGATATTGCACCAGGTTTTCTCACAGAGTGGTGGTAGGGCCGTAAAAGGTCCAGCCTCAGTGCTCAGCTTTTCACATAACTTCTATGTCATTTATTGCTATCTTATGGGCCAAAGGAAGTCACATGGCTTGGAATCACTGAGGGAGGGGACTACACAAGGATATCGTTATGAGCTGAATTGTGTCCCCCAAAAATATAGGTTGAAATCTCAACATCCAATACCACAGAATGTAGCTTTACTTGGAAACATAATTTTTGCATGCATAATCAAATCAAGATAAAGTAGTACTGAAGAAGGGTGTGCCCCTAAACCAATATGACAAGTGTCCTTATAAGAAGAGGAAAAATCACACAGACATTAAAGGAAGACAGCTATGTGAAGACAGAGACAGAGATTGGAGTGATGCTGTCACAAGCTGAAGAACATCTGGGACTACCAGAAGCTAGAAGAGAAAAAGGATCCTCCGCTGGAAACTTCAGAAGGAGCATGTCCCTGATAGAACTTTGATTACAGACTTCTGGCCTCCAGAACTGCCAGAACTGTGAAAGAATAAATTTTTGTTTCAAGCCACTAGTCTTGGAACTTTGTTGCAGCAGCCCTAGGACATTAACCCAGTTGTGAACACAGAGACATGGTTCTTTGGTGGCTATTAGTGTGACAATCTACCACACCATGTATTTTTTAATGGGGATAATTACACAAATTCTATGCAATTACTCTTCTCTAAATCCATGCCTTTTGATATTTGACTTTACCTGACCATCACACTCGACTAAGAAGTAAGGTATATTTTCTTTTCTTCTCACTTTGTTATGGTTATGTGACTTGCTTTAGCCAATAGAAAAAGAAAGAAATGCCATTGTGCTAGTTTCTTAAGAAGTCTTTATATTTCTGCAATCCCATTGTCTACTGTCACTGCTTTTTGTGGCCTAACTGCCTTGCCCAGGATGCTGCCTCCTAATACTCCCAGATATATCCCTCTTTAGGTTTGAACAAGCTCTACTCCTAGCACACTCAGGTTTTCAGAACGGTGAGAACACCGCCCTCACTATAGGGTTCCAAGCTATACATAGTTTGGTCGAGGCTTTCTCTCCTGTTTTCTCCATCTTCTTCCCCAAGCACAAGTGTTTCTAACATTTCTTTCTGGTGCCCTCCATTCCTGTGCTAAGCTTGAATGCCAATGTAATTGGTATTCAATTTTTTACTTTGATTACACAAATACAAATGTCTTTATTACTGAGAAGTGATCACATCATGCTAATTATTAGGCAATCTGCTGATTTTTATTTAACATATAATCAATACTCTTTCATTACTGTAAATAAAGATTTATCTTCATTTTTAATAGCTACCTATTTCCATATCTATGTGAAATATTATTCTATTTTAAAAACTTTCTATTATTTAACATTCTATTTATTTCCACTTTTACTTATAAATAATGCAATGATAACCAGTTCTTCATTAATCTTATCATACTTGTTTAGTTATTTTATCCAGATAAATTCACAAGGATAGAATTGTATATATAAAATGTTTTTTAAGGCCTTTGATATACATTTATAAACTATCTTCCAGAAACACTATGTTAATTTAGACCACCAATGAATGAGTGCTATTTTTTAATTCTGATGTAACCATCATGATTCTTTGCAACCTTTGCCAAGTGATAGAAGAAAAGTTCATGTTTCATAATGTATTCTTCAGACCTCTTTTAAACAATTGAATTGCTTAAAAATGCATTTCTTAAGTTGAATGGAACAGGGACAGTAAAAATAAAAGATACAGTTGAAATCGGAAATGAGCTCACAGAAAGAAACCAAGAGCAAGGAAGAAATGGATGTGTAATGTTGAGGCACTGTTGGTGATGGTAGTGCCTCATGGATTTTTATTTGGTACGCTAATTTACAATAGCTCAGATATGAGTGAATTCAAACACTGTAAGTCAATAGGCTCAAAGAGATGGAAATATGGGACAGAAATGCCAAATAAGATCTGATCTGAGAAACAGTAAAATAATACATCAGGGAAGAAAATTATCCCAACAACATAGTGTTAAATAAGAGAGAAATACAGTACTTAAAAAAACTATACCAAGAGTAGCCAAATTAGATATAGGCTTACAGAGTGAAGAGGAACAAGATCAGTTTAGGTTAATGATTTACACATGGGGTCATTTCTGCCATATTGGTCTGAAACCCACCTGGTTGGTCTGTATGCTGTAAACTGTGGACAGTTCCATTTAGTTTAACACCTCCATGTTATCTACAATGGGTGGTGGTTCTAAGGAAGAGAAGAGATTATTTTATTCAGGATGTCAGCATAAATTAAAAGAATAAAATTTGTTTGTCACTTCTGTTCACTGCTGATAAGACTAAATTGGTTTAATCTCTCTAGAAGTTACTATATATACATACATATATATGTGTACACACACACACACACACACACACACACACACACACACACACACACACACATATATATATGATTTATATAAAAGGTCTTAAAAATGTATATGCCATGTGACCCAGAATCTCACCTCTAGGAATTCATTCTAATGAAATAATTTAGCACACACTCAATCATTTAACTATAAAAAATGTTCTTGAAGCACTGTTTATAATAAATTATGGTAAAATCAATATACTGAAACCATTTAAAATGATGGTACTATAGAACTATATTTCCTGATATGGTTGGATGATCATAATATATTATATTTTAAAAAATGGAGTATTATTAAATATTGTATGTGTGTGTGTGAATAGTCTATGAAGTTTCCAGTAACAACTACCAATAATGCCTAGCTCTTTAATTCTCTTTAATAGCTCGTTAATTCTCTCTCTTTTCTTTTTTCTTTTCTTTTCTTTTTTTTTTTTTTTTTTTTTTGGCCTGAGGCAACCCTTGGTTGACCTCACAGATTGCAAGGACCTTGTCAGTTTACAATTCTTTATTTATTATTATTATTTTTTTATGCCTAAAGCACCTGGTCTTCCTATCCAGTACTAACCTGACCCTACTTAGCTTCCGAGATCAGATGGGATCAGACTTGTTCAGGGTAATATGGCCATAGACTAATTCTGTTTTTATGCTTACTTAAAGGATTCCTAGTACAAGGTTGTTTGGAATTGTAGATTTTAATTAAGCTTTTACTTTTGCTTACACCGTGTCTTTTTCTCCAGAGTGCACTAACCTGGGGCATTGAGAGTCAGGTGGATGGGAATTGAAATTGTAGCTATACTTGAAACCAGGATCATGACTTTCTTCAGTTGATGTTTCTGAGACTAGCCCAATGAACTTGATATTTGGAATGAATTCTTTCTCAGGTATCCCATATATCTTCTTTGATATTTGCCTCCTAATTGGGTGAACAGCACTGCAAACACACACATAGTTTGCTAGACATAACTATATGTGTCTGGACCCCAAATTTGGATGTATCTTGAATTCCACTTTCATAACGCTCTTTAGTCTTCATGCAATCCATGTAGAAGGAAACAGGTATTTGGAAAGAGCAAAAGGTGAATAGGAGTGACACCTAAGAACATGTACCAAATATATCTAAATCTTAGTTCTGGCTTAGACAGATATATTATCATGATTATTTGCATATATAACTGTGAAATAGGTAAATATGAATTCCTGAAGGATATACATCAAAATATCAACAGTCTGGTGATGAAATTATGGGTAATTTTTGTTGTATTATTTGATCTTAATATATGTATTCTAATTCTTCTGTAATGATCATGTGTTTCTGTGAACCATGAAAAAACAGAAGTAATTTTTTAAAGGTTCCCTTAAAAAGAATACGATTTTGGACAACCACTCAGAAATGTCATTGGGTTCAATGCCAAATACTCCATTGTGAAAGCTATCACATTGGTTCTTGATTACAGAACCATCAACTCAAGTGCTTTTGCATTTCTAATAATTTTTAGGCTTTTTCTCTGATCCAACCTATTATTTTACAGCAAGCCTACAGATGCCCATTGTGGGAATGGAGGGATTGATCATTATGATGAGTAATGTGGAGAGAATAAGTAGGTATTTAAGTTGAAAATACAAGGGAAAGTTTTTCAGGGAAACTTAATGAAGTATTTTGGAAAGCAATTGAATGTTATTATAGGGTTATACAGGGGTTTTACAAGCTGGAAGATTTGCAATGTGAAGGAAGCAGCCAGATTTATGGTCAAGACACTGGCTTAAAGTCTGGGATGGGACATAATACAGTTGCATGCAGAGAACAAATATATACTCCAGTAAAAATTGGGAGGGGGGTCAAAGAGATAAGACCAGATTCCAAATTATAGTAAAAAGAAGAGGAGGAGAAACTTGGCAGCAACCATGGGTTAACTCCTTCAATTTCTATTTAATTTTTCCCCAACATTACAGTCCCTCCCACTTTATGTGGTGCATAGGGGTTGCCCCACCCTTTATATCCATCCAGCCTTGATCTCAGAAGTAACCACTATGTTCACAGAGGCATCCTGCCACTATTTGGTTCAATCTTAATCCCATTAGTCTCCTCAGAGACAGAGTATGCCAAAGCTCTTTTGCAAGCATGTAGTGAAAGTCTGAGTCACCCTCTTGCTTAAGAGGATATTCTATGCATTTTCAGACATATGACTAACTGGGCAAAAGTTTTAAAAATATAATTCAGAATAGCGCACTATTTAGCAGAGGAGTTGTTCTTTGCTTTTCATGTTGTTGGGGTGGGGATGGTGGATTGGGAGGGGGAATAGGATTGGCCTGAAATATGAAACACCATAAAGAGACAGATAGAATCAAAGTCTCTGAATGGTATTTAATTCCATGTTGCTGTTTATCCTAGTCTGATTTCAGCAATCCTCTGACAGACTATTTGCTATTTAGTCATTTTACTGTATTCATTTTACTGACAATCATCAGGCATTTCTTAATTTCACACTCAAATTAATAAAAAAGAACAAAGTAGACTACACTGTCAAATATTTAATTTTTTTAAATGTTTAATTTGATGGGATTTTTTTGAACATTTTCAAAATAACACATAAGTAGTAAAAGAAGCAAACAAATGGGGTTTGAAGGCATTTAAGTGTGTTCAGGTTTTAGCCAAAACAGCTTTCTATAACTAGATTTAAAAAAAAAAAAAAAAAAAAAGCTAATTGGAAGCTTTCACATTAGTTTCTGAAACACATATTTTTGGTCCCCTTGTGCCTTGTTTCCAAGATGGTAGCACCTGGAAAAACATGCAGCTTGATTTTCGTAATAGATATGAGCTCAGATAGTAAGGACTGCATTACACCAGTTCCTTTGAAACGGATGGCAGTTATTGCTGGAGTCCAAGCAGCCAAATTGCATGCTTGGAAATGGGAGTTATATTCATCTGTTTGTGAAAATCACCAGGCATAGACTGTTTCTACCCAACACAACGTAGGAACTCGTGGCCTCCTGTTTCCAGCAAGAATTGAAGCCAAAACTCAGCAAGAGCAATGCCAGACTATTGATGCTGCTTTCTTTAGGCCTTTATTTTGAATGCTGGACCTTACATTATTTACTATACATCCTTTCCTGAGGGATAAACTTCAGCCATATCAACAGTGTCCTCCACGAGGCAGTGGCAATTTTCACCATATACCTGGCCAAAATAATTGTCCAGAGTGTGTTCGCTTTTCATCACAACTTGATTAATTACCCCAGGAAACTTTATTTTCTTCTGCTTGTTAAAATGAGAGCAATTGGAGAAGCCTTTGACCCTTTTTTTTCTCTACCCCTCCTAGTTTACAGTGAGCTGTGAAATGCGATAAGTTAATTCTTAAATATATGCTTTTATGCCAAGAACAAGTATCTCCTATTTGACTTGCAGCTCCCCCACAGGAACTTGGTATTGTTTATTTAAGAATTTGACATCCAAAGTTTTTGTCAGATGAAACTGAGAAGAAATGTCATCCAGATGACACAACTGCCCTATCAATAGAGGGTTCATAACTTGTCCTTTATCTTAATATCTATGGCAACAACTAGACCCTTTTGCTCCATATGGAAGGTACAGTTTTCATTCCCAGTTTGAACTAAAAGTTCAACAGAGCTAGAGACATGGTCAGGGTCCATTATAACAAAATACACATGCACACAAAGAATGTCATTTGGAAGTCAAGTATTAAATTGAAACATGATACATTTTGGGGTGCATTGTGTGCTAAATGGAATCCATCTTAAATTAACCCAAAAGTATGAGTTTTAAGACTTTTATTAATTTACTTTTTATTCCAAATTATAGGGTAGTTTGTGTGTACTATAAAAAATATAGGAAATAAAGCAATTTATGAAGATAAAAATTAAAATATTTTAAGCCCATCTACAGAGATAACCACTTCTAAAATTCTAGTATATTTCTTTCCAGTCTACTTTTACACAATTATATAAATATATAATTTACAAAAAAACCTTAATCCTGTTTTTTAATTTCTTTTTATTTGACTTATCATGAGCATTTTCCCATATCATTAAACATGTGTCAGAAACATGATTTTTCATGACTGCAAAGATTTCTAATACAAAAACTCTTTCCTGAGGCATCCAGTGTTGCCTGAATTTTTGCTGAAATGCAATGACCCAACAGCATCATGTAGTTGACAGGACCCCTCAGTTGCAAGAGATACAAACACAAATACCACATCAATTCATTTGCTTCTATAACTAAGAACTCCCTTTAGGTACCTCTGTCTCTAGAAAATCAGCTATTGCTTTCAAGTCTCAATTTCTTTCTCTCTCTCTCTATCCCCCTCTCTCCCTTTCTCTCTCTCTCCCTCTCCCTCCTTCCCTCCTCCCTGCTCTACCTCTAATGTCCTTTCCTCTCTCTTTCTCCTTCCCTTCCCTACTTTTTCTCCCTTCCTCTCTTCCTCCCATCAGCTCTTTCTCTCTTCCTCCCTCCCTCTCTTCTCCTTCAGTCTTTTTTACCCTCTCTCCCTTCCTCCCTCCCTCTAACCATTTTTCCTTCTCTCTATCCTCTCCCCTTTTTAACTCAACTTGCTTCTTCTAGGCTTCTACCTAAGCATGCAAACAAACTTTTTCTAGGTAGAAGCAAGATACCACTAACATCTCTAAGCTTATAGCTGTTCAGACTAAGACCAGAAAGAGAAAGTACCTTTCTTAATGGTCCCACAAGGTCTATGGAGACCTCTAATTGACCTCAAAGGGGTCACATGCTTATTTCTAAATTGAGATGTAGCCTGGAGGATGGCATGCTCTCATTGGCTAACTCTAGACCACATCAGAGTCTTGTACAAAAGGTCAGCTCCACAGCATGGAATCTCTGGTGGGGATGTTAGAAAAGCCTACATCCTCTCTCCATTGCTCTATTTTCCTTTACTTAAAATTTATTCTTAATAAGCATCAGCACTAGTACAGCAGTAAATACAAATCTTGCCTCTCATATCCTATCTTCAGGTAAATAAACAGTATACTTGTGAAAAGTACATTAAAACCAGAAAAAAATTATTTTACCTGACCTCAGGGAAAAAATCATTTCCAGTCATTTCATAAGAAAATTATTTATCTTTGCATTTTCAAAACTTGGCACTATCATTAAGATTATTAATCAATCTAATAGATTTCAAATGAATATACCTTGATTCTAGGATGTTGAATGGTAGGTAATAAAACAATAACTTTGAAGGAGAGTCAACATCTAGAATTATAGTCACACTTCATTAGTGCTGCTGCCATCACTGCTTATTCACTAGAAGAATAGTGCTATTCTTCTTAGAAAAAGAAGTTAATATATAATTTTCCCATGGCTTTTCAGTCAGAACAAGAGAGAGTACACATCTTAGGTTCTTAGCTAATGAGGTACCTTAATGGAAATAGTCATGGACATAAGAACTCATGCTCAGCAGGGTTTGAGGAAAGTCTTTTGATTTTATAAAGATCATTTTCATAATGCAACCTGGGAAGATTGGCCACTAATTATAAAAATGCCAGCTAAAGGACAGTACTATTGGTGGTATGTCATGGTTTCAGGAGTTTCAAAGAAAACAGACAAAGAATTACCAATGTATCATGCCAAGAACACTTTACAGAGACAACTGACACTACTATATGAATCCTGAATAGCTCCAATCCATTTAGCACTTCCATTGCCAGGAGTAAATGTCTATACATTTAGATGACTGAAAACCTAAGCTAATTATTAACCAGTGAGGATAAAAGAACCCGTGGACAATTGATTAATCTCTAGATCAATTTCCTCAAGTATTCTAGGCAGGAAGGGAGTCTTCTAGAGCCACCCAAGTAGAATACATTTACAGTCATCTGGATAGGTGGAAGTAACCTCAATTGTGTTAGTTTTTAATGAAGTCCAGAATGTGCAGCTATCATAGCATTTATTACCCTCAGCTGAAATGGTCTATTTTTTTCTCTTTTTCCTCACTGGACTGTGAGTCTTTAAAGTTGGGGTGGAGCTTTACCAGTCCTTGAATTCCTGTAATCTAGGGGAATACGGCAATGTTTAATAAATATTTGTTGAGTGAATAAATGCATAAGATGGAAATCTGGGAGTCATTCTTGATTCCCTGCTTCTTCATCCTCATCTCTGGCTACAATCACATTCTCTGAGGGAAAAATAGCTCTTTAATCTATTCACTTTTCTCCTTCCCAATGCCCCTACCTAATCTAAACCACCAAACTTCTTACCCAGACTACGGCAAATACCTCAGAAAAGCTCCCCTGCTTCCCCTGTTGCATAAAAATTATAGAAAATTTTCAAAAATTTTAAAATACCTTTACTGGCTTTTCATCTCACCCAGAGTGAAAGCCAGAACCCAACTGACTACCTCTCTGGGTATATTTCACATGTCTCTTCCACTTTCTCTCTCTGCTGAGTCATTTTGGACTTCTTTACATTTCTATCACTTATTAGGATCTACTCTGCCTCCAGTTGTATAAAGGCTTTTTTAACTGCATGCCCTTCCCCATTCTCTCTGTCCTAGCCATCTCATGTCCACAGCTCATTCTGCAGGTCTCAGACGTATATAAATGTTAACGCTTTGCAGGGTAACTCCCAACCAAAGAATGCCAAGAAACAATAGATAAATGTTTGTTCCTCTGATCCCTCATACATTCCCCAAAAAGTGCCAACAGGATAAGTCATCTGCACTGGTAGACAGCTCTATAATGTATCTTTAAATTGGCTTTCCTCCCTCCTTGTTTCATTTTTCTTGTTCCACTTCTGCTCTCTAAGATCACTTCCCAAAGAACCATATGTATACAAGTCTTAGACTTTAGCTCAGTTTTAGGAGAAACCCAGACTAAGACAACCACTGTGCACAAAATGTATAGCATAATACCTGGCTAAATCAGTTATTCAATAAATATTCCTAAGTCAACCAATAAGCCAAATATAACTAACTGAAAAATTATTGAAAAACTAAGAGGTAAGAGAAGAAGCAGGAAAAAAAAGATGCCAGTAATACAATTCACCATAAGAAAATTCAGCATTGCTTAAACTTACCAACTTAGAACTCAGCAGAGACCTTCACCATGCTGGTCAACTCGAAAACGTGCTTTCTTTATAAACAGGTGAATTCCCACCAACACCCTTCTATTTAATCATTCCTCCTCAGCTTAATGTATCTTGGAGTAGTGAAACAAGAATGAAATTTGAAACTAGACCTAACTGGGCCTAAGAGGTGAGTGTGTGAACATGGGTGTCCTTTGAACCTGCAGCTTGCCACTTATCTCCTGTCATTTGTGCCTTTGGTCTGCTTGGACTCTCAGAGGTCTTACCCTTGTGAAAAATATTTGCTCTATTAATCATCTTGGAAGATTGTTTCAGACAGTTTCAAAAATGATGTGCTAAGTTTTGTCTGCATAGTGTACCTTGGGAAAAGAGTTTCTTCCTGAACAGCAAACTTGCCTTCAGCCAAGTCTTGTCTTTTCTGTTTTTCCTTACTTTTTTCTAAGCAGTGAAGTTATTGCATTTTCTGAAGGTGTTGGGATGCATGGCCACCTCCTTGGCATAGGCATGTTTGTGTACTCAAGAGTTATGTGCCCAATTAGTGAGTTTCACATGACTGCTGGTGTTGGCAAATGATCTACATCCAGCTGGTGCTCAGTCTTTGGGGGAACATTGGGAGGTTTAGCCATTATTTGACAGGGACTCATTCAGTCAGAGACAGAGTGCTATAATGGAGAGTTGTAAGCCCAAAGCTAATGAAAGATGATCCAGTGGTTAGATTAACTCACAATTGGGCTAATAATTTTTATACTCTTGATTAGTCCACAGAAATCAAACACAAAAGGGCTGATTACCCCACTGTATTATAAATTGAGGAGGTGGCAAAAAATGTGATGGTTTCCCCACTTCTTTATCTGGACTTCGAACTTTTAGATTTTCGAACATGATAGAGGCACTTTTTCCTGTCATTTGTATGTAAGCCAGTCTCACATGCCTGTATTGCCATTCAGTGGAAATAATTTCACATTTGCAATGGTGAAGCAAGCAAAGGAGATAGAAATTCCAGGGCTTGTTCTGTCTCACATAGAATTTTCATCTTTTATCTTTTCCACTTGAGTCTTCCTAATCCTCATATGATCTGATATTTTATTCTTTATAACCAACTCTTGACAGTTAATGAGAAGTGTTAACAGATGTGTCATTCATTCATTAAGATTATTATCTTGTAATTTTAGAACCTTTTCCAAAATTATGGTAATGTAATATTTTATGTGTTGCTTTAACAAATTTCTCTTTTGAATGAAAGCAGGATTTATTTCTATAGTAATTCTCACTTGGGATGATAAATAAGCGATAAACAACATCCTACTGGGTCATGCCAAAGGACAACTACGTTCAGTGAAAATATTTAATATTCTGGACGGTTTGCCAGTAAGACCAGATCAGACAAGAAGAACGATGCAGGCTGTTTAGGAGACTGGGTATCTTCACAGAAGTCATCGGTAATAGATAGATATTTCTTCCTCCTCAGATTCCTGCCCCTCTGTATGTGCAAGTCATATTTTTCAAGAATAAATGTTGGTATTATAGCCAGTGGTCTGTAGTTTATACCTTCTTAATTAGCTTGTTCTTAATGTACTCTAGGCATAGCTGAGCCCAGATGGTCTCCAGAATGGCTTAGCTCCAAACCCATTTCAATATTCCTCCTTCTATTGTCCACACTCTTTTTTGGTACCACTACCTCAAATAATCCCCACAATAAGCTAACAGATCTTTCAATAAAGAACCATCTTTGAACAAAAGGAATAAGGACTAGGAAGTAGAAGCCTACTTGTAACTGAGGTATTCTGAAAAGAATTTTAATACAATGTTTCCCAGATCTAGACTTATATGGCAATTTGGTAAGTCAGCAACTAACTCATGCAATAAATGGTGATCATCTGCTAAGGGCCAGGTGCTGTATTAGGTTTTAGGCAACAGAAATACAAAAGAGAATGTATTCACCCAGCCCCAGAGGAGATCTCAAAGATAGAAATGTCAACAATTTTTCTCAATACAATGACACATGAGTAGTTTGCCTAAGTGAGAACTGGAGAAGATGTCACTCTTGATCTTCTAAAAAGAAGAATAGAGAGAACAGCTCTGATGAGTAAAAGCACAGAAGTGTGGAAAATCATGACATGTACAGAAAACTATACAGGGTTATATTATATGCCTGGAGAGTGAGTCATGGGTGAACCAGGGCACAAAATAAATTTTTTCGTCAGGCAGCTGCAAAAAACTGATATTTTCTGAACTAGATAAATAAGTTAGATTTATTATAAAGAGTTAGGAATATTTTATTGAATTCCAAGGCAAGAGGCACAAGCAGACTTAGAAAAGGGAACATTATCAGGAATAAAAGCTGGAGCTATCTTGTCTACCTTTTTTGTTTTCTTTCTAGGTCATGAAGTCATTTATTTCTGAAGCCTAGATTATTGATAGACAGTTTTAAATTGATTATTCATTCATTTGTTCAAGAGGAATTGATGTGTTCAACCTCTGTGCTCAGTATGGTCCAATATAGTAGAATGCATGCCAGGACTGGCTTCATGAATACAGACCCATGCAATCAAATGGCCCTACATTTGGTTTAACATACTGCTATGGCCACCTTGCAAATTCTGAATATTTTTACTGAACTTATGTTTTGTTAAATGAAATCTGATGGACATTAGAATATTCACACAAGTAAGAGATACCCACAGTTCATGTACAGTGTTTGAGAGATCCCATGGGCACAAAAATTTTGTGGCCCACAATTCATGGGTATTCAAGGAGACTTAAAAGCAAGTTTAAGAAAAACATGTTACTGTTGCTAGTCCCTAAAGTGAGGAAGAGAGGGGTGCTTTTTTTTCTTTTTAATAAGAATGAGGACCAAGAAACCCTTTCATATTCTTTCTTAATCATGTTACTTCCTTGTATGAATCAACCACTTAATGCTGAAATGGTGACATGAAGGAAAGGGAAAGATAGAACAGTGTATATAGTTGACTCTTGAGCAACACAGATTTGAACTGTGTGGTCCATTTATACACAGATTTTTTTTCAATAAATATACAATTGGCTTTTTATGCCACAGGTTTCACAGCAAATTCAACCAACTAAAAAACAATATTTTAAAAAAATTTTAATTGTTAATTGAAATAACATTTGTTAATACAATTATATAATTTTCAGATGTACATTATCATTTGACATCTGTATATTCTATTGTGTGTTTATCACCCAAAGTCCTGTTTCTTTCAGCTACCACATGTTTCATCCCCTTTATCTACTTTACCCTCCCCCTAAACCCTGTAATTGACCCCATTTACCTCATCTATCTCTCCCTTTCTCCCCAACCCCACTAGTAACCACTAGTCTATATTCCAGGTCCATGAGTCTCTGAAAAACAGTATTTTTTGATCCAAGGTTGGGAACCTGCAGATATAGGGGCTGACTATATGTGTTGTTTCAGGTCATTTTATACTAGAGAACTGGAATCCATGGATTTTGGTATCATGGGGGTGGGTGGACCTGGAAACAAACCCTCAAGAATACCAAGAGACTGTAGTTAAATTTCTAGGGAGTCAAAATTTATACTTAGATTTTTCAGCTGTACCTGTGGGGTGGCTGTTGGCGCCCCTAACTCTTGCATTATTTAAGGGTCAATTGTACTTCCTTTTCCTTTAAATCCTTTTTTACTTAATAGTAAGCTTAAAGAGTGTCAGTAGAAAGCGAGAAGTGAAATCAAAACTGTTGAGTTAGTTTTGTGCAGTGTTTCTACTGTTCTGGTAAGAATGAAATACATATACATATATAAGTTAAGAAATACAAATAGTCTAATTTGGGTAATTTTGCATATGAGTTAAATCCTCTTATATTTGTATTTAAAACTGGCATACTATGATATAAAGAAAGGTAATATCCATGCTAATGATTTACAATTTCCTTTTTTCTTCACTGAGAATGTTATTAAGTAGCAAATAAAAAAATACAATGGTGAGTTGAGAGAATGCCCACTCAAGAAAGAAAAAAGTTTTATACCATAGTACCTTTAGCATAATTCATTTTCTCCTTTTTGAACTAAGCACTATACATATTTATTTTGCACTGGGCTCTAACATTTGCGTAGCCAGCCCTGTTCTGGAGACAGGTGGGCAAACAAAACAGAAAGAATGCCTGTTGTAATGGATCTCCCTTTCAACTGGGGGATAAAATAACAAACAATAAATAAACAAACAAGAAGGCCTCATCATCTTGTAACTGTTTGGGGGATATAAGCAGGGTGACATGATTATCAAAGCAAGGTGATCTATCGTAAGTTGAGTGACAGAGAAAGCCACTTCAAGTAAGTGCTCCTTCAGCTGAGACCTGAAATAGAAATAGTAAATGACTTTGTTGAAGTAAGATTTTCCTCTTTGCACCTAGACTATTACATATTCTAGTCATCCAGAACAAGCCTTATGCTTCTCCACTTTTCTACACTGTGCCTCTGACCCTCAGGTGACCTTCCTCTAGACTTTCTGTCAAATTAACTTCCAGAGACTTTTCTCATCAAAGCTACTAGTAGACCAGGAAAGATTGAGGAGAATAACATGAGATGCCCCTATTTTTGCCCAAGACTCTGGAAAAGTCTAGTAACACAGTTTCTAGAGGAATAATTCCCTTTTTCCGGTAATTCCTGGGAAAAGCCACCTGACCAAACCTCCTACCTTCATTAGTCATATAAAGACAGTATCATCAGACGAAAAGGTGATTTGAATGAGTTCAGATGTTTTACTTAAAACCACAACCAGGTATAACATTTGAACAACTCTTTTTTGCAATCACTTCTTTTCATGTCATGCAAATGCTTGAAAGTGGTCTAGAAAGACATGTCTTAAAAGATGACAATTGGAAATGACAGCAAATAGCAAACATAACTTGTCACATTTAACACAATGTTACAGCAAGGCAAGCTATTTAGCAGTAAACAGATGTGGACTAAATGATAGATTACAAAAAGCTGAATGTAGGCAGGTCACAAAGCATTTTGACATAGCATTATAAAAATACTACCTATAGTAGACAAAATACAATAAACATAATATTTTAAAAAGGATTTAGAAATATGAAAGGTTTATTCTGTGAGAGCTTTTTTCAAAAAGGCAATTGATGTCCCAATTGGAGGAGCAAAGAGTTTTGCCAAGTGAAGCAGAATATGATTATGTAAAGAATTTTAAACCAAGATTTATTTTTTTTTTTTTTCAAAAAAGAATGCTGCACTTGGTAGCAATCGCAATTCCAGTGCACAGAAGCTAGTAAACTGTTGAAATAGTAGGGTATCATTCTTGAGAGGCTAATTTCTATGTCAATTTCTCTCAAGACTATTTGAAAATAAATTCCTCTATCCTATTTGTACTGTCACTGGAAAGAGATTAATGTTGACAATTAAAAGATAGCAAGTAAAAGTTAAATTTAGGCATTTAGGAATGGTATGTCCTCACTAAATATTTGTTAAATGAATAAAAGAGTAAAGTCTAGAAGTTTAGGTGCTAAGACTGTCTTCTGGATGGGGCTATAGAAACTTTTAATGTTTTACAAGGAAATGAGTATAGATTCTCACACAACATGTACAAATATTTGTGTAATTATCTGACATACATCAGCTGTTAGGTCTTAACTCTATACCCATAGTGAATTTGAAAAGTGCAGTCTACACATGGAAAAAATGAGTTTACTTGCCAAATGGGGCACCTGCAGTGAAAAGGGAGAAAAGGCAACCTGACACTTCATTGCAGTCAGTAGCCCAGACTGGTGTGCCAGACTGCCATTGCCTCATCCTGCTAAGGCTACAATCATGACCTCTCTGGGCAAGTCTATTGTGTGATGTGATGCAGCAAGTCATTCCAACTGTGACTGTTCTCTAAGCCAGTCTTCACAGACATGGCCAATTTTTGAGATATTTGGAAGCAGTTAAAGTATCATGAGCAAATGATGTTTATTTTCATGCTTTCAGAATGGGGAAACTTGATGAAGAGATTTACTGAGCTGCTCCCACAAATCAAGGACTTTCAGAATTGAAAGACTTAAGAAGCAACTTGTCAAACTGCCTGTTGATCACACTGTGATGTTTTCTTAAAGTTGTGACAAAACATGGAAATACATTGAACTTGAAATTTCAAGAGAAAAAAGTCAGGAAGCATCAACATATTTCAGAGGTGTTGTTATTTATGGCAAAACTGAACAGATAATGTTTGAGGAAGGCAATCATCTTACAATTAAATAAATAGATAGATGATGATGATGATGATAGATGATAGATAGATAGATAGATATAGATAGATGATAGATGATAGATAGATGATAGATAGATAGATAGATAGATAGATAGATAGATAGATAGATACATTGAAGGATTCTAAAACTACTGATAAAAACAGAGTTGTGATCACAGAAGCAGATTGTCAGTTTTGTTGGATTAGAATCACAAATATTAGGAATAAATGAGGATTTACTCGGAAAGGGTAGCAGTATTTAAGAGCCTCTTGTACACCTAAAGGAAAGGAGGTCTCACTCATAATTTTATTAACAAGTACATGAATCCAAGAACTGATACCTCTATTGTTTATCAAATTCTCACAAATGTTTAATTTTCCTGGCTCTGTTAAAATGCAGTGTTTCCTCAGGCTTCTGAAAACCCAAGCAGAGAGTCATCATGAGTGTCACAAACCTGGAGTTTGAATTAGGTTGTGTGACCTAAATATTAGAAATGACTAAATATTAGAAATGATTCATCATGGTAAAAATCAGCATTCTTATCAACATCTTCAAAATGGACCAAAGATATAATTGGGTATGCATGCAGGAAAGAAACTAATTGAACTGTTTTTATTTGGAGGGACTTTAAAAATTATTACTGTCTTAAATTTCCCATTATTTATAATAGCTAATGAGCTATACTAGTGTTCTAACCTTCAACCATTGGCATTTCTAATTATGTGGCCAACTACCATAAAAAAAAAAAGATTCTCTAGCTCTAAACCATAACATAACATTTGCTGAAAGTAAATCTTGCCTTAAAATTCACTCCTTCCCCTCTGAGGTTACTTTGTGCTCTCTCTGGCAAGGAAGTAAGTTCCATCTGTTTATCTTTAGGCTTGTTCTCACTGACATACTGGCTCACACACTGGCAAAGAGATGTCTGTCACCTTGCATTTCATAAAAGGCTTCACCCCAGTCTCATGAGTCCCATGACCTTCCTGACTCAGACATTTATGATCTATTCTCTTCCACAATATCTTGATCCAGGATACTGGGAAGTGACATAAATGACCAGTCATTGGCTGGTTCTAAGAATACTTCCAAGAATAACTGCCACAAAACTTTTTAACAAAATTATTGGTTTTAAAGATCTAGAATGTTGTCTGTCGACCAAGGTCTAGAATGGAGACTACAAACTAGTGGACAAATCATCCCACAGGCATGTTTTGCTTGGCCAGGCTAGTGTTGGCCTGCTGAGTGTTTAAGAAATATTTAATTAGTTCTCAACATTTAAGAATCGGGAGATTTCACATAAAAATCCAAATTTCTGGCATCACTTGATTGGTAGCACAAAGTCTGCATTCTCACCTGGCAATAATCAGCTGTGGCTCTAATAGCAGTTACCCCATACATGGGCCAAGCTCACTCCAGTTCACTATAGTGTCTACTGCTCTGTACCAGACCTGCTTTACTTGTATCTATAACCTGTCTTGCTTAAATAGGCTTTCAATGTTGGGATCTTTACTTTACAACTACAATGTGCCTACCACAATGCTAAGAACTGTGGGGGCACAACAGGAAGAGGGCTAGAATCTGTGAGCCTTCCTGGGTTATCAACTGCTTAAAGAAAACAACAGCAACAACAACAACAATAATAATAATATTAATTTATGGATCAATTAAGGTCTTAATTGGGAAGTATCAAGCACAGAAGTAGCCTCTGACCTATACACACCAGTAATAAGAGGCTTGTTCATAGAAGTGATGGCCAAGAAGAGCTAGCTCTGTGCAGGAAGAGCTCAACAATTTGTCTAGATAGGCCATGAATTTTCCTCTAACATGGAGTTTAGAGAGTCTTTTATGATTTATCCACTTACTCCTTTTATTTTTCAACAAATATCTACAAACTGGTGGGAAGGCCATAAAGGTTCACCACTCAGATCTCTCTTCAAGTGAAACTTTGTAAGGAATTTCATGGAGTATAGATCCAGATGCTGCTCCTTTGGATCCACTGTGAATCCACTTTCTCCAGGATTACTTTCAGCCACTGCCTGAGCACAGTAGAGGTCCTGGAACCAGGCTACCCCTGCCCAACATGGGACTTCTCTAATGGGCAATCTTTACATGGGCCACCTCCATTTCAGGCTTTGGCACATCAATGTGGCTAAAGAATAATGAAGGAGGGAAAGAATGGAATGAGCAAGGATGTTGGAGAACAAGCAAGGACCCTGATTGCTTTGGGTTTGTAAACCACAGTGAGTTTAGAGCTGGTCCAGGAGAAAAATATCTTTCATATTCAAAGATTAATAAAGTTCTTTCAGGTCAAGTTAGAACACTGAAGGCATATATCTGCTGCTAAATATTGCTCTAAATAGACAAGGATTTTCATTATTCAAATATAAAACTTTTGGATGCACTTGTATTGAGTAGGATTCATGGACCATCCTGAGAAACTAAATATTATATCTATACAAAATGCAGGGGTCCAAGCGTGTGTGTGTGTGTGTGTGTGTGTGTGTGTGTGTGTGTGTGTGTGTGTGTGTGTGTGTAAAAACAGATTGTAAGCTGAGCATCACTCCTACATGCTTTCAAAGGAAGAGAGGATTGTGAACTGGAAAAAATCCAAGAGAATTTCTTCGAGAAAGGGCAAAACTGGCTTATCAAAATCATATTTCCTGCTAGGAAAAGGGTAAAAAGCCAGATAATTTGTTTTGCCAATACCAGCTGACTAGATTTTTATTCTAAGAAAATAAAAGAGTCAACACTCACTGCAAATATGCCACCACCCTGTCTAATTCACTGGCCATTAACAAGGCTTGCAGCAGTACTTGAGCAGATGTTAAAATACAATGAAATTTGGAGAGGGATTCTTGTGCCTAGGTATAGAGAGATGTACAATTTGTTTGAAGAGTAGTCTATGTATAATAGCATCAAGAGTTGTCATCTCTGGCATATAGCTATTTCCCTTGTTGTGGAGAGTCCTGAAAATATGTTTCTTGACCATATTCCCAGAAGGCTATTGTTAACTTCAGCTCCTGCTACTGCCCAAAGCATGGTTTGGGTTTTAGGAGACTTTGCCTTTTTCCCTTGCTTTCCACCCCACTGGGGCAGGACAGTAAGAAACAGATTTATGATAGCACACCAAGCCTTTCCTTCGGTGAGTCACTGGACAGCTACACACATTAGAAAAGTTTCCTGAAATAGAACTGCATTATCTGAGGACTGGAAAGGGGGCTGGAAAAACTCACTTAGCTATTGGAAAACTGATGAAAGCCCTGGATGGTTTCCCATTGTCTGAGGAGCTCAAGTTCTCTAAGTAGGCCCCCAAATATCCATCATTTAGCCTTTGTTAAGCTGAATCAACATTATGCCTGAGCATTAAAGACTCCAACTTATTATCTCATGAGAAAGTGCCAACTATTTGAAATATAAGTTGGATTTTAAATTTTCTTTTTTTAAAATTGTATTTATTATTAGTTTCAAGTAAAAAAAACATTGATTGGACACTTGTATAGTTTATAAAATGATCCCCTTAATTGCTCTTTCTCTCTGGCTCTCCTCCTAGCCACTACATTAATGCTAACTGCATTCCCTATGCTGTGCTCCCTATCCCTGTGACCATCTATCAACTACTAATTTGTACTTTCAATATAAAGACTTTTAAATTAAATTTTTGATCATATCTAACAAATAAAGCTTATATATAAGTTACTAGATCTATAAATGTTCAAAAAATAAATATAACTATATCATCACACCAGATCAAGAACTAGATATTACCAGCATCTCAGAAGTCCCCTTTCCTGCAGAGGATAATCACCATCCTGGATTCTATCACAGGTAAGTTAACTTTCCTTGTTTTGTATTTTATATAAATTAAATCACACCATATGCATTCTTGAGCTCAAGAAAGAAATCCTTAGCATTTCCCATTTAATATGATATAGCATATAATTTAAATATCAAATTAAAGAAGGTTCTTTCTATTTCTAGTTTCTTATGAATTTTCATCATGAATAGATGTCAAATTTTTTGAAATGCTTTTTTTTATTTTATTGAGATGGACTGCTTTTATCTATTTAATATAGTGAATTACATTTGTTCATTTTTCTAATGTTAAATTAACCATCCAAAACTAAAATAAAATTTATTGTCAATATTGCATTATTCTTTTGGTATATCACTGGTTTCAAACTCTCTAACTCAGAAGTTTACACTTTGTGTTTATGAGAGAGTTGAACTATAATTTTAATAAATTTTATTTTTAAAATAGATATTTTAGACTATTCAGTTTCTTTAATTCTTTTGTCAGTTGTAGGGAGTAATATTTGCTTAAAGAATTTGTGCATTCTATTCAAATTACCAAACATGTTGGTGTAAAGTTTATCACAAAGCCCTCTAAGTATCTTTTAATAACTATATGACCTGTAGTAATGTTCTCCTTTTAAATTCTGGGGTTAATTGTTTTTTTATTTTCTGATACACTTTGCTAGAGATTTATCAATTTTATACATCTTTTCAAGAAATTAGCTTTTGGGTTTGCTCATTATCGTATATTTGTGGTTTTTGTATTTCATTGGTTTATCCCTTTATTATTTATTTCCATTTATTCTTCTTAAGTTTTACTTGATGGGCCTTTTGCTCCTTTTTACTTATTTCTTAAGATGAAAGTATAAATCATTGATTTCCTGACTTTCTTTATCTTTCTCTATTTAGATATATCAATTATCCTTTAAGTAGTGTTCTAGCTGCATGCCACAAGTTTTGATATGGTATATCTTTATCATCTTTCAGTTCAAAATATGTTAACTTTCAATTTGATTTCTTCTTCAGTCCATAAAATATACATAAATCTTCTTTTTCCAGGTAGTTAAATTTTTTCTAATCATCTTTTGTTACCTATTGCTTTTCTTGATTCCATTCTATATAATTTCAATCCTTTAAAATTTATTAAGACTTGCTTAATGACTTGGCATATAATTAATTTTGGTTAGTATTTCATGTGCAACTGAAAAAGGTTATTTTGGGGTGCAATATTCTATATTTATTAATTTGGTTCAGCTTTTTTATATTATTTTGAGATTTTTGGTTGGACGTTCTATCAGCTATTGACTTAAGTATATTAAAAGCTCCTATGATTATGATTATGATTTATCTGTTTTTCATGTTGTTTTTTAAGTTTATAATTGTTTGTTGTAACATTATGTTTTGAGATTTTTCATGTTATTTTTTTCAATTAAAAAATGTTTTGAAGACTTTTAGGGTGCAGTCAGATTTAATGATATGCAACTCTGAAAAGAATTGAACACTTTATGATTAAAAAATGCTCCTTTAAAATATGTAATGAATTATTTTTTATAAATTTCAATTTCCCTATATATGCTTATGTATACATACCTATATGTATAGATATAGATAGATAGATGATAGATAGATGGATGGATAGATGATAGGTAGATGGATGGATAGATAGATGATAGATAGATAGATGATAGATAGATAGATAGATAGATAGATGATAGATAGATAGATAGATAGATAGATAGATAGATAGATAGATAGATAGATAGAGATAGATGATAGATGGATGGATAGATGATAGGTAGATGGATGGATAGATGATAGATAGATAGATAGATAGATAGATAGATAGATAGATGATAGATAGATAGATAGATGATAGATAGATAGATAGATAGATAGATAGACAGACAGACAGATAGACAGACAGATAATAGACAGACAAGTAATAGATATAGAGATACATATCCTTTTGGTTCTGTTTCTTTAGAACTCTAACTGCTCTAACTGATATGTCAGCATTTATGCAATTCCAGAACTCAGCAAATATTCTGTGAGGAAATGTGGTCACATGTTCTAAGCTCCTGATTTTCAATGTTTTATTCTAATCTGATAAGAATACAAAAACATTTCCTATTTTTTTTCTTCAGAAAAGATTCATTCCCATATATTTTCATGACTCCGTGGCCTTTGATAGGCAATTTCCAAATTTGTAACGCCCTCTTTGCCTAGAGAATGACTGAACTTCAAAACTAAGACTACAGATTTTTTTAGTGGCACCTTGTTTATAACTATTCATCAATATATATACTTCACAAATATTTTTTGAGCCTCTGCCATGTCACAAACTATTCCTCCTGCTGTCAAGCAGTTTTTAATTTTGATTAGAAAAATTAAACCCCAAAATGAAGACCCATTATTGGTTATAATATTTTTACCTGTACACATTAAAGTGAGATAATGATAACATAATGTACATATCAGTATAAAAGAATCAATTTCCTTTTTCTTTGGGAAGATTTTATCTATTTGGAGATTGTGTCCTTAATATTTTCCATGTCAAATATCTTTTCTTGTTTCTTCTTCCAGAAAGCATATTATAGGTTAATGACAGCTTAAAAAATCAAATAAAACCAAATAAATTTTAAAATCATGTTTTTAAAAGTATCAGAGAGCTATGGAATAATAGGGACTAGATAAACTAAAATTTAAAAGAGCGAAAATATGGCTTAGCTGGCAGGAGTGCATTTGTTGATTGTGTATATGAACTCATTCATGATTGGTCTTTACCTTGGGAGTATTCATGAAAATTTATAAAGCATTTAGTTATTTTGAATATGTCTGTATAGTTTTAGCACATGTTGAGATGGAAGAGCAATAAGATGAAGCTAAAAAGGGGGCAGAGGTGATTGGGGAGGTACATGTACCAAAATCACTTATCTACTATGAAACATTTCCTATGAACACATTAAGGAATTTATGAAAGCTAAGTGACACAATCCCATTTACACTTGTTGTGTTTGATTCATCACTCACAATCTTTACAGATGAGAACTGTAATTAAACCCAAGTATTTATCATAAAAGTATTAATGTACTCTTTTTTCCCAACTTACTGGGTTGTACATCTCTTTCCAAATCCACTTACAGCTACTTCTGTTTGATAGCAATATTTACATTATAAAGATGGGCATTCGCTACAAAGCTTGGCTTTTTTTTCTTTCCCCCTCTAAAGAGCAACTTGTTGATTTTTACCTGTAGGTACTAGAGTTAGGATCATAAAGTTTGCAGTTTTATTGGGGACCATAATAATATAGAAAGAGGCCTGTGCACTGTGGAATATTATGGACCCTCCAGATGAAGGTCAGCAAGCCTCCTAAGTGATCACCAATGCCTAGAAATGTTGCTTTGGACTGAGTCCTTGGCTCTGACTGCAACATCTGAAAGTCTGGCCTGCAGTCAGGCCAAGAGGAGTACTGTGATATCTGACTATGAATGGACCTAACCCTCAAGGGCAAAAGCTGAAATTATCAACTAAAATAATAGAAAAGTTTATCAGACTAAAATGTTGATTGGAGGCTGTCATTAGAAAATAAGTAAGTCAACCTCAATTTTATACCAAAGTAGTTGAGATGTTCTATAGATCAAAGAGAAATAATTCATAGCTCTGATTGCCTGGAATTCAGGGTCATTCAAGTTAACCAGAATCTTAAAATACTGCATCAATAATTCAATAAGGACTTTCAAAGATAATTATTTACCAAGAGGAAGTTAGATGACCCAATGAGCTTAACTGATTTATGCAAAAGGTATTTCCTCCCTCTCCTAGACCTATTTGTATTGTAATCAAACTACCATAAACTTTTTCAAATGCTTATTTGTATTTTTTCTGGATTTCTAGTGAATAAATGAAAAATAAAAAGCCAAATCCTTTACTTTTCAAATATCTGGAAATGAGAATCCAGTTAATGAATTTTTTCTATATCCATGTCTATATATATCTTCTGGTCAGTACCAATTCCAAAAAGGAAACTTTCTAAGAGAAGAGAAAAGTAATTAAACTTTAGCTTTGTAGTATAGCAATTTACTAGCCCTAATAAATATTCGGTGGAAAAAAAAGAACTCAAAAGTTGAAGTTAAATTGAATTTTAAAAAGTTATCTACTGACTTCCTTCACCTGTGTAACTGTATCCTGCCTTATCATAAATCATGCACAGTAGTAGAAAATTATGGGAGACATAATGAATATGTATTTTGTGGCCTCTATGACTCAATTATTTGTTATTTCATCAAATCTTGACAAGGACCTTGTTGAAGTAGATGTTATTACCCCCATGTTACATTTAAGGAAACTGAGTCTCAGAATGATAATGTGAGTTGAACAAGGTCAGAGAGTAAATATTAGAGACTGTTTTAATCCCAGGTGTCCCAGTTTCAAGTCCAATGGTTTTCCCAGAGCTGTCTTGATATTGCACCGTGGTTTCATATAATTCGTCCTTTTGGTCATGGTAAGAATATTAATGAATATGATAACCAATGATTTAGTAAAAGAACAATTTTAAAAGTGTAAGTTTATTAGAAATGGCCAATTTAGTTTTATAAGTGATAGGTCATACTGAAATAAGTGACTGGATTCTTCTAGGATATAGTTTTCATAGTGACTGTGGAAAGACTTACACTATGTAGCTGGAATTCCAAAAAGGTTTTGGTAACATCTCAGAGATTATTAGCTCAGATCTTGGACTGAGGGTAAAGTATCATAATAGATAGAAACCAGGCTCAAAACAGCAACTGCAAGAATACATTTTTCCAGCTAGAAATAAAGCAAAAGTAAAGCGACCAATGGTCAGATCGCATATTTTTAATTGTCATTTATAGAAATATTTAGAATCGTAAATGTAATGCTTCTGGTGTACTGACAATATACAAATTAGGAAAAGAGTCATCTAGCTAAATTTAGAAGAATGTGTTTATTTTAGCACACCTCAAATAATTATTACAATTAAACTAAATGCTTTTATGAAGAAATAATGAGTCAATTGGCTAGACAAGTATCTGAATGTAGAAACCAGCTCAGAGTAATCCCCAAAGAAAGAAAGTACATGAAGCCCTCTCATGTCTACTGTGTTTTGTTTTGGTAGTGAAAGAGGTATAAATATTAAATACATAAGAAATAAAAACAGGATATAATTAAAAGGAAATATATGCAATTCAAAGTCAAAAGAAACTTAAATTATCACCTTATTTTTCATCCAAGGTTAACAATTCTCCATTGACCCTCAAAACTTTTTATTAACTAGTTTACTCCAAATGAACTATTATCTATCATCCCCACACATCTCTCTCTCTCTTTTCCCTCACTCTCATTTCATATTCTTTATTCCTATTCTACTTCAAGCTTTCATTTTTACCTCCATATTTTCTGTATAGCAATAAAATGTCTCTTTGCTCTGCCATCTGTCTCTATTTGATGCCTAAGATCAAAGCCGAATCCCATGAACAACAACAAAAAAAGATTAAATGAAGAAATTATCTGTCTCTTCTGGTTTTCAGGGGTCAACCATACTTTAATGATATTTTCATGTCCTGCATCATATATTTCTCTGTCCCATTTTTATTCTTTTAATTTCTACTCATTTCTATGTTGTTTATGGCTATTCAACTACTCATGTGAGTAATACTAGACATTCCTGTAAAGCTAAAAAGTCCTAGAGAACAAAGATGATGCATTTTATTTCATTTACATTTTTACAGCATCTCCAGGGGAGGTAGGCAAACTATGGCCCATGGACCAAATGTAGCTCTCGACCTATTTTTATTTTATTTTTTTGAGATGATTTTTTTGTGATGTCTTTGTTGACCTTTGGTATCAGGACAATTTTGACCTCATATAATGAGTTAGAAAATGTTCCTTTCTATTCAATTTTTTGGAGAAATTTGAGAAAAATTGGAGTTAATTATTCTTTAAATTATTGGTAGAATTAATCTGTGAAACTATCTAATCCGGGGCTTTTATTTTGGGGGCATCCACATATTTTTGTGTGGCCCATGAGCTAGCATAGTTTTTATATTTTTATCTGATTGGAAAAAATGGAAGAAAAATAACATTTTATGACATATGAACACTATATGAAATTCAAATTTTAGTGTCCATAAATTTGTACTGGAGCACAGCTATGGTCTTTTATTAATGTATTTATTGTCTATGGCTGTTTTCACAATACAATGACACAGCTAAATAGTTGCCACAAAGCCCAGAGAACTAAAATGTGCATATTTTCCACAAGCACCAAAGACCATACAAGGCACTTTGCATATGGTAATATTTTTAAGAATTCTGCAAAATATTATGTCCATAGTTTTATAGGTAAGGAAATAGATGTAGAAGCACACTCCCTTACAGAAATATACTTGCTCCTGTTGCATAGATGGTAAACAGTGGATTTGGAAGAACTACTAGTGTTGCCTGATTCAAAAACAGATATTTATATATATTATATTGTCTCCCAAGGGGCATTATTCAAGGACTCCTCTTTTGTTTAAGCTTCATTTTTTCATCCTCAATACCTTAAAGAGGGAAAATATTCTAAATATGAAAAGTTGTTGATATTAAGGAAGGTAGATTAGTTTCATAAAATTGGAATCACACATTACTTTTATTCCAAGTAAGTATTTTGGAGAGGGGTGATCTACTGCTTGTCAGCCCCCTGCAGGTTCTAATTAGAACGTACCAAAGAAACAGAACTTTTTCCCACAGGGTTTCTCAATATAATAAAAACCCCCTAAAATTTCAAAGAGCTTAAAGATATCTTCTTATTCCTTGAGTAAAGATAAATTATACTCAGCCTAATTCTAGTGTTAGGTTTTCTTTCTTCTAATAGTGTGTAATTATAATGCTAATATATGTAACATAAATGTGAGTTTAAAAAAAAAACAGAGTATTTTAATAAAAACATCACATTCCTCATCTAGCCTACACTGAAAAGAGTTAATGAGTCAGGACTTAAGGCTGAGATATAATTCTAGGTCTTGATGCCAATATCATGTTCAACTAATAAACTATCATAATAGTACTTGTTCATTTTAACATATCCCAAATTGTTAATCCTGAATTGTTCCTAGTCAAGATATGCATCAACAACAATATTGTCATAGAGAAGAGATCATCCACTGGTGGAAGTATAACTCCAGTTTATCTTGGCTTTTGTAGATGACCATGATCCAATTTTACCTTCATGCCCAAGAATAGAAAATCTTAATGTTACTTCTCAGTCCACTACTTCAAGTGGCTCATTGTGGACACTTGGGAATTTCATTCCCAAATGTCTATTAACATAAATCATAAAAAAGTAGTCAAGGTTTATAGTATATTTCAGTTTGAATATATACTTTCAGTATGGGAACATTAGAGAAAGCCATCATATCATTGGAAAGAATTCATTTTAATATCCTGGGAAAATGACACAGTAGACTAATACTATATCTTATTTAATAATTGATGTTGCTCAGTTATCTTTTTTTCAAATGAAAATTTTATATTCTACATTTTTTAAATTAAAACCACTCTTTTATGTGTTAGTAATTGTTCACTATGTGATAATCATTGTATTCAATGAAAGAATATGAATTTAGATCTATTTGTTCTAAGTTTGAATATACAGACATAAGAAAATGAATATTGTATTAATAAGAAGACACTTAGACCACTATTAGAATGGGAAAATATATTTGCAAGCAATGACTCCAATAAGGGCCTAATATCCAAAATATACAAAGAAGTCATACGACTCATAACAACAACAACAGAAAACAATCCAATCAAGAAATGGGCAGAGGACCTAAACAGTCACTTCTCTGAAGAAGACATAAAAATGGCCAATAAATATGTAAAGATGCTCAACAGAGCCCACTATTAAGAAAAGGCAAATCAAAACCACAGTGAGATATCATCCCACACCTGTTAGAATAGCTATAATCAACAGGACAAGTAATAACAAATTTTGGAAAGGATGCAGAGAAAAAGAAACTCTCATACGCTGCTGGTGGGACTCCAAATTAATACAGTCACTACGGAAAACAGTATGGAGGTTCCTCAAAAAACTAAGAATTGATCTACCATATGATCCAGCAATCCTTCTACTGGGTATTTACCTCAAAGATCTGAAAAGATATTTGAACACCAATACTCATAGCAGCATTATTCACAGTAGCCATGGAAGTAACCAAAGTGTCTTATGATAGATGATCGACTAAAGAAGCTGTGATATATGTATACAATGGAATATAACTCAGCCATAAGAAGAGATGAAATACTGCCATTTTAACAACATGAATGAACCTCAAGATAATCATGATAAGCGAAATAAGCCAGACAGAAAAAGTTGAAAATCACATGATATCACTTATATGTGAGATATAAACCTAAATGCAACAAATGAACAGTATAAACAAACAGAGACTCATGGTCGTGGACAATAGACTAGTGTTTACCAGAGGGAAGGGGGGAGGGGGGGGAAGATAGATGGAGTAAAAAGGGGATCAAATATGTGGTGACAGAAAGAAATCTAACTATGAGAGGTGAACATATAATGTAAATATACATATGCCTTACTGTTAAAATGTACTGCTGAAACTTACTATATTTTATTAACCAATGTCACCATTAAAATAATTAATTAATTAGTTAATTAATTTAAAAAAGAAAGACACTCATCTCAAACATCTTACATTAGTCATCTGGGCTTTGACCATTTTATTACCAGTCAAAATCCATTTAGAGCTTCCTCCTTACAGATGTACTTTTTTGACATTAGAAATAATTTGAGAAAAAAGCATCTGTTCATGCATTTTTTTTTCATATCAACTCATAAGCTTTGATCTGGTTTTCTTTAAAATAAATACAATACATCTTGAAACCTATTTAAATTCTCTCCTTGGAAACAACTTTTCTCTAGAATTGAAAGGTAGCTAACTAACTCAGTTTCACATTTACATTACTCAGACTTTTTCTTTTTCTATGCTACTTACTATGCCAACATTTTATTCTTTGAGTGAAAAAATATTTCAGAAGGTTCACACTCATGGATTTCAAGTACCATTGCTGCCAACAAACAGAGGTAAATGCTATAGTCAAAACCTCTAAACTCTAAATTCTCATATAATTTCTAAGTTCTCCAACAGGCTTCTAAAACTATATATTCACAGACAGTCCAGGAAAATTTATACCAGATGGGAGCTTAATTTCCATATCTGTTTCTTGCTTCTTTAGCTCTTGCCCTACATCAGAGGTAGACTTAGATCTGTTCTGAGTTTCCTATTCTTGGGTGACACAGTGGCTTTCCTGGACTTGCAAGCTGAGAGCGCCTCTCTGCTCTAGCATCACCCTACCACAACTTCATCATGAAACAGAAGAAAGAACACACAGAGGGAATAAAAATAAAAGAGAGATACTGCTTACATTCATTTTTATTTATAACCCCTTTATTTCTTCTTCAAAACTTCTATTCCTGGCTACTACATAGTGACTGCTGAGAACTCCATTTGTCCTTAAACTTCTTCCTCTTTCTCTCACTATGTATATCCCAGACACTGTGCTAGGCACAGGGGTTATGATGATGGGCAATGCAGCAAAGTTTGAGCACACACAAAACTACAAAGCTGCTCCAGGCTCCCACATTTATCTATATTCTTCTTATTAGTTTAACAGTATGATTATTATGTTTCCAGCTCAAAGGGTAGCTGAATAAGCTTTAATGTTAAAATAAACAATAACAGAATAATCAAGGTACAAAGCATATTCAAACATTTCTCTTCATTTGACACATTTTTATGAATATTGTTTCATGTCCCAAGCACTGTCATGTGTGCTGAAAACATAGTTATAATCAAGTTTAACAAAAGTCTGCCCTTTGTCAAATAGTTGTTCTCTGGTGAAAGGCAATAGATGATATAAAAGTATACAAATAAATTCATAAGTATGATAAATTCAGAGAGTGATGTGATTTATGAAAGAAATTAAAGTGAATTATGAGCCCAAAAGTGAATAAGATGTAGCAAGCAGGAAGATCTACATTAGCCAGTGTGGTGGATGAGAGTGCATGGACTGTAAAAAATCCACCTGAGCAAAGGTCTGGAGTAAAATATCATGGACAAAGGGAACAGCATCTGTAAAAGCCTTGATTCAGAAAAAAGCTAGTATGTTCTAGGAACAGAACTGTCCAGACAAAGTAACTCATTCCTGATGAATAAAAAATGGGCTCTGGGTGCAAGAATAGGTCAGAGGATAGCAGGGGTGAATCACATAGATCCTGGTAGGCCAAAATCTGGACTTTGGATTTGACCCTAAATGAGATGGGATGGTTTTGGAAGGTTTTAAGTGTGCGTGTGGGTGAGTGGAAGGATGATATGATTTACATGTTAAAAACATCCTGCTGGCTACTGTGCTGATTTGTGAATGAACAAAAAGGAGGCAAGAGCAGGAACAAGGTAAACAGGCACAACACAACATGTGATGCCTTGAAGTTTATACGGCAAAAATCATCAGAAAGAGAAAAATAACTACTGAGTTTGCCATGCCAAACATGGGTCTAGAGGTAGAGGGCTTCTGCCTACTACAGGTTGACTGGGCACAAATCTCAGGATCTTTTCCTATAGAACCCTCCTCTCTTCAAACAGTATGTTGTAAAGAGGAGGGCAGCTTGTTTTCAAACAAGTCAGGCTGTGCTCAAATCTCAGTTTTATCATACCACCTCTCTCACCTCAGTTTTCTCCTCTGTGAAATAAAACTCATGGGCTCTCCCCTCAGGAGGGCTGTGGGGATTAGATGAGATAGTACAGGTGGAAGCACCTGAGAAATGTTAGTTTCCCTCTTCACTGAGAGTGGCACATCTTGTGGAGGCAGTGCAAGAAACAACTTTTTGTTTTCTGCATCCAAGACTAGAAGGGGCTGTATTTAGAAATGATTCTTCCATAAAGAACAGAAATATAATATGAATAGGGGACTAGAAAGGTCATTTTAACCTACTTTATTGAATCAACAAGAAACTAGAACTAAGTGTAAAAAAAAATGTATCAAGAAAATGCAGTCATGGAAAAGGGTTGCCCAACTCCATGCCAAAGCAAATCTCTGCATAACACCTTCTTTGAGACAAAGCCTGAAAACAAATGTTTGTGTAGTTGTAAACTGTTTCAATGTGCATTCCTTTTTATAATTGTGGGGATGTGATTTGGATGGTGAAGCAGATTTCAAGTTTGGATCTGCATGTAAAGAAAGGGCCAAAATGAACGTTGGAGTAATAACTTTCACCTGACAGCCAGTGGAGGGGTTTACTTGGGTAAATCGTTTCCTAACTGACAGTTTTAGGCCCTGGCAACTGCAGTAGAAATAGAGTCCAAATCCTTTTGAGAGACTGTAACTCTAAAAGCTGTGTTAATGTGATAGATTAAATGTACCAAAGCTGAGGCAGCCCAGCAGTGGACCCCTGTGCTGGGGATTGCCTTTTCCTGGTCTCACAACTGTTTATTTTGATTGCTTTAAGTGTTACAAAGCCCCATTGCCTTCTTTTTAAATTTCTGGCCCAACTCTACTCACATTGCTGGTTCATTTGAACTTTTTTCCAACTTTTGCTTCCTCACAAACCTTGCTAATCATGTGGTCCAAGATTTCGGGCAGTGAAGTTTGGTTACCCTGAACAGCCATGTTGACCAGAATTCTCTTTTTCCCAGGCATTTTCAGAACCTGTTTACACACATTACATCTGCAGTAGTTAATTTATGCTGTACGACAAACAGCCTCAAAAATCTCAGGACCTCATGGGATCAGTAGGTAGACTATGTTTTGGCTAATTTAATCTGAGCTCAGCTGGGAAAGTGGCTATGATTTGGAATATTGATTTGTTCATTTGGCTTCAGGCTTTGAGTTGGGTGCAGGTATGTCTCACATGTCCTTTTTCATACTGAGGCAAGTAGCTACCTGGGGGCTGTCCTCATGGTAAATGGAAGAAGCACATATTTCGATCTTCTGTTCACATCACTTCATTTTGCATTCCACAGGCCAAGGCAAGTCATATGGCCAAACCCAAAGTCAATGAACAAAGAAATATATTTCTTCTTTAGAGGGAGAAAGGAAAGTCACAAAGCTAAAAGCATGCATGTGTAATTCTAGCATAGAGATAAATAAAAAGTTGGAAACCAATGAGCTAATCTACTACAACCTTCTTCAGGTCCTCGTCCTGCTTCTGGTCTTGGTCAGCAGTAGAAGGGGAAACATGGAGAATTTAGAGTCCCCATGAAGTATCATATTTACTTCTTCACCTTCTACTCTATTTATTCTCATATTTGGATTTTTCCTGGGTCTGACTAGCTTATGTGTACTAATAAAGTCACTTAAATAATAAAAACTCTAATTTTACTGGTCACACTCACTTCCATTGATGTAACATGTAAGATCCACTTCAGAAACTTCCCCAGTTAAACATGGGACTCCGCAGGAGTGTCTGACATAATGTCACAAAGACTCATTTTCTGTCCTGCCCTGGTGCTATCTTGCTGCTGCAGATGCCTGTGAATCATCCAGGAGAGGGAGCCTCATCGGCAGAAGTATCATAAGGGCCCCTGTGACAACTTCTTAGAGCTCATGAATTCTAAACCTCAGCATTTTAAAGAGGCAATGTATTCCTCTAGTTTCTGCTATGAGGCCAGAGAAACATAACTACATGTTCCCTTGTCACCTTCTGTCACCCTTTTTGTCATATTCTGAAGAAGAGCTGCTTATCACCTTCATGCCAAACTAAATACAGCAGGTACTATCAGTGTCCTCTGCTGTGCCCCTTGAATCTCTCACTCTGCTCCAGCTATCTTCCAACTAACAATATCTGCATCTTTGTGACTAGGGGTCTTTCTTTTTTCCAAACTGTAAAAGGCTACTCTGACCTCATGTACAGTAGACCAGAGGTACCAGGGAATTAATAACCACCAGAGCCCTCAATCACTGACTCTCAGCTTGGTTTATCCATCATTATCCTCCATGTGAAATGATCCTATGGCCTGAGTTTTGCACTGGTCCTCAGAATTTCAAGCCATCTACTGGGGTAGTCAGCTTAATATGCTACCCTTTATTCGCTGCCCTTCTTTCCTTGTATCACTTTCCTACTCTTCAGTTTGTGTTAATTTTACCCTTTAAATAAAACTTGCACCCAAATATCATGATCAGTTTCTAGAGAATCAAACCAGGACACTGAGTCACTTATGGAAGCAGTTCTTCAACTTTTGCCTCTAGCCTCTCAACCTATAGGGCTAGTTAAAAAAAAGTCTTTCAATATTCTGTTTTCCACATGCTCTGAATCTCTACCCCTCTTGCCAGGATGAAGGCACCTTCCTGTAGACCAATATAATCATACAAATTGTTAGGAGGTTAGTTGTTATAAAACCACCAACAAGTCTCCCAAGTTAATGCCTGGATCCAACTTTGTGCATAACTCTTGATCAAATTCACCACATTTCCGATGGACATTAATCAAATTTTATAATGCTTCTTGAATTAATTATATGTGCAAAGAACTATGGTAGATACTAGGAACACCAAATTACATGAGAAATGGCCTATGACTGTAAGAAAAGTATGATCTGATGGAAGAATTCTTCTCACTGAGGCAAATGAACTTCTCTCTGCATTTTTTTAATCTTTCACTTGATAATTTGAGAAAAAAGAAACAAACCTTTGTAACTAGAAAAAGAAAACACCCAAATGTTTAAATTATGGTTAACCTAGTTGGTTGAGCCAAGTGCTTATAAGACAATGCAGGCCATGGAAAATCCTGTTTCCTCCTACTTGCCTATGACCAGAACTGGGCCTTGCATAAAGTAAGCTCACAATGAATGTTCATATCATGGATAAAGTGCTCACCCAGGATTCTGTGCAGTTCAGGGACTTTCCTGGGAAAATCATATCAATTCCGTGGGTGCCACCGTGGCACTGCAAAATCAAACATTCTGTATTTAAAACTATGCATTTTTAAAGGAGGTTTTATGATAACATTTCTAGAATACATTCTTGGGCTAAAGAGGGAAACTGCTAAATGGTGTTAAGAGTGAGAAAATCATCTGGGACAAGTATGGAGAATTCTTGTTAGATTTTACTTTCTAAATTTGTCCCAAAATGTGATTTTTGGTCAGAATCATGAAGAGGAAGAAGAAAATCCATATTCAGCTCACAAAATATTTAGTGCCTACTATTAGCCTCAAGCTGTGCTAGGCACTGAAGCTACCACATTAAAAAAAAAAAACAGACAAAACTCTGATATCATGGAGCTCACTACCCTCTCATCTCAGTTTACCTGACCCAGAGTCACTTAGCCACACATCAATCCCAAATTCATCTTTCCCAGGTTGCTCAGAATCAATTTATTGCATTCATACATTTCTATACTTTATCATTTTATCTGATGACCTGTTGGGGATTTAATATTAAGTTCTGAATATTGCCCAAGCATCACCTGAGAACAAGAAAGAACCACATTCACAAATTACATCTCAAGGGAGTTCACAAGCCTGTTGCTCTGGTATGAACCACAGTTCTTCAAAGCAGATCAAAGAAATGTAAACACTGCAATACCCATCTACCTGGTTGGCAATTTTCCATAAAATGTAAAGACATATTTAATAAGAAAAATGGATTTAGAGTTCTCACAGCTGCTTTGAGAAATTGTGAAGATAAGGCGAATCAGTGTTGAAGGGAATGAGGAGGAGATAGAAGAATTATTAAAATATCAAAAGGAAAATCAGTAAATCTGAAACCCCAGACCTGGAAACAATTAGAGGTCAGCTGGAAAATGTCAAGAATCAGCATAAAAAGATGTAATTTTTAATAACTCTAAAATAAAGTATGCTGTTAGCATGCTAAGAATTGAGTTAGGGGTGAAAAGAAGTATGGAGAAACGTGGTTTGTTTGTAATCCTTGGGGATGCCAGGGCCAGCACAGAAGAATCTCCCCTCAAGGCACTGCTCTGTGTCTTACCCTTAATGCAGCACACAGGCTGGTATTCCCCAGGTATGTCTGGCAGTTTTACTACTCAGTTATTTCAAAACCCAATGTACCCCAGATTTGTTGAAATGGCACCAATTCAAACTGGGAAGTTAGGGCTATTGAATACTTTTTACCAAAGAGCCTTACCTTTTCAAATAAATACATGTTTACTTATCTGTGTATTTTTGTGTTAAATTGATACTTTTAAATATTAAAGTGTTTGGGGAGCTACTCAAAAGTAACTTAAGCAATGATTTTCACATTTAGCAAGTTTGGCAGATCTCACCAAGACATCAGTGTGCAGCTAAACTGGAAAACGTTTTTTTTTTTTTTAGGACTTATGAATGAGCACAACTTCAAGATCATTTCAGACACAAATCATTTTCCGAAGGAAGAAAGAGTGAAAACTGCCTTGAATACCATGAAAGGTAAGAAGACAGGGGGATCCCTGGAAAGTTTGGACACACATTGTCCAAAGTATTCTCTATGGAATATTAGTTCTGAGTGATTTGAATAAGCACTCCATTAGAAAACAATACAAGCAAACAAACTAGATCCGAATATCAAAGAAGTTAGCAAAATGCTTGGTTACCTCAAATTAAACAGATTTCTGTAGTGCATGACTTTTCAGAACCTCGACAAGATCTGAATTGGACTATGAATCTCAGAATCCGTGTGTGGGTCGGCATTTAATATTGTACCATTAAAAAGTTATTCCAACTCAGGACAATTTTCTTTTTGGTCATCTTGCCAGATTTAATTATAAATTGGGTTTTTCCTTGTCATCAGGTGTTAATATCTTAAGTAAATTGAATTCAAATGGACCACTGACTACAAGGATAAGGATTATAGAGAATACCTCTGGCATCTTTTTCAAATTTCACTTCTTCTAATAAGGCTTCTGGAATAAAAGAGAACTCCCATGTGCTTGCTTCTGAACGCCCTCTGATCTTCTAAAGGGGATCAATTTCATTGTCGCCCCATTAGTTTGACCACATTCAGGACCCCAGCCATGCACCAGGCCAGTCTTTGTGCCAGTCTCATTTGACCTTGGAGTACAAGTAATTGTTCTCTGCTTTGTTTCCTTGTAGGCAAAACTTATTAGAGGAGTAAGGGACCTTAGAGATCATCACTCCTGTCAACTTCACTTTATAACCGAGGAAACTGAGGCCCAGAGATGGGGAAGAAGTGCCTTAAAACCACACAGCCACTTATTTTTTTAGCAGCCAAGGCTTGCAGAGCCCACACAGTTCACTAAGCTATGCTCCCCTCCCTGCACCTCTCAAGAAAGAACCTCACATTTCCTTCAGCTTCACATTCCACTTGACTCTTCAGGAGTCTGAAGCAATTCGAATAAGCCTCCCTGTGCCCTGTCACAGACTGGAGGAAATTAAGGGCAGGAAATTAGGCAGGGCATGTTTGTAGATCCGGTGCCGATTACTCTTCCACTCAGATTGTACATCCACCAATACGGAATGTATTTATCTCTAATTTATTAAAGGTCGGTCAGCATGGATTGATAAAGGGAAGGCCATGTCTGATAAGTTCACCTAAATTGAATTCTTGGGCCATATTACCAAATCAACAGACATAATTTATCTGAGTTTCAGGAAAGCATTTAGTGCTGTACCATATAACAGATGCATTTACTAAGGCAAAGCATTGTGTGACGGTTAAGTGTTAGGTGGCAATTCTGGAAACAGGTTTAAAACGGCCAGAACCCAACATTAGGTGTACCGACAGGAGACACTTAAGAGTACAGACAGAGAGGTCAGTTCGGGGGTCATCATTTCAAAGTCCTTGACCCAAATTATAATTTAATTTCCACAATGGTCATATCTCTTGGGTGCAAAATTGGGATGAAGGGGACAGTTTTAAAAAGAACAAACTGAAAACGAGTTCTGAATTTCTTTTTTTAATCAGATTGGCTCAGCAAGGGATGAATGAGTTATACTACTAAATGAATACAAATAAACAAAAGAACAAAGGAAGCCACAGACTTCTGTCCAACAAATGCAGTGAAAAAACTCTGAAAAAGACAGTGATAGGAAGCAGTGTGTTTCACTAATTCTCCAAACACAGAGTGTCTGAGTTAATTCCATGAGAGCAAACAAAATGGAATTTAGGGTTCTTGAGATATAAATAGGCTCAAATAATTATGTAACTGTGAGTCACTAATATCCTTACTTTGGCCTCAAAAGGCATAAGCTCCTAACTCTGGTTTGAATTTACCTCTTCTTAAAGTCAAGATTTATGCAACAGCCTTACATCTTTATCCAGGCAATGTGGAATGGATTTCTCTCTAATTCATTAAAGGTCAGTCAGCATGAATTGATAAAGGGAAACCCATGTCTGATACATTTGCTTAAATTGAATATTTCCTCTGGCTACTGCAAAGGTGACCTGAGGTGATTGTCATAAAGAATTCACCCAGGCAGTCTTAAACTGAGATCTCTGCCTAATATCCTCACCAACTCTTTGAGAATCTGACAGCAGTAGCTGATTACAGGTTCATTCTCTTACTTAGGAACAATATATGATATTTGGGTTTGACCTCAATAATTAGTTTTCAGGTCTGTCTCAGGGTTGAAGTTAAGAGCGTCCACAAATGCTGAGCACCTTACAATGGCATTGAGCATATGCACACATTGTTCTGTCTCCATGCCTCCCTCTCACACTTCACCCTGGATACCTATGAAAGCCAAGTGGGCACCAGAGCCATCTCTTGTTGATACTTCTCTTTGGGTATCTCCTCTTGCTTGGGACCATGTAGTGTGTGATGGTTAGTTGTATGTGTCAACTTGGAGGGTGATTTTGGACATGATTAACATTTAAATTTGTGAATTTTGAATGGGCAAATTGTTCTCCATAATGTGGATGGAATTTATCCAATCTGTTGAAGACCTGAATAGAACAAAATGTCCAGTCCCCCTAATAAAAAGAAATTTTCCAGGAGACACCCATAAGTCTTCATCTGCTCTGCAGCTCTCCCTGGTCTGTGGGCTGCTAACTCTCACTACAGATTTGGACTTGCCAGTCTCTGATCATGTGAACCAATTGTTTGTAACAAATCTCCTATATATGTACACCCTGTTTGTTCTGTTTCTCTGGAGAACCCTGATATAGAGCAGCATCAATAAAAATTACTCTTCCATCTAAATTTCTGGAGCCTCCAGCTGCAGGTAATATCTCAGCTTCTACTTAATTCTATTCCTAGGAAATACTGCTTGAAAAGAAATGTGAGCATGGAGGAGTAATGACCCAGGCTTGCATAGCAGGAACTAGATTATACATATATTCCAAGAATCAAGCAAACTTTGAGATCTCAGAGCAGGAGATTCCATAAACTGTTAAGAACTGAACATTAAAATATCAGAAGGCAGTTTAAAAAAAAGGATACAGTAGAATCATGACACTATTATTGTATCTGTTTTTGCAAATTTCCCCTATCATGTCTTTATCTCATGGAATTTGGCAACTGAAGTGAGACACAAGAAGAATTAAAGTAATTAACTCCAACATATTTTTCTCTTAGTTTGGGCCTTTAATTGAGTCAGAATGGCACTGACACAAATTTTCATTGCTTCTCAAGGAAAGGAACTATTGTGTTCAATAGTTCAAATGGAAGTTTTGACCACAGGCTCACAGACATTAGGTATGAAGTTCAATTTTTTATGTATCTATTCAATCTATTAGCATATATTAAATATCCAAAGCCCTATACTAGGTGCCGGGGGAATTAAAAGAATTTCTTACCTACCTATGCCCAAGGCACTTTACAATCCAGTTGACTATAATCAATGTGTATGAATTTTCACAAAGTATTTTTTATCAATGTACAAAAATAATTTAGATTATCTTGAAATCTGGAAATAATATAACAATACCCACCTAAGCATCAGTAATCCATGGCCTGCCTAGGTGCATGCAGTGTTGGCAGAGCCAGCCATGGACTTCACTGAGCTCATGAACTATGAAAAACAAATGGGAGAAAAAAAACAGGTTGGCTTATAGGAGTGGTGCTAGGATGGAGCTGGATTTAGCACATAGAGAGGAGTAACTGAGTTCATCAGTATTCATGACAACATTAATACCAAATACAGTGTGTAGCACTTAATAGGTGCTCAATAAACATGGAATACATGAATAAACGAATGAAATCATTGGTATGAAAAAAAAAACAAGTGCATACAAGATATATTATAAAGAAAAAGTAGAGTACCATCTTTAGAGTGAAGCCAAGCAGCATTCCTTTCATCACACACCAGAGACAATAGTATTGCTAAGAGGGCTTGATCAGGACTAATAAATAGAATCAAAAATTTCAGTCTTTATTAAGCATTGGGTTGAATAAAAGAGTAAAACACAAACTAATAGATCTCGATTACATACAACAGGATGAGATTAATCTTGGAGGACTTCTTAAAGAAAGTCAGTTTGGGAATTTTATAAAACAAATCTTACTAATTTTGTTTCATATGTGGATATATGGAATATATATATTTTATGTACATATACTATACGTATACAGACTCACATACAAACACATGTATAAATACAGCATCTGAATGTCTCAAAGTGTCTTCTCAGATATTAAATCAAATAATTCATCCTTGTGTGATTTTTATTTTTCTACCAATCAGCTTTAGGAACAATTCCAAATCTCAGTCCTGTTCCCTTCCTGTGGGTCCTGGGAAGCTCACATGCTTTTCTTCTTCTTGAAAGCTGCCTCTATTCTCTGTAAATGCTTTTCTTAATGCTGCTTCTCCTGCTCTATGCAAGTGACCTTGTCCTGCCTCCTAGAGTCAGAATCCATTGCTATTTCAACATTGAAGTGATATAAGCTTTTTACATCCTCATCCCAGCTTTCAAAAAAAATTACCTTTTTCTGGGAATCTGTGAAGTATCCCAGAGAGTGGCCTGGAAGGGTTTAACAGTGTCCTTGGACCGTAACCCTACCCTTCTCAGGGCACCATCACTCTAGTCTCTTTTCTTTGACCAATAAATTTAATTTCATTGTACCAGAGCTTTTCACCATTTTTACTTTGATACCTAGTGTCAAGGGTTGCCCTGGGGAAAAGGCCCTGCACCCAATGCTAGGAGTGGACCAAATCAACCCAATTTCAAGGCAGTCATTGCAAACCAAGGGGGCATGTACACCAGTGAAAAGTGGACAGGATACAATTTCAAATGGGCAGATGGAGTTATTATCAGTGTCAATTACACTGCTAATTTATTTTCAAAACAAGTCAAAGAAGAGCAGAATAAACTCAGTGAGGATGAGGACAAAAGTGCCTCCCCCACCTGCCTAGCAAAATCAAAACCCCAGAAACTGCAGGAGACTCAGGTGAAAGCAGAGCAGGTGAAGCCTAGTGCCCCAGCTCAAGAATATGAAGAATAGAATAAGTCTTGACATGACTATCCTTACCACTAAACTTCTATGGTTTGTAGGTTGAGGATTCTTGCAAGGTGTGAGCCTTTCATTGGTTGAAGAAATAAAATGGAGTGCCTCAGGAAAGTGGACGCATCATCCTGAAGCCAAATGGGGTTATAACAGGACCAATTCATGAGCCTTTATGAAAGTGGGATTTCTGGGCACCTGGAGTAATAATCTCAAAGTGGTATGTTTGAAAAAAAATAATGAAGATTCTTTTCTTACTGCCAGATCTTCAGAATTATAAGCAGATTTTTTCTTTTATTTTGATTATTTCATTTATTTATTTTTTTATTTTATATATTTGTGAGTAAAAGATACAGAGCTCTAAAAACAGATATAAATACAAAGAATTTTTCAGTCCAATTATCTCTATTTTTTTCTTTCCTTTTTTTTAATCACAGTCATATTGAGTAATAATGTATTTGACTGTTTTTTTTTTTTCAGACCTCCAATAGTACTCTGAAATGCTTCTGAGCTCTAAAGAGAGATTCGAGAATTGTCCCCCTGATTTCAAAAATCCCATAAAGAGTTGAACTATACAGACAGAAAGGGCTTTGCCTACAAAGATGCTCTGGTCATTCTTCATTCCTCCTCCCATGGCTTTCTCTTTTACATCCAACATGATTGACTGTGATGACATCCAATTACAGTGTTTCCTTTCAAATGCATTCAGAGCATGGAGAAACAGGTTTCTTCAATTTTCTAATAGAGATGTCACAAAAGCAAGTTTGCCAGAATGCCTCATGACAAAATACAGGATGTAATGACTGGAAACCATCCTATGTTCTGCTCATTCCTTCATCATAATTATATAAATTATCTCCTGGGGCAAGGAACACAAATCCTTATTTTAAAAGAACACTTTTCCAAATTCATATGTAGACAGATGAAGAAAATATTGTCTGTAGATAACTAACCAGTAGAATCATCAACATATGTTTTCAGGGCTGTCCTGGGGCAGTGGCTTATGTAGATATGCATAACAAATCTCACTGACACCTGCACTACACTCACATATCCAAATTAAATGGGGCTTTGAATGCAATAGTGCCCACTGTACTTACAGTGAAAGTAAGGGCCAGGAAGGTGACTTTATGTATCCAAGTTCATGTAGGCTATTTAGAAATGAAGCTGAGAGGATTCACTGTGGGCTATATCCTCATTAGTCAAGTAGACCTTGGATAGGATCACTTTCTGGACTTTCTCCATAGGAAAGTTGCCATTAAGAAATCTTGTCTACCATCCTGTACTTCATGCAGCTATTCTACAGTAGAAAATAACAAGCATGAAGAAAAAGAATAATTTTATGTTCTTTTGTTTGCTGGTCCTTCTTGATTTAGTCACATCTTCAAGCTTTATATCTGATGTTTGTTTTGACATGACTTCTTAAGCTGTTCATATAATTATTATTGTTATTGTAATTTTGATTTTACATGGGAGGCAAGGAAGAGAGGGTATTTACTACAATGATCCAATGGAGATGTTTGGGTAAGGGCATATTTGTAGTACCATAAACTAGCTTCCCAGTGCCATTTGAAATACTGCCAACTCACTTATCATTAACATTTTCCTTAAGAACAGAGATTCTATTTTTTCTTCCTGTCAGCTTGCCAAAAAGCATTATATTGCCACAGCCAGCTGCAAGATGGAATGGGATAGAATTGTGCATTAATTGTATTCTGAAGCCAGCTGTAAATTTACTGCAGTGAATCTGGATGGGTATATTAAACAACATTTGAGAACATTTTCCAAAAAAAAAAGTCCTAGAGTATAAAATAATGATTCATGTAAGACAGAACTAAGATGACATAGAATGACTGATTTATGTACATTTCATGTTGGGTCACCACTCCTCAGGGAAAGGGGTGGATCTTCATTCTGGACAGCTGTCCACAGAAACTGTTCACAGTGTGTATCCACTTGATAACACCATTGCCTGGTGGACTCTGTTGTGAACCGGACTGTTTTAGAGGCACAGTTTGAAAAAAGAAGTGACAAGTAGTTGACAAAGAAGAGACTGAGAATGTGAGAGAAGAATTACAAATATTGGAGTCAAAAGTTAAACAAATTTTGGTGACCATGCAACTTTTTGTCCAAACAGATTTTTTTGAGAGATGAAGGGAGCACTATAAATATTATGCCATGACAGTAGGCATAAACTGGAACTATCCTAGCAAATTAGCAAGTGTGGCCGCCCTAAGCACAAAGTTACTTGGCAAAGGAACTTGATACCGCAAAGAAAGTGTATCTATTAGTGGCATGAATTAATGACAAGGTCAGGAAGAAACCTGTATTAGTTTTCCACAGCTGCTATAAAAAGTACCACAGACTGGGTAGCTTCAACAACAAAAATTTATTTTTTCATGGTTTTAGAGGTTAGAAATATGAAATCAAGGTGTTAGCAGGGTTGGTTTCTTCTGTGGCCTCTCTCCTGAATTGCAGATGGTTATCTTCTCCATGTGTCTTCACAGGGCCTTCTTTTTGTATATGTATGTGTCTAATTTTTTTTTCTTACAAGTACTCCAGTCTTACTGAGTAGGACCCACCTTAGTGAACTCATTTTAACTTAATTATCTCTTTAAAGACTCTATCTGCAAATATATCACATTCTGACCAATTAGAGATTAGGACTTCAACATAGGAATTTTGGAGGTTTCAGAGAAAACACAATTCACCCTACAACAGATACTAATTTCTAAACAAAGTGTATAAAAGCAGTACACACATCTAAGAATGGCTGGATTCTTCAAAAGATGGAAAGTGCCAGGATCTGAAATTCTTAGACTCACCAGCCTCCTGTGGTCACACACCAGCATAGCAGATGAAGCAGTTTCACAATTAAGAGCTAGAGCGATTTTTGAAATATTTAATTGATGTGCTACAGGCATTGACAAATCAGTCTGAAAATCAGCCACCACCAAGCTGGAGCAAGCAGCTGTGTCCTGGAGGCTGCCTGTTGTGTCTGGGGCTAAACCTTTAGTTAAAGGATTATGAGGAAGGCTTGATGATAGCATTAGTCTCAGGGCAAAGGCTGGAAGAATTAGGGCAGCAGGGCTACTCTGGTGCTTGAGGAAATAATTATTACTGACTGTATAAAGCTAGTCCCATATTTTAACAACCAGTGCGACTGTACCCATGTCTGTATATCAGCCACTGTTATGCAAAAGGAACTTTGAGTCTTATCATTTATGAGCTATACAGTTTTGTCTAATAATGCCACCACTCTAGGCTTTAGATTGCTAATCTCTGTGAAAATTGCATGTTCATTAGGCTCAGGTACTTAAAATTTTGAGGCATTGTCATTGTCACTTTGGCAGTTTTTTTAACAGTTTACTGGCACAAAAACCCCACCTTTCAAGGGTATAAATTTCTTTTCATTTCTACTTCCTTTTCCTTTCCTTTCCAGTTGATCAGAAATTCTCTGAAGGGAATGTATGTCTCTCTCACATAATTAAAGTCTCTACTTTTAGCTTGACACTATGAATTTAGTTTTTGAAAGTAACCTGTTGAAACCTTGAAAATTCATTTGAGAATAAAAATTCAGGAAGGTATTTGTGGACTAGAAGGGTCTTTCAATCTCATTCACACCCACTTATATGGATGTTTAAAATCCCTTCAACAACAAATTATATACTAACAATTTTGCATGTTTTGGGCTTGAACTGTGCTCAGTCCCCCGGGTTTATTCCTTTTATGATCTGAGCATTAGATTTTCCAAATTTGAAAAGAAAAAACAGATGATAGACAAAGTAAGGGGCATTGTATTAAAGGCTAACTATATTGGCTGGGCAGTGGTGAAATTCAGTAATTCCACAGCTTAGGAGCAGCTCTTCTAGAAAATATTTTTTTCACTACAACTTATGTCCCCCATAAAATGATAGTTTATTCACCATTTCCGCAATAACCTAAAATTTAAAAAACGAGTATAAAAAATCATCATGAGGAAGTATTTCTGAAGTCCTGGGTTATTGAGTGAAATAGCAGAATTTTGTGTTTAAAATGTTCAAAATCAAAGCAGAGTCTTTTCTTTGGAAACAGAGGAATGAAGAGTTAAAGTTAAAAGGTTACATTTAGCTTTGGATAATGAAGATTACAATGTATGAAGACAGAAAAAATCAAGAATTCTGTATGAGCAAGGAATGGTGTCAATTTTTAAAACAAAAACAAAGAAAACCTCTCTGACATCCTTTCCTAGATTTATTGTAGAGCCGTTTGCAGGGAATTTGGGGAAGACACAGGAAAAAAATGTCATTTTATGCAGTAAATAACTCCCAGGCATGTATCTCACACCAGCCTAATAGAGGGATTGAGAAACCCACCACGTAAAGAGAGGATTATGTTGTATTGGAGCTATATCTCAGAAGAAAACATTTTTAGGAAGATGTTCATATGTTGTCTCTAACATGGAGGATAGAAAGAGAGGAAGATAATGACCCCTAAAAGTAGAAAGGAAAATGTGACTAGCTATGGCAGCTCCAAGAAGATAGATGGGATGTAGAATCTGAAAGTGCTCAGATTCACTTTAGAGATCACAGGTGGTAATTCCCTTTGATTCATGGCTGCAGTTCTTAAGGGCAAAAGAACTTAGTTTGCTAGAGATTGGGATGCAAACAGAAAGAAAGTCTTTTCCAGCTGGGAAAACAAAAGATATTTGGGATGATGCTGATGAAAGCTTTTTTAAAGTGAGAGGTACAGAGAGAGTGTAAGGGAAATGCAGCTGGAGCTTTTCCAGTTCAGCTAATGATGCTTGGTGCTGCTGACACAGCAGTTCATCCAGCCAATGCAAGAAAGAGCTGCCTTGGGGACCTGCCCTTTTTCTTAGGGTTGAATCCTAAAAGTCTAGGTTAGGGTAGGCTTGGACATTTTCTTTATAAGACTTCCTTGTACTCTAATTTAAATGCTTACCACTGAGACATACTTAACTATAACTTAGCTTAATTTTTCCCTCTTTATACTTCATTCCCCTTAGAAGATATTTGGTTTCTAAGATCAGAAATCAACAGGAGAGAGGATGTTAGTCTGGGTTATAAAATGAAATCTCACCACTTTTTCATCCCCTTTTACTAAAACGACTGGTGCTTTGCTCATGAGGTTAAAATAAAAACAATCTGGATGTAAAATACCTGCTTGATGATTACTTACTCATCCCAGGAACCAGAGAGCTGTGGTTCTTGGTAATTATATCTATCAAGCTATAGGACTGTGCCTGTGTGATCTGAAATGCAAAATACTGTACATGGTAACATATGCATTTTAATCTCTTATTTTTTCACGTTGTTTCTCCAAAATGAGGAAAGATGACATGTGCCACAAAGTCAGCATCTGTGGTGGTTTTATAATTTATAAATTTGAATTGCAAACGCCGTGTTACCTTCTCCCCATTATCACTAAATGACATCTAACCCCTTCTAACATAATTCCCACATAGGAAACTCACTGTCTCTGGAAGTGTCCATTATCAGATATTCGTAAAAGTGGACTACAAATTTGACAAAGGCTCTTTTCATGTGACAATATGTTGATATCTTGATATACAAAGGCTATGCTCATCTAAACCAACATTGCAGACACTGCTCTCCTATTTATGATCTGTAAGTACAGTTAAGCTTTTCCCATGCCATTAGTTTTACAGAGAAACAATTCAGATGCATTTGTGTTTGGATTTGGGTCTCATTTTGGTGATAAAGCCTTACTTCAGCACAATGTATTGAGTTTAGACATAGGGAAGAATTTCCTCATATGAAGATTTTTACACATTGGAACAGTTGCTATCAGGAGGAGTGGAGTGAGGAGAATGTCCTTCTCTAAATATCATTTTACCAAGTCTATATGTCTAAGTGTGGCCACACCTGAGACAAAGTTTTCTCTCCTCCATTCAGTCAGATACTCACCAAACAATGGCAAGATGGTTTTAGAGATTGGTCCATGTCATGAGTCAGCAAACCAAAACCCATAGACTAAATTCATTCCACTTCCTGTTTCTGTAAGGTCCCGTGAGCTAAGAATGTTTTCTACATTTGTTAATGATTGAAAAAAAAATCAAAAGAATTTTTAGAATTTTTACTAACTTCATTGGAGTGACATTGGTTAGTAAAATTATATAGATTGCAAGAGAATACTTTTGTGAAACATGAAAATTATAGGAAATTCAAATTTCAATGTCCCTAAATAAGGTTTACTTAGAAAACAGCCATGCTCATCATTTATTTGTTGTATTTGACTGATTTCGCATGATAAGAGGAGAGTTGAGTAGTTCTGACAGAGACCATATGACCTACTAAACCTAAAATATTTTCTGTCTGACCCTTAACAGAAAGATTTGCTAAGCCTGATGAATATTCTCCTCCAAGTCTTCCTGATCATATTGCCTTAAATTCAATGGTCTCTTTGTTTTCCTGGATTTGTATCTTCAGCTTATTGCTTACAAGGCTTTCTACACAGTGCCCTATTGGATTCTCCATAAATGCTTAATGAATGAATATAACTTATCTCATTAAAAAATAAATGGAATGGGATAACAGAAGTTTCATAGGTGAAAAGCCAATGGTACTTCTTATTACAGACAGTACAGCACAGAGTAGTTTTTCTTGATGAATATGTACTGTTTGCACTAAAATGTCTGCCTTTCTCTTTGTGTGATATCTAGTGGTTCTAGACTTCCTGACTTATAATTACAAAGCAAAATATTCCAATGCCAATAATAAGACCAGCCTCTATACCTTTTAAGTCCAATCTTCTTGATTATAAGCAGCCACTGACTAAAGACATCAATTAGGGAGATTTCTTAAACCCTGGGGCAAGAGTTTAGTTAAAAACAACTTGGAAAGTGGTTTAACTCCTTGACAATCACCCATTCCCAGAACACAGCATTCAAAGCAAAGCCATTATTGAGGTTAGACATTTATATAACTTACAAGGCGATTCTCCTGAAACTAATATAATATTGAATGTTAACTGTAATTTATTATTATTTTTTTAATTTTAAAAAAGCAAAGCCATTATTTTACACAGTGTTGAAGAAAAGAATCACTCTGAATTTCTTATTAGGTGGCTCTCTCCTAAATATCGTCACCCTGTTTAATAATAATATGGAGAAAATGCGGACAGAGAAGATGGAATTCAGTTTTTTTGTTCCTGTCTCATTATGCTGTTTTGAAAAATTCAGTCCTAGTTTTAGATCATTTGGTGGCTTCAAAACCCTTTGGATGATTGCAGACATTAATTGAAGCTATGCCTGCCCATCAGATTCTAAGAGAATGCTGTCATAAACCATCTCTTGGGAAGAGCCAAGCATTTCTGCACAAAAGCCAACCAAGAATGTCAAGGATAAAGCTAGAAAAATTCTAGAAAGGGAACCAAGAATGGCTCATGTCTCAACTATAGATATGCACCCTATAGTTTATGTGTATTTTCAAACATTCAGAATGAGAATGTTTGTGCAATCAAATATAAACTAGAGCAATGCAACACCCGTATGCTTATTCATTAAAGCACTCACTCATTTTTTCTGTCACCTTCTCTTTGAAACCTTCCTTAATTTATTGTTTTGGACTGAGTCAGCCTCTTCATTATTCTCACAGCTTTTTCACATTTGGCTTCCTTTTAACTCCTATGCATCCTTATGTACTATTTTAATGACTTGCTCTTAGTGGCACACTTCACCCTCTAGAGAGAGTTCAAGTCCCCACACCCTGAAGAAAAAAGAGTTCTGTTGTAATATGTGGGTCAAGAACATAAATTGAACCAAGGCATCTGGGATGGAGTGTTTGGTGGGAGGGGCAACGACATGCAAACTCTTGCTCATGCCTGAAATGCCCATCAGGACCTCTTCTCCTTTAAGATTTCTCTTTTCCTCTTAGAGTTCTTGGAAAAGCCCTTTAAAAATTGCTTCATTTTTCTTTTTCTCTTCCTAACCATGTACCTGCTCCTAAATTTAGACAAAAGAATTCTTCCACTCAAATGCATTCAAAATTAGTAAATGAGGAAAGGGGACTAGATAGGCATTTTATAAAAGGTTTCAATGAGTAATAAGTGACAAGATAGATACTGAGAGAGTAGTATTCACAGACTCAAGCCCCAATCTCACCACCAGAGAAAATCTGTTATTTGTCAATCCAATTTCCAAAGCCTCCTCTCTGTTCCTAATGAAGGAGCCTTCTTTCTTCTTGGGAACAAGGTGGGTGCAGGTGCAGAAATAGAGACAGGGAGAAGAGAAAGACTATACTGGATGGAGCAGAGGTTTGGGAGAAGATACATGAATTAGAGAAATGGATAGGATAGGTGAGGGGATTCAAAAAAGCATTTCTATGGATCTTCTTTAATGTTCCTTACAATATAAAAGCTGGAACTTTCTTTTATTTACCCTTGGCTTTGAATTTGTTTCTGAGACTCAACAATGTTCTGAGATTGAACTACATGGGTCTTCAGGTTAACTTGAACTACACGGAAAATGTTTATTTGTCTGTCCAGTCCCCTTTGCACATTTCCTTTAAGAACAGAAATTGACTGTCTGAGGTACAGGTTTTGGAAACTTGCCCCATTCATCATGATGAATATCTGGCCTAGTCCTGCAAATTTTCCACTATTTTGGGGGTGATAACATTTTTGTAATTATTAATTGTCTTGACTTTGTGTTATAAGACATGAATCTAAAGGATTTACTTTAATTCAATATCCACTTATTCCAATGGCATGTATTAAGTAATCTTGAATCTCCACATATTTTAAGGGAAAACTAGTGAAGAAGTGAGAAAACTATACCCAGCCTCTGAAACTAATGGCCTATACAACCTTGGACAAGTCCCTTTGCTTTGATAGCCATCACTTTATGCATCTCTGAAGTGAGTAGATTAGATGAGGTTCTCTTCCAGAATTAACATGTGATTATTCTCCAAAAAAAAAAAATGTATGATCCTTACACAAAATAAGATAGGTGCTCTGTGAGCACTCATGTGAAACATGATGATCCACCATTTAGGTAGTCACTATTTGCATTTCTCAGATAACTTACAAATGTCTTTGGCCAGACAGCCATGTGGAAAGCCCAGGATCCACCATATATTTATTCCATTTAGAAAGGCTTCATGGGATATATCTGGCTGACATGAATGGTGCTTAATGAGCTGTCTTTTGAACACTTGACCTTAGTCATGTTGATATGACCCCCATCAGGTTTCCTCAACTGAGGAATCATGTGTATACCTATGAGCCGCTTCATAAATGAAAAGGGTATTTCCCCTAATTGGGGAGAGAAATCATGGTAATATGAAGCAGTGAGAAGATACACATTTTGTGAATATGTGACTTGATTGGTTGCCATAGTAAATCACCCATGCCCAGCTCTGTCACTTTCTCCTTTTAAGCTAAAAGACCCTAAGAACCATAACTTTGAATTACTTGCCTAAAGATAAATTTAGTCCCACTCTATCCCTGACACTCACCCTCACCCAGCAGTATGTTTTCTAACATGTTTGCTTGTTCCCCTATTATATCTTATTCCTGCTTTTCAGTCAAAGCCATTTTTTACTATCACTGCCCCATACTTCAATATTTTTTCCCCTTGGAATATTTCCTCAGAACCTAGATTCCCTCAGAAAATTGTTTTGTCTGATGATAATCACTATTACTACTATCACTACTACTACTGCTACTACTACTACTACAACTATGACTACAACTACTACTTCCATCACCACCACCATCACCACCATGAACTGAGCTACTGCTGTGTGATTGACACTATACTACATGTTCTATAAACATTTTCTCATTTTGCATTCAAGCCGTCTAAGTCAGAATCTTATTTCTGCCACTTACTGTCTGTATGATTTTGTTTAAATCCCTTAACCTCTCAGTACCTCACTTACCTAATCTTGAAATTAGAAATATTAATAGTACATATTTATTGGGGTTTTGTGAAATTTAAAGGTGATGTACTTAGAACCCTTCCTGAAATATAGTAAGCTTCCCATAAATGTTAAGCAAAAATTATACAGGTGTACAGGGGAGATGCTGTGAGTTCTGTTCCAGACCACTGCAATAAACTAAATGTCACAATAAAGAAAGTCACATGAATCTTTTGATTTCTCAGTGTACATAAAAGTTATGTTTATACTATACTGTAGCCTATTAAGTGTGCAATGGCATTATGCCTAAAAAAAGCAATGTGTATAGCTTAATTTAAAATATTTTATTACTAAAAAATACTAACCATTCTCTGAGTCTTCAGCAAATCATAATATTTTTGCTGGTAGAAGGTCTTGCCTCAATGATGATGGCTGCTGACTGATCAGGGTGGTGGTTGCTGAAGGTTGATGGCAGCTGTGGAGATTTCTTAAAATGAAATAAAGATGAAGTTTACTTCCTAAATTGACTCTTCTTTTCATGGATGTTCTCTCTGTAACATGTGGTACTCTTTGATACTATTTTACTCACAGTAGAACTTCTTTCAGAATTGGAGTAAATCTCAAAGCCTATCACTGCTTTATCAACTAAGTTTATGTAATATTTAAAATATTTTGTTGTCATTTCAGCAGTCTTCACAGCACCTTCATTAGGAGTAGACTCCATCTCAAGAAACCACTTTCTTTGCTCATTCATAAGCACTTCTCATTCATTTAAGTTTGTCATGAGATTGCAGCAATTCAGTCACATCTTCAGGCTCTACTTCTAATTCTAGCTCTCTTGCTATTTCCACCACATCTGTGGTTACTTCCTCCACCAAAATTTTGAACACCTCAAAGTCACCTACAAGGATTGAAATCAAGAGCTTTCAAACTTCTAGTAATGTTGATATTTTGGCCTCTCCCCATGAATTACAAATATTCTCAATGGCATCTAGAATAGTAAATCCTTTCCAGGTTTCAATTTACTTTGCCCAGGTCCATCAGAATACTCATTATTTAAGGCAGTGATAGCCTCACAAAATGTATTTTTGAAATAACAAGACTTCGAGGTTGAAATTATTCCTTGATCTATCAGCTTCAGAATAGATGTTATGTTAGCAGACATGAAAATAACATTAATCTCATTGTATTTCTCAGAGCTCTCAGGTAACCATACTCATTGTCAGTGAGTAGTCATATTTTGAAAGGAATCTTTTTGCTAACCATTAGGTACCAACAGTGGGCTTAAAACATTCAGTACATCATGATCAAAGAAGAGTACTGTCATACAGGCTTTGTAATTCTATTGTTAGAGCACATGCAGAGTACATGTAGCATACTTCTTAAGAGATCTAGAATTTTCAGAATGGTAAGTGAGCATTGGCTTCAATTTAAAGTCAGCAGCTACATTAGTCCCTAAAAAAAAAAAAAAGAGGCAGCCTGTCCTTTGAAGCTTTAAAATCAATCAGGAACTTTTCCTCTTTAGCTATGAAAGTTCTGGATGACATATTCTTTCAATATAAGGCTATTCTGTCTACATTGGAAATCTGTTGTTTAGTGTAGCCACCTTCATTAATTATCTTAGCTGGATCTTCTGGAAAACTTGCTGCAACTTTTACATCGGCACTTGCTGCTTCACCTTATGCTTTTATCTCATGGAGATGCCTTCTTTCCTTAAACCTCATGAACTAACCTCTGCCAGTTGCACACTTTTTTTCTGCAGCTTCCCCACCTCTCTCAGCATTCACAGTATTGACGAGAATTAGGGCCTTGCTATGGATTAGGCTTTGGCTTGGGAGAATGTTGTGTCTGGTTTGATCTTCTATCCAGACCACTAAAACTTGCTCCATATCAGCAATAAGGCTGTTTTGCTTTCTTTTTACTCATGTATTCACATGAGGAGCACCCTTAATTTCTTTCAAGAAGTTTTCTTTTGTATTCACAACTTTGCTTATTGTTTGTCACCAGAGACCTAGCTATTGGCCTGTCTTGGCTTTTGATGTGGCTTCCTCACTAAGCTTCATCATTTCTAGCCTTTGATTTAAAGTGAGAGATGCGTGACTCCCCCTTTCACTTGAACACTTAGAGACCCTTGTAGGATTACTAACTGGCCTAATTTTGATTGTGTCATGTCTCAGGGAATAGGGAGGCCAGAGGAGAGAGAAAGAGATGGGGAAATGGTGAGTCAGTGGAGTAGTTAGAACACACACGTTGTGGATTAAGTTTGCTATCTTCTGGGCTCTGTTCATGGCACCCCAAAACAATTATAATACTAACAAAAGATCACTAATTACAGATCTCCATATCAAAATAATAATGATGAAAACTTTTAAAATATTGCTAGATTTATCAAACATGACACAGAAACACAAAATAAGCAAATGCTATTGGAAAAATGTAACCAATAGATGTGCTTGACACTGGTTTGCCATGAAATTTTAATTTACTGTGAAGTGCAATAAAGTGAAGAACAGTAAAGTAAGGTATGCTCTATCTTGAAAATCTATACTGCCTACTCCCACCGCAAATAAATAACATTGATTTAGTGCTTTCTAGAACTCTCAGGTGTGCTCCAGGTAAATTTTTGGTATTTTTCTAAATAGAGTAGAAAAATGAAAACATCTACTTTACTGTACGTCAATCCAATCCACATCAGGGGTCTCTCTGCCTTAATACAGGGCAGGGTATCTTAACAGCAGTCCTATTGGCATTGGAAATGGCTGTCTTTGTTATAAAGGCTATCTTATTCATTTCAGGATATTTGTCAGCATTCCTGCCACATACCCACTTGATGCCAGTAGCAATCCCCAACCCCTGAGTTGCCACATATAAAAATATATCCACATATTGTCAAGTGCTCTTAAGTGACAAAATCTTTCCATTTAAAAACCGCTGATATAAGGCTTTCCTGGCACAAATTGCCACATAAGTAACCCCTGTTGGGCTAAGATTCCATTGGTCTCAGCTCTAGGAATCCAATTAGCAGCCCACCATCAGCTTGTATTTGGAGTTAGTATTCCTGGCTTCAGTCCCTGGCTGGTAGATATTTCTGGATGCTGCCACCAGGGTGGGTGTCTGGATAGGTGTCATCTGCAATTTTGGTAGTGATTCTCAGATAGAATACAAGGTGAGAGGGACATGTTTCCAGAAGACTTTTGTTCCGATTGTATACTATTCCTTTGAGAATTCTCTTGCTTCTGAATCTAGCACCCAAATCCAGGGCCCGGAAATTGGGGAGGAAAAAGGAGGGTTAAATAAAGTCAACCCCAAGGCTCTTTATTCTAATTGGCATGTATTTCTTTATAGAGAATAAATTTGGAAAGATCTCATTTTATAGAATATTGTCCTAAAGTCAAGCTGTGTAAGACATCCTCTTTGGCTGCTTTACAAAAAGTGTCAAGGCAAGTTAGGGGAGGGAGAATACGTAGCAATATGTTTAAAACCTTCTATTGTCAAATTCCCATTCTTCTCCAAATCACACACAAACATACATTCTTTTCTACCCAGATTCTTCTTACTTCCTTTGAAAGGCTTAATGTAAATATTTCTAAATGAAGATAAAATATCTTGTCAATTAACATTAGAAATTGTTCACAAATTTCCCAATAACTTGCTTTTCTGTAAAATGCAGCAGTACAAGTTTATATTATATTGGTATTCCGAACGTTTCTTTATGAAGCTTTTTTCTTGGTGTTAAATGGCCTAAAGTACCATATGTTTCTCAATAAAAAGCCATGTTAAAACCTACATTAATAAACTGAACTCAAAGAAAAGCTGCCCCAAGACGGCTCTAACCAATTCTTTTTATAGGCTTGCCAACAATTTCAAGATTGTTTTAATGAAAAAAAATTATGTTTCTGTCTTTGAAAGCCACGACATGCCAGTTTTCCCCTGCTTGCCCCCTCCCCACCCTGAGTCCAGCCAATTCTCCAGTGTCCTGCAGAAGGGCTCACTCATACTTTGGCAAGCTGTTCATTGGAAGGGCTCAGCTGTCTGGAAGCCCCTGCACACACACGTGGCCAAACAGCCACTACCAAGTCCATGCCTGCTTCTATTCCCAGGTATCACATTGCCACTTCCATGGCCATTCTGTCTTCTCCTGGGATTCCACTGTGCAAGGTAAGCAGCACAGCCTGCATGGCCCAATGACTTTAAAAAATAAAATTGGTTTGAGCTCAGCCTAAGGGACCATGATCATGTTCATGGATTTAATGTTTCTCAGTATGTCAGAAGAGAAAGAACGTGGCCTTTAGAACAACATTTATCATGTAATATCATAATTGTTTATTTCTTTGCTGGTCTCAGCTACCAGATGATAAATTCCTTTAAAGTGGGGATATATTTTTTTGGTCATCTATGGTACTTTTAACACAATGCCTGGTTTATCAATAGGCCTTCAATCTATATAACTTGAAATTTGATTGCATTTGAATCACAATTTGGTCACATACTGGCTATAAATTACATAATATTTGTTGATTACGTTAATGAAAAGAATATGTTAAGTAAATGTTAAATATACTCAAAATGAAACATGATAGAAGTCACTCAATAAATGATGCTACCTTTATTTATTTTTTTTTTATATTTTAATTACATTTTTACTATTATTAATGCTAGCTGAGAACCTCAGGTTTTTTCTATCCATAAAGCAAGCTTTCTTCCTAGGTAACTGTGAAGATTAAGAGGCCCATAGTAGGCGCTCAATACAGGTTGATTCTTCTAATTCACCTTTCATGGCAGAAATAATGACCATTTTTCTTTCTACCACCTACTAAACACAAAAATGCCACAGCTCCCCCTTGTTCAACACCTCACATAATACTGCCATAATCCTTCAAAGGAAAGGTGTGATTCCCCACAGGATCCCCTACCCCATCCTTAGAGCACATAGATGGAGGGTTCCTGGCTTGGAAGAAATACTAGCTAAATTTGTAGCTAATATCTATTAATTATATACTCATCATCTTTCTTTTATACTTTTTCTTTCTATTTTTTCTTCTGTCTCAATATATTTATTTTTGAGAGCTGCTAGTTTGTCTCCACAGAACTAAGGAGAATAAAAAAGCCTTGTTAACTATTTGTTATTGTCCAAAGACAGCAAAACATTGGTCAAGACTTGCTATGGTAGTGGTGAAAATTAAAAGAGACACTGGACTATGGTTGGGCATGGCATCTCTTTCTACCTGGAGTTTTTTCTTGATGAGTTCTGGATTTGTTTGTTTGTTTGTTCATTTTTATCTCTTAGAAGATTTTGTATTTTAGGTATTTTTAAACATTTCCTTCTCCTACAGATTGTCATGTGAAGAAAATAAAAACAGACCACTTCTTGGGTGACCACAGGAACAGAAGCAAGACAGTGGAGACCAGTCATATAGATGAAATTCTGAGCCCTTGCAAGAAAAGACAATCCAGCAATTGGAATGTTGTAATGAAAGGGAGAAGCTGACTGGAAGGGGGTGAGCTCACCATTCCCTAGAAATGTCTAAGCAGAGATATGGATAACCTAATCAGAGGTACTGCAGAAAAATTCTTGCTTGGGAATTTAACTTGATGACATGTCACAAAACAGAAGATTTTTTGCTCTTCCCAAGATTAATTTAAACCTGTTCTTGTTTCTGACCTCACACATCTATTTAAGCAGGATGAACCTACTTACTTTCTTCTATAATTAGGCTTAATAAGCCCAACATTAACTTCATTTGTATCCTGGCTGATGCCATCTGGCAAGAATGGAAGATGCCTTTCGGTCAAGAGTTCTTTATGGCTGAGGCCTTACAGTTGTTCCGTTAGCCCCCTTGTTTGTCTAGCCAAGTTTGCTTTTTTTTTTTTTTTAATCATCAGACTAGTTTTCCCCTTCTCTGGTTTTCATCCACATGAAAAGGTTCTGACCTTTAACTTCTTTTGACTCTTGATCGCTGCACATGCCCTGAATTTTGCTTGTCTGCTTGGTGTCTGCATTTCTGCTTTGCCTTGATCTTAATTTATATTTACACCCAATTCTTAACTACCTGCAAATTTACTATGATAATTAAGTGATTGAGTTATGAATTAGCATGGGTTTGAATTCTTATTCTTGCCAACTGGCACACTTCGGACAAGTTACTTTAGTCTTCAAAACTTTGTTTTTCTCAGCTTTTAAATGGAAATAATTATAGTAGCTACATGGCAGGTAAGAAGAGGGTGGTCAGCACACAGTCTGTGCCCAATAAATGTTACTACAATTATTATTTTACAAAGACTCTGGTTCAGGCTGTACTCTCAGGTCCCAGCTTTTTAATAGTTTCGATGCTCTGAAACCACCAATTACCCCAATACAATTCAAAACAAAATCTCAATTTAGGCTTCCCTTTCTTAATAGAATAGATATGTTCCAGCTAAGTTGGCTATAAACACATTTCCATAACGTAAGTCCTGTTTGTCCACTAAATTTCATTATAAAATTAAGAACCCAGTTCTCTCAAAAATATTTTTGGACTGTGAATATAAAGAAATGAGCTTCAGAATTCATGAAATTTTTTAAATAAAAAATAACAACAGTGAGATATTATCCATATTTAAAACAGTTGTAACAATCACATACTGTTTGCAGTTATAATAGGAACAAGACAGCAAGAACAAGAAGCATGGAACCTCCAAATTCCATCCATCTGTGATGTACATACAATCCTTTAGAATAAACGTGTGACTAAAACCATGAATTTGTGAGTTATAAATCTATCCAGCAAAGTGAGATCATTTGTCAGTGTTGCAAAATCACTACTCACTACTATGTTTAGCATTATTATTCCATCTCGAGACAGCCAACCTAAAGAGAACCAGATATCGTATGGGTTCAGAAAAAAAAGTCCATGGAAATATTTTTGATGAAACAAGCACAGTGCATTCTTGTTAGTCATTGGCTGTTTCCTGAATATGTCCATCAATCTAAAATTCACCAGACTCCTGGAAGCAGCACTTGAACCAAACCTAACTTCAAACCAAAATTCAAACAGAACTGAACCCAAATGTTAATATTTCACTAAACCATGAACTGAACCAACTTTCATGGAGGAAGGGGGGTGGGGGGAAACTACCAGAACAGTTTGATTTGAAGCCAAAACTATATGTTTTATAAAACTATTGAACTGGAACAAAACCAAATCAAAATATACCCTGAACTGAATTTAAACTAAACAAATAAATTTTTTATTTCTTTCAAGTTGAATAAGACTTACTTTAGTGAATGTGATATTTATTTCAATATACATAAGTTTATCTTAGGCAATTTTTTTTCCATGTCAATTTTCTCCTTTATACAAAGGGGATAATGATCTCTAACTTCTTGACTAGAGTTACTGTAAGTATTCAATGAACTAATAAGCAAGCACTTCCATCAGCAGCAGCAGCAGCATCATCATCACTATCCATCATCATCATCAGATTTGCATGTGTTTAGCTGGCAAGGCGTCAATTTTTCTTTTTAAGTCCTCCAATATATTCACTTGCCACCAGAGGGCAGCAAAAAGGTAGAAACCCTTACTGGAACTGACTGTGGGACTTGTAAGAACTAGAACTGAGGGCTTACTATGTGCCAAACTCTGTTCTAAACACCTTGCATATATTAACACATTTAATCCTTACAACAGTGCCATGAGTTTGGTTTTGTTATTATTCGTAGAGAGAAGATGAGGAAACTGAAGCAGAAAGAGAGAAGAAATTTGTTCAAGATCACCCAAAAAATAGGTGGCAGAGCCAGGATTTGAACCCAAGCAATCTGGCTACAGAGCTCCCACTCTTAACATACCACTATATACTGCCATTTGATATTCATTTTGAAGGATGCTAACCTGGGAGAGGTTCAGATCCTGGCCTTATTCAAAGGCACGGATAGAACTGCAACCCAGAATGACCTTATAAAGTCTGTCTACAGTTCAGAACCAGAGTAGAGAAAGTCAAAACCTAAGCCAGAGAGTATGATGTGGTCAACAGTAGTGTTAGGAACTAATTCAGGCACAATCATCAACCAAGTAAACAGGAGACTATTCAGAAAGGGGGAAGAAGATGAGATTCAGGAATAAAGTAATAAAGTGAGAAGAACAATTGTCTTTGACAAAAAAATAATTATTCTCATGATGGCTGAGTCCAACTGACTCATCCTGAAACTGCAGCATGTCTTTAAGCTTTAAAAATTCAGTACTAACAAGACAACAAGGAGTTAACGCTGTTTCATTTTCACAGTAATTTTCATCTCAAGGAGTTTTATTTAGTTTATTTTTTAAATGAAAAACAAAACAACAACAAAAAATATCCTTCTCATCACAGCCACACCTCTCAAAATAAGAGTCCATACTAAATTTCTAAGTTCTTCAGTTCCCGCACTCTTCCTAAGACACTTCAGTCAAACTTCTGCCTGCACCACTTCACTGAGACTGACCTCACCAAGGTCACTGGTCCCCAGCCAAATGTCACATTCAATAGCTACTTGTCATCTTTCCAGATGTGCCTGCCTATGGCTTTTGACATTGTCAGCTACTCTTTCCATCATGAAAGTCTCCTCCCCTTTGATTTAAAATGTCTTGTTTGACCATCCTCAATCTTGGATCTATCACTGCTTTTCTGAATATCATTCAGTCAGCTTACTTGCTCCTTTTTTCCATCTTTTGTCAAAAACAATGTGATAGCTTTTAACACGCCTCCTTACCTCCACTCTGGATACTCCGATCCTATCCTCAACATTGATGCAGAGAGAGTAACCCAAAATATTACTCCTATCATCATTCTCCCTCGCTTCAAACCATTCATGGCTCCTGAAAAATTATGTAGCATGGCATTCAAGAGTCCTCTTGACTTCTTGACTACTTTTCCATGTGGTTTTGGCAATTCTTCCACACATGCCCTTGGTCTACTCATAGCTCCTCAAAAGTCATTCAAATTCCCATAGCGTCTCATGAATCTTTTCCTTTTGTTCTCCAAAATACAACTCAATCATCTCCTGCCTCTTCTACAGGCTTTCCTAAAATCCTTTCCCTAGACAGAGATGCCATTTTCCCCCACAACATACCAATGCACATGAGCCACTGGATAATTGCAGCTTATTTCTGCCATGGGTCTCCTGTGCATAACACTCTGCTCTACTTGGGTGATGGACCACGTGAGATTTATCCTGGTATTCCTAGTACTTACCATGGAGAGACACTTAACATATACCTAAGGAATTAATGGAATTTCTTAAGAGAAAAGAAATCAATGGGAATGATGGAACTGAGATACAATGACTGGTGTGTTAGTGCTCAAAAATGGCAAGTGATTTGGAACTGGAATCCTTATTTTGAGTATATCTCATCATTTCTTAAAGAGCTGAAGGACAAAGGCAATGCTGAAAGCTGCAAATTATAAGTTAAATGACAGTCAGCATATTGATTTTATTTATTTATTTATTTGGTTGGTTGGTTGTTTATTTATTTATTTATTTTTATCAATGAGAGGGCAACAAAAATGTTAATGGGAACCAGCAAAGCCATGCTGAACAGTGGGTCTCATCCAAGTGAGCCTGCAGGCCCAGAAAGTTGCCTACAGAACTGGCTTTTCTCTCCATGTATCTCTCAGTGGAACAAGTCCTGACAGTTCAATGTAGAGCATAAAGTGTGCTCTTTGGGTAACAGGGCACTTAGCATATTTGACTAAAATCATGTGAACCAGCGTTTTTTGTTTGCTTGTCTTGCCCAAAGGAAAATATGTTCACCCTGCCTCAATCCTGCCCCCTAATTTAGAAGTAATTTATAGCCTGAGAAAATTTCTGTGTACACCTTCCCCATTTATTTAATAAAACTTCAGAAAAACGTCACCATTGGTCTAATCTGTTATTCTAGCAGAGAACTAGGTAACAGCCAGAAGAGGCAGTGACTGCAAAAAAGTGCCCTCATGGTAGCCACTCACCTGCTGAGTCCAATTTTATTTTTTGCCTTGATTCCAAGGGCTGTGACAATGTGAGAAACATGAACTTCCAGTTCTTCTCCGCTCTGTTCTCTGACCATGAAATGGGAAGGGGAATAGAGTAGAGCAAGTTCCTATTCTATTACTGTAAATCAACAGTGTGGGTTATTTCATTCTTTCCCACTGAATTTACCTTTAGTTCCCAGTGTAGCATGATGATTACACACATGGCCTTTGCATTCAACCTTTTAGGTACAACTCCTAGCTCTTCAAGTTATTAGCCATGTGAATTTCAGACAAGTTATTTAACCCCTTGGGTCCTCAGTGCTTTTGATTGTAACATGGGGATAATAATAACTTCCTCAGAGAGTTGTTCTAATGAGAAAATGCCTATAAAATGCTTGGCATCAAGCCTGAATCAGCACTTTGTAAATGTGAGCTGTTATGACTCTCAGTTTAAATTCTTGGAAATTGGATTGGCTTTCATGAAGGTCCACATCAATCCAAGCTCAGTATGCCTTTACATCTGGCCTAAAATCATTTGGAAACCTCAGGATGACTGCCATGACAGTATGGCAGAGCACCATGTCAGCTGACGAGAATGAGCAGATTAGCTCTCTATGGCTGAAGGTAATCATTCTTGCAATCACAAGTGATTTTTGCTACCATCAGTATCACTGAGCCAACATTGATCTGTATGAGAAAGCTGGATCACTCTGAGTCTATTCACATATAATCCAATCTATCAACAAAATTTCAAATGTCCTGTCTTCTGTGTGATGAGGTAACAAACAAGTTGATATGATAGGCCAGGCATCGAGTCTAGAATTCTGCAACCAATTGTGTCTTGCATGCAAAATATCAGATCAAAGTGAGAAAGAAATCATAAGAGAAATGAGCTAACTTGTCATGTGCATGACTAAACATAATTTTATTTTCAAATTTTAGATCAAGTTCTCAGGACTAACCATAGTAAAACTTCTTTATGAGGGTACTGATTCCACAGACACATTCTTAGGCATAATCTCCTTTCTGTGGATACAAAGTAGACTGGTCAGTAGAGAGATTCCAGTGGAGAAGAGGATGGCAGAAGGATCAATAAAAGAGCATTGGAAAGCTTCCCAAATTTCACAACTGCAGCTCTTTTAATTACCAAAGGAAAGTGCTGGAAAACAACTGCGTAGCCACTTTCACTAATATAGATCACCCAAAATGAAATGAAGAGTGTATTTCAACAACCAAGACAATAACAAATCCAAGTCCAGACTCAATACTAGTGTGACATACATAGATGGTATATCAGCAAGGATTTACACAGAGAAGCACAGCCACAGACTATACATATATATTTACTTGTACACATGCACTATATGTGTGTGCATATGTACATAAATGTATAGGCTGTGGTTCTGCTTCTCTGAGTGAATTTTAACTGATATATACATGGGTGTGTGTGTGTGTGTGTGTGTGTGTGTGTGTGCATGTGTGTGAAGAAAGATGAATATAATGTGGGGGGAAAATCCACAAGCATCAGCTAGAGTCCCACAAAGACAGACTGAAACCTAGATCAGTTCTTGTTGCCTCTGACTTTAGTGGTATGGACAGCTGGGGCCCTTCATCATGGAACTAAATAGATACACCTAGCCAAAGAAGTGGAAAATCAGAAGGGAAATCCAGAGAAAGGTGAAGTAGTTGCAGGTCTAGCTACAACCTCACACCAATGAAGTGAGTCAACAAATACATGATGAGTTACAAAATGGCTACTGCCTCACTTCTACCCACCAAATCTCCCACATCCTCTTGTGTCCTGCCCTTACTGGAAACATAGGAAAGGAAATTATGGAAAATGTAATTTAGCCTAGTCAAGTTGATACTTAATGAAGCTACCACAGGGAGATATTAGACCTCCCTGCTTCTCTTTTCTGAGTAACTCCTCTTTGGGGAATGTCTTTTCCAGTGTGAAATGGTTTAAAAGTTCATAGAATAAACACTCTTCCTTTACCTCATCATATTATTCACAAACTAAAAATGATATACTTTCAAAAGTAATTTGGATATTAAGAAGTTTTGATTGAATTCTCAAGGTCTAAGACAGCCTGTTTTAAAGGTTATAGAAGTTAATTATGTCAAGAAGACCCCCCTTCTGTCCTACATACGCTGGCATGTGTGTGTAGGCACATACACACACACGCACACACACACATGAATCTCTAGTCCATAAACATCATTTCACAAGTTGAAATTTCATATATTTTTAATATTCAGTAAATGTCGGATTTGGGCAGAAATGTGAAGTGATAGTGCTTGTCCCCACTGTCCACTCTGAGTACTGATGGCCTTGAGATTGAGAGATTATTTTGCTTGATACCCAGTTGTCTGGAAAACATCAAACCTGGACTGCTCAGCTCCTCTTTAAATTTATGTATGTCTCTTACTTTTACAATGACTGTGGTGTATTGGGGTGGTAGAGGTGAACATTACCATTTTAACCAACACTTTAAAATAGAAAAAAAATGTCAGGAGCAATCACATAGCAATATTAAATATTTTTTCACTATATTTTCTAATAACTCCCAAGCACTGGTAACCATAAAAGTCTTCATAATGTGTTTATTGAGACCAGTAATCAGCAGAGGATGGAATTTTCAATATAACATGGGCAGGTTTTCTATGAAAGCAGCACAGAGAACTCTGTCCCATTGCTGGAATATAAACGTGACTCCCTCTTTAGGGCACTGAGGTAGTAAAACACAAGAGAACTTCCTAATGGAAATGAGACTATTCTCATTAAATTAAATGAGACCATTTAATGTGGGTGAAAGTGATTTAAAATTCACACACCTCCTGCAAATATGTTCTTGATTTACTTTTTAAAGAGTAAAATGGGTTTAGTAAATATTGCCAGCTATAATAAATCATAAAACATTTAACACCGATTTGTCAAATGTAGTTTACATGAACTAGCACTTAGTGTTATTTATGCCAGACTGAATGAAATGGTTGCTATGTTAGGAGGGTTTTCAGCCAGTCAGGAAACATATAGTGAGCAAAACATTGTGCTGGGTGGTAAGTTGGTTATGGAAAATTACACGGTACTACATTGTCGCCAAAGTGCTTACAGTCTGGATGGGATACTCAATCAACAATACAAGCCTGGATATGAGAAGGGTCTGTCCAAAACAGCTCACTTTCAGTTAAAGAAACCAATTAAGACCACCGATTCTTATTTGATTCCATACAGCACTCCCACTTGGTCATCATCAAGAAAGTTCCAGCCCTTTAGAACAGTTAACCTGAACCTCTTCCTATCCTGAATGTATCTCATACTATCTTGCACTTTGTTTCTAAAACGTTTGTGTTTTCAGTCCATGATCTCTTGATTAGATGTCTTCACAATCTCTTCTAGGACTAGCTCTTGGTTTCACAACTCAGATATGGTGGCTACTTTACTATATAGATATGTATAACTTAAGTCACTCTGTGTAACATCCTGATACAATTCAGTTCATAACCTTGAATTTTACCCTCATACAGGCTTATTTTGTTAATGTCGTTACCTGCTCTGCCCTTGTTTGAATAGTTGTATAGTTTCATGAAGGTGCTATAGGAATTTATATCTATTTCATCAGAAGTTAAGGTAGGTCATAGATGGAAGGCTGGGGAATTTGATCAAGAAGTCTATTCCTCTATCATGCTCATCAACTGAATTTCTAGAATAAGAGAGGCCTTCATCAGGAGAACAGACCACATTCAAGTGCTTTCTAAAATCATACAAAAATATCTTCCTAGTTAGCATCAGAACCAGCTTCTCTTTAGGAGAGCAGGATTTCAATTGCCAATGCCAAAATACCCTGACATATTCCCTCACCTCCATTATTTTATCATGAGTAGGACATGTATTCTGTTACATATGTTATTCTGTGTTCATTAACTCAAAATTGATCCAGAGAAGACATTATGGTACAGTTCTAAATTCTGGAGGAAAGGAGTTGAGTTAGAAGGAGGAGAGGTCAGGCACGGCTGTAAAGTTTGACTTCGTATACTTACACTCAGGAGATACAAAAGGAAATATATCCCTTTACATGGAAAAAAAATGGAGATTAAGAATTTAGACCACAGCAGGTTATTAAATCACTTGTCTTGTCAGTGTTGTATATTTTTTAATAGGCATCAAGTCTTTAGAAAGTATTCTTTAATTATGACAGCTGGTCAGCATCTGGTTGAAAAGATTTAGGGCTTAAGGTAATTTTCCACTGGAGCTATACTTAACAATTCTGGTTTGTGTGACAAAGGGACACAAGAACTCTGAGAGTAGAGGGAAAGGTACAGAAAAGGAAATGGTTGGAAAAGAAGCACCAGAATCCAAACCCAAGAGGTCTATTTCACAAGGGAGTTCTGGTTTTCTGTATTAAATGAGTATATCACCAACCACCAAACCTTTACTCAGCTATATATTTAATTTGTTTTCCTCAGATGGCAAATAGATAAATGTTCAAACTTACAGTCACTTTATAGGGTTCTTTTATCTCTAAAATTACAGATTTCTACAGGAAGCAACATTAAGACTAAGCCTTTGTTATGACCTAGTCATACTTTCCTTTGTGGTCTAGTATTGAGGGGTACTACGTACTGACCTCAGTGAAAATCGTACGGCAGCAGACACTTCTGGTGCCTGTGCCACAGTTTAGCTCAACTTTGACTTCAGCTGAAGCTCTGAACAGTGAATATCTTCAATTCCCTTTGCACTGCCAGCACCCTCCTCCTTTTTTCACATTAGAACTTCAGAATTTTCTCCACACCAAGAGAGTTTGATTGGTATAGGAGCAAACCCAGACTGGGATTACAGAAAAGTTAATGTTCTCAGAGAAAACAAACATCCGATTCTTTTGATATGCAGTTCTTATATTTCTTATATAAATACCCAGAAGTGGAATCAGTGAGCCATATGGTAGTCCTATATTTAACTTTTTGAGAAAACCCCATACTGTTTTCTATAGCGGCTGCACCAAATTGCAATCCCATCAACAGTGTACAAGGATTTCCATTTCCCCACATTCTTGCAAGCACTTTTTGTTTGTTGATTTATAGATGACAGCCATTCTGACAAGGTGATATTTCATTGAGGTTTTAATTCGCAGTTATCTGATGATAAGTGATGTTGAGCATCTTCTCATAGTCTATTGGCCATCTATATGTCTTCTTTAGAGAAATACCTCTTCAGGTCTTCTGCCCATTTTTAAATAGGATTGTTAGCTTTTTGTGTGTTGAGTTGTATGAGTTCTTTATAAATTAACCCCTTATTGATGTTTCATTGGCAAATATCTTCTCCCATTTAGTAGGTTGTCTTTTCATTTTGTTGATGGTTTTATTTTCTGCACAAAAAAATTAGTTTGATGGAGTCCCATTTGTTCATGTTTTCTTTTGTTTTCCTTGACTAAGGAAGTATATCAGGAAAAAAAATATTACTAAGAACTGTGTCAGAGAGTTTACTGGCTATTTTTTATTCCAGGAATTTTATTATTTGAGGTCTTACATTGAAATCTTTAATTTGTTTCAAATTTATTATCACATATGATGTAAGAAGGTGGTCCAGTTTCATTTTTTACACATATATGTCAGTTTTTCCTACAGCATTTATTAAATAAATTGTATTTATTCCATTGTACATCCTTCCCTCCTTTGTCATACATTAAATGACCATATAGGTATGGTTTATTCTAGGCTTTCTATTCTGGGCCATTGATCCATGCATCTGTTTTTAGGCCAATATCATAGTTTTGATTACTATAGCCTTGCAATATAGTTTGATTCAGGTATTGTTAGTATCTTTATTCTTTCTCAAGATTGCTGTGATTATTCAGGGTCTATTATAGTTCCACATAAATTTTTGGATTATTTATCCCACTTCTATGAAAAATGTCATTGATACTTTAATAAGAATTAAATTCAATTAAATTTATAGTTTGTTTTGGGTAGTATTAATATTTTATGATGTTAATTCTTCCTATCCATGAGCATGGTGTATGCTTTCATTTATTTGCATCTTCTGCAATTTCTTTCTTCATGTCTTATTATTATTTGTATACAGGTCTTTTATCTTCTTGGTGAAATTTATTACTAGGTATTTTTGATGCAATTATAAATTAAATTACTTAATTTCTCTTTTTGATAGTTTGTTAATCAGTATATAAAAAAGCAACTGGTTTCTAAATATTAATTTTGTATCCTACTACTTTACTGAATTTAGCAGTACTAAGTTTTTTGTTTTTTTTTTTTTTTGAGGCATCTTTTGGGTTCTCTCCATAAAGTATCATGTCATCTGTAAATAATGACAGTTTTACTTTTTTTTTTCCAATTTGGAAGCCTTTTATTTCTCTTTCCTGTCTGATTACTATAGCTAGGACTTCCAATACTTTGTTGAAGAGAAGTGGTGAAATTGGGCATCCTGTTTTTGTTCCTGATCTTTAGGAAAATGCTTTTAGCCTTTCTGAATTGGGTATAATGTTAGCTGTAGGTTTATCATATATGGCTTTTATTACATTTAGGTATGTTCCCTCTATTCCCATGTTGCTGAGAGTTTTTATCATAAGTGGATACTGGATTTTGTCAAACACTTTTTCTGCATCTATTTACATAATCATATGATTTTAATACTTCATTTCATTTATGTAGTATAGCACATTAATTGATTTGTGAATATTGAACCAAACTGCATCTCAGGAATAAATCCACTTGATCATAGTGTATGATCTTTTTAATGCCTTGCTGAATTTGGTTAGCTAAGATTTTTTTTAGTATTTTTGTATCTATGTTTATCAGGGATATTGGCCTATAATTTTCTTTTTTTTGTCATGTCTTTGTCTGGTTTGGGAATCAGGATGATGCTGGTATCATAAAATGAGTTTGGGAGCCTTCCATCCTCTTAAATTTTTCATATAGTTTAAGAAACCTAAGTGTTAATTCTTTTTTGAATGTTTGGTAAAATTCACCAGTGAAGTCTTTTAGTCCAGGACTTTTTGTTGTTGTTGTTGTTGTTGTTGCTGTTGTTGTTGTTGTTATTTTTGGGATGCTTTTAACTACTGATTACATTACTTTAATAGTAATTAGTGGTCAAGATTTTCTGTTTTTTCTTGACTCATTCTTAGAAGATTGTATGTTTCTAGAAATTCATCCATTTTTTCCAGATTTTCCAATTTGTTTGCATACTATTACTTGTAGTCTTTGTTACCTAATCCTTCATATTTCTGTGGAGTCAGATGTCACTTCTCTTTCATTTCTAATTTTATTTATTTGGTTCTGTCTCTTTTTTCTTGATGAGTCTAGTTAAAGGTTGATCAATTTTGTTTATGCTTTCAAAAAATCAGCTCTTGGTTTCATTGAACTTTTGTATTTATTTTAAGGCTTTATTTCATTTATTTTGCTCTAATCTTTATTTCCTTCCTTCTACTCACTTTGTTTCTTTTGCTGTGGTTTTTCTAGTTTCTTTAGTGTAAGATTAAATTGTTTATTTGAGAGTTTTCTTATTTCTTGAGATTGACCTATAGTGCTATGAATTTCCTCGTAGGCCTGCTTTCACATAGATTTGAGGTCATCATGTTTTTGTTTTTATTTGTCTCCGGGTATCTTTTGATTTCTTCCCTGATCTCATTATTAACTCTTTCATTGTTTAGTAAATATTATTTAGCCTCCATGTGTTTGTGTGTTTTTCGGTTTTATCTTGTTATCTATTTCTAGCTTCATACATTGTGATTGGAGAAGACAATTGCTATTATTTCAATCTTTTATAAATCTGCTGAGACTTGTTTTGTGGTATAACAAGTGGTCTATCTTGAAATACGTTCCAAGCACACTTGAGAAAAAAGTATATTCACCTTCTTTGGGAGTGAAATGCTCTAAAACTATCAATTAAATCCATCTGGTTGAGTTTGTCACTTAAGGCCACTGTTTTCTTGTTGATTTTCTATCTGGAAGATCTGTTCATTGGTTTCAATGGGGTGGTAAAGTCCTGCACTATGACTGTGTTATTGTAGATCTCTCCCTTTATGTCAGTCAATATTTGTTTTATATATGTAGCTGTTCCTATGTTGGGGACATAAATATTTACTAGGGTTATGTCCTCTTGTTAGATTTATCCCTTTATCATTATGCAATACCCTTTTTTGTTTCTCAGTATGGCCTATGTTTTAAAGTCTATTTTGCCTGATATAAGTATTGCTATCTTAGCTTTTTAAAAATTTCTATTTGTATGAGGTTTCTCTTCCCCTCCTTAAACCTTTAGTCTGTGTGTGTTTTTTGATCTGAAGTTGGTCTCTTGTAGATAGCATATGTATGGTTCTTGTTTTCTTTTCCATTCAGCTCTCTTATGTCTTTTGATTAGTCCATTTAATTTATTTACATGTAAAGTGATTATTGATAGATTCATTTTATTATTCATATTTATGTTCTTATCTTTTCTTTAAAAAAACATTTCTTTAATATTTTTTGGTTTGGTGATGATAAATTTCTTTAGCTTTTTTTTGTTTGTTTGTTTGAAAAACTCTTCATCTCACCTTCAATTTTAAATGATAGCCTTGCTCGTTACAGTAGTCTTGGTTATAGGTCCTTGCTTTCCATCACTTTGAATATTGCATGCCAACTCTTCTGCCTGAAAAGTTTCTGTTGAGAAATCAGCAGACATTCTTATGGGAATACCCTTGTAAATAACTAGCTAGCTCTCTCTTACTGCTTTTAGGATTCTCTTTTTCTTTAAAATTTGCCATTTTAATTATGATGTGTCTTGGTGCAGGCCTCTTTGGGTTTATTTTGTTTGGGACTCTCTTCACTTCTTGGACTTATATGTCAGTTTTCTTTGCCAGGTTAGGAAAGCTTTTAGTCATTATTTCTTTGAGTAGTTTCTCAATCCCTGCTGTCCCTCTCATCATTCTGGTGTAAATGTTGTTATGCTTGATGTTGTTCCAGAGGTCCCTAAAACTATTCTTATCTATTTTTAGTCTTTTTTTCTCTTCTGGAGTGTTTTCTGCTACCTTGATTCCCAAATTGCTGATTCAATCTTCTGCATCATCTTATCTGTTATTGATTCCTTTTAGTGAATTCTTCATTTTGGTTATTATATTCTTTATTTTTCAACACATGTGCCTGTTGAGACGACCTTGTGTGCCCCTTGTGGGGTTAAATCAAGTAGTCCTGTGTTGTAGTCTGAAGTCAACTTCCTCATATGTTGGTTCTGGGTCCCCCTGGAAGGGGATTCCATGCAGGGCAAGATCAGCCACTGTCTGTGACTGGCAGGGATCTACCTGGTAGGAGCTATAAAGCTATCCACAGTTGTTTTCTCCATATACTGGACCTAGAGGAGCATGGGAGAAGCCATGCTTTGAACCAAGGGCACCTGCAACCAGTACTGGGTCTGGGACAGTTCAGCAAAAGACCCAGGTCACTTCAAGCCCTGACGCCACAGGTCAGCCACCCATAAGGTTCAGCCACTGAAAAAGCCTAAAGTGTTAGCAAGTTGTGTGAGGTGGGTTTTTAGGAAATTACCAGGGCAGAGTGAGCAGAGTTCATCATAGGAAAGATTCAGATTTGGCCATCTGTGGGCAGAGCTCAACATAGGAAAGATGGCACCTACCTGAGGGCTACATGAGAGGAGGACTCAACACAGTAACAATGATGGCTGTCCCTCCTGCTCTTGCCCTAAAGCCACGCAACTCAGTCTTTCCCTGTACGTCTCTGGAGTCTTTTGAGTTGCCACCCCTCCGTTGGAGCCCAGGGTGAGTACCTGAGAACAAACAAGTCTGTGTGGGCTCTTTAAACAGATGTCTGGGTTTCTAGCAGCCCTCTCTCTTACCCTTATGGACAGACTCTCTGTTGATTTTCACAGCCAGGTTTTGTGGGGACTCCTCTTCCTGGCACTGGAACCCTGGGCTTGTGAGCCCAGTGTAAGGCTGGAACCCTCACTCCTCTAGGGGGACCTTTGCAGCCAAGAGATCCCTCATGATGCTCAACCACTACATGTGGGTATGGGGTCAGATCATTTCATATCTCTGCCTCTCCCACCAGTCTTAATGTGGCCTCTTCTTTATATTCTTTATCACAGGAGTTCTGTTCAGCTACTCTTTAGATGGTTCTCTAGGTTAATTTTTCTATAATTCAGTTGTAATTTTAATGTAGTCATGAGAGGAGGCAAGCACAGCATATTCCTACCCTGCCATCTAGTTCAGATGGCCCTTGCTTTTTCTATTTTAAAGTCAACTAATCAGCAACCTTAATTCAATCTTAATCCTTCCTTGCCCTGTAACATAATATTCTGTTTTCAGAAATTAGGTGGTGGACAGCTTTGGGAGACCATTATTCTGCCTGAAATGAATATGAATGAAAATTTTCCCAGTTTTAATCCTTTAAAAAGACAATTCACAGTTTAAATAAAATATAATAAAATATTATGGGGGAAGAAACAAACAAAAAGTAAACTTATTTTAGATGCAAAATTATTAAATAAAATTAAAAGAGGGAATTTCATAATGCTAAAATGTCTACTTTACAATGAAGATAAAATGGTTTTGAATATCTATGTATCCAAATCATCCCTGATCACAATCGCAAAACTAGAAATCTAACAATAAGCCAAGGAACTTAACAATAAAATCTGAAAATAAAAGGCCCATTTTTCCTGAAAATAACAAACAAAAATTTTTTTAAAAAAAAGTATCAGCAACAACAAACTCTTTTAACTCTTCTGTCAAAAAAAAAAAAAAAAGGAAATGCAAAAGTGATTCTGAGGTGACAACCAAAGATTTTGTTTTTAATCTTCCAAATTTCCACGTTTAAAATAGAGCAAACATAGTCGAACCAAATTCCCATGGACAATATTGCTATTAAAAACTGGTAAATGATATCTTACATGGACCCCCAAATGCAAAATATGAACAGTCCAAAGAGAGAACAGCTGCTGAAATGGAGAGAAATTTTTCCCAATTCAGTAGTGGGTGAATGAGAGGGGCCTACAGATATTTGATGGAGTTGTATTATTGTAAATTCTGTAAACCCTCTGACTGTCCAAGGCTCTTTCCCAGGTCAGGGTTCTACACTGAGGAGAAACTGCTAAGAATGGAATCAAAATTGAGCAGAAAGGAACAATAGGGATGAAAGCAAGAGAGGATCCAGATAAAAATGATACAAGAGAACAGGTCCAAAAAATCTTTTATATATATATATATATATATATATATATATATATATATATATATATAAAATCTTATATATATATATATATATATATATGTATATATTATCATACACACACACACACACCTCCCAAATTAACAAATGAATGGAAAATGAAGAAAACAAACAGGGGGGAGACAAAAGAAATAACACACAAAAAATAGAACACACTTTGTGAAATTTAAAAAGCTACTCTTAGCCATGCCTTCTTCTGGAAAACTATTTTCATATACTAGTAAACAGCAAAAAGGTATCAAATTCCATACAAAAGTTATTAAAGACAAAATGGCATCCTTATACTTGAAAAACATGTTCAAAAACCAAGACAAAATTATAATGAACTATTTAAAAACAACCTAAAAAATAAGAAAATTACACAAGACAACACTGTTTAAATAAAAATCATAGTACATAACATAATACATATAATAAAAATAATTTATAACATAATAATAACAAAAGATCAACAAAAGTTAGAATTTTAAAATACCAGAAATGAGATGACAGACCTCAAGGATAATACTTTTAAGAGAAACAAAGTGCTATAGAATAATGTTTGTGTATCTCCCCAATTTATATATTGGAACTTATTACTCCCTATGGATGGTGTCAGGAGGTAGGGCCTTCAGTTAGTGATTAGGTCATGATAGTGGAGTCCACATGAATGGAATTAATGTCCTTTTACAAGAGACACCAGAGAGCTCTCACCGCTTCAGCCATGTGAGGACACAGGGAGATGATGGTCATCTCTGAACAAGGAAACTAGCTCTCGCCAGAGACTGGATGGGCCAGTGATTTAATCTCAGACTTTCTAGACTGAAGAACTATGAGAAATAAATTTCTGTTGTCTACAAGTCATCTAGTCTGTGGTATTTTTGTTATAGCAGTCTAAATGGACTGACAGAAGTTACAAAACAGAAGGAAGTTTTTAACCATAAAAAATTAATGGAGAGATAAAAAGATTTTAGAAAAAGTGAGACATGTTGAAGAGAGGCAACAATATTTAGTAGATAACAGGCAAAGAAAACCAAAGCAAGAAAAAGAATAAATACTATATTCTGTAATTCAAGAAAACTGCTGAAATTTAAGAAATAAAAACACTTAAGACTGCATGTTGAAAGAACACACCTTATATCTAGGAATACTGAGGCAGAATGACCCACTTGAAAATACATTCTAGTTAAATTACTTGACTTTAAAAAAAAATAGTAAGTGACTTACAAAGTCAACAAAAATTAAATTATCAACACATTTTTTTGTTAGCAACACTTTATGCAAAAAATAAAAAAGCAGAGTAAATATTTAGGATGTCCAAGTTAAGAAAATATAAGTCAAATATTTACATCCAGAAAAACTGACTTTCTTATGCATAAAGAACACAAGCTATTGTCAGTATGCAAGAACTTATGGAATATTGTTCCATGAATATTTTCTTGTAAATTTAATTTAAAAAATTAGCTTCAGACAACCTAAATGAGTAGGGAGACAGTGAAAAGACTAGTGATACACCTTAACCCTCTAGTTGTTTGATGAATAAGGATTTACTTTTATTTTTAGGCAAGGCAACCCTTGGTTGACCTCACAGGTGACCTTTTCAGCTTACAATTCCTAATTTTTAAAATTTTTCTAAGCCTACAGCACCTGGCCTGCTTAGATGGTCTACCATCCAAGTACTAACCAGGCCCAACCCTGCTTAGCTTCCAAGATCAGGTGGGATCAGGCTTGTTCAGGGTAGCATGGCCAAAGACATGAATAGAGATTTAAAGAGAATGTTGTATATAATGGCCATATGCTCAGTTAATCTAAGTATTAAAAATATTAAAAATAGAGGGCAAAATTGAGAGAGCATATACAAAATTTTAAACTGCTTTCAGTAATTAAGTTGGTGTGATATTACAGTTATTCTGAGAATGTTATGCATGTGATATTAGCCAGAGAAAATGAATAATTATGAAATTTCTAATTCTATTGTTCTCTGAGTCATTGACAATTAAGAATGTAAGAGAGGAGATTAATAGATGTAAGTCTGAAAAGTTTTACAGAAAGAAAAACCAATACTAAATTTAAATTAGAGTTGTCATTTGAATCCATGAGGTCTTCTTGAGTTCTGGATCTGTACACTAAAGAGACACACTCGTTAGTAATAAACACTTCACACAGTGATCTTAAAATACAACCTCTCACTAAAGGAAATAGGGATTTTTTAGGGAATAGGTTGGTACCAAGTCTAGGGCAGGAAATTTACAAGATGAGCTTAGAACATCTTGTAATACCAGATAGCATGGAAACAGACTACCAGGTGGCATCAAAAGGATCCAAGAGCCAAAATGAAGTGATTCTTATTGGCCAAAATTAGAACAATATTTGAACTTTACAAAAAATAATTTCAATTAATTGGAATCCACCAAGTATATTTAAATGCATGAATTATGATGATATTTAAAAAAAAAACGAATTGGTCACTCTCAGAGGATAGCAGTAAACCAATTATAGATGGTAAATAAAGGGAAAGAACTGAGAGCTTATCCTGTATTTTTATATGCCTGGCAGACAAGAAAAAATATTCCTTTATAAAAGAAACACAACAAATGAAAAAGAAATAATAAAATTAGATGATAATTATTCCGAAGCCCCAATGAACTAAGAGATTTAGACAGTGAATATCAATGGCTGCCAACACAACAACAAAGAAAGATAGTCAGGCTGTGTGCCTCCTGGTAAAAGAATACAATATCACTTATAGTCTTACCAAATTAATAGAACACAATGCTGATCTGGCTGCAAATTTAGAGAAAAGACAAGTGTCACCGGAATATGCTGAAATGCAGCATGAATGTGTAGTAGGTCAAACTTGGGATATGGGAAACTCTTCAAGTCCAGGTTCTTCAGCAGATAAACTGTAAAGAGAAGAAAGAAGTAAAAGGTCAGCCCATAGATTAAAAAAATGTGAAAGACATGTCAATTTTTTTAGAATTGAGCAAGACTAAACTAGAGTCTCAGGTTCCATATGAGTGATAAACTGTAAAGATATTAGAGAGGGTGAAAAGAATCAAATAAATAATGAAGACTTTCTAAAAAATGATAGTTAAAAACTATCAGAACAGTTAAAATAGTGTTCAGAGGAAAATGTATATTCCATGGTACTTATATTAACAAGAAGAGTTTTAAAATGGAATAAGTATCCTCTTCAAGAAGTTACTTAATAAAAGCAGAAAATTATTAAAATTAAAGCATAGATTAATTTGAAAACAAATTTCAAAACAAATACACAAATTCAAAGGCTGAATCTTTGAGAACCTCAATAAAATCAATAAATTGTTTAATAACCTAATCAAGGAACGTGAAGGAGAAATCATAAATACATAAAATATGATAAGCGAAATAACTACAAATATAGAAGAAACCAAAAGCTATCCTATGCAATTATTTTCTCAATATTATGGATATGTCAGGAAACTGATGAATGGATAATTTTCTTGGAAAATAAAATCTACCAAGCTAACCAACCACAGAAGGAATAAACAATCTAAATAAATCAATTACTAAAGAGAAATGAAAGAAGCCAATAAAAAGTTATTTTCCCTCAAAATCACCTGGCCTAGATAGTTGTATGAGGATTTTCTATTTGTCCTACATTTTTTTTATTCCATAGCTAAACTGTCCCAAAGCACAGAAAAAAGAAAGTCTTCACCTTTTTTACACATTAAGCATAAAATTGAAAAAAAATGAAATAATTGCATAAAAATCCATAAACCAATCTTACTTAAGATTATTGATACAAATACCAAAGAACATTAACAAAAAGGTGACTAAATCACATTAAAAGAATAATACACTATTATCTAGTAGTTTACTTCAACAGTGTAAAGATGGTTCAACAGTGAAATTATTATGCATCATATTATAATTTGATGCATCATATTAATAGATTTAAGAAAATACAATTTTATATTTTTCTCATAAATTTCCAAAGAAATTTGGTAAAATTCTACATCTATTTTAGACTTCAACAAATAATTTAAGAAAACTACTAATTAAATAGGAGAAAAAAAAATATTTTCAACATGATATTTCTCTGTCATCATATAAACCAGCATGATGCTTAATACTGAGGTACTAGAAATACTGCCCTTAAAATCTGAAAAAAGGACCATGATTTTCACTATCACCACTAGTATTAAATTTAGTATTGTTTCTTGGTATTAGCCAGAGAAATGTTAACAAATGAAAGAAATTAAAAATACAAAAACTGAAAACAGAGAGGTAAAATTATCACATTTCGCTGGTGGCTGACTTAAAATTAATACATTAATACATAATCAGATTTTACAGAGACAAAAGTAAAAGGGAAAATAAGATTCTCTTTACAAGAGCAGTAAAAAGAAAAAAATTTTAGGAAAAACTATGAAACATGAAAGTTTTCTTTGTGAATAAATATTTAAATGCTCCTGAGAAACAGAAAGACGACTTGAGCAAACAGCAAGAGATATTATGTTCTTGTATAAGAAGGTTCTCCACTATAAAAAGGCCAGTTCCTGCTAAATTGGTCTATAAATACAACATAATCCCTATAAAAATAGCAACCTTTTTTTTTTCCTGGAACTAAAAAAGCCTATTTGAAGTTCATATGGTGAAATAAACAAGAAAGAATAGGCAGAAAACTCTGAGAAAGAAAAGTAATGAAGATGTACTAGAAAAGAAAAAAAAAGCATTATTTTTATAAACTTTATAACATTATTATAGGCTCAAGAATCCAGTATGATATTGGCACTTGAAGGGAAAGACGGATGGAGCCCCATAAAAAAAAAAAAGCAAGGAAATAAATGCAAATATATTGAGAGTGTCTCATTTGTAGGATAAAATAATGATAAATAAATGATAAGAAACCAAGAAAAAACAGTTTGTAACAAAACATAGTGAATTTGCACTACATGTGTTATTTAAGATTCCAGATGGATCAAATATTTAAATAGAAGCATTAAAACCATAAAAATTCTATAAGAGGGACATTCTTTCATCACCTTTGGGGAAGGCTTTTCTAGCTATGACACAAAATCTAAAAGCTATAAAAGAGTTGATAGATTTGGCTATCTAAAAAATATTTTTCAATTGCAAATAAAAAGCTATTACAAGCAGATTTTTTTAAAAAAGACCAATTGGAAAAAATATACCAGCAATTTAGTCCATGAATTTGGGATTAATGTCCCAAATATTTAAAGCACTCCTATAAATCTAGAAAGAAAAAAAAAGACCAATAAGCTAAATAGAAAAACGGTCAGACAGTAACAGAAAATATAATTTGGTTTGAAACATGAAAATAATGTTTAACTTCATTCATAAGAAGAGGATTTCAAATTTAAAATATACTGAGAAACTGTATCCTATGTATCAAATTGTCAAATATCACAAAGTTAATACATTCTGCTGATATAAATGGGGAGAAGTAACTACTCTTTTACAGTGTTGGTGGGTATGAAATTGGTTCAACCTCTATGGAGAACAATTTGTCAACATATTACAAAATTGAATAGCTATACATCCTTTGACCTTGTAAATTTACTTCTAAGAATTTATCCTAAAAGTCAAACTCACACACTCAAAATGGTTTATATATAACTTGGCATAGTGTGGGTAATTTGTGAAAATGAATTTGGGAAACAATCCAAATGTCCATCAATAAGGGACAGACTAATGTTTATTCATACAGCTATTAAAAAATATTATATATGTGGAAAAATTTCCAAGATAAATTGCTAAATTAGAAAACCAAAGATATTTTAATATTTTGGTGAATTCTAAGGTACACAATAAGAGGCACAACATTTTATCATATGAGGAAAATATGTATGTGTCTGTGTGTGTATGTAACATATAGATATATATACATGCTTATATAACTACATATATATACATATTGTATATAACATACAACAGATATGTGTATATATGTGTGTATGTGTGTATATATATTTTAAAATTACTTGAGTGTTCGTAAATCATCATGCTACATGAATATATATGTAGCATTACTTGAAAGGATAAAATATCTCTAGATAAAATATCTCCAGAGAACTATTCAAGAAACTAATGTTTTGAAATGTGGAGAAAGATATTGTAAGTGAATAAAGACAAGAAAAACACTTTATATACTTTTTGAATCTATCTTTTAGATTTACTGAGGTATATAATTGATGTACAAAAATTGTACAGATTTAATGTTTACATTTTGATGAGTTTGGACCTATGCATGCACACCTGTTGCCATCACTACAACCAAAGTACTAAACATATTTGCCACTTTCAAAAATTTCTTTTGTTCTTTTTAGGTTTATGGGTTTTTTGTTGTTTTTGTTTTTGTATATTTGTTTTTAGTAAGAACAGTTAACATGAGATATGTTAGCATATTTTTAAAGTACACAATAAAGTTTCCATTGTGCAAGATGAATAAGTTCTAGAGCTCAGCTCAAAACCTGGTACCCATAGTTAACTTTTTTATATCTAAACCATGTGTATGCACTAATAATAAATATATGATTGTGTATATATATACTTAAATATACATATTAAATATAAAAATAAATTATATTCATAAGCATGTATATCTACATATATCAAAAATACACAATATTAGTTGCAAATAATCTGATTGGTATGATTATTGGTATTTTTTATTCTTTTATATTTTCTAGGTTTTCTATAGTTTTATATCCTAAGCATGGAACTATAAATGTTCTGTCTGAAATATTAGAGAGATATATGTGTACTAAATAAAACCTCAACCTCAGAATTAAAACACCTGGATACTGTTCCAGATCCATCACTTACCAGCTGGGGGGCATTCATCAAATCTTCTAACTTGTCTGAGCCTTAGTTTTCTCTTCTATAAAATGGGTTTTCCTGAATTTAGGAGAAAATCAAAAGAGAAAATTATTTGAGTGCTTATAAATCATCATGCTACAGGAATATGTAGCATTGTTATAGATAATGATATAAGAATTACTACTGAAGTATTAGATTTCCTTGTTTCTTGCTTAAGATACAGATTGGCCAGTGAGTTGAGCAACACTGATTAAGATCTCAAACAGCTACAAAGCAGAGCTTTGTCTTCCACATTTTTTTCCATTAGGAAAGTGGAAAGAAAAAGGGAACAAGTTAAGAGAGTTCTATAGGAACATTTCAAGGGGAAAAAAAAATCTCACCCAAAGAAGTAAGATTGTCCTGTGCTCTCCTAAAGCTAGATATTACCCCAGTAAGACCCATCCAATTCTATACACTCCATTCTACCAGGACCAGTTCTTTTATGCTGTACTAACTAGCTACATCTAGTAACTAACTAGATACATCTGCTTTGCTGTCCATTCTTAGAAAAACCTGAATGGATTCAATGCCCAGTCCAGCATTCCCTGAGATACTTTCCTCCCCACCCCCACATCCAACACACACGTATGTGCGTACTCGTGTACACACAGATTTCTAGATATTTTTTTTTAATTATGCATAGAGTTACCAGAGAAGATGCTGAAATCATGAAATAATAATAGTTATATCAGCAGGAATGTGGGATTAGAGCTCAGCATTACTTGTAAAACAATATACCATTTCAACAAAAACAAGGCCAAAAGATCAAAAAGAGTTCTGAATCAGTGTCCAAAACACTACAACTTTAAGAAATGATTTCAAAAGATTTTCCCTTAATGTCTGAGGCAACAAACCAGACATGGGGAATCTCCTCACCTTGTCCAGTTTTCTGGCACTCTCTCAATTTCTTTTTTGAAACATCAAGATCTTTCAAAATATTTCAAAATATGTAGCCTTTGTAAGTGCTCAGGATATTCATTCACTTAAGGCCATAGACTAGTGCATTTTTATCTGCTTTGCCACTCAGCAAGGTGACTCCAAATATTTTGAGGGGTATTACAAAATGCTATAAAAACAGAAAAATTTATAGAAACAAAAAAAGATATATTTATATATAAATATAAAAATCATAGAAAATAAATAGAAAATTTTTCCTAAATTCAGGAAAACCAAGGCAAGCAGTATTATCCCCATTTTATAGAGAAACTAAGACAAATTAATTGGTTCAAGTTAATTAGCTCAAGTTTTTTTCCTTTAATTTATTTATACCATATATAGTCCTTCAGGGGAAATAAGGATGGGTTAAGAAAAATCAGCTACCATAAATATTGTAAAATGTTTGAGATTGTTATTTCAGGCCTCTAGAAGATAATTTAGTGGTATTGTATATAATGGTTAGAGTGCGGTCCAAGAGTTCTATACCACCTGAGTTAAAATCCCAATTTCATCATGAATCATACAACTTTTAACACTTCTGTTATTAACAATTCTGTGCTTTTTTTCTCTCTCTTACAGCTATTATGAGGACTCAATAGAATTATTCCTGAAAGGGACTGAGAATAATGCCTTGCATATAACAAGCATTCAAATGAATGTTAGCTGTTATTTTCATTATTGTTAGTGGTATCATGACAAAAATTACCAACTGGTCCTTGAACACCTTGAAAGCATCAATGTTCTTCCTTCAGCATCTACCCTAATGACTTACTACCCTGGAGCTACTGAGGTACTATGGAGAATCTAACTCTCCAGATAGGAAGCACCATGTAACTTCTTGTCTTCAGTTTAGAGATGTTGCCCCTTAGCACGAACCATTAACATGTGCTTTAAAAAAAGATACATACATGCAAACAGGCCAAAACTGTCTGCCATCTTGCAGTGAAAGATACTGACGGGTTGGTATGCTGCATTTCATATTTATTAGATTGATTCTTTTCTCATTGCATTCTAGCTCATCTCAGGGCTTCAACAGATGTGTGGACAATGCAGGAGTAGCATGGAACATAATGTTTTGTTTTGGTGTCTTAACACTTCAGGCAGATGAAAAGAATAATCCTGAAACTGGCCCCACTCTGTAGACTGTGTCTTCAACAGAATATACTTCATTTTTTCCATTAGTACGACCAAATGACCTGTTGGTAAATGTTTTAGGGAACAGAAGAAAACTAAAGGCATATTTGAGTTTATGGAGATACCTCATTTTCCATCACTAAGAGAAGTTCTTTTTTATCTCCATGTATGTTATTCATCAAGGCATCTTGACACTATTTACTGGAAAGTAATGGCACTGTTTACCAGAAAACGAGCTTAATCTGCTACTCATTGTTTTCATCAGTTAAATAAAACTGACCTTTCATCTTTAGCATCGGGCTTCCAACAAAATCCTGCCAAAATCACTAATGATCTATGTTTCTCAGACAGCTGCAAGACATTCTCCATGAGCTAAGGAATGGTGGGATTGTTGCCCCATCCCAAGATAGAAGATCCCAGCATTACAGGCCACCTTAATAAGTTAGCCCTCAAGCCAAGCCAGTAGGATCCAGGGGGAAAATTAAGAGAAGGTAAGGAGACAGAAAAAGATAATACCCAAACCCAATATGGAACCCCTAAATCAAAAGCATTTAGTGATAAGACTGAATTGACGAAGCTCATAGTCAAGGGTAGAGTTAACAAACAACTGAAAAAATCAAGTTTTATAGAATTTCACACTACAGAATTAGTGTAGATATTCCATAGCAGAGCCTAACCTACCCTAATCAGTATTTTTCAGTCATAAAAATAAGCTGAAGACCCACCAACCCTCCCTTTCATGGAGAATGATATCAATTTGGTACATGACTTTATTTTTCAGTGCACATTCATAGAAGTGCTTATGTAAACTTAAGGGCACTTTTAATTTATCTCTGAAAAACCAAAGGTTACCCATTCATGTGTTACAGTTTAATTTTCCTCAACATAACATAAACACCCAAATACATCATCAGCATTCTCACACAGTTTAATCAAATTCCAGAAGCAAACAAGCATTTTATTTAAACAGGTAAGGTCTCAAATCTTGGGATTTTGCCTGGTACTTTTGCTCAGCCACTATCCATTCTTCCTGCAGTAATAACATCTCGATTCTCTTTTGAGAAACCATTTTATCTCACTCCAAGTGTTTTTTATTTTAATTTGTGTTTTAACTTGTGCCCCAAGATATATGTGAATAATGTTCATTGCAGTAAAATTTTAGAAAAAAATCAAAATGTTGGATATTTAACAGGGAAAAAGTTAAAGAAATTATATGATATCAATACTAAAATATTATACAGTATTTAAAAGAATGTGAGGATCTCTTTGCACCAAAATGGAACAATCACCAATATTACTAAGTGAAAGAGCAAGCTGCAGAATAATATCTGTAGCTTGATTTAATTTTTTAAATGTGTTATAGGCACAAAAATACACATATAAATGTAAAAATTATCTCCTTAGATACACACTGGACTGATAACAATAGTTACCTCTGAGGAGAGGTATATAACTAGAGAAAGGAGAGGTGACGGAGAACATTAACTTCAATTATGTTATTCTATATTATTTGAATTTTCATAATTAGCATACAGTTTTAATATAAACATATAAGATTTAAAATAAAGTTCTTTAAAAAAAAAATCTAAGATCAGAAAATGAAGCTTTTTTTATAGAAGTGAATTATGTCCCAAGACTTTGGAAAGGATTATAAATTGTTATCAAAAATGGTATTTACTAATGTATGTAGACCCAGCAGTTATATTCTCTTCAGTTAATTGAAAATGCACATTTTCAGCTTATAATTCACTCACTGATGCAGCAATATGTCTCTTCAAACAACTCACATAAAGTTGTATCTTTCTTCTCCTAATCCCAGATCCAATGCCAAAATAACCATTATTATTTGTTTAGGCTACATCCTTAAGATTTATAAACACATATGAATATTAAAAACATGTATGGTTTTGTTATATTTTTAGATTACTCGATGGGTTTCAGACACTCACCCTCTGCATCTTCAAACTCCAGGAAACATACATCAGCCTCTCCAAGTGGTCCTTTTGTAGTCTCTTTCACACCAAAGAAACAATGCCCTAAATCTTCAACTCTAAAATTTTAATTATTTTATACCTTCAGGTTGGGAAATAGATTCAGGGGTCACAGAGTGGCTAGTCCTTGGTCACATGCTTTATTCTTTTAAGACAGTAGTATTCTATATGTTGATATTTTAATTTTTTTTCCCCATATTTGGAAGTAAGATTTTTCTATGCTTTTCTTTTCTATTTTATCTCTTGATAAGTTTGAAATCTGGTTTAATGAGTAACATAGCTTTCCAGTTTTTTGATGTACTGGAATAATATGAATAATGAAGATTATTTGTTTTTGAAGTTCTGGTAGAAATCATTCATAAATTTGGTGTTTCTATCTTTTCAATTATACTATATTATAGGCTTATTCATTTTTTCACTTTTAGGTCATTTTTATACTATTCACATTTTCCTAGAAAATATTCATATCATATAATCTTTCTATAAATATACTGTTATAAAGTTTTACATATATTCTAACATTTATTCTCTTTTCTGTTGGTAGTTATGACCCTAAGCCTTTTCTGATAATAGTTTACTTGTCTTTTTATTCTTAAGATTTTCAAAAAAGCTGCTGTAATGTTATTAATACTTTCAAATAATGAATATTCTTATGGATAAACTCATGAATTATTACTAGTATTTTTTAAAACAACTTTCTTTTACTTTTGAAGTCCATTTGGTTATACTTTACAAAGATTTTGCATTGGAATTACACAATTCATTTCAATCAATATTACTTTAGAATATTTTGCTTTATAGTTATCAATTTTTCTGTGATCACAACTATATTGTGCTTAAGTTTATTATTTATATTTTATTAAGTTTATTATTTATATTTTTTTAAGTTTACTATTTAAGTTTATTATTTATATTTTTCTTTATTCTATAACCCAAATTGTATTTGAAATTGATTTTAGATGTCAAAGTCCATAGGTTTTCTACTGTTTATTTTGCATAAATTTTAATTTTATTGAAATAAATGTGCCTGGTATAATTTCTGCTCTTGTAATCTTTTTTAGGGCTTAGTATGTTATTCATGTTTTTGTGTTTTCAATTACAGTTAGCATACAATAATATATTAATTTCAATTGTACATCATAGTGACCAGAGATCCACATAGCTCACAAAGCAATCACCCCAGTAAATCTAGTACCCTTCTTCACTCTTACATATTTATTACATTATTAAACATCTTCTCTATGCTATACTCTACATCTCCATGCCTATTCTAAAACTATCCATTTGTACCTCTTAATTTGGCATTTTTTGCCACCCCCAACCCCCGTCCATCTAGTAGCCCCTAAAATATTTTTTTATCTATGAGTTTATTTCTGCTTTTGTTGCTGTTGTTATTTTGTTCTTTAGATTTCATATGCACATGAAAGCATGTGGTATTTGTCTTCCTCTATCGACCCATTTCATTCATCCCAATACTCTCTAGGTCCATCAAAGCCATTTCTTTTTCCATCCCCTTCCTTTTAGTCTGTATGTGCCTTTTCATCTGAAGTGAGTCTCTTGTATGCAGCATATGCAAGGGCTTTCTTATCCATTGAGTCACTCTATCTTTTGGAATACCTAATTCTTTACCATTTGAGGTACTTGCTAATAGTAAGGTAGTTATTACCATTCTTTATTCCTGTTTTTGATACATGTTTTTTTCTTCTTAAAGAAGTCCCTCCAACATTTCCTGTAATACTGTCTTGGTGTTGGCAAATTCCCTTAGCTTATTTTTGTCTAGGTAGCTCTTTATCTGTCTGTTCTCTGACACTAAATGATAGCTTTGCTGCATTAAGTATTCTGGTTGTAGATCTTGGGTTTCCATCACACTGAATATTTTCTGCCAAATCCTTCTGTCTTGCATATCTTTTGAGCAATCAGCTGCCAGTCTTATGGGTGCTACCTTGTAAGTAACTAACTGCTTTTCATTTGTTGCTTTTAAGATTATCTTTGTCTTTAACCTTTGGCATTTTAATTACGATGTGTTTTGGTTGGGCCTCTTTGGGTTCCTCTTTCCTGGGACACTCTGTGCTTCCTGGTGTTGTAGGTCTATTTCTTCACCAGGTGGGGGAAGTTTTCCATCATTAATTCTTCAAATAGTTATTCCACAAATTGTTTTCCTTCAGGTACCCTTCTGACAGAGATATTTGTACATTTAATTGTGTTCCATAGGCTCCTTAAATTATTATTATATCCTTAGCTTTTTTTTAATTTTGCTGTTCTGATTGAGTGTCCTTGGCTTTCTCATCCTCTACATCAGTGGTTTGATCCTCTTCTTTATCTACCCTGTTTATTCCACATAATATACTCTTTATCTCAGGTAATGTGCTCTTCATTTCTGACTGGTTCCCTTTTAATTTCCAATGTTACGTTTTTTATCTCTTTGTTAAAGTTATCACTGAGTTCATCTACACTTCCCTTAAGTTTATTTAGCATCTTTATAACCAGTGTTTTAAACTCTTCATTTGTGAAATTGCTTGACTCCATTATTCCTGGATCTCTGTGCTGTTCTTCCATATGGTTTCTGCTTCTTTGTCTTCCCATTTTGGCTGCTTTTCTGTGTCTGTTTATATGTACTAAGCAAGGATCCTAAGTCTCACAGTCTTATTAACATGGATTTGTGTGGTAGGTGTTCAGTGGAACAGTCCTGAAAGGGGTTCAGCTGCAAGCCAAGTTTAGCCCCAGCCCATGCCCCTCTGGGGCCACCTATTAAGATTCAATAAGCGATCCACGGATTTTATGCTTAAAAAACCAAGGCCAGTTGCCACCAGTGTGAGTCCTGGCGCTGCTCAGCAAGGGGCACTTGACTTGCTTAGAACACACCTGGATGTGACTTGGGCAGGACCACAAGTTGAGGGAGGCAGAGTTTCAGGGAATCCTCTGGGCAGAGCGACCTTTGTTACTCAATTTGATGATTTCTTAGCTATGGTGGTGCTGCATCAGCACCCTGGAACAGGAGGATGGGTTGGGCTCAGTAGAGGAACAATGAATACCACTGGCACTTCTGCCCAGAATAGAGCCTCTCTTCTGGCCCTCACTCCAACAGCTCAGTCCCTGGTGCCTTCCATACAGTTGACCTGTTGCTAGTGCTCAGAGTAAACAGGTCCATCACTGCAAAGGTCTGCTTGCAGATATGGTCCCTTTGAGAGGCATCTGCAACTGTTGGCTTCCATAACAACTGTCCCATTCAGCCCCTTCAGACTGGGGAGCCTCATGTCATTGCCCACTCTTACCTTCTCCCATTGCAGGGTGATTATTTCTCTCACTGGTTGTAATACTTGTGTTTGTCTAGAGCCCCAGCAACTTTCCTTGCTGTTTGTTCCGTGTTTCTGTCACAGCTTTAATTTGGTCACAAGAGGAATAAACAAAGCCTCTATCATCTACATCATTTTTTCCCATCTTTCCTCAAATTTTGTTTGTAATCAAGTTTGTCAAAAAACTTTTTAGAAGTGCCTTAATACCTTACAATGTAATCATAAATTTATCAGTTTCTGTTTATATGCTTCTATCAAGTGTTATTTTATATTTTTTCAAAGCATGTATTTAGATGAAGGACAGATTATGGATTTTATACTTTTGGTGGATTGTTGCTATCAGTGGTATTTTAGATTCAGATTATTTTTAATCTTGTTCTTTTATTGGTCATGTCTTTACTTATTTCTTATTTCATTATTTCTTTTGTACATTTTCCTTTCCTTCGGGATTTATTTTTCCTTTTGTTGTAATGCATCTTTCATTAATATTCTTAGGTGAAGTTTATAGGTAAAATGTCTTCTGCAGTCAAATGTCCCAAAGATATTTATTTCCTTCATGTTTAAAAATAGTTGGCTAGATAAAAAATTCTAAGTTCCTATTTACCTTAGATCTCTAACAATATTGTAATATTATGTTTTTATAACCAGTATGGTTGATGAAAAACACAGGATCAGTCTACTACTTCTTTCAACATAAGGATTTAATTTTTATCTTCTGGCAGCTTTTAGAATTTTTTCCTTTAGATTTAATGTCCTAAATCTAAACTATACTCTGTCTAGGTGTGAGTTTCTTTTGTTTTTTTCATATTGCTCAGGTATTGGTAGATCCCTTTAGCCTACCATTTTATTTTTATTTCAAAGTCTACCAGTCTTTCATGACATTAAAATAAAATTTCTTTCCATGGAATATGTTTTTTTTCATTTCTTTCACTTTTACATTATTTTACTTATGTTAAGTATATAAGTAATTCATAAATATATTCTTGCAAAAAAAATTAGACAATTCACAAGCATAGTGAGCAAAATCTTGAATAGTTGTCATTCTTTTCCCAGTCCTATTTTGTCCTTAGGAGAAATCACTGTTATAAATTAAGCACGTATCCTTCCAGACATTTTTATTTTTAATTTAATTGTTTTAAAATTAACACATATTTATGGTTTACAGAATTGAGAACAATAGTTTGTAACAAAAATAACAAAACCACAACTTCCTGTCCTACCTCCCCACCCCTAGAGCCCCAGCAACTTGCTCTTGGGAGAAAAAACGTTTTCAACTTTCCCTTTATCTGAACACTGATTTCACTAATGCACTCATGCATGACCTAGCTGATCACCCAAGGCATCTCCTTGACTTTTTAAGGATCACCCATTTGGAATCACCCTATTGAAGGTCGCAATCCTCCAACCCCTTTTTCTACTTGCTTTACAACATAGATGAGGATGACTTTACCAGGAGTAGTCATCTCTTCCTGGAAACCAATGCAGTGAGTAAATTTAGGTCTCTTCTTTATTCAGCCAGTGCACTATGTGATTTTAGCTAGAATTTATAATAATAGAGGGTATGCTTAAAAGTAAATTAATCACCCACTGTGTATAAACTTCTCACTAAATTTACTTAATGGTTAAATTAAACATGACAACCAATTTAAACATACAATGTAAGTGCAAGTTTAACTTTAATCACCAATGCCTCCTCCACAGAGAGTTGGTAAATGTTCTATAGAGATAGTAAGCTAGGAGAGTGTTGTGCCTTTGGACCTACTATTAGGTATGTTTCAGACATAGAGCAATTCTCCTCAGTGATTTAGCATCCATATGTCATAACACTACAGCTTTGCTTTCTTCATTGCATACCATTATAAACCTCCTTTTTAAAAAATGTCTTGTAGCCCCTAGTTTTTTATTAAAAATTATATCATAAGGGCATTTAACTTAAATGAATTCAATTAGTGACATTTGATATTTGTGCTTCTCAGATGAAGCTTATTGAAATCATAAGAAGCTTTGAAATTACTGATACCTGGGTTTCACTCCCAGAGATTCTGATCTGGGGGTTCTGGAGTGTGACATGGTAATAGAGATCTCTTTAAATTCCCAGGCAGTTCTCAGGTGCACCCCAAGCTAAAGAACTTCTGAAAAGGATTCCCATGGGAGATGCTTTTGAAAAGTAAATTATCATCTTTAATAAGTTTCTTTTGAAAATCTGGGCTTTGATGCATTAAGATTTTTATGTTTCCACATTTGTTCTGTTTTATTTACTCTACATTTGAAGGAGAGTGTAGACTCAAAATACTTTGGGCTTAAGGGCACCTTAGAAAATTTAAGTTATCTAACACATGCATTTTGTAAATTCCTATCCTCCCAGAACAATCATTACTGGTGCTTTTGTTAGTGATTTAAGATTCTCCTCTGCCTGCCTGTTTCTGGAATTTGATTCAGCCCAACTTCAGGTGTATTTATACATTCTGGCATCAGCCAGATTGCCCTTTTCTAAATTTCTGTACTTCCCCAGTCTTCAGTTCATTTATCTCAGGCCCCTAACTCATCTGGCACAGCACCAACTTCCCTGTCTTGAGCAGAAACTCTCAGAACACAGTTTTCCACCAAACCTCCAGCTTGTGTCACCCACTGCCCTGGTTCAATCCTACATACATACCTATATTCCCACTTAGGAGGAGAAAAATTGGGTGTCTCTTCATCTTTAAAAAGAAAACTTTAGGTATATTTAAATAATTAAATTCTTTCATTTATATTTTTTACACTTTATTTCCATTCTAACCATATGAAAATAATAATAATAAAAAGGGTGGAATATATTTTCATTAGACTAAACATCAAGTATTTTTATCTTCAAAGGGATTCAGAGATAAAACTTGAAATTCTCTCTTTTGCAGTTTAAATCCCACACACAGACATTGTGTGTTGTTTTTATAAATGTTTTCACCATTATTAAGTTATATATGTCTAAAAGGGTACAAAGGAAAAAACAAGTTTTCTGTCTCCTTGTCCCAGCTTCCCAGGTCCTTTTCTCAGAGGTAGCCATGTCAGCAATCTTTTTCATACTTTCTTCCAGAGATACTACCTAAATATCTCAAAATTGCACACTCTGATTTGGTTGCTCACATATTTTAGGAGAGCACAGATAATCTTCATTTACGGGAAGTAGGCAGGATAAACCACTGGTAATCTAGAGCATGGCCGATTATCTGATTCAATTTATCATATCACTGGTACAATTGTGGGATGAAGAGCAGGATAAGGGCCATCATGTGGCTGTGGTACTTAATTGCTTATGGCAAAAATAGAGATTATAAAGAAGTAAATTATTTCCAATGCTCTAGTAAGGGTGCAAAGGGAAAGGGGACATTAAAGTTGGTGAATATTTTATTCAGACCAGAAAAAAATATGAAACCATCAATGAGAGTTTTGAAGGGGCCTAATCTCCTGTAGTCACAGAATAGATACAACTGAATACCAGGTGTAGCACATAATAGTAATGGTGGCAGAGCTGCAGCACAAAGTAGGTACTCAACCCTGCACTAAAGTGAGGGCACTATGGGAAAAGCATAGGACCCTGGTATGCAGAATAAGGACATTTGTGCAGACTTGAACAAGGCTTAGAACAATGAATCGACATAATTTCCCTTGTCTCTGGAAGCATCTCCTCCTGTTACCAAGCAGCCTTCCTCTGCTTAAGCCTTTCAATATTTGCACCTAGGGCAGGTGCCTCACAAACTGATGACATTTTCCTAAGAATCCACCCCTACTATTCTCATTGTCTCCAAGCCTATCATGAGAATTAGATCCCAACATAATCCTGATAGAGAACACAAGGCTTGTTCTGTGCTCTGCACCAAAATACTTGCAGGATCTCACTAGTTTGTATCTGCAGAACTCCGAGGAGTACATGGGAGAAAATTCTAAGGTTATTTGAACAAGGAGGATAAAATATAAGAATTGATTGCTTAGAATGTATTGGCATAGATATATCCACCCAGGGTTTGGATTTAATGTATTGGCTCAGATGCCTGGCAGTGCTATTAACAATCTACTAGATTTTTTGCCAGTGAGGAGGAAACACCAGAAGTTCTCTGCATACTATGAGGAAGGACTCTGAAGGCTCAGAGAAATGAGAACTGCCAGCCAAGACACCTACTTTGGAATATTATTCAACCTTAAAAAGGAATGAAATTCTGACACATGCTATAACATGGATAAATGTTGAAGACATTACACTAAGTCAGACACATAAGGACCAATATTGTATGATTTCATTTACATGAGATACCTAGAATAAGCAAATTCATAGAGATAGAAAGTAGAGTCAAGGTTGCCAGGAGCTGGGCAGAAAGAAGAATGAGGAGTTATGGCTTAATGGATACAGGGTTTCCATTTCAGATGATGAGATGGATAGTGGAGATAAAAATAAATAGTGGCAATGATTATACAACATTGTGAATATATTTAATGCCATTGAATTGTGCACTTAAAAATAATTAAAGTGTCAAATTTTGTTGTATATATTTAGCACAATAGAAAAGATGCCCATTTGGTCTGGTTAAGGTTAGCCTATGACCTATGACCCAACCTTGGCCAACCAACTGGTCCTGAACTACATATCTTGAGCTGAGTGCCACAAGCTTGGGCTGCTATAACAAACTACTACAGACAGAAACTTATTTATCATATTTCTGGAGGCTGGAAGTCTGAGATTAACATGTCAGCATGACTGAATTCTGTTGAAAGCCTTCTTCTGGGTTGCAAACTACTGACATCCCATTGTATCCTCTCATGGTATAGAACAGAGAGAGAAAGCAAGGTCTCTCATGACTTGCAAGGGCACTAATCTCATCATGAGTTTTCCATCTTCATGACCTTAACTAATCCTAATCATCTCCCAAAGGTCCACCTTTTAATACCATTGCAGCAGGGAGTAGTGTTTTAACATATGAATTTGTAAGGGATAAACATTCAGTCTTAACAATAGACATATTTAACATTTTTCTTATATTTTGTGAATCATAGTTTTTAAAGAACAATTTTAGAGCATTTCCTTTTTTAACTCTCAAATTACACAGTTGTGGTGAGGCATCTGTTTTCTGCCAGGAACCCAATGGGTACATTAGCTAACATCTGTCCAGTGCCCACATTTTGCCAATACTGAATGTATTATCAGGATGTAGTCCTTCCTCTCCCATATCATCCAGGATTGTTTAAATGTCATGATCTATAAGAGTTTTGGGTCCACTTTGTGACTATTTTCAAATTTCCTTTAGAATTTGATCTATGCCAACTTGCTCATTCATAACTACGAAGATTTTGGAGGGAATGATTAGTAGCTTCTAATATTTACAGGCAGATCAGATCTATAGATTCCACCCTCCACAACTTTGCTGAGAAGTTACAGTGAAATTGATGATTAAATTCTATACCATATGCAGATGCCTATTCACCATCAGACATAAAACAATCATACAACCTGTTCCATAGCTTGACACTTGATGAATCCAGTTTTTTGTTCTTTTAAGTGTTTTCACAGTATTTTTCAGGATAGGTTTATTGAGGCAAACATTGCACTATTTTAGAGGCAGGATTCAGCCAGCATTATAGTCAGTTTCAGGAGTCCAGAATCTTCTATTAGTAAATGAACATGGGACCATTTTAGAATTAAGCTCCAAATGTGATTCTGAAGGGTGAAAGCTTAATGGATTTCTATACTTTGTCTATGCAAGGAGAACCTTTACAATATTTTATCTGGAACTTCCCACTCTCACTAATGCAAAGCCACTTATTATATCCATTGTGTTAGCACAGAGTCATCTCTGATGTGTGGGCTTCTGAATAGAAGCTTTAACATGCTATCTAAACACTCCTAGATAATGTATTCCTGATCAGAATTCTGACAGCCCCTAAAATATAGATTAAAATTAACACATAAATATAACACTGCTTAAGGAGTTTAAAGTTACAGACATGATGACAAGAAAGCATAATATAATAGCAATTTCTTGATTTCTTATACATTTCCATTCTTATAAAGAGAGGGCCTCCACCTTGCTTCCCAACTGCTACTATGTTGTTCTTTTCTTCATAAACTTCTCAGGAGCTCTCCTGATCTCTGATTCCTCACCTCCCCCTTATTCCACCACTATTTAGCTTCTGCCTCCACCAAGTTCCCAAGTTTAGTCTTTTTTCTCCATCCTTCCTATAACACTTGCTTCCTTGGTGCTTTCCTGCTTTTCCATCAATTTGCTAAACAATGTCTTTTCAGTCTCCATTGCTGGTTCAATAACCTCTTCATAGTTTTAAAATCTACTTGGTTTATTAGCTCATTCTAAATTATTTCATCCACTAATATGACTTACATCACTATTTATATGTTGATACCCAAGTAATGACTTCTTACAGACCTCCCTAAGCCTCAGAACTTCATACCCAGCTGCTTATTTCACATTTCTCTTTGAAGCATTAAAAGCACTTTAAACCTACTTTAAATAGAATCTATTATTTTTTATAAGCACAGTTCATTTCTACTGATTTTTATTTTAGTAAATGGTATTATTATCTCCCTCTCTAGCTCCTATGTCCTGCCACACACACCCAGGTATTCTAAGCCAAAGTCTGGAAGTCATCTTGAATATATTCTCTTCCCTCAAGTTATCACCAAGCCTGATTGACTCTACTTTTTTAATATCATGTAAATCTGTCCATTTCTCTACATCTGCATTGTTGCCACCCTAGTCCAAGCCAACATGACTTCTTACCTGGATTCTGTCAATTAACCAGTCTTGCCAGACAACTGAAACTGTAATGTTTTGAAATTCAGTCTGCTCTATATAATGCAGCAGGAACTGTTAATTGCATATCACAATTTATTTTGCCCTTTATCTTTAGATGCTCCTTATCTTCAAGAGAATATGATTTTATTTGAGAATCTACAAAAGGACCACATTTCTACATCTCTTGGAGTTAGGTTTGGCTATATGGGCAAGTTCTGGTCAGTGAGATGCAAGCTAAAATGACATATGAGGCTTCCAGGAACATTTTCCTGGAAAAGAACAATCATCAAAGGGAAACGTTGTAGCTGGAAGGTATACCTCTTTATCCTCCTCTTCACCCTTCTTAGTGTCTAGAACACAGATGTGATAGCCAACATTCCAATAACATTGTCAAGATCCTGTACGAGAATCACCTGTGACTTTCCTCAGTTCCTGGCCCACAGAAACTAACCATGACTAAATAAAATCATTGTTTTTGTTTTAAACCACTATGTTTTGGACTGATTTTACAGAGCAAGAAATGACTGCATTATCCATTGATTAAATGTATGGCTTTTTGAACAGATGATTGATGTCCTATGTTCCCTTTAAGAAGAAAGCAAAGAGGCCATCTGGTCTAGGACACCCAAGAAAACTTACATGGAGTCCTCACTACCCTTCTTTTTTTCAGGAATCTTTTCATGGAGGAGAGGATGGGGTTTTGAGCACTTTTCAGAGGTCCACTAATTTTAAGCTCTAGTTGCTTCCTCTCCCAATCTCTTCTTTTTTCTAGTTAGTTGAACACAATGTTATTCCCTTTCGTTGAAACCACATCTTACATTATGGTTCAGAGTCTTTCCAGTCTGTCATTGGGTAAACTGTGTGCTTGCTTCCTTCAGGTTTTTACTTGGTATTTTCAGTCTAAAGACTTTTATTCTCTCAAGTCTGTGGTCCTTTGAGTAGACAGCCATAATTTTTACAACCCTTGCCTCTGCTATATGTTTATAAAAGTCAACATAGTTAAAATGATGAAGATGTCAAATTTTATGATATGCATTTTTTACTACAATAAAAAAAGTAAGTGTGGATGCTCAAAAGCCAGGATTCAGAATCTTTTTACTCTCTATATTAAACCTTTCCTGAAAACCCTTTTTATGGAAAAAGTTAAGTATAGAAGCAAAAATATTTGAAAATAAAACTATATAATTTACCTGATATACTCTTTTAAGTGAATTCACACGAATTACAATGAAATTTTAAATATTTAACCTGACCTATAAGACCCTAAAATAGGGCCCTGGCTTACTCTTCTAATGTCATCCTGAATCATTATCTCCTTCACTCAGTATAGTCTAGCAGCACTGGATTTTTTCAGAGATTTTGTGTGGCATACTTCTTCCAGCCTTGGAGCATATAGTTCCCTTTGCCTACATTACTCTTCTCCACACCCTCACTTTCTTAGAGAAGCCTCCTTGATTTCCTCAGACAAGGGGAGTGTTTTCCCTATTAGATGCTCCTTTAGCAGTCTATATTTATGTTGCAATGAAATAATTAATTGTGTAAATAGCTGTTTAATATTTAATTACCTTCCTAATCTATGTGCTCCATAAGGGAACCAAATTTATCTTGTTTACTACTGTATCTCTAATGCCTGCCATAACAGTTTATGTATAATAGCTAATTAATAAATAGTTATTGAATAAATGGATCAGTGGCCAAATTAGTAGGTGGGTAATACCAAGAACTACAAGGGTCAGATTGTACAATGTCTAAGATCTATTCTAACTCTAAAATTACATGTTCTGTGATTCTATTTCCAATTCAATAAAGGTCATTATTAATCACCAACTTAGCCCACATGTATAAGAGTGCAATTTTAGGCTCATGTAAAGTTTATATTATACAGATGCTGTTAGCACTACTTGCTTTTCCAGATGCTTGGTTAATGACATGACTACAAATATAGTGGAAGATGAGGGCAAGATGGATAAATTTAGCCAGGCTGCCAAGTAGAACCCATCTCTAGAGCAATGCAGTTCTGGATGCACAAAGGGTAAAATGACCCAATCACATCCTTTTGTTTTTGAGAGGTATTGATTTGTTTAACTGTCAGAGTTGTAACATATTTTAGGTTCTTATTTATCACAATAAACAATAGCAGCAAAAGTAGCACTTGAAATAGAGTAGTTATTCAATAAATATTTGATGAGGAGTGAATGAAAGAGAAACCTTCTACTAATGAGCATGTATATACAGTCCGTCCAAATACATCTGTAATCAGTTTCTCAAAATTCACAACCTCATCCTTCCTATCACTGAGGATGTATGATGATCCATGGGTCTCTGGAAACTAACTCTGGATGCCCTGACCAAAATAAAATTACTTCAGAAAAATGTGCTGACCCAGTTGAAAAATCTGGCTGGTTAAAAAACTTAGCAAGATTGCCAGCTATCAAGCTGAAAAGGACCCAAAATGTTTAGGTGTAATATTTGTGCCTGGCAAACTTTAGAAGTAGAGAGTCTCATGCTGGGCTGTTCAAAAGGGGTTACTTGTTGCTACAGAAAAATCAATAGGGTGGCAGGGGAGTGAAGGGTACTAGATTAAATGGCCCAGCACATCCTCAAATTCTACATTTGAAAATGGCCTTAATTGAAGTCTCTTTTTATAGTGTAATTCCTAAGTGGAATAATAATACTCTGAGTAGCCAGTGGGGAGTGGGCTGGCAACCGGCATTTTTTTCACACAGCTTAAGTAACTAAAGGAACCAAGTGCAAATTCTAACACTCACAATATTGCATGGACAGTAGCCAATTTTTCATGGATTTGAGTCCATAAAAATGAATTTTGGCAGCTCAGGGCAGTAAGATATTGCTTCCCTGTTCTTAAAGGAGATTATATCCTCAAAACCTTCTTTTCTTCTCCCATCAGCCTCCTTAAATTTCAATTTCTAGTGCTCAAGAAAGAAATGCCTACATAGCTTTGTGTTGAAACTCAGGTGTCATAGGTCTATTAAGTTCACTATTCTAATGAGGTGACAATGAGCAACCTGTTCTAAAATGGAAAGTTCAGGTTTTCTGAGATTTGCTGATCCATGATAATAATTACCTGGCATGCCAGAGCTGGTGCTAGAAATTGGATAAATTCCAGAAGGCTACTTGGAGAACCCTTATTTCAGGTCCTAGCTTCAGTGGGTACTGCTGGGTTCCAGGAATGAAAGCAAGCCAAGGAATACCAGCTGGAAAAGGAGAAATGCTTCTTTAGGAAAAATGCTGAGGTCTTAGGACATAGTCTAGATGAATATGAAACATAGAATGAGATCCTGAAGGCTAGAAGGAATGCTAAAATGAAAGGAAAGGAAAAGTAATAGATCAAACTGCTCTGTAATAGAACACTAGAAAAAGAAGAAATGGTTTAATTATAACTGTATGAGAGAAAGTTAATGGGACCCAGAGAAGTCTCACAAAAGAAGAGATGCAGTATCTCAGAGGCAGACTCTGAAATGACTCATCTGGAGAGGAACAGAATCCAGGCAGTCATTTAAAGTCTAAGCCATAAGTAACAAGTCCTCAATGAAAGTGATCAGAGAATTGCCCTTGGAAGGCAAGGAGAGCTATATCAAGTAGTTGCAGAAAATCCAGATAGATTTGAGAGGCTAAAGCCAGGAAAATTAGAGAATACCGAGGGTATAATTTGTAGATTTTGATGTGTACAGTCTTGTAGATAGATATAAAAATATTGCCTGGACTCTAAGGAAAACTGCTTTAGGAATTCATGGACTTGGACTCTAATGAAAGGCATTTATTTAAGAGATGAGCCACAGTAAATGAGTACTAGGGAGTGTAATGATAGATCAAAACCAGGCCTAGGGTCAATGCCTGATAGATGGAAGAGCATCTTCAGTTATTCCTCTGCTCAGATTCTCCTGGAGCTTTGATTTGACTTAAAAGTAGAAGTCAAGCACTCACATCAGCTCACACCCCTACATCTGTCCCATTCTCTCACTTCTATGCCTTATCTCCTACTATACCCCTTGCATATTTCACTCCTCTCACACCTTGTATTCCAGTACACTCCTGTTGCAGGGCTTTTGCTCTTGCTGTGCCCTTTACCTAGAACACTCTTCCCCAGGTAGGAGCTCTGCTCATCTTTTATTTCCCCTTAGGGCCCCTGCTCATATGTTTTTTTCTCAGCCAGGCCTTTCCTAACCACCTCATTTTAAACTACAAAAACCCTATCCCAAACCCCAGGTACTTCTTATATGCCTCTGCTTTTATTTTTCCTCATGACACTTTTCATCATCATGCATACATTTTACCAATGTGTATTTCTTGTTCCTCTTTCTCAAAGGAATATATGCTATACTTTAAGGGCAAAAATATTTGTCCCTTTGCTTCACTAATGACCTAGGGCAAAGAAAAATTTCTGGTACTTAGTAGATGCTTAAAATACATTTGTTGGATGTCCTGATGGATTATTTGAATAATAGATGCTTTTAGCACACCTGGAATTGATTCACACCATAACTTTTACTATGGGAGGATTTGTCTAAAAAATTCTAAAGAAATATACCAAAAAAAAGAGTGAGATTAAAAAATAAAATAAAAGGAATAAAGGTGTTCTCTCTCAGACAACAGCTTTAGTCCTGTATGTATTAGAGAAGAAAAGGGTTCAATCATTAGAAGCTCAAATGAGATTTGCCAGCAGAGGAAGAGAAGAGCAGATAGAAAAGAAACAATTAAGGCATGATCCACTGTTGCAGAGGAAGATGAGCCATAAAGAAAGTCTCCTCAAGGTCTGAAATATTCAAAAGTCATGAAAACAAAATCATACCTGAGTTAACAACTGTTGAAACTATGTAATGGGTAGATAAAGGTTTCAAAAGAGACAGTAGATGCCATGTCACACCACTCAGAGCTCAATTCAGTGTGAGTTTAGAGTACTAGAAACTAGGTCTCCCAGGGAAATTTTAAAACCAGAAGTTAGGAATGTTGATTAAAACAAATTCACCTCAAATAAAGTCTGATCTCTGGGGCTGGCTCCATTGAACATTTCTAAGCTTTGCAAAGTGTCAATCAATCCTCTTTGAGAAAAGAGAGCATGCCCATAGATGTCTGACCTACCATCCTGCATACAGTTATTATAGAATGCCTTCTTAGGAGAGATTTTCCACACATGAGTTGACAGGTCATGGATTTCGAGTAACTGACAAACTTTACCTCTGAAGAAACTGAAACTATTTCTCCCCTCAGATTGCCATTAGTACTTAGCACTAAGTGGGAATTAGTTTGTTTCTTAAATATGGTGGTATGAGGAATGTGAGGACTCAGCTGTAATAAATTTGACTATTCTTGAATTCTTTTAAAAGAAAAACAATTTAGAAACATGACATTGAACTAACACAGCTACAGAAGTCTTGAAGGAACACTACTCCAGAGAGACTCAGGCCAATCCAGGCAATCTCTGCAGGGAGAATTCTAGCTGCCCACCCTATAATCAAGAACCCCTCAGAATTAAAAAAAAAAATAGGCAGAGGGTGAATTTGGGGCTGAAATTAACCCACCAGGGCAAGATAATGTGATTTTGTTCTTAATGTTTTTTAACTTGAATGTTTTGAGTCTTTAACTTACAAGAGGAATTATTTGAGGAGCTTTAGTTATTTCAAGGACAATTGATAGTAAGAGAGCTTTTCATATTCAAATTTAGGGTCTTTCTATTGTATTGGCATGTTATTATTAACGTGGATGTATGCATTTTAATATTGAATCATATTAATGTTCCATTTTGATAATGAGGCAGAATCTCTAATTGCCTATATTTTACACATGACTGGAAATAATTTCGAATGGGAATTCTTTGGTCTTGGATACAAAATGGCATGGAAATACATTTAAATAATGCTCTGCTCTGATCCATTTCAGAGCTTTCTAGACAAAACCTACTGCTCCCTAGAAGTCCTTCAAGAGAGTGGCCTCACATTGGTGGGAGGACTGCCTTGATATAAGCTCGGCTTCTCTCCCAGGGAGAAAGCCACACCCCTAACTGACCATGCACTTGTTTGGTAAACCCAGTGGTTAAAGAGAATTAAAACGAGAAAATCCTTGGAGAGAAGAGTCCATTTACAATACCTCCTTTCTACAAAACTGGATTTCCCCACACACTCTAGCTCTCTTTCTCTTTCTCCTATGAAGATAGAATGAGATACCTGGTCTGCAATTACTGGTCAATAGCCACAGCTGTTGTTCCATAATTCTTGATTACATGGAGCTAATCTACCAAAGATTCTGCACACAGGGAACTTGCTCTTTGTCCTCTCTCTACTTGCTCCAATAGGAGGTAGTAGCCTGGTTATAATGCTTGCTCTACAGACTCAAATTTTCTCTCGCATAGGTTTTTCCAAGATCTGGATAGAAAATTAGAGATACTATTTGGCTATCATCTAAAACTACATCCACTAACATAGTCTTAATCTGTAATAAAGATCATAGCTTGTTATGTCAGCTTTTTCTTAATTTCTGTACTGGTTAGAATCTTAGGCAGAGAAAAGCATGATGCCTGGGGTCCAAGGGTCATTAAGAAATGTATAAAACAACATAAAGCTCAAATTCTGGTGCCTTGGCATATTATAAAAGCTCAAAAGCTCTGACAGCTGTTGCTGTTCACCTCCTATAGAAGCATTCCATGTGTCGTAGTTCTATACTTTCACATGTTACTTACTACTTCTTGCTTTGTTTTCTAATTATTTGTACCTAAATTTTGAAGGATTATACATGTTTGGAGTTCGGGGATCACGTCTTAGTCATCTTTGTATTAACTAAAGCACCTAGCATCATGCTTTGCATGAAGAGGGTACTCAATGAATAATTACTTTAAAACAAGACAAAGGGCAATTCCATGTTTACAATTAACTATTAAGCCTAGTGTTCAGATTAAAATAACCTCACAAAGTAAGTCAATAATTCTCTTGATGCCAAGTAGCATTTCTTCTCATACAAAATTTCAAAGAAATGGACAGTGTAACATGTGTTTAACATGTTTAACATGTGTCACCCAATGGAATTGACAAAGTTGTTTTCTTCTAAGAAATAAGGCACTTCACTGTCAACACAGCACCAAGGCTCACAGCAATCCTGACAGTAACTTTATGACCCTTCACAGCTACCTAAACACTCTGTATGTAATACATTTCTTGCTGTGAGATCTTTCCTTCAGTGCTGGAAACTATGTAGATGCTTAAAAAATAGTATTATGAAAAACAACAATATTCATTTGAGGTCTTATTGTGAAGCTAAGAAACTGAACCTGGCAGTTTCATATCAGAATCTGCAATCTCCCTCAGCAAAGCAAGAGGTTGTTGTGATGACACTGTCGCTGAGCCAGGCAGTCAACAGCATTGCCCAAGTGTTGCCCAGACAAGCAACTTGAAGAAAGAAAACAATAAATAAAATACTGAGGCAAATTTAGTTTATGGCTTCAAGTTGCCCTCTACCAAAAGGAAACAGAAAATATTTTTTAAATAATAATATAAAACAGGTACATAAAGCTTCTTGGCTACATATAGCTACAAAACTACATAATGAAGAGAGTTCTCTGGATCATAAAATATGCACTTTTGCTTATACTTATCAGATTAGTGTAGTTATGAGCTTTTTAGTAGCGCAATTTTGGCTTTACCATTTACAACTGTGTGATCTGGGATTTCATCATTTTTTATCCTTAGCATCAGTATCTATAAAATGGGACAAAAATATTACTAACTTAATAAGATCATTGTGAGGATTAAATAGAACAATTTATATGAAATGCCTATACATAGAAAGCTCTCAAAATTGCTATTATGATTTATTTTCTTTTTGCATGTCATAAATGTGGATTTGTCTTAGTTTATTTTTTTATTCTGATAACAAAGTATTATACATTGCAGAAATGTTAATAAATACAGAACAATATAATTTGGAAAATAAAACTTACACATAATTTTACTATTCACAGATTTAAAATATAAGCTTTTCAAATATTGTTTTATTTGTGCAAAGTACCTGTCACATAGCAACAACCCATTCAGTAGATGTTGGAAAATCTCATAGTCAGGAACAAGGGTATGACAATATAACTGTATTTGTGTGTACATTTAAAAAAAAAAACATTCTTAAAGGGTGGTCTCTGGACTTCTTTCAAAGTAAAAAATTCACCTAGAGTCATGGGAAGAAAAATATGAGTACAGGTTACCTAAGTTATATGTAGGGCAACTCCTACCCCACTCTGCCTGAACATTCATGAGCATAGTGCTACACTTGGTTGCTTTGTGTAAACTACAATTTTTTCTCCTATGTGATGATTCCTATATGTTTCTACTCTTTTTCTTTTATTCTTAATTTTTTTAAAGCAGATAGATTTAAAACTATATAATAGCAGGTATTTTGTGTATATCTTTTCTTTCTTTTGGAATATTCTGTTATCTTGTGGTCCCAGACTTTGCACTCCATGGTCATACCCTAAATATTATGAACTGATAAACACACATCCCATGTCACTGACTTACCCCTACCAGATAGAAATAATTTATGGAAAGCAAAATTTTTTGGTCCAACTTCACTGCCATTTAGTTCCATCTAAACAAAATGTATGGTAATTAATTATAAACATTAGTTGTTCCTGCTAATTCTCTCACATTGTACCAATAGCATTTGTTGAGAAACTTAGCTACTGAGTGTGTTCCTCAAGTTGAGTCCACATCCTTGGCTCACTGACCTTAAGAGGCTGTTTTCTGGCCATCTCTTTCTCAATAAAGGTAGCAGTAAGAAAGACTGTGCCCTTTGAGCACCACTACTGGGTTCAAATCCAGGATCTGCTGCCTACTCCTCAGTGTAGCAATGTACTGAACCACCCTAAAATTGTTTCCTCATGTGCTTGGAAGATGACAAGTATCAAATAAATGTTAATTACTATTATTTGTAATGGTTAAAGTAGTAATTGAAGCAACCGTAGCAATTGGTGGCCTAACAACGTACTAGCCAACCATCTCTACTGCCATAAATATAACATTACGTAGATATAATCTCATTATATCTATTCATTTGATCATCAAATTGATTGTTCCTTATTCATTTCATCATTGACATAAATTTTAAATACCAGTGATATTTAGATCACCATGTTAAAAACTATAGGGAACTGAAAGATGAATAAAACATATTTTGTGTTAATGATTTCATAATGCAGTATTAGAAGGCTCAAAGGTTCAAAATTCCAGACAGCATTAGAAATTGTCTCTTTGAAATGAATAGTGTTATTAGCTCCATATGACAAGATATAGGAAACACAATCTAAGACTAAAGTAATCAGGAAAATGGGTTCCCTTCCATCCCTGCAGATAGTGATCAATTTCCAAATTATTAGTGTCATAAAGTTGTTCTCAAAAAACTGAATGTCCAAAGTGTTAAAAGCATACATGTGCTAGAAAAGAGGACATTATCAACATTATTATTATGTGTGTTAAGAACAGACAGACTCAGTACTGCTGCATCAAAGAGGGGTTTTTCCTTTTTTCCCTCTGTGGGAGGAGAATAAAAACTGCAAACATATAGCCATGCTTTATGCACTGTGTATATTCAGAAACAGGGTCAAAGATACACAAACACATGCTGAAGTTCTTACAAAAACATTATTCTCTGATCTCTCAGTGGGCTTCAAAGTCAGACTGACATGGTTTCAATTTCTA